>CM074721.1:267559742-268759742 GCA_037306005.1 Rhinophrynus dorsalis | reverse complement strand
TTTTTTTTACAGCAAGGACCATAAAATTATGCAGTTCGTTGCCTCGGGATCCTGTTTGCAGATGCTGTCGTTGCTTTCAAAAAAGTAATTGATACTTTCTAGCTCAGAACAATATTGAGAATTATGATAGTTGTTTTCAGTGCAGATAGGATGATGATCCAGGGAAACAGACAACTGCTTTTCTAAGGAAATATTTCTTTTAGCCAGTTGGGGCTCAACTGGAAATGGTTTCCATAGATTGTTTTCCCTTATTTAGGATAACAGGGGTGATACGCCAAATGCTGAACTTGATGGGCATTAAACTGTTACTTATTTTGAGATGTTTATTCACTACGATGTTGCATTCATTATAAATTTATAGTAAATGTTTAAATATTTATGAAGATTATATATTCATTTAAATCCAAGAATAATATGCTGTGGTCTTTATCAAACCGATATTATGCGCTGTTCTCTGTTATTTTTAGGTTAATGTTTTCTACCGAGTGTCAATATTGTTGCCCAATAGCTGATACTGAACTAGATAACACCCATCATCCTCAGCTCCCTATTTGCTCTCCAGTCACTTTGGGGCAAACAAGCTGTACCATAGAGAACAAATTGCAGTCTCATTGACTAGAGAGCGCTCCAGCTTACATGGAGAAATCTTCCGTCATTGGAGGAGGTTCAGAACAGATGAAGATTGACAGGCTGTGGTGCAGAGCTGTAACTGCAGTCTGTCCAGAAGTAAGGCACAGGCTCATTTTTAAAACTTTAATTTAGCCACAGTGAGCATTGAATAACAAAATAAGACAAATATTACAGGTTATCGCTATATTAAGAACATTAGGAGCCAAACTTATATAGGGGTGATAGTCCTCATTAAATTGGGCCTTAAACCCCCTGAAAGCCATGGTACTTAGAGGGTGAAAACCCCCAATAAAACGGTATCAGTTTGCTATGGAGTTGTTCACATGGGTTGGTGCAACAAAGTTGCCTATGTAAAGTAGACATTAACCCTTTGAGTGCCAGAGAGGTACACCACGCATTGGCTCAGCACTCAAAGGGTTAATGTAGAGGAAGGAAAGCAGGGACCTATGGGATGTACATATGTGAGAACACCATGAGCTTTCCTCAGATGTCCTCATGTGTGTAACAAGATCAAAACATGCAAATGAAATGATAATATTTTCATTTTACCACATCAAGACATGAGAGCATAAAAAGCTCAAAGGAGAGCAGATGGCACTCTGGATTATTTCCTACTGATAACATTTATTAGAGGACTACAACATTTATAAATAGAAATTGAACATCGGAACCTGTAAAAATCACAGAGGTTCCTTATGAAGAGAATACTCCCATGATATCGCAAAAAAGCAGTCTATCTCAGATTATTATAATACAAAGATTGGGCAAAATGGAATCCAGTCTTCTTTTACAACATAGGCATTAAAGGATCAGTATGGCATAAACACAGTTTACTGTGATGTGTATCTTATGAAAGGACACCCGGAAGGTAGGTATGTGTATAAGTAGGTAGGTGTGCGTGTGTATAAAAATGCCCATACCATAATGACATTTAAAGGAAACAGTCACCTGTTAAAACATAATCTGAATATATCCCATTTCAACTAGGTTTATATCTCATTGCACGCTAGAGAGTTCCCCAATGCCTTGTAAATCATAGTATTGGAGACTTCCCAGAAGTTAAGAGGTTAAAAGCCCCAATTAAATCAAAGGGAATTTATGATTGCATATGCCGCGTTTGATTTGCTCCATAACTGCACCAGTTTGGCTTGATGAATAGAGCCCAATGGCCCATATGTGTAAAAGCAAACTGGAGTTACTCTGGAGTAAACAAATTGCACCATGGGGGCAAATAAAAAATCTTGTCAAATTAAATTGGAATTTTAACCCCTTCGGTGCTCGAGAGGTCTCACACTGCATTCAATGGGTTAAAAAGCTCTAGGCAAGTGCATGGTTATTAAGGAATCTTTATTTGTCCCCTATGGTGCAGCTGGTTTACCTAGTTTGATTTTATAAATATGGGTCAATGTTTTGGAACACTGAGAGCGCACATACTCCATCCATCCATCCATCCATCCATCCATCCCACAGCAGGCCCAATACCCCCAAGTAACACCTGCTTAGGAGACAAATAGACCACAGCATTTAACCATTTAACAACACAAACAGCTGAATATTCTGTGACAAGAAAGGGGAGTGAATGGAAAATACAGTCCGGCCCAACCTACCATATGGGTATTAAAGGAACAGTACTGCATAAACACAGCTTACACCGTTATGTATCTTCTGCAGGGAGGCATAGATAGGTAGATGGGAAGGTAAGTAGGTAGGTATGCATGTGTATACAACTGCTCATACCATAATGACATTTCAGTGGAAACTGTCACCTTTAAATGAGGTTTATAACCCCTTGAATTCTAGAGGTCTCAAATGAACTGTGAAACAAGGCATTGGAAGTTTCACTAGTATTCAACGAGTTAAAAAGTGGATTTAAATAAATGGGAATTTTTGTTTGTCCCCTATGGTGCAGATGGCTTAGTCTAGAACTAATCCAGGGGGTTACACACTAAGGTGTGATAGATCACAATAAACTCTCCAATTACAATGTTATTCTATTGAGCCTATTTCTCCAGCTTGAGAGATCTGTGTGCATTGGCTCCATAAAACAACATAGGAATTGGTGAGTTATCACCTCTTTATCACACTTTAACCCCTTAAAGGCCCATGACGTACATGTACGTCACAAGGTGGATGTCCCTAAAGGACCAAGGACGTACATGTACGTCATGGAATTTCGGGCTTCCCCCCCCCCCCCGCACGGCTGCACGCCGTTTGGGGAGTCCAGAAGACAGGAGAGCCTTCTTAGAGGCTGTGTCAGCTGACCAGATCTTAAGCCAAAGAGCCCTTCTGGCTACCATAGACATGGTAGATGCCCTGGCTACCATACGAACAGCGTCAAACAGAGCGGCATAGACATAATGCTAAGCCTCAGCAATGTTAGCGAGAAGACGCAACATATCAGAGTATGGGCTCCCTGACAGACAGCCACAGCACTATTAGCCCGCTCTTGCAAAAATAGCCATGAGAGAAGTCTCAAGCTTCTTGTCAGTCCAGTCTTTAAGAGTAGAGGCATCAGCCCCTGGCAAGGAAGTTGACTTAGAAAGCCTGAAAACTGGGGCATCCACACTGGGGGGATGAACCCAATGAGTGAGGGCTGTTTCAGAAAACAGGTAAAGTTTAGCAAACTTCTTAGACACAGATGGTTTCTTGTCTGGAAATTTCCACTCCTCTGACACCAAGCGGTCAAGGGTGGGATTAGGTGGAAAGCAAGCATGGGGCCTAACAGGCTCCTGGAAAACATCAGAGGGGTCAGAAGACGTCTCCTGAACCAAGGGAATGTTCAGGGTGGACAGGCCCTCACCTGAAGGAATGGGGTCCGCCTCAAAGTGGGCCCCAAAAAACTGAGACGAAGGAACAGCTGAACGGTCATCATCATCAGAATCCATCAACAATTCCTCTTCAGAGGAATCAGGCACATCTGGTACACCCGGCGGTTTAGGCAGGGAAGATCTGATAGGGGCGGGGGTCTGCAACGAGTGGAAGACCCCCTGTAAAGTGGATGGAAGGAGTTGTAAGTGGACCGGAGATCCCTGGTAGTAGCTTTAAACTCTTGCATCCATATTGGCTTTTGTGCGTGGCTGGAGGCCCCAGCATGGGATTCAGGGGCAGCAGCACATGCTGGGCAAACATGACCTGAGTATTCTCTAGGTAACCCTGACTGACATGAGGAGCAATGGGGGACACAGACACCCCAGTATCCTTAGTCTTACTTTTAGCCCCAAGGTCTAACGGAGTAGACATTCTCACAGAGTCAAAACGGTCAGAGTATCAAAACACCCACAATAAAGTGTGTATGATAAGTAATGCGAATACACAAAATGTCTGCTGCAATGGGAGCCAATCGGAAACAGGCACGCAAAGCAGGCGCTCATGGGAAACGACAGGGTACCCCAACAGTGCCCGTAGCCCCCAACATTCCCAGAACGTTGACCGGATGACAGAGCAAGGGAAAAACCACAAAATCAGTCATCTCTGACCAGGCTACGTAGATCGGTTGCAGAGATATGTCCCAAACTGGAAAGTCCCATAGAAGTGAATGGAGCAATGGCATCTATGTGGTAAACACGTGCCTTAAAGGCGCATAACAGAAAGTTAACGAGGTGAGTACCAGACATAAAACCACTCAAAAGCCCACTAGAAAAAAAAACAGTAGACTCCATAAACACTGGACCCAGTAGGGAAAGTGCCCAAACCCCCCCAAAAGGTGCTAACCAGCAGCAAAAGGTGTTAAGTTACCACAGAAACTTGCTCCAAACACCTCACAGACATACAAGTAAACCCAGTGAGTGCATGAGTATGTAATAGGAACTCCAAATGAGACCCCAGGGAGGAGGGGAAGCATGGGACATATGGACCTCAGTACTCAAAGGGTGCTCACCTTTTTCAGCAGGTCTTCTGTCTTCAGATTACCATATATCAAGAAGAAGCCTCAGTGGGCAACTCCTGGGGAAAGAACTTGCAGCCAAGATTTTCCCCCCAGGGCTTAGGTCCACAAAAGCACCTGGTAAATTGAGCTATCCACATTTGGGTGATGGGAATTGTCCGTGATGGTAATCTGCCTAATGGTGGTATTCCATATCAAACAGAAAAATAATAAAAAAGCTAAAACTATAGCAGAACTGTTCTCTTGCCTTGACCAAGGAACAAATCTTACTGGTTTGGGAATGGCTAGCTGCAAGGTAAGGAGAGGAGGTAGGCTCCACCCAGCAGTCACTTCTCAGAATTGTTCCTGCCTATTAAAGGGGCTGATTGCCTACCCAAAGTTACCAGTAACCTGTATTGGACGGCAGAGAAATACGTTTTTAACAAAGATAGCCCCAAATAATTCCTCATTTGGCGACTAGCTGCTCAGTACCGCTAGTCGCCAGAATTATTACCTTGTTAATGTGAATTATCCAATGCTTTGGGACTGACAGGCAGGACGGAGCGTAGACATCTTTCCACAGTGATGTCTGCACTCCTGCACTGTCAGTCCCAGCCAGCTCTAGTAGGCGTTGCTAGGAGCTGTTCAGCTCCAAAAGGGACAGACAGCGCAGGCGTCACTATGGAAAGATGTCTGCGCTCCGTCCTGTCGGTCGGTCCCGGAGCGATGGATAATTTGCATTAATGAGGTAATAATTCTGCCGATTAGTGCTACTGAGTAGCTAGTCACCAGATGAGGAATTATTTGGGGCCATCCTTGTTAAAGGTGGTAGTTCCGCTTTAAAGTCTACCCTTGTTTGAAAGATGGAGCTCCCCTCCCTATGCTCCCACTATATATATATTTTGTTGATGTCTGGTGAACTGTGATCATGCGACATACACATGTTAAAGGCCATTGTAGCCCCAAAAACTGTAGCTGTAAGGGGGAAGGGGCAAGATCAGAACTCTTCAAGAGCTCCTTCCACTCCCACGTCATATACTGTATTAGAACGACAGATGATTTACATTAGTATATAAAATACTTTTGAAAGCGGGGATTGTTCTCTTTCAAACAAGGTTACTTTGGGTCCATTTGGAGCTGCGGGGCTGAGATCCAGACTCTGAGAAGTGCCTCACCCACTTCTGAGTAAAGAAAAAACAAAACAAAACTGGTGTCTGGTGACATCTGGTGCATGAATGATGTCATGTTAATAGACAGTATGCTCCTCCTATCTATTTTGTATAAATGGTGTCTTTGGGGGTTACTGTTTATGATGTATGTATTACCCATACAGCCTGCCTTCTGTGTTTTTAGTTGGTTTTATGCTACCCTTACATATTTTGTATTTTATTGAAGTTTTTTGGTTACTTTTTTGTGTGCATCACATCACTGGGCTTCTGTCTTTGGTGGCTATTTGCATGGCTTTATGCAATGGTTTCCTAAATATATTATTCCTGTAGTTTTTAGACTTTGAGTGCACCAGAGTTATTTGAGCCTCAAATATAGGTATTCAAACATTTCTGGCTGGTGCGAACCTTTTGTTTCTAGATAAATCATGTTCATGTGTGTGCCAAGGTCGTTTATGCAATGGGATCCTCCCTGCAAAGGACCACCACTAGAGACTAAGGACTTCCCCAAAGGCAACCCTCAGTAGTATCTGTTTGCTGAGTGACTGCAAAAGATGTGTCTATCTACTTCCATAGCATTTTTAAGGTAGCTACTGAGGACATGGCCAGCTAGGTCTTTAGCACTGAACTGGTTAATAAAGGTCTGCACTACATTTTAAAACAGACATACGCCATGACTGTGATTTAGATAGGAAAGGGTCACATGTTTGGCATGTCTGTGCTACAGCTTTCATTTGTGCATTGATGGCAAATGGAAGTCTTAAATGCTGCTCAACAATTTATCCACAGGTCTGGAGCTATCAATGTTAATTCTGGCACCCACCTTCCCTTTGTGATTAGGCAGCAGCCGCACGGTAGATGGTCTAGCCTACATGCTATATTCAAGGGCACAAAGACAACAATTATTATTATGGGGGCAACTATTATATTTAATTGTAAAAGTATATTTTATTAATAAAAATAGATCTTTAGCTGGTTAGCAACATCTGTAACATGGATAAAAAAAAGACTAGACCACACCAGGCGCTGGCCAAGCCCCACCTCAAGGGGCATTAGAGTGATTAATTAAGTATACTACACCCTTTATATTTTTATCACTGTTTTAACCCTTTGAATACTAGAGAAGTTTCCAACACATTACTTTTATACCTTTGAAAAACACTCTGGCATTGAAGGTATTAAAAGTCCTAGTTGAATCCAAGAAATTTGGGGAATACTTATTTGTTCCTTATGGTGCAGTTGGTTTGCTCCAGAATGACTCCATTCTTCTATTGAAAAGAAGGCCCTGATACTGGAGGGAGATAATTTTGCCCTACAATAATTAGCAGATGTAATGCCCATGGCACTTCTCGCAATGACATTCAGGACTGGCTGAAGAAGTGATCTCTTGGACAGAGGAACATTGGTCCGTTAGGATTTTCTAGCCAAAACAAGGTAAGTAGGGAACTATTTTGTGGAGATGTCATTGTAATTAAAGGTTCAGCAAGACACATGACATGACAGTCAAGCTCATCAGCTGTGAGTAGTGACATCAGTGCAATCTACTGTGCATGACTGCATTGTGACATCCTAACAAATTCTTATATAGGATGTGCACTGTGTGGGACAGCAATGGAATAACAGATGCACCATGCAGCCCTGTAGTTTTTTTTTAACCTTTTTAACCTTCTGAGTGCCAGCGGAGTATGCAACACATTGCTGAGCAATGCATTGTGTACCACTCTGGCACTTATAAGGTTAAATTACTCTCGGCTCTTTCAGTCCTGTGTTGCTCACATTAGCAGGCACACCGCTTAGTGTTATCTACTTTTCTGGGCTATTTTTGTGGGGTTACTGGTTAAACCTTAGATCGTGACTTTCCTATGTTTTATCTATTGACTTGTGATAACATCTATTACATTATACACATGTTTTCTTTATACTCAATTGAAAAAAAAAATTCATTTCAAAATGGTAAATCATGTTTTAGGCAAGGGCGGGCAACCTGAAGTGCACCAACTGTTAGACTCAAAATCCATTCATCTGATGGCTGGCTGAGAATGATGGGAGATGGAGTCTAACAACAGCTGGTAGATGATGAAGAGAGTTGTATCCCAGCAGCTGGAGAGCCAGAAAAACAATTTCATTTATATTTTCTGAAAGATCTGTATTATATTAATTTAATGATGGGGTAGGTATTTGACACTACAAAATAAATAGACAACTACCCTTTCGCTGGTTGGGGATGAGGGTTCTTGGGTATCATCTCTCAAAGAGACTACACATTTTCGTACAAAATAAACCACTGTGTTGTCCTCTTTGTAACATTACTCGAATAAATTTTAGGCTATTTGATTTGAAATCCTTTTCTATCTCACCATCAGTGGCCTGAAATTGTACAATGGTGCTGTTGCTACACCATCCTATGGAGATTTATGGTCTATGGACCAGAGCTGTCCATAGGATGGTGTAACAGCACCACTGTACAATTTCAGGCTACTGTGATATTGCACCTAAAAATTTCAACTTTGAGCTGTAATAACTTTTGAATAAAACAACTTTCATCAGTGAGTGTATCCTTTTTTTACTCAGGGGGATAAACACTACAATATATATTATTTTACATATTAAGTATTACTATTCCTTTAAATCCTGTTGGTGGCCCTTTAGGACTCAACTTAGACAGCCCTGTTCTAAGCGAAAAGAAGTTAATACAACATTTGCAACAAAAACTTAAACTTGACATATTTCTTCAAATCGTAATGCACAGTTACTATTCACTTGTTGAATTTAACAGGTTGAAAAAATAGGATTTTAGTCTTACCTGTTAAATCCTTTTCACTTAGTCCATACAGGTCACTGGTACTCTGGGAGGCGCAAGTCCCCTTTAATAGGCAGGAACAACTATGCAAATGATTTGCAAGGGGCGGAGCCTCCCCTCTTACTTAAGCCACCTTCTGGCCAGAGCCACTTTAGATTGATTTGAGACCCTAAAACTGACCTCAGGTAAGCAAAAAGAAAGACTCCTGTGAGCATGCCCGAACGGTCTCCCACTGGATGCCACAGGAGAGCCAAGACTGGTCCCTTGACAGGGTGGGAGACCAGTGACCTGTATGGACTAAGTGAAAAGGATTTAACAGGTAAGACTAAAATCCTATTTTCACTGTCGTCCAATACAGGTCACTGGTACTCTGGGATGTACAAACATTGAGCTGATCCAGAGGCGGGAAGTAAGGCAAGGACCAGGCGCAAGGCCCAAGTCACTAGAACTGCTATGACCAGTTAATAACATAGCCCAAACTGTAAGTGTCAACGGACACCAACCAAGGGAACAATCCCTGAACTAACACAGCACACGGAACCAGAGCCAACCGGGCTCAACAGTAAGGAAGCACTAAGGATCACAGAGCGGAAGACCTACACAGGCAAGACTGCCTCCAGGACCTTCCTTCCAAAACTGGCATCAGCCGAAGCCAGTACATCAACTCGATAGTGCTTAGAAAAAGTGTGCACAGAGGACCAAGTGGCCGCTCTGCACAGTTGATCAGCAGAAGCTTGATTCTTGTAGGCCCAAGAGGCCCCAATAGATCTGGTGGAATGGGCAGTCACCTGGAAGGGAACATGCTTATTCCTCAACTTATAGGCTTCACGGATGGTAGCCTTAATCCAAGAGGCAATGGTAACTTTGGAAGCCGGTCTCCCTGCCCTAGGCCCCTCAGGAATGACGAATAGAGCATCAGACTTCCTGATAGACTCGGTGCGATGAACATAAAACTTGAGGCAACGCACCACATCCAACAGATGGAGATCTCTTTCCTTGTCAGATGAAGGATTAGGGCAGAAAGAGGGAACCACAATCTCCTGATTGATGTGAAACTCGGACACAACCTTGGGTAAGAATTCCTTGGTAGTGCGAAGCACAGCCTTATCCTTGTGGAACACCAGGTAAGGAGGTTTACAAGACAAGGCCTGTAACTCTGCTACCCGGCGCACTGACACAACAGCCAAAAGGAAGGCCATCTTCCAAGTCACAAGACGTAATGGAATGGAAGCCAAGGATTCAAACGGTGGTCGCTGGAGAACTCCCAGCACCAAATTGAGGTCCCACTGGGAAGCAGGACTCTTGAAGACAGGTCGAACATGAGTCACACCTTGGAAGAAAACTTTCACATCAGGAAGGATAGCAATCCTTTCCTGGAAAAACACAGACAAGGCAGAAGTCTGAACTTTGAGGGAACTCAGACTGAGCCCCTTATCCACACCGTCCTGCAAGAAGGCCAGGACAGTGGGAAGATGGAATTCAAGGGATAACTTCTTATCAGAACACCATGTCACAAAAGTTGACCATATGCGATGATAGATCTTGGAAGACACAGGCTTACGAGCACTGAGCATAGTCGACACCACAGAAGGAGAAAATCCTTTCTTTGCTAGAATCGAGGATTCAACCGCCATGCCATCAAATGGAGAGAGTGAACATCCTCCTTCCACAGATACCCCTGAAGAAGTAGGTCCGGACGGGCAGGAAGCGGGATCGGATCTGTCACTGACATGGCCATCAACTCCGGATACCAGGACTGGCGAGGCCAGTTTGGAGCGATCAGGATGACAGGACAAAGTTCTCTCTTCAACTTCTGGATAACTCTGACCAATAGAGGAAGAGGAGGGAAGATGTAAGCCAGGGGGAAGTCCCAAGGGATCGACAAGGCATCCACTGCTAGAGCAAGGGAGTCCCTCAACCGGGAGCAAAACACCAGAACCTTCCTGTTGTGTCTGGTAGCCATCAGATCCACCACAGGCATCCCCCACCGTTGAGTGAGCATGTGAAACACCTCTGGATGAAGAGCCCATTCTCCGCTGTCGACGGTGTGACGACTGAGGAAGTCTGCCATGACGTTGTCCACGCCTGGAATATGAACTGCAGAGATGACAGGCACGTGATCTTCTGCCCAAGACAAAATATCCTTGACCTCCCACCAGGCGGAACCGCTTCTTGTGCCGCCTTGCCTGTTGATGTAAGCCACCGCCGTGGCGTTGTCGGACTCCACTCTGATCGGAAGACCGGTCAATTGAGACTCCCAGTGCCTCAGGGCTAGCCGGACAGCTCGAAGTTCCAGAACATTGATGGGGAGCATGGATTCCTCCAGACCCCATTTCCCCTGAGCACTGAAGCGACCCCAGACTGCACCCCAGCCCCGAAGGCTGGCATCCGTAGTGACTGTGGTCCAATGAGGAACTAGAAAGGATCTCCCTTTCAGGAGATGAGAGAGATCTAACCACTAGTGCAGACTCGACTCGACATGAGGAGGAAGAGAAACAGACAGATGTTGATGATCTGGATGATTCTTGCACGTCTGGATCACAAATCTCTGAAGATCCCTGGAGTGGGCCATGGCAAATGGTACTGCTTCGATCGTGGAAATGAACTTCCCCACTAAGGACGACAACTTTGGTACTGGAATTTCGTCCATGTCCAGAATCCCAGCCACTCTGACGGCTATCTGGTGAGCCACGTCCTCTGGAAGAAACACCATGCATTGGCAAGTGTCGAACAGGAGACCCAGGAACAGAAGCCTCTGAGATGGAACCAAGTCCGACTTGTCCAGAGTCAGGATCCAGCCATGACGGTTCAGGGTGTGCATGCACATCTGTAATTGCTGATGGAGAAGCTCCGCTGAGGAGGCCTTCAGTAGGAGATCGTCCATGTAGGGGGTCACTCTGATCCCATCCTGATGGAGCACCGCTATCAAGGAGCCCAACACCCTCTGGAAGACCTGAGGGGCTGAAGTCAGCCCAAAGGGGAGCGCTGCAAACTGAAAGTGTCCCCTGTGGCAGGCAATCCTGAGATACCGCCTGCTCTCTGGATGAATAGGGATGTGAAGATAAGCATCCTGAAGGTCCAGGGAGGCAAGAAACTCCCCTGGAGACATTGCTGCAATCACAGAGCGCAGGGACTCCTGGCGGAAGTGGGAAGTCACCACATAGGCATTGAGATCTTTGAGATCCAAAATGGGACGAGCTCCTCCGTCCTTTTTGGCTACCACAAACAGGTTGGAATAAAATCCTGAACCTGTGTCCCCTTGAGGAACCACCTCCAGGACCTCTTTGTCCAAGAGATCCTGAATAGCGTCGTCGAACAGACGCCTTTTTGTGGGTTCCTGAGAAGGACGAGTAAAATGGAACCGAAAAGGAGGAAGGGAAGAGAAAGGGATCCTGTATCCCTCTGACACCACCTGAAGAACCCATGGGTCCGCCACTGACTCCTCCCAAGTCCGGCGAAAGATGCGGAGATGACCGCCTACAGCCGGATGAGGACCCGGGTTCGGCGAGTCATGCCGAAGCAGTCTTGGAGGTCTTGGCCTTGGGGGCAACTTTGGGCTTCCAGGACTGTTTGGGCTTGGAGGAGGAGCGCGTAGTGGGAGGACCCGTTTGGGCCGAGGAGCGTGTCTCAGTCTGAAAGGAACGAAAGGACCGATTGCGTTTGGCTGGAAACTTTTTCTTAAAGACTGAGGGTAGAAGAGTACTTTTACCGCCAGTAGCCTCACTGATCATTTCTTTGAGTTCAGACCCAAAAAGCAAATTCCCCTGAAAGGGCAAGGAAAGCAAGGCTTTCTTAGAGGCTGTATCAGCAGACCAAATTTTCAGCCAAAGAGCGCGTCTAGCCACCACAGAAGAAGTGGAGGCCCTCGCCATCATGCGCACAGCATCAAAAGCAGCGTCAGCAACATAGTTCTGAGCTTCAGTGATATTAGCAAGTAGCTGCAACTGTTCAGATACTGGCGCATCCTGGCGAACTGCTTCAGTCAGTCGCTCAGTCCAGGCCGCAATGGCTCTATTAACCCATGCCACAGCAAAGGTTGGGCGCATGGCAGTGCCAATGGAGGCAAAAATAGATTTAAGAGAAAGCTCTAGCTTTTTATCCGTCCAATCCTGCAGGGCAGAGGCATCTGAGACAGCCAAAGCGGTAGATTTGGATAGTCTAGAAACAGGAGCATCCACCTTGGGAGGATGAACCCATTTTGCCAGCTCAGCCTCAGGAAAAGGGTAAAGTTTAGCAAACTTTTTGGAGACAGAGGAAGATCTATCAGGATTCTTCCATGCCTCAGAGACCAGACGGGCAAGAGTAGGGTTAGTTGGAAAACAAACAACTGGCTTAGATGGCTTTTTCTGAAAAACATCAGTAGGATCATAAGTGGATTCCTGAGTCAGAGGAAGGTTGAGCGTATTCAGAACCGCTCTGATCAGACCCTCAGCCGAAACTTCGGGGTCACACTCATAGGGGTCCCCAATGGACCTGTTAGATTCAATAACAGTACGTTCCTCAGCATCAGAATCCTGTAAGAGTTCTTCTTCAGAAGAATCAGTGACATCAGGAGCTCCCTGTGGCTTAGGCAGGGAGGTCCTGATGGTAGAGGGGGTCTGCCAGACCTGGAGAGCCCCCTGAATCTGAGAGGGAAAGAGTTGAAGCGTGGATCTGAGATCCCTAGTGGCAGCTTTAAACTCCCTCACCCAAGATGGCTCAATAGCGTGGCTGGGAAGCCCAGGGTTGCTATCTTGACCAGTACAATTAGGGCATAGATCCCCCACATTATCGCTAGCCAGCCCAATGTGGCAAGAGGAGCAAAACGCCATGGGGGTAGCAGACCCCCCATCCTCCTTAGACTTGGGTCTAGCCCCTAGCTCCAGTGAAGTAGACATGCTCACAGCGTCAATATACCCCACTAATGACACTATCACCCAGAAAAAGTGTAAATGATTAAAGTTTCACCCCAGAAACGTCTAAAATCGGACTTATCTGGCCAGCGAAGGGTTAATCTGTTGAGGAGAGAGAAGGCTCGGTCCCTGCGTAGTGTACTCGCCTAGGAAAAGTACCACAAAATGGCGGCCGTCATGACAGCCAATCAGAAACGAGCGCGAACCAAGCGCTCATGGGAAATGTAGTTTTCCCTTACAAGTACCCCAAACAGTGCCCGAAGCCCCCCTGAACACCCCACATAAATAAAACACATTCCGAATGATAGGGCAGGAGCCTAGCATTAAAATGAGCCCTCTCTGAAGTTGCTGTGACAAGCGGTTCCAGAGATATGTCCCACACTGTGAATTCTCATAGAGAGTAAAGGAGCCCTTGCGTCTGAGCGGGAAAAAGCCGCGCTTAAAGGCGCGGAACACCATTTTTAATAAAGTTTAGGAAAACATTAAAAAGTGCCCAAACAAGCATGAAACACATGAGAAACATAAATAAATGAATACCCAAAGCTCCAAAACCCAGAGAATACCACAGAAATTGCATAAAACAGTAATAATGCAATAGAAACACCCTATGAGTGCTGGAGTGTATTAAAACTCCCAAATACAAGCCCATCAAAGGGACACTGTGGGGACAAGTGGACCTTCAGCACTCAATGGGTGACTCACCTTTCCTGCAGGACTTCTGTCTTCAGGTGACCATGATAAGGTGGGAAAGAACCAAAGGTAAATTCCCCAGCAGGGGAGCTGCTTAACACAAGCTGTCCCCTCTTCAGGGCATAAGGTCCACAGAAAATCCCTGGAAGCTGCACCAGCCACTTTAAAGAGGGCAATTCACAGCCATGGTCACCCTCCTAATGGTGGTATTCCATATTTGAATAAAAAATAATAAAACACTAAGATGCATAGATGTTCTCTACCTGGTGTGCAAGCACACCAGGAACAAATCAATCTAAAGTGGCTCTGGCCAGAAGGTGGCTTAAGTAAGAGGGGAGGCTTAGCCCCTTGCAAATCATTTGCATAGTTGTTCCTGCCTATTAAAGGGGACTTACGCCTCCCAGAGTACCAGTGACCTGTATTGGACGACAGTGAAAATAAAATAGAAAATGTGGCATGTGCAAAAACGTGAGCACTTTGTCAGTCAGTGTTTAGTAACACCCTCTTTAGCAGAAATCTCAGCCTTCAAGCGTTTTTTGTAGCCAGCTAACAAATCTTTCTATTCTTACTTTAGGAATTTTTTTTCCATTCTTCCTTGCAGAATGCTTCTAGTTCACAAATATTTAGATTGTCTTACATGCACTGCAAGTCTGACATTTATCCTCACAGTTTCAACAATATTCAAGTCTGGGGACTATGAAGGCCTTTTCAAGTCCTTATGCGTTTGCTTCTTGAAATAGTTCATGAATGATTTTTTGTTTTGGATCATAGTTTTGTTGTAATGTCATTAGCTTCCAAGATTTGTTGATACTTAGTAGAATTCATTCTTCCCTGTACCCCACAACCCCAAAGCATAATAGATCCACCCCATGATGAACAGTTGGTAAGGTGTTCTTTTCTTCAAATGCTTTTCCTTTTTTCTCCAAACTTAACTTTGGTGATTGTAACCAAAGAGTTCAGTTTTAACTACAGCATTTAGTTTCAAAACATCTCTGGCTTATCCAAGTGTTGTGTTGCATACTTTTTTGATGATATCACAGGTAAGGTTTCCTTCTGCTGAATCTTCCATGCAGATTATATTTGTGCAATCAACACTGCACAGTGGACTGGTGCACCACTAAACTTTTCTGCAGGTCCTTTGGGGGCTTTGATTTGCATTCCTAACCAGTCCACATGTAGTTCTAATGGAGGTTTTTCTGTATCTTCAAGATCTTGATTTGAACAGTTTCCCTTAATTTCCATTTCCATTTTTAATGACATTTGAACAGTGAGAATTGCAAGGAAGAAGAGTTTAGATATATTTTATAGCCTTCCCCTGCTTAGTAAGAGTCAATTGTCTTTATTGTCTGATCCTCAGTCAGCTGCTTAGAGGAGCTCATAGTTGTTGAGTTTAAATACAACACCCTGAGAGGTTCAAAGAATCGCCTAATTTAGTAAACTCTGAAATTGTCATTGACTAACTTAGATTAAGGCCTAACGAGTCAATTAAGTTCTGAGACCTTGCAAAACATTAACAATAGTGTTCAGTTTGTTTTATAGAGGACTGAAATCTGTGTGTATGTTGAAAATGTTTTATTTCTTTGTATTAGTCTTTATACTTTAGTGACACTGTGCATAAAATGCCATATTGTATGTCAATTACTTTACCACTTGTTCTGCTATTAGAAATGTCCTGCATATTTTACTTCTGCCTGGATTCACTCATAGCACATTGTGTGTTAATAGGGTTACAGTATATAAGTAGGGCTGCAGTGATTACCATAAATCAAAATGTTCAAATATTCGATAAAAATATGATGTTGATTAATATTTTTTATTATATTGAATAAGCACACCACATAAAATCAGTTATGCACACGCGTGTAACTGTGTATGAGTCAAGTTTCTAATTCTTGTTCAACCATTTTTGTTTTAATTCTGTTGATTAAATTGAATAACCAAAGCAATATTATTTGGTATTCTATTATTGAAATATTTGAAACTTGCACCCCTACACATAAGCTAATTAGCATAAAGTGCCTCACTGTGCTGTCTCATAAGGCATGTTGCGTGACATGATCAGTGATTGATAAATGTATGAGCAAATAGGGTGTCTACCTGGGGCTCACTCCGAGCAAGCACAGGAGGAAATGATTTAGGGATAAAGGAGGATGTGAGTCTATGGCTTTGGTACTATACGAGGCTAAGGGCACTTAATCACTAGGTATATTCAGGCTTCAATCTACCTCATGCCCACAGAAAAGGTAAATGTGCACACTCAGCAAATATGAACAAGGTAACCGTGATAAGAAGATGTATCCCCCAGCAAACACATCCTTATACACATCACCCCACAAAAAACCACAAGCTTCAATCTGTGAACAGAATAACACCTGATTTAGCAAACCATACTCCATTTATATGCAATTTAGCTACCAAACAATCTCTAACATCCTTGCAAATGCCTGTCATTTAAAAAAATGTAATGGTATATCATTCTTAACTATCTATGCAATACAATTGTTGTATCTTTAATTTGCACAGCTACAGGTAAATAGTGTCTTAATAAGCAGGATATATGTGCTAGAACATAATAGAAACCAAGAAAAAAGCCAACATATTTCTACAAACTTCATAAAAACAGTTACTAAATTATAAAGTCTTTAAAGTAGCAAGGTTGTGCAAATTGTTCAATTAACTGATCTGGATGTTGAAATGTTCATAGCAACATCCAGTGAAAGACAGACCCACGTGGGTATTAATAATGTATAGCTGATGACAATGTGGGCTGGTCTTCAGTCATCCACCCTCCCACTAGAATGGGAGCACCAGGGAAACATGGGTAAATGCAGAGAAGCAAAAAACAAAAAATGATGGCTCCAAAATATTATATATGTACCACATATGATTTCCAGACTCAGCTCACACCAACATATGGTAACAACCGCAATAAATAAGCCTAGGACACCACGTGCAAATAAGAGTATCTCTCAATCCTCTTAAATTCAGAGAAGTGCATTGGGGATTTGAACAGGGCAGCATTGGTGGCTATACCCTGAAAAACATAACAGCATATTGCCCTAGATCTGCTTTAAGGGTTAAGAACAATTGTACTTTTTAATCTTTAATCTTAAATAGAAGTTTTCCAATAAAACATAGATTTCTGCTTGCTTATGTCTTCTTTTGACAGCAAACATTTTGTAACTAAAATCACCTAATAAAATGGATTCTGTCTTTCGTAAATAATGTAAGATATAAATTGATACAGCAGATTCTCAAGCCAATTAATAGATGTTGCACAATTTTATAGTAATCTGACAAATAAATTAAGTAAGTAATTACTTGAGGGAAAAAAAAAGTTTGCAAACACCAGGCACCAGCTAGGACATCTCTCGACTTTTACATCAATCACAATTTAATTCATAGATCAAGTCCCTCAAGAGCCAAATAAGTCATGTTATTACAATAATTTGAGCAGGTATCCTTTATCTCATTTTTCTTAACCAGCTGTGTTCAAACAGATACTGCTTTAAATCCAGGGCTATGCGGTATCCCAAAGGTCTGGATTTGGAAATTATTTCAATAACTGGTCCATACTACCTCCAATCACCTTTTTTTGGTTTTCTTTCCACACAACACAACATCAGACTTTTCTTAATGTGCCCCACATTGTGGCTGGACCACACAGCACATTTATTATCCAGTCCCTGATATGACAACGTATGTGGCTGGACGCACTTATGCCCTGTACAGAACACAAGAGAATAGCAATGGCATCTACTGCCATATCATCAGACATCTCAACAGATATGTGGGTGAAAGTAGAGGATGGTACTTAGAAGCCAGTACCATCAGTAAATCAATGGTTACCTGTACTGAGCTCATGGGGAATTTCTGTGCAAACCCTCCACCCTTTGGGTTACAACTAAGTGACACAAAAGAATGACAAGCAAGGGGATGATGGATTCAAGAATAATTAAAAAAAAACAAGACAATTAACCTTAAAAATGGAACCAACACATTTCTTGACCAAACAGGTCATTTCCTCTGTAGGCTATAGCTGTGATATTCCCAATATTCCAGTGTGAACTCGGTGAAATCCATACTACAGAAATGTACTGAGCAAAAAGCACTGTGGGACCAAACTTGCATCGATATGTGCATAGTAAACCCCCAGTGAACAGCCTTATAAGATACATTGGGCTTTCTGTATTAAAGAACGGTGGAGCAATTCTAGTGCAAACCTACAGCATTATGGGAGACACTGTTAAAAAAAAGCATTGCAGGGGGTTTAAATCCTCATTTAAATCAATAACAAAAAAGGGAACACAAGGAGGTGCTCATAGAATAAATAAATTCTCATGGCTATTTTCCAAACAAAAGAAAAATATGACTTCTCCCATTTAGTAATAGCCGTCATTAGATGAGGCTAAATGCACTTGTGGGGGATCTTCTACTGCCCACCACATAGATTCTTCACAGCTGCTCCCCAAAAATAACTCCTCAAAAAAGATGAGAACAGCAGCCAATATAGAAGAACATAAGGGTGTGCTTATAAACATATCTGTGTGTGTAGAAATATGGCAGAATAGTTACTCACATGTGAATGGACACAGGCTGATAAACCACAGCTGGTATAGAACCAGAGGAAAACATGCCCTGATCTTATATATTGATCATTTAAATCAATGGGACTTTCGGGATCAATTTGGACAGCTGCTTTGCTTCAGAATTGTTCCACTAATATACATAAAGCCCAAATGTATCTTATGTAAAGACAATGTGGAGCAAAACGTAAATCCCTTTGTCCGCACTGTAAATCCCTATGGTACAGTTGTTTACCCTAGAGTTGCTCTGCTCTGCCTTTATACATAAGACTGTTACAAACATATGATATAAAGTCACCTGTGTGAACATTCCCTAAAAATGATGGAAGTATCCTATATAATAATTCGCTAAAACGTGTGTAACGACAAAGTCATGCGCAGTAGAGACTGCTGGGGGAGCTGCAGTCATGCGCAGTAGAGACTGCCTACAACCAGCTGGCAGTGGCACTGTGGCCCGTGTAACGGGCTCTTCAACTAGTATTATTATAGAACACACAGGAAAGCAGAAACCAAATTCCAGCTGCTTTAAGGAACACCTGCACTGAGGTGACCAGATGTCCCGGACTGGGCAGGACAGTAGCACATCAGTCCATGACCTACATTACAATTTATAATGGTGTCTGTGCCCTGTGCAGGCACCAGTGCAAGATTACATTTAGCGTGGATCGATCCACCTCTCCACACTTGCACTAGTGTCTGTAAAACTTCTACGGAGCACTCAGTGCAACCTTCATCTGCCAGAGAAAGCAGTATGGCATCAGAATGTCACTCCACATTGTATGCTACAATGCACAGGGCAAGGAAGGCAGTGCAGTGCAGTTCTATAGCTACCTGTGGTACAGTGGGGCAAGGCTGAGGAAGCATAGTGTATTTGTGGTTCTGTGACTACTAGTGGGGAGAAGACTGTATGTATGTGTGTGTTTCCATGGCTACCAGTGGACAGTGGAACAAGGCTGGAATTTCGGACAACGTGTGTGTGTGGCTGTACCGTAACCAGGGAAGTTGGAAAAATCTAGGGAAGCAGACATGGTATGTGTTGGGTTGTATGGCTACCAGTTGGCCATGAGACAAGAGTGGGGATATCAGAGAGTGCAGGTGAGGTTCTGTATCTACTAGTATACAAACGCTGGGGTGTCAGACAATGTGTAATTCTGTGGCTATCAGTGGTCACTGGAGCAAGGCTAGGGTCTCAGACAGTGTATATGTGGCTCTGTGGCTACCAGTGGGATAAGGATGGGGAAGCAGACAGCGTATGCGTGGTTCTGTGGGTACCAGTGGAACAAGGCTTGTGTGTCAGATGAAGGCTTTGTTTTGTGACTAAAAGTGGGACAAGGCTGGGGCGTCAGACAGTTTATTCATGGGTCTGTGGCTAACAGTGGGCAGTGTAACATGAATGGGGAAGCAGACAGTGCGTATCTGGTTCTATGACTTCGAATGGAATAAGGCTGGGGTGTCAGGCTGTGTGGATCTGTGATTACCAGTGGAACAAGGCTGAGGAAATGTATGAGTAGTTCTATGTTTTGCACTGGTCAGAGGAACAAGGCTGGGGGAAGCAGGCGGGTATGTGTGGTTCTGCGAGTACCAGTGGACAGGGGAACAAGGCTGGGGTGTCAGACAGTGCAAGTGTGGTTCTATGGCAACTAGAAGAACAAGGCTAGGGAAGCATACAAAGTATGTGTGGTTCTATGGCTACCAGTGGAGAGTTTCACTGATTTCCCACCTCCAGACAGTTAAAAAATGGCAACACTGCAATAATTTGCTTTGATAGCATGAAATAGCATTTCAGTAATTTTGTCTTGCCCTGGCTCTCAGAAAATTTGGTGTCTTCAATTATAACACACTGGGATTAAACGCATTGTACTTCTTGCTCACATCTTTGAAATGTGCGTTTCCTGAGACATAAAATCTAGTCTTACATATGCTGTGTGGGGGAAACCATCCCTGCCTGTTCCAGAGCTCTCAGTACCACAGCAATCTTGATAGATGTCTCTGAATCGAATGTCTTGGATTGTCTATAAAAGCGCTGAGCTAAGATAAGTTTCTGAATACAAGAGAGGTTATGTACTAATCTCAATAATTAACTGAACTTGTGCCTCTTATTTCAAACAGTACAAACAAAAGTAAAGGGACACTAATGTCCCATAAAAACTTTGTATAGTTTTATAGAGCCTTAGAAAATAAGCAGAATGGTGCAAACCCTATCTCTCAACCCGCTATGGTTTGATAGATACAGCCACTGAAAGTTCGCTCCTCTCTCCCCTTCTCCTGACATCAGCGTCTAGCTGACAACAGGAGATTCCAGTCCGGGGACCAGCAGGCGGCTCTGCAGCAGAGCCGAGATCACGTTATATATAGAATGAATTTATTAAATGGAAATGTCTACAAAGTGTGCGTGCAAACCAGGCGTACTTGGTAGATCTTTCCAATGAATTAATTCTTTATAGATAACGTGATTTCTGCTCTGCTGCAGAGCCTCCTCCAGTTGTACGACTCGATTCTCCTGCTGTCAGCTTTTCAGCTGACATCAGGAGAAGGGGAGGGAGGGAGGAACTTTGAATCCCTATATCTCTCAAACCATAGCGGGTTGAGAGATAGGGTTTGCACTGTTCTGCTTATTTTCTAAGGCTCTATAAAACTGTCAAAAGTTTTTATGGGACATTACTGTCCCTTTAAAGCGGAACTTTCACATATTAATAAGTCGCCCTTCAATTATTAAACATATGGCAACTAGCTTGATAATAAGTGTATTACCTCTCAGACGTGGCAAATTGTAAAGAAATCCTTAATCCTTTCTTAAACTGGAAGCCAGACATCAGTGCAGACATCTTGTCTGTGCACCTGCGCTGTCAGTCCCAGTCTCTGTAAGAAGCATTGCACTGTGCCACAAGGTAACAGGAATGGACTGACTGCGTAGACTGCACTAGCCTGGCCGTCAGTCTCCGAAGATTAAAGATTTCTTTAGAATCTGCCACTTTTGATAGGTAATACACATATTATCAAGCCATACGTTTAATGATTGAAGGAAGACTTATTAATATGTGAAAGTTCCGCTTTAAATAAATGCCATCTGAATAGGACAGTTTATACATGCTAAAAAGCAAGTTTAGGATTATATTTTAGGGATCTAATATGAGTAATTCATTTTTACATACGACAGCTGTAAGTACTTGATATTTAACATTATAGCGACCAATTTCATTTTAGGAGTTAGTGCGCTTTCAATGAACTGCAGAGAAAAGGTCAAAAGGAAAACCTAAAATCAATAAATAGTCTCTATTGGAAACAATTAATATATAATGAAGGGATTATATTTTGACCCTCTTACCCTAGACTGGTCTCCAGCTCATCATGGGAGTATCCAAAGGGTTAAGTCAGTATGTAATTGTCCTTCTGTTCCTTTAACAGCTAATCAAAATGGCAGGTAAAGCACTTTGGTACTAGCTCTGTCTCATCCAGTCTGCTGTTCCTATGCGAGAACGAGCAGGCCAAGGCTTTTTTCTCCTTTATTAGCATACTGGTAACCATGGAAACAAAAGCAATAGGCAGCTGAGAGCAAAACAGATAGTATGTCTGTCTCTATCACAAAACCATGTGCAAAAGATAAAGGGAACACCCATTTGCAAGATAATATAGAAGCACGATAAGAAACTGCCAATGGAATAACAGATTAAATGGTGTTGCTCTTGTTCTCAAAATACGAACAAAGGATTTATCATCACGAAAGCAGTGGGCAGATTTTAATGTTGCCAACCTTGCCTTTGTTAATTATCCTAGAACTGTAGGCTTTCAGCCATTTACAAATCCATAGGAATATGCCACAAATTAATGGCATTGTAGATTCAAAACAAGGAAACCCTTTTCACACAAAAAAAACCCCCATCATATTAAGCCTGAGAAAAGGTGGCATCAGCTGCTGTGGGATCCTTTTGGCAGGTCTGTCCAAGTTCAGCACTCAAGGGCCACCAAGAGTACAGGATGTAAGGATTTCCCTGATTAAGCACAGATGAGATAATCAGTGGATCATTCATTTTGACTGACTCACCTGTGATTAATCAGGGAAATCCTTACATCTTGGTCTGTTGGTGGCCCTTAAGGACTGGAATGGGACAGCCATGCTTTTGAATACCAAACCACTAACGTTTATGCAGAGGGAGAAAAGTTTTCTTTAACACAGATCATAATCACAAGGATGTCAGAACTGATGACAACTGGGGAGTTGCTTGGTCCCCCAAAAACCAGGGCTTGGGGCAACCTAATGCCCTGCTATTGCACTATGCTACATTTACACCATTACATTAACCCTTTGAGTGCCAGAAAGGTGCCAAATGCAATGCATTAAATATCTTACTAGCACACAAAGGGTTAAGTGTTATTAGCACCGTTATGTGCCCCAAGCTGGCAATATGACCTCAGGCCTTATGAATGAGACCTGGGACTTAATCCTATGAGCGCCAGAAGGGTATCAAAGGCATTTAAAAGCAATTTAAAAAGGTTAAAACAGTAAATAGCAACACCCTTGGGTGATAATTATAAATCAATTAAAAAAACGCAAAGAAAAAAGCAGGCTACTAGCCTTCCATATATTGTAAGCACCAGGTTTATAAAGCCACAAGATATTAAATTCTCTGGAAAATGGTTACCGTGAACCAAGTAAATTGCAGAGGAAAAGCACACTGTCATTTTGAAAAAGCAACACACCATCTTGTGTTTACATGGGAAGTATGGAAGATTCTGCTAGTCTCAATCCCTGCAGTGTCATGAGGTGTAACTAGCCCCCTAGCCTAGATAACACTCCTCCTGTATGTTCATGTCCACAACTTCTTAACCTTTTGAGTGCCAGAGGTGTATGCAACGCATTAACCCTGGCACTGAAAGGGTTAAAAAGTATATTATGACATGAACACTTTGAGGCTGATGTACTAAGAATTGGAATCATTCTGTTTTTGTCCCTTATGGTATATATGACTAGCCCCAGTATTGCATTGCTTCTTAGTACATATGGCCCACTGTTAATTATTTATATTTCTAATCCTAATGTAATGGGTATACTTTAGTTGCCTATAATGCACTTTCCCATCACAAGTACAGGACAGATTTTAAACATAATTCATTTGTGTAGCCCTTCATTATTAACCCTTTGAGTGTCATAGGGGTATCCAGTTCATTGCTTCACAAAGTGCTGGATATCTTTCTGCAACTCAAAGGGTTAAAAAAAAAAAAAAAAAAAAAAAAAAAGGTGTTTTTGGAACTCGAGTGCAGACTAGAACTTAATGTGACCATCTAATATCCTTCATAAGTCTATGTACTGAAAGAGATGGTTTTAGCACAGATTGTATTCATTTATTTTTTTTTAAATATCCCCACAGACAACAGGAATTTGCGTGGTTAACCCTTTGAGTGCCAATGATATATTTATCATCTGCAAATTAATCTAGCTTTTAATTCCCCTAATACATAGAAATGCATAAATGAATTAGACAAAAGGGAGTACTGTACCTCCAATTCTATTACAGAGCTTTATAATGGACTAAAAATGAAAAAAAAAAATCATATTTTGAGTCACAAAAAGCATATATTTCTGTGGGTACGTGGTTACATTTGTTCATTAACCCCACATCTACTAAAGACCCTCCAATGCATTGGAGATGTCTTTAGTATCCAAACAGTTACGTTCAATGGGGAACAAAGGCAATAGAATACAGAAATTCTCCAGAGACTTTGGTAATCTGGGTTAAAGGTTTCGCTTTTCCATAAATGTTTACTTTCTCCAGACTAAATGCATCAAAAACTGAAATAAACCTAGATATTTCACAAGAAATGTCACTCTTAAATAATCCAAAAAGATAAAATCAGATACAACAAAGCATAGCCAGAACCTTACTTCCATGTGCTCCACACGAACTGAATGACAGGTAAGTACCAAGATGCAGATCAACCATGTTCTTTCATGAAAAATTTACAGCATCCTCATCTTATAACCCTTCCATTAATCACAGGGCCAGTTTATGTCTCAGTATAAGTACTGCTGGCTACACAAAGTCAGTGACAGGAATCATTCCTACATGTAATGCATACAAGGGATGCTGTGGATGGATGCTTTGCCTTGCTCTGCTGTCATTAGAAATAATGCAAGGACCAGAGAACCAGGACGTTAGGGGCCTTATTCATCAAGGTAAAGAGGTTAAATTCTGGATCACAACATTGAGAAGGGGATAAATTGAAATACTCAGAATTTCATTGATTAAAATAAGGCTTTCAACCCCTTGAATGACAGAGGTCTCCAACATATTGTGAAGCAACACGCTGTAATTCTCTCAAGCATTTAAGTGGCTGAAACCCCTATTTCAATCAATGATAATGTTTATTTCTCCCACCTACAGTGCAGTTTGGTTTTCTCCAGAAATGCACCTCTTATGCTTTTTGTTGAATTTAGCCTAAGTGTCTACAATATGCATGCACGACCAATACCTGCTTTCCACAGCACAATATACATTACACTCTGTACATTTGTACAAAAAAAAACCAAAAAACAGTCTTAATCTCTGAGATGCTAGAGATGAGTACAATGCATTGATTATCAACAGACAAAGCGCTTGAAGTAAAACATCCCCCCCCCCGAAAAATAAAAAGCAAAATACAAATCAGATCAATTTACTTACATGAAGATTCTGTTCCAAACATGGTTGGCCTTAGATATGGGTTTAATAAATTATAACAAGAGGAGAAAGGAAAGATATGAGCTTTCTACACAGCAGGGGTCATGAAGCCAGACAATGCAGTCCCAGCTATCCAGATGCCAAATACCCTTCTCTAAAGCTGCAGTCTGCAGACCACTTTCACCGAGACAGAAAGGAAGGTCTTCAATGGAAGAAAAAAACATGAGCGGCTATTTTCACTCCAATAGACAAGGCCAATGTGTCTCTTCTATGATGCAGCGAGGCAGAAATAGGTAGCAGAAACCAGATACTGCAGTCCACAGCCCTGCTCTGGGAAAGACAATAGCACAGCTTATGCACACACTGGATGACGTCAGGACACTGCAATGACCGACTGCTGTTAACCAAAGGCTTGGAGGGGGTTTGGATAAAGCAGAGTAATTGAAATAGGAATTCCTTTGTCACCAAACCCACAATG
The DNA here is from genome assembly GCA_037306005.1 of Rhinophrynus dorsalis. Taxonomy (NCBI): domain Eukaryota; kingdom Metazoa; phylum Chordata; class Amphibia; order Anura; family Rhinophrynidae; genus Rhinophrynus; species Rhinophrynus dorsalis. Next base: position 268,733,982 of record CM074721.1, on the reverse strand, counting down.
CAAAGGAGACATTCCCATTGGTAAGAGACCTCTTGCACAGCAATAAAAAGAAAAAGGAAAAAAAAAACCTTGTACATAGATGTGACTTCATGGAGGGTGGAATGGTCTTTTTTTTTATTTATTTATTTTTTTAACACACATCATATTTATATTATATATATATATATATATATATATATATATATATATATATATATATATATATATATATATATATTTTTTTTTTTTTTTTTTTTTTTTTTTTTTACAGAAAACACCACACAAATTGCCTGAGTATAAATAAAATAATAAAATAATAATAAACCATTTTACAAATGTTATATCATTTAAATTTTTTTTTAGACTCAAATGCATTGACGAAATAAAATCAATATAAATATTTTACACGGTATGGACACAACCTATTGGTTTTTAAAGGACATTGTATGACATTTTTATTGATACAGTACCAGTCTATACACATCAGTTTACAGAGATAACATTAAAGGCTTGGTACTAGAAAAAAATGTAGCATTATAGAAGATTGCCTAACACACAGGAAAAAAGAAACATTGAGAGAAAACAGCTCCTGCACCAAAGGGATGCAAAATACAACAGGCTTGTGTACAAGGACACAGAGAGCTTGTTCTGGGTCAGACCAACTGCACCACAAGGGAGGGACAAATAAACATTCCCAAAGTATCAAAGGCTTTATCTCTTTGAGTGCCAGAGGGGTATGCAATGCATGTGTTGTATACCCCTCTGGCACTCAAAGGGTTAAAGCTGAGGTGCCCAGTCAGTGTGCAGTGGCACTTTAGAGTGTCATGGACACCAGCTTACGGTGCACCACTTTTTCTATTAGGACTGACAAAAATTCTAACCCTTTGAGTGCCAGAGGAGTTCACAATGCATTGCTTAAATGGAATGCCTGGAGTGAGCAAACATTGAGAACCACTGCTTTAACCCTTTGAGTGCCAGAGTGGTATACAACACAATGTGTTGGATACCTCTCTGGCACTCAAAGGGTAAAAGGAACACCAACAAAAATAATTAAAATAGGTAACAAAGCTTTAACCCTTTGAGTGCCAGAGAGGTATGCAATGAGTTGCGTACCCCTCTGGCACACAAAGGGTTAACCCTTTGATTGCCAGAGGGGTACACAATGCATTGCAAAGCACTGCGTTGCATACCCCTCTGGCACTCAAAGGGTTAAAAGGATAGTATTGCTTGAAAATGATTTTATTTTATATTGTAGCCCTTAAAGAAACATTAAAAATGATATGTCTCATCTCCCAAACCTTTATGGGAGAGATTAGCAAGTAAAGTTTCCCCTGGAGTGACATCACTTGCAAGCCAGGCTCACTTTGTAGACAGTTCCAATGAAGTCCTTTTTTTTTTTTTAAAGATCTGATCTTGGCACTGCTGAAGAGCTACCAGCTGATCGGTGGACCAGATTCCAAATCTGTCCACTAGATGGCAGACTTGGCTAGAACAGCCAGGAACTTTACTTTTATTATTATTAACTTTACTTGCTAATCTCTCCCAAACCATAAAGGTTTGGGAGATAAAAAAACATTAAAAATGATATAAATCTTAAGGGCTACAATATAAAATGAAATTATTTTCAAGCAATACTATCCTTTAAACATCATGTACTTACAGCCAGCAAATGTGCAAATGTACTTTTGCTATGTTACAACCCTAAAATATCATCCTACACTTTCTCTCTAATGCAGTAGCATTTATTTAAACATGCGCCGAAGAGTATACAGGAGAGATCCTCCTCCACGCTGGTCTGTCTGTAAGCTGGAGCACTCTCATTGGCTAGATATCGATCTCTGCCAATGAGAGTGCTGCAGCTTACATACAGACTAGCGTGGAGGAGGATCTCTCCTGTATACTCTTCCGCACGTTTTTTGCCGATCAGAGTGAGGAGAACAAGTCAGAGGGGGAAAAGTAAGTTGGAAAACTGGATTTCTATAGCGAATTTAAAAAAGGAACAGCATTGTTGATATAACTAAGACTAACAGATTAAAGGGATAGTAATACTTCGTTTTAACTTTATTTTATTTTGTAGGCATTAAAAAAACATGAAGAATGATATAAGTCTTATCTCTCAAACCTTTATGGTTTACGAGATATTCACAAGCAAAGTTCCCCTCCCGCCCCTTTTACCTAGTGTAAGCAATCTCTTCTCAGATGTGAGTCTGGTTGTAAGACCAGACAGATAACAGAAGGGGACAATTTTCTTTGTATGAAAACAATGAAAGCCCTTCCCCCCTTGACAAGTTTTTCAGCTTTTTCCATTATCTTAATTGAAGATTGTCCCTCTCTGCAGTCTACCTGGGCATCTCCCTTCTGCTCTGGTTGAACGGGGGGGGATACTTTGTTTGTGAATAGCTCTTAAACCATAAATGTTTCAGAGATAAGACTTATATCATTCTTCATGTTTTTTTAATGCCTACAAAATAAAATAAAGTTAAAATGAAGTATTACTATCCCTTTAAAGCAAACTTTTAATAAGTTGATACATCCCCTTTAACCCCTTAAGGACCCTTGATGGTCCTGGTGAGTTATGGCTGGATTTGCTTTAAGGACTGATGACGTACCAGGACCGTCATGGAATTCCGTGCTCCCCGCGTGGCAGCACACCGTTTGGGGAGTCTGGATTCGGACTTAAAAAAAAAAAGCTCCATGGTCCTTATGTGGCTGCCGCATGCGCGGCCAGTCCTTAAGGGGTTAATATAGCACCCCAAATGATAATTACATTAGCGACATGCACAGTCAGTTTTATTTTCAAGAATAATTGCTGCATTAATGAAAAATAGAACCTTTTATGCAGCCAGGCACCAGCTGGGATCTTGCAGTAGGTGCTCTGTGTGTCTGTGCTGTCAGTCCCTTCTGGTGCCTTAAGGTACAAAGGCTTCTAACTCACCAATCGTGGAGAGATGCTGTCTCTGCAAGATGTCTGTGCTGTTTCCCGTTGCCTGTCTACTTAAAAGGTTCTATTTTTCTTTAAAACAACAATTATTCTTGAAAATAAAACTACAACTGTGCATATAGCTAATGTAATTATTATTTGGGGGCGCTATATTAATAGGATGAAAGTTCCTCGTTAATGTTTTGTATTGATCTGTACATCAGTTACTTATGGATTAATGTGCACACGTACTTGAGAACAAGATAAATCTCTATGTATTCTTCCTGGTAAAACATTTTGTAAATAAAAATAGGATTTTAGTCTTACCTGTTAAATCCTTTTCACTTAGTCCATACAGGTCACTGGTACTCTGGGAGGCGTAAGTCCCCTTTAATAGGCAGGAACAACTATGCAAATGATTTGCAAGGGGCGGAGCCTCCCCTCTTACTTAAGCCACCTTCTGGCCAGAGCCACTTTAGATTGATTTGAGACCCTAAAACTGACCTCAGGTAAGCAAAAAGAAAGACTCCTGTGAGCATGCCCGAACGGTCTCCCACTGGATGCCACAGGAGAGCCAAAACTGGTCCCTTGACAGGGTGGGAGACCAGTGACCTGTATGGACTAAGTGAAAAGGATTTAACAGGTAAGCCTAAAATCCTATTTTCACTGTCGTCCAATACAGGTCACTGGTACTCTGGGATGTACAAACATTGAGCTGATCCAGAGGCGGGAAGTAAGGCAAGGACCAGGCGCAAGGCCCAAGTCACTAGAACTGCTATGACCCAGTTAATAACATAGCCCAAACTGTAAGTGTCAACGGACACCAACCAAGGGAACAATCCCTGAACTAACACAGCACACGAAACCAGAGCCAACAGGGCTCAACAGTAAGGAAGCACTAAGGATCACAGAGCGGAAGACCTACACAGGCAAGACTGCCTCCAGGACCTTCCTTCCAAAACTGGCATCAGCCGAAGCCAGTACATCAACTCGATAGTGCTTAGAAAAAGTGTGCACAGAGGACCAAGTGGCCGCTCTGCACAGTTGATCAGCAGAAGCTTGATTCTTATAGGCCCACGAGGCCCCAATAGATCTGGTGGAATGGGCAGTCACCCGGAAGGGGACATGCTTATTCCTCAACTTATAGGCTTCACAGATAGTAGCCTTAATCCAAGAGGCAATGGTAACTTTGGAAGCCGGTCTCCCTGCCCTAGGCCCCTCAGGAATGACGAATATTGCGTCAGACTTCCTGATAGACTCGGTGCGATGAACATAAAACTTGAGGCAACGCACCACATCCAACAGATGGAGATCTCTTTCCTTGTCAGATGAAGGATTAGGGCAGAAAGAGGGAACCACAATCTCCTGATTGATGTGAAACTCAGACACAACCTTGGGTAAGAATTCCTTGGTAGTGCGAAGCACAGCCTTATCCTTGTGGAACACCAGGTAAGGAGGTTTACAAGACAAGGCCTGTAACTCTGCTACCCGGCGCACTGAAACAACAGCCAAAAGGAAGGCCATCTTCCAAGTCAAGAGACGTAATGGAATGGAAGCCAAGGATTCAAACGGTGGTCGCTGGAGAACTCCCAGCACCAAATTGAGGTCCCACTGGGGAGCAGGACTCTTGAAGGCATGTCGAACATGAGTCACACCTTGGAAGAAAACTTTCACATCAGGAAGGATAGCAATCCTTTCCTGGAAAAACACAGACAAGGCAGAAGTCTGAACTTTGAGGGAACTCAGACTGAGCCCCTTCTCCACACCGTCCTGCAAGAAAGCCAGGACAGTGGGAAGATGGAATTCAAGGGACAACTTCTTATCAGAACACCATGTCACAAAAGTTGACCATATGCGATGATAGATCTTGGAAGACACAGGCTTACGAGCACTGAGCATAGTCGACACCACAGAAGGAGAAAATCCTTTCTTTGCTAGAATCGAGGATTCAACCGCCATGCCATCAAATGGAGAGAGTGAACATCCTCCTTCCACAGATACCCCTGAAGAAGTAGGTCCGGACGGGCAGGGAGCGGGATCGGATCCGTCACCGACATGGCCATCAACTCCGGATACCAGGACTGGCGGGGCCAGTTTGGAGCGATCAGGATGACAGGACAACGCTCCCTCTTCAACTTCTGGATAACTCTGATCAATAGAGGAAGAGGAGGGAAGATGTAAGCCAGGGAGAAGTCCCAAGGGATCGACAAGGCATCCACTGCTAGAGCAAGGGAGTCCCTCAACCGGGAGCAAAACACCGGAACCTTCCTGTTGTGTCTGGTAGCCATCAGGTCCACCACAGGCATCCCCCACCGTTGAGTGAGCATGTGAAACACCTCTGGATGAAGAGCCCATTCTCCGCTGTCGACGGTGTGACGACTGAGGAAGTCTGCCATGACGTTGTCCACGCCTGGAATATGAACTGCAGATATGACAGGCACGTGATCTTCTGCCCAAGACAAAATATCCTTGACCTCCCACCAGGCGGAACCGCTTCTTGTGCCGCCTTGCCTGTTGATGTAAGCCACCGCCGTGGCGTTGTCGGACTCCACTCTGATCGGAAGACCGGTCAGTTGAGACTCCCAGTGCCTCAGGGCAAGCCGGACAGCTCGAAGTTCCAGAACATTGATGGAGAGCATGGATTCCTCCAGACCCCATTTCCCCTGAGCACTGAAGCGACCCCAGACTGCACCCCAGCCCCGAAGACTGGCATCCGTTGTGACTGTGGTCCAATGAGGAACTAGAAAGGATCTCCCTTTCAGGAGATGAGAGAGATCTAACCACCAGTGCAGACTCGACTCGACATGAGGAGGAAGAGAAACAGACAGATGTTGATGATCTGGATGATTCCTGCACGTCTGGATCACAAATCTCTGAAGCTCCCTGGAGTGGGCCATGGCAAATGGAATTGCTTCGATCGTGGAAATGAACTTCCCCACTAAAGACGACAACTTCGGTACTGGAATTTCGTCCATGTCCAGAATCCCAGCCACTCTGATGGCTATCTGGTGAGCCACGTCCTCTGGAAGAAACACCATGCATTGGCGAGTGTCGAACAGGAGACCCAGGAACAGAAGCCTCTGAGATGGAATCAAGTCCGACTTGTCCAGATTCAGGATCCAGCCATGACGGTTCAGGGTGTGCATGCACATCTGTAATTGCTGACGGAGAAGCTCCGCTGAGGAGGCCTTCAGTAGGAGATCGTCCATGTAGGGGGTCACTCTGATCCCATCCTGATGGAGCACCGCTATCAAGGAGCCTAACACCCTCTGGAAGACCTGAGGGGCTGAAGTCAGCCCAAAGGGGAGCGCTGCAAACTGAAAGTGTCCCCTGTGGCAGGCAATCCTGAGATACCGCCTGCTCTCTGGATGAATAGGGATGTGAAGATAAGCATCCTGAAGGTCCAGGGAGGCAAGAAACTCCCCTGGAGACATTGCTGCAATCACAGAACGCAGGGACTCCTGGCGGAAGTGGGAAGTCACCACATAGGCATTGAGATCTTTGAGATCCAAAATGGGACGAGCTCCTCCGTCCTTTTTGGCTACCACAAACAGGTTGGAATAAAATCCTGAACCTGTGTCCCCTTGAGGAACCGCCTCCAGGACCTCTTTGTCCAAGAGATCCTGAATAGCGTCGTCGAACAGACGCCTTTTTGTGGGTTCCTGAGAAGGACGAGTAAAATGGAACCGAAAAGGAGGAAGGGAAGAGAAAGGGATCCTGTATCCCTCTGACACCACCTGAAGAACCCATGGGTCCGCCACTGACTCCTCCCAAGTCCGGCGAAAGATGCGGAGACGACCGCCTACCGCCGGATGCGGACCCGGGTTCGGCGAGTCATGCCGAAGCAGTCTTGGAGGTCTTGGCCTTGGGGGCAACTTTGGGCTTCCAGGACTGTTTGGGCTTGGAGGAGGAGCGCGTAGTGGGAGGACCCGTTTGGGCCGAGGAGCGTGTCTCAGTCTGAAAGGAACGAAAGAACCGATTGCTTTTGGCTGGAAACTTTTTCTTAAAGACTGAGGGTAGAAGAGTACTTTTACCGCCAGTAGCCTCACTGATCATTTCTTTGAGTTCAGACCCAAAAAGCAAATTCCCCTGAAAGGGCAAGGAAAGCAAGGCTTTCGTAGAGGCTGTATCAGCAGACCAAATTTTCAGCCAAAGAGCGCGTCTAGCCACCACAGAAGAAGTGGAGGCCCTCGCCATCATGCGCACAGCATCAAAAGCAGCGTCAGCAACATAGTTCTGAGCTTCAGTGATATTAGCAAGTAGCTGCAACTGTTCAGATACTGGCGCATCCTGGCGAACTGCTTCAGTCAGTCGTTCAGTCCAGGCCGCAATGGCTCTATTAACCCATGCCACAGCAAAGGTTGGGCGCATGGCAGTGCCAATGGAGGCAAAAATAGATTTAAGAAAAAGCTCTAGCTTTTTATCCGTCCAATCCTGCAGGGCAGAGGCATCAGAGACAGCCAAAGCGGTAGACTTGGATAGTCTAGAAAAAGGAGCATCCACCTTGGGAGGATGAACCCATTTTGCCAGCTCTGCCTCAGGAAAAGGGTAAAGTTTAGCAAACTTTTTAGAGACAGAGAAAGATCTATCAGGATTCTTCCATGCTTCAGAGACCAGACGGGCAAGAGTAGGGTTAGTTGGAAAACAAACAACTGGCTTAGATGGCTTTTTCTGAAAAACATCAGTAGGATCATAAGTGGATTCCTGAGTCAGAGGAAAGTTGAGCGTATTCAGAACCGCTCTGATCAGACCCACAGCCGAAACTTCAGGGTCACACTCATAGGGGTCCCCAATGGACCTGTTAGATTCAATAACAGTACGTTCCTCAGCATCAGAATCCTGTAAGAGTTCTTCTTCAGAAGAATCAGTGACATCAGGAGCTCCCTGTGGCTTAGGCAGGGAAGTCCTGATGGTAGAGGGGGTCTGCCAGACCTGGAGAGCCCCCTGAACCTGAGAGGGAAAGAGTTGAAGCGTGGATCTGAGATCCCTAGTGGCAGCTTTAAACTCCCTCACCCAAGATGGCTCAATAGCGTGGCTGGGAAGCCCAGGGTTGCTATCTTGACCAGTACAATTAGGGCATAGATCCCCCACATTATCGCTAGCCAGCCCAATGTGGCAAGAGGAGCAAAACGCCATGGGGGTAGCAGACCCCCCATCCTCCTTAGACTTGGGTCTAGCCCCTAGCTCCAGTGAAGTAGACATGCTCACAGCGTCAATATACCCCACTAATAACACTATCACCCAGAAAAAGTGTAAATGATTAAAGTTTCACCCCAGAAATGTCTAAATTCGGACTTATCTGGCCAGCGAAGGGTTAATCTGTTGAGGAGAGAGAAGGCTCGGTCCCTGCGTAGTGTACTCGCTTAGGAAAAGTACCACAAAATGGCGGCCGTCATGACAGCCAATCAGAAACGAGCGCGAACCAAGCGCTCATGGGAAATGTAGTTTTCCCTTACAAGTACCCCAAACAGTGCCCGAAGCCCCCCTGAACACCCCACATTATTAAAACACATTCCGGATGACAGAGCAGGAGCCTAGCATTAAAATGAGCCCTCTCTGAAGTTGCTGTGACAAGCGGTTCCAGAGATATGTCCCACACTGTGAATTCTCATAGAGAGTAAAGGAGCCCTTGCGTCTGAGCGGGAAAAAGCCGTGCTTAAAGGCGCGGAACACCATTTTTAATAAAGTTTAAGAAAACATTAAAAAGTGCCCAAACAAGCATGAAACACATGAGAAACATAAATAAATGAATACCCAAAGCTCCAAAACCCAGAGAATACCACAGAAATTGCATAAAACAGTAATAATGCAATAAAAACACCCTATGAGTGCTGGAGTGTATTAAAACTCCCAAATACAAGCCCATCAAAGGGACACTGTGGGGACAAGTGGACCTTCAGCACTCAATGGGTGACTCACCTTTCCTGCAGGACTTCTGTCTTCAGGTGACCATGATGAAGTGGGAAAGAACCAGAGGTAAATTCCCCAGTAGGGAAGCTGCTTAACACAAGCTGTCCCCTCTTCAGGGCATAAGGTCCACAGAAAATCCCTGGAAGCTGCACCAGCCACTTTAAAGAGGGCAATTCACAGCCATGGTCACCCTCCTAATGGTGGTATTCCATATTTGAATAAAAAAATAATAAAACACTAAGATGCATAGATGTTCTCTACCTGGTGTGCAAGCACACCAGGAACAAATCAATCTAAGTGGCTCTGGCCAGAAGGTGGCTTAAGTAAGAGGGGAGGCTCCGCCCCTTGCAAATCATTTGCATAGTTGTTCCTGCCTATTAAAGGGGACTTACGCCTCCCAGAGTACCAGTGACCTGTATTGGACGACAGTGAAAAGCTGTTACCATCTCTCAGCCCATTAATAGATTATCCTGGACAATAATTGGGAGCCCTGATCCTCAGAGCATTTTTAAAACTAGATTTTAGACTCCAGAATACAGAGAATTTTTACAGATGCTGCCTGAAATACAAGGTATTTAAATGTATATAACACCAGTTCATTTTTAGGTGTCAGTACTTTGCAATGCATATAAGACCTGTCTAGAATTAAAAGGGTTAACAACTCCCTTTAAATCAACAGAAATGTTTATTTAACGCCTACTGTGCAGTTGGTTTGCCTTCAGAATTGGTACACATTGCCTTAACACACAGGATTCAATATTTGTATTCAGTGTTATCAGGATAGAAATATAATACTTAAATATTTTTTTCTTTGCTTAGCAGAACATTGGAAAACACATTTTTGCAAAAAAGGCTCATGTTTTATTTGTTAGATCATTGGGTCTCAAAGGTTTTTTTTTTTTATGATGGCAGCCACAGCCATGTTGGGGAAGGATGAAAATGTATGATGGTTTTAACCCCATGAATCCTAGAAAGGTATCCAAGACACTGCAAAACAATGCACTGGTGGCTTCACTGGTATTAATAAGGTTAAAAATGCCATTTTTAATCTAAGGAAATTAGGTACTCTCTAGATTGATGCATAAGACTCTTTGGTTTGTACCATTGCACTGGTACCTATGATACAACCACACATACTGACTTCCCAGCCTTGTCCCTAATAGCTATACAACCACACATTCAGACCCCCATCATTGTCCTACAGTAGCAATAGAACCACTCACATACTGACTCCTCTGCAGTGGAAGCCATACCCTCAGCAGCCTTATCCCACTGCCAGTGGTTGCCATATAACCCACACACACTGACTGTTTCACAAATTCCAAAGCATCACTAGGCATATAAGAGCCACCTGTTGTAGCTCAACTCAGTTGCCAGTCATCTATGATGCCTCTGCTTATACCTCTGTCTAGTGCCACTAGGTGAGACGCCTGACAAGTGCTGCACTAAAGCAGCTGGGGAAGGCTGAAAGTCATAGTGCATATGGATTGGCTGGCAGCAGAGAAATGTACCACCACTCTCATCAGCCAATCCAGACACAGCTGAGGTTAAGCCTGCCTCAACTGCTTTAGTGCTGCACTTTTCATGCCTGGTCCAGATCTGCGTGTACAAAAAAAAAAAAAAAAAAAAAAAAAAAAAGATTTGGGGAAGCTTTCAGCACATCACTCTTGGCACCTGCCCAAAACCAGCCTTGGAGACAGGAAGCCTAAGCTAGTCAGGACCAGGGCCAAGTAAAAGTCAAGTTTAGCGGTGAAGCCACCATTACTCCATTTGTGAAGGTGGCTGCCCACGGCCAGACCGCACGATCTTGTGGCCACACCTCAGAAAAGCTATATTAGATGTGTACACATACATAATATATTCAGATACTGGTATCCACAAGCATTATATATATACTATATTACAGGGTCCCAACTACGCGTTTACTTACAAGAGAAGGCACTTCCCAGGGAATGTTTTTAATCTAGATAGGCTTTACAGGTGTATTAAACTGGGACTTGCCATATATATTGGGGTACCTTGACAGGGCTGGCAAGCTTAAACATTTTTTGGCCAACATATGGAACAAAATCCCCATATTTATTAACACAGTGGTATTATATATGCTCAATACATGGTACACATTTGCATTATTTGTATGTAGGAGAGCAAGTTTGTTCTTTGTTTTGTGTTTGCACTTTAGGTCTCGGCCTATTTCTGGGGGGGGGGGGGGGGACTGGTGAACCATCTCCTTCCTTGCTGCCATCTCTACCTTTGTCACTTGATTTTTTTCTATCTTTATTAACTATATGTATATATAGTATATGTATAAATTATGGTGCGCTATCGCAGTGATATTATATATATACATACATACATACATACATACTAGCAATGTGGGACGGCGCTGCCTCTAGGGCTATATAGGGAATCAACGCACACACACGGATGCAAGACACACACACACAGAGAAACACACACAAATGCACACGCATGCACTGAGGTGCATAAAGAGCGACACAGTCATACACACATGCATGCAATGCACAACATACAGACACATAGAGCGATACAGACATGTAACACACACAGTGAGGAACACACAGACACACACACACAGAAGTGAGTCATAAGGGGGTGACTTATGTGTCATTGTAATGTGTTTGTGTTTGTACTTATGCCTCCACTGTGGCATTCATTCATATAGTTGAAATGCATGTGGTGATTGCACATACTATAGTGGAAGGTGGATCGTGCTGGCTCCCGGGGTGTGAGTGAGTGAGTGAGTGAGTGTGTGCGAGTGGCATTCATTCATGTAGTTGAAATGCATGTGGTAATTGCACATAATATGGTGGAAGGTGGATCATGCTGGCTCCCGGGGTGTGTGTGTGTGTGTGTGTGTGAGTGGCATTCATTCATATAGTTGAAATGCATGTGGTGATTGCACATACTATGGTGGAAGGTGGATCGTGCTGGCTCCCGGGGTGTATGAGTGATTGCGAGGGCATCTGAGAGTGCAAGGGCGTCTGATGTGTGTCTGATGTGTAGGAGCGAGTGGCAGCCATTTTGTTTTTTCAGTCACTTGGATAGTGGTGGGCGGGCTGGATAGTGGGGGCAGGCCACCTTCCTGCATGATTTAAATCACTCCCCCATTGAATCACCCAATGGGAGCAGCAACTCCTCCTTACTTAAGCTGAGGTAACACAGCAATATAACACACTGTGGCTCTTCAGTTGAGGCAACGTAGCAATATGCTGAGGGAACAAATAGAAAGTGGTGTTTGAGGCTTGCCCTCTGTAACATACAGCAAAAGCATTTCTCCCCCTTTAAGGAGAAAGGGCAGGAATCAGGAAGTGGAGGAGTGAAAGTTGAAAACAGACAGTTAGTAAGGTTGACTGAAGAGATGAAAATAGTTAAATAAAAGAGTTGCTATTAAGTTTATCCCTGAGTGTTTGTATTTTATGGAAACATTACACCCTCGTACTGAAACAGAGTGTATGGAGGGTTACAATTATCTGTGGGAGGTGAAACAGTGTGTTTGTGGGGTCATGATCCTGAGTGAGAGTGTGTGTGGACCAGGAGAAGTTATTGATATCCCCTACTTCAGGAGCCAGTGGCAGCTATATTTTTTTTTTTTTGTCAGTTGGATAGTGGTGGGTGTGCTGGAGAGGACGGGTCAACTCCCTGTATGATAAAAATGCCCCCACTGAATCACCCAATGGGAGCAGTAACGTCCCCATTGAAATCACCCAATGGGATTTGTGTCTCCTAATGAGACATAAATTATGTAATGAGGCATTCTGTGCAATGTGTGTGTGTTTTCTGAGGAGACACAAATTATGTTCTGTGTGTGAGGAACCATAAATTATGCAATGAGGCTTATTCTTATATATATATATATATATATATATATATATATATATATATATATATATATATATATATATATATATATACACATATATATATATATATATATATATATATATATATATATATATATATATATACACACATATATACATACACATATACATATACACACACACACACACACACACACACACAAATTACAGTTTTTCGCAAACAAAAATACATCATTTTTTGCTAATAAAAGTAAGAAAATATGTTTGTTAGTACGTACAATCAAAAATGTTTTGTATTACAATTTGCCTTAATATGACTGCTTTAACTCTGTCTGGTTCAGCTGGGCTTGAATTTGTGAATGCAGATGTTCTATTCCGTAATAACGTTAACTCGATATATTCGTCTTCACATGGTGTGGTCACTTTAGGTCTGCCTGGCCTTGCTTAGGATGAAAATTATTTGGTTTCACAAAATCTTTTCAGTCTGTGTTGTACTGCCGCCTTAGAAATATTCAACTTAGCTGCAATTTGGCTCTGGGAATGTTTTTTTAGCACTCAGGAGAACCACTTTTCTTCAAATTGCTTCACTAAGCACCTTTGACATGATTATAAAAGTTATTTCAACTGATGTTCTTCTTCAAAGGCCCTAACAGGAGCACTTGCAGAACCACCAGTAAAAGCACTAGCAAGACCATACTAATAGAATTACTAACAGGTGTTAATCTTTAAGAGACAAATACAACTCACGTGTGTATTAGGATGTTACCCTTTGAACAAAATATATAGGGTCACAACAATCTTTAAAATTTATAAGCAAATGGTGTGTGTGAAAAGGATATTCATATAAATGGCAATTTCCCATAAAGATTTAATAAAGATGAAAAAAAACAGTTGATGATGGTGTACTCAGACTTTTGGACCCTACTGCATATAATCAATCAATCATCATCATCCACTGTCTATCCACTGCAGGATGAAGACCTCCTCAGCAAGCCTCCAACAACTTTGGTTTGTATTTTCTTTCCACTGTAGAACAATAAATTTGGTTATTTCATCTAACCATCTTGTCTATATATATTTATTTATAATGTTTGGGTTTTTTTCATAGAATCACTTTATATTGCTTTAATGAAAATGTACTTGCCGTGCTGATTAGGAAATCTAAATTTATTTCTGGTGACTTTTTATAATCGAGAATAATTAAAATGTCAAAAGATCAAATAATATTCTTTCTTGTGGAGAGGTAGAGAAGTACCTCTGCTTATTTTTTTCTAAACATGCTTAAAAACCAAGGCACATGTGTAGTCACTGTTAAAGATACCAGTTCTGCACTGAATGAATCATTGTTTTGTTTTCTTGTTTTTTTAGATAATTATAATGTAATAACATTGGTGATTAGAGTTTCAAAAAAAGACAATTGTCACCTTGAGGTTTTGTGCTTTGCAAACTTCACTGTGGGTAAATCAATCAGTATCCATCCAATACAATGCCTATCCAGTACAATGCTAACATTAACATATTAGTTATGTATCAACAACATTCATGATTAATTTTACTTAAACAGTAAAAGTAAAGTTTTTGCAATTGTTATCTCAGACTTAAAGGGATAGTAATGTTTCATAATAAAAGCAGCTCTAATTAATCATCATAGTATTTGGGCCTTGGAGAGTGTTATTTCAATTCTGTCAGAGTTGTAGTTCAAGAGTAATTGAATGATAAAGTATCCCCCTCCCGCCCCTTTAACTGATATAACACTGCTCAGCTCAGAGCAGCAGGGAGTATCCAGGTAGATTGCAGAGAGGGACAATCTTCATTTAAGATAAGGGAAAAAGCTGGGGGGCAGGGTTTTCATTGTTCTCACAGTAAGAAGATTGTACCTTCCTGTGAGCTGTCTGATCAAGCAACCAGATTCCACATCTGAGGTGAGCAGTGTTATACTAGGTAAAAGGGGCAGGAGGGGGATAATTTATCATTCAATTACTCTTGAACTACAACTCTGATAGTATTGAAATAACACTCTCTATGGCTCAAATACTATGAAGATTAATTCAAGCTGCTGTTTTTGTGAAACATTACTATCCCTTTAATGTTTCAATAAAAGAACTGGATAATCTTTAGTTGCACAGAAACAGGACAACAAGAAAAACTGCCATTCAATTACGTTAGTCACATTATTTATAATTGGCTTTCCTTGGCCTCCTTTCTTGACTTCTGTAAACCGATATATGCCTTCAACATTGAGTTTGTATCATCAAGCGATTGTTCACCTTCGGAGTGCAAGAACTGATGGGCTTGTTCTTTCATTATCCGCAGCATCTGAACTGCTTTTGACACAGCACCAATTTGGGGCCCCCATCCCACTTATACCTGACCTGATGGGGAGAAGATATGGAAGTGATATTGGAGAATATCATGTCCTCCTCATCACATCCTCACATAACACCACTTTCTCTGCTCATCAACCCCTGTATCACCTTTGGTCCCCATAGTTCTGTCTTCTCCCCTCATTATATCTCTTCAAAAAGTTCCTCTTCTTCAGCAGTTTAGTTTTTTGTTATTATAATTTGATTGGAGGACTTGAAGGCCTTTTCTGCTAAAAGAATAAAAAATAAACTGAGGCTTACATTTCAAATAAGTCAGAGGGGCACCCCATATTACGAATTGGCTTGTTTCTTATCTAGCATGTTGTGACCTCAATGGTGTTGTCTCAACATAAAGATGGTCAGAACAACAATCCAAAGAAGAAGGAAGCCTGTTTGGGATGCGGGGGACGCTATCAGCTTCTTTGAAATGGAAGCCTCGGTTTATTTTTAAATCCATTAAAGAGAGCACTTTCATGAACACTGGTCCAGTCTGACTGCTAGGAGCCACTTTCATCTGTTCCTGGCAGTCAGCTTAAACCCTGCAGTGACTGAAAAGACAACCCAGCAGGTTCCATGGGATGTTTTCCAGTATGATGCAATTGGTCAATAAAAAAGGGGGATAAAACATTTTTTAGATATATAAGTGAAAGGAGGAAAACGAAACAAGGAATAGTTAGACTAAAAACAAAAGATGGAAACTATGTAAATGAGAATAAAGGGCTAGCTGACTGTCTCAATGAATATTTCTGTTCAGTTTTTACACAGGAAGATAAAGGGAAGGGACCGCTGTTAGAAAAAAGAAATGGCAAGACACGGGAAACATGCATGTTTACAGAAGAAGAAGTTCTAATTCAACTTTCTAATGTAAAAACAGATAAATCAATGGGTCCAGATGGGATACACCCAAAGTTATTAAAAGAACTTAAGTGTGTTCTGGCAAAACCTTTAACAGATTTATTCAATCAGTCACTAGCAACAGGAATTGTTCCAGAAGATTGGAAGGTAGCAAATGTAGTACCGCTTCACAAAAAAGGTAGCAGGGAAGAGTCTGGTAACTACAGACCAGTAAGTCTTACATCAGTAGTGGGAAAATTAATGGAGACTATGTTAAAGGAAAGAATTGTTGAATATCTGAATATAAATAGCTTGCAAGATACCAAACAGCATGGGTTTACAGCAGGGAGATCTTGTCAAACTAACCTCATAGATTTTTTTGACTGGGTAACTAAAATAATAGATCAAGGGGGAGCAGTAGATATAGCTTATCTAGATTTCAGTAAAGCATTTGACACTGTCCCTCATAGAAGACTCATAAATAAATTGCAGTGTTTGGGTCTAGATGTAAAAATAGTGAAATGGATAAGGCAATGGCTGAGTGACAGGAGACAGAAGGTGGTAGTCAATGGAGAATATTCGGACGAAAGGAGTGTTACTAGTGGAGTACCTCAGGGATCTGTACTGGGGCCCATTCTTTTTAATATTTTTATTAGTGATATTGCAAAAGGTCTTCAAGGAAAGGTATGCCTTTTTGCAGATGATGCAAAGATCTGCAATAGGGTAGACATTCCAGGGGGAAAAAGCCAAATGGCGAATGATTTAGGTAAATTAGAAGAATGGTCAAGAGTGTGGCAGATGCACTTTAACGTTGATAAATGTAAAATAATGCACTTGGGACATAAAAATCCAAAGGAAAAATATACCATTAAGGGTACTGTGCTGTCAGAGACAACAGAGGAAAGGGATTTGGGAGTAATTATTTCTAATGACTTAAAGGTAAGCAGGCAATGTAATAAAGCGATGGGGAATGCAAGCAGGGCACTGGGTTGTATAGCTAGGGGCATTAGTAGCAGAAAAAGGGAAGTAGTCATGCCACTGTACAGATCTCTAGTTAGACCTCACCTAGAATATTGTGTACAGTACTGGAGACCCCATCTCCAGAAGGATATTGATACTCTAGAGAAAATTCAAAGAAGGGCTACTAAAATGGTGACTGGTCTACAGGAAAAGAAATATCAGGATAGACTAAAGGATCTGAATATGTATAGCTTGGAGGAGAGAAGAGAGAGAGGGGATATGATAGAAACATTCAAATACATGAAGGGATTCAACAAAGTACAGGATGGAAGTATATTTCAAAAGAGTAAAAACATTAGGACAAGAGGCCATAGTCTAAAACTAGAGGGACACAGGTTTAGATGTAATGTAAGAAAGTTTTACTTCACTGAGAGGGTAGTAGACAAGTGGAATAGCCTACCAGCAGAAGTGGTAGATGTCAATACAGTGACAGAATTTAAGCATGCATGGGATAGGCATAAGGCGGTCCTTAACATAAGAAAAGACCAAGGACCAAAAAAGGTTTGAGGTTGTGTGTTTTTTTTAACACAGTAGGAAATTGGGCAGACTAGATGGGCCGATTGGTTCTTATCTGCCGTCAAATTCTATGTTTCAAATTCTATGGTTTGCTCCAATATTGTTCTTTTATGTCTTTTACGCATAAGATCCATAGGGACTTATTCAAAAAGAAAGATAGAAGCAATTCTGAAGCAAACCAACTGCACACAGGGTGGAAATAAACATTCCCACCTATTTAAAAGACTGGTAGCCCTCTAGAATTCAGCAGGTTAAAGGCCCTATTTATTTCAATTGACATTTTGGGGAATTTTCATTTCTACCCTACATGCTGTTGGTGTGACCAGAATTACACATCTTTTGACTTCTGCATTAAGCTTATTTCTTTGTGAACTGAATAACAAGCCATAACAGGCCTTAAAATGTCTTCTAAATATGGGTGAATAAAGTGTACTATTCTACTGTAGCGTTCATATTGCAGTATACTATAAATCCTCTGGAATTAAAAAGGGATTTTCCACTAATCTCTTACCATTTTTTTTAATCTGCCAACATCTCCCCATACTGTTCGTTGTTATTAAGGCTGCTTTAAGTGGCAAAGAGTATAATATTATCCTTGACATGATAAAACTAAGTTCTTGACTGGCATTGTCAATAAAAAGACAGGTGACTGTTAGATTAAAGGGGAACTATCACCTCTATACAAGTTTGCCCCTGTGTAATGTTCCTATAGCGATAACATGTAATCTGTGTGTCTTTTTTTATATACTTCAGGCTATTCCAAAATTTACAGTTTTAAAAATGAGCTGGTGACGTTACTTCAGGACAGGCTGTGGGTACAGCTCTGTCCTGCAGCCTGTCAATCTTCCCTCTCCAAGTACTGCCTCGTTCTAACCTCCTCCGATGGAGAATTTCTCCATGTTTGCTGGAGCACTATAAGAACATTACACAGAGGCAAACTTGCATAGAGGTGAGAGTTCCTCTTTAAAAATGATACCTTTATTGGCTGAGTGGCTCCAGATGCAAGCTTTCAAGATAACTTAGGTCTTTTATTCAGGCATAATAAGAATGAATGCTGAATAATGCTGCATACACAGTACATGACAGGTTAAACACTCATGTAAATTATTTTAACATTTAAATTCCACTGGCAGTTAATATCCTTGTCAGTATTGTCTATAATTAATACCTTGGCTTCAGTAGAGTGTCTTAGTAGTTGGTTAAGTTATAGAAACAACACTTATTATCTTTTTTGATGCTCCAATGAATGTTAGTCTTTAGCCAGAGATGGCTAATTCTATAGACTGTATGGGTTAGCCCTCAGAGCACCAGAGGGGTGCTCAACCAATCACTGGCACTTTCCTTCTTATTATGCCAAAAGAAAAGACCTACATTGTCTCGAAATCTTGCATCCTAGAGCCACTCAGCCAATAAACCAATAAAGATATAATGTTTACTCTAACAGTCTCCTGCTATTTCTATGTCTAACACGGTACCACACGTTCTAATACTGTGAATACATTATTAAATAAGACTATGGGTCTTTGCCACAGATATCCAGTAACAGGTAATGTGGCCTGGGCAGATGTCTTCATTACAATTGCATGAATGTGTTGCGTGACAAAATGGCAGTGAAAAGTATTTCACAAATGCTGTGCACATGGCACTAAGTGATGATGTACCAAGCAGAACACAGAAACTCTAGGGAAAAGCAACTACAGCATTGGGGACAAATACAATTCCTTATTGATCTAAAGGGAGATTTAACCCCTTGAATGCTGTAAGCCAGACATTTTCAGAATTATGCTGAAGGTATGATCTCAGTTAAATTTCTAATTACACATGGAAAACTAAATATTTCTTTCAGAACACATTAACCCTTTGAGTGCCAGAGAGTTGCACAATACTTTGCAATGGATTGTGTACCTCTGACACTCAAAGGGTTAAGCCTTTTCATGGCGCCTTGTGTGAAGTAAATTTCACATTGTGTGGCAAGATATGTCATAAAAACACACAAAAAGATTACTTATTTTGCTATAATCACACACTATGGGCGGGATGTTCAGAAAGTGGCGGTAACTGAAATTGTAATCCGTCAATTTTCAGACATGTTTCCGTCATTTTTTGCATCCAATTCCGCCATCTCCATCAAAGGGAAAAAGCCGTCTTAAAAGTGGGTGTGGTTTAATCTTCCGTCATATTGTAATGTATTTTCAGAGAAAAATATTTGTTTGCATTTTTTTGTCTGATTAATGTCATTTTTTCCCGACATAATGAAAATGGTCTAAACTTGAAGACAAATTAAAGTCCTGTTAGCAGGAGTGAGAAGCAATTTGTCTTTTCAAAGACAAAAAATGTCTTTTCCTTTGAAAATTTTCATGTCAAAGACAAAATAAAAATTTTTAACATTAGAATTTTTTAACGGCAATGTTCATCAAGATTTTCTTATTGTCGTGTTAAATTCCTTAGACGCATTTTCAAACATGACAGATTTACTTCTGAAAATATTGTCCTTCATTTACCACCAACTCATGATCCAACAATTTTTTCATTATGACGACTTTTTGAACAGCTTGCCCTATATATCAAAAATGCACGTATATTCTGAGTTTCAATTCTTCGAAAAAGCCTGAATCCCCAAGTTCAAAGATCCCTAATATGTATAGTTTTATTAACATGCATGGCCTGAGCAGACCCCCAATTACCAGAACAGCAAAATGGTATTTAGACCTTTATGAACTAAAAATGCATATTCCCGTAGTTACATAGTAAAACCATGCATTTCCACAAAGTATTTATCATACTGCATCAAATGAGGGGTCAATTGCATTTCTACCCTTAGCCTGGGGTGCGCAAATCCTATAATATATAATGCCAGATATATGTTTGTCCGATACAGTCATGCGCAGTAGAGACTGCCTGAATGCTCAAAATGCTGGCCAGTGTACATGGGCTTTTACACTAATGTTTCTATAAATGGGCATTAAAGTTAAAAAAAAAAAAAAAAAAAAAAATTGTTTTCTTTTTTAATACATATCCACCCCTTTAAACGTACTGAAATATTTGAAAATTATTGAATTTTCTCCTGTGTTCATTAGCTAGTACTCTAGAAAAATGACAGCCCACTGGTATGGCATGACATACTGTAGTGGGTTCCAGAAGTACAAAACTACACCAACTACAACCGCTGATTTTTCTTACATTTCTCTCAAACAAGAATTGTCTGTACTAAAATGGTTATGACAACTACAATTGCAATGCGTTGGACCCCCTGTGGCTCACACACCATCTGTATGCCCAGCCTGCTTCCTTCCCCACAGATACCCACATACCCTAGCTTGTCCACAGCACCAAGGGTTAATTATTTTTAATCAGACCTCATTGGGGGCATTATTTGGGAGCCCTCTTGATGCTTTGAAACAACCTTAATGTGTACTTGTTGGTATTGTGGCCAGTAAAGCTCTGCCCTTCTCACAAAGGAAAATGGAGGGAAAGATTATACATGTACCCATACCTCCCAACATTTCAAACTGCTTATGAGGGACACTTGTGTTTTAGGGGGTGTTGTTGTGGGCAAGGCTGGTGGGCTGAGCATTACCGGGCATTTTTAAGTTATTTCATGACTTACTGACACCTAATAAATTACTTAGAACAAGATGAAAGTATTTTAATTGCACAAACTTAGAAACACATATACTAACATTCATACAAACATCAATGTGTTATTGACGTAGAGCAGTATGATACACTTCTATACACACCACACAATCTGATCTCCTAAAAAGAGGGACATCAGGGTGGGAAAGAGGGACAGAGGGATTTGGGTCCAAAAAAGAGGGACACTTCAGAGCTATGTGTACCTGCACAGCTGCACTCTGATGTGGGTCACATTCTTACTATAATTAATTGTGACGGTTTTTCAGGATGTGTGACCATTTTCACATCAAGAGTTATACCCAATAGCTGAATTAGGTTCAATTATTTTAAGCATGACAGTGTGTCAGTTGTTCTCCAGTAGAACTGTTTAACATTTGTACAGCACCTACAGGGATTTACACACAGAAATACAGTAAGAAACTAGCAAAGTGAACACTTTATGAAAAATCTAAGGAAATTATTGAATTACTTTTTTTAAATTTATATCTTCTGTATGACTTCTCCTTAAAGTGGAACTTTCACTCAAATGAAAGTACCCCCCAAATGATTATGCACACAGCAATACGCATATCAATACTAGTATTATCCGGACTAAGTCTGGTGTTATTGAGAAATCCGACTTGTTCCGAGATGCACGGGCAGGCATCTTGCTGTAGCGGCATCTGTGCTCCTGCATCCTCAGTCCCTTCCTGTACCTTAAAGCGGAACTACTGTGGGATATCAACTTGGGTTATCCAAGTAGATATCCCTTCTGTAAGCCTTATCATTTATATAAAACATCTATGAATGCACCGAATAATGTGAAATCTGAATGTTGTTATAAGTCCCCAGTTGATGTAGACCACAGCCATCTTGATTTTTGTGCCCCACTGTGCATGTGTTTCCTGCTCCGTTCCCTGTCAATCATTTTTGACGTGTCTGCCTCTCTGAAGTGAGTGCCTGTGAGGCGTGCATGAAAATAGTCATATGACCTTCTCCTCCTTGACAGCCGGCCGGGCATTACAGCCTACACAAATCAGATCGTGCGTGTAGATCAAATTTCACTTTTATTATTAATGTATATTAAAATACATTCTGTTTATGATGCTATAGAAATTATTTTTATTAATCATTTGAGTGCTGAAGGGGTACACAAAGCACTGCAAAGTAATGCCTTGCTTACCCGTCTGGAACTCAAAGGGTTAATATTGGCCATTACAACTGATCATTTTAGAAAGTTTTTTGATAAACTGAATCTTTACCTTTTGGATTATGTGGACAGTAGTAGGTATTATATACACGCCGCACTGAAAGAGCCAAGGATGCTCGAGCACCCAACCAGCCTATAGGATCAGACCTCTTCGCTGTTAGCATGGAAACAGCCTACTGCTATATACAGTGTGAGTGAGGCACATGCACGCGCTCGCACTTCAGTACCCTAACCTGAATGCGTTGGAAGGCTAGTGCGCGCCAGGTCATGTGATCGAGAAGGGGCGGTCACAGGCTGGATCCAGAGGACTGGTGGGAGTGACATGCACAGATCATCTCTGCCGGGTATACACGTCACTAGGTACATTTTACTCTACATTTTTTTGGCTATATGATTATTTGATGAATGAACTACACAGCGCTGTATATATTACTGCTAAATATAGATAGAGGCTACATCAAGTTGGGATGGTAGTTTCGCTTTAAGGTACGATGCAACTCCCCCTCACCAGTCCTACAGGAGACTGGGACTGACAGAGCAGATTCACAGATGTCTCTTCAGCAAGATGTCTGCACTGATGCCTGCCTGTGCTTCTGGGAACAAGTTGGATTTCTCAGTAACGCCGGACTTATACAGGATAATACTAGTACTGATATGCATATCACTATATGCATAATTATTGGGGGGACACTTACATTTGAGTGAAGGTTCTGTTTTACAGCAACATAATAAAGGTTTGGAGTATTAACACCTCCTAATAATAACCCCCACTTACCTTATTATGGCTAGAAAATCCTAATGGCCCATGTGAATTTTGTTGTTGTGCCTTTGTTCAAGAGACAACATCTTCAGTCAGTACTAGATGTCATGCCCATGGAGGCAGCCATGACAAATTTTTGCGTGTGTTTATTTTGTTCACTGAAGCAGGCAGAGTGCATTTGCCTACTTAACATTGTAACCCTTTGCATGCTAGACGGGCATGCAATTCATTACGGAGCACACAAAGGGTTAAAGA
Organism: Rhinophrynus dorsalis; assembly: GCA_037306005.1. Classification (NCBI taxonomy): domain Eukaryota; kingdom Metazoa; phylum Chordata; class Amphibia; order Anura; family Rhinophrynidae; genus Rhinophrynus; species Rhinophrynus dorsalis. Next base: position 268,710,755 of record CM074721.1, on the reverse strand, counting down.
CTAGAAGGTGAGGGTAATACATTGAGAAGCAATGCACTGCACAGCCCTCTGGACCTTAACCCTTTGAGTGCCAGAGGGGTATGCAACACACTGCTTTGCAATGCATTGATTACCCCTCTGGCACTCAAAGGGTTAACTGGAATGTCTGCCTCAATGAACATGATATCCAGGACTGGCTGAAGAGGTTATTTCTTGAACAAAGAAGCAAGGGAACAATTCTTAGAGACCATTCAGATTTTCAGGTCATACTAAGGAAAGTGTTGGGGGAATATTATTAGGTGGCATTACTTCTCCTTTAAGATGGGAAAAAAAAAATGCAACATAACTATAAATGTAATATGAACTACTTTCAGATGTTTGACAGATTACAAAACTACATAATATTTCATCTACAATACACATTCCTTTCAGGCATTTCCTGAAGTCCAGTGTAAACAGTTTATATTACCCAAAACATGAAATCTATTTGTTTGTTTGTTTGTTTTTCGTATAAAGGAAACAATAATGGCAAATGAAGGGTTGGATTACACTGCAAGCAAGAAATATTTTCACTGAATTTTTTGAACATATTCATGATGGGAAATTCAAAGCTAAAACCAGTGATGTCCAGTATTATGACCTGCAATTAATTCAGCCCCAAGTCTGCCCTTAAAAGAAGAATGTGCAGCTTTAAAGAAGCTCCTATTAATCATTTGGGATTCAGAAAACAGAATCCCATTGGGCTTTCCACAGGAAGTCCATCATTTAAGCTTCTGACTAAACTTGATGCAAAGTAATTCTGATCCCTGAAACTGTTGTTTGGTTGATCACTTGGGCGCATAAAGCAACTCCAGGTAGTGTTTTTCATTAAACATTTGCATTCTAGTAAATTATATTTTTGTATGCATGGTTTATTTATTCCATTGCTTTCTTTTCAATACTTTATCTATTTCAGTCACATCTGTGCTGCAGCTTAGCAACCACTACTCAGTGTATATGGGAATAAACAAGGAGAGCTTGACACATTTCACTGCATTTGTCCTATTTAATTATGAGACAATCATTTTCATCATTTTGCTGCTAGGTACCTCAGTCAGACAAACTGCTAAGAATGTTCCCAGACATCCTGGAAGAGTGGGGTGAAAATGGCACCCATTTGTCACACGCCTCTGAAGTTGAGTTGTACTCTGGTGGTCTTTCAGTGGAGCACCACTTGAGGACAAATCAGAGAATAGGGGCTCATGGTTTGAATGGCAGATTATGCCCCTATGACTCTAATATGCACAGAATTACCATGCAACTCAGATACTAAGATGAACTAGGGGGCTTGGAATCTTAATCTTTCCCATCATTGTCTCCACACAAGCACACCCTTTGGAAAGATGGAAAAGGCTTTATGAGAGAAATCCATTAGAAGAGAGACACTAGTTGGAAACATGGAGGAGGGAACCCTTGTTTGAATCTACAATGCCATATCGGATGCAAATAAGAGATGGCTGCTCTTTCTGCCCATCTAGAAATCCCTCATACTGCACTATCGCAAGACAAATACACAGTGAATACAGACCCCCAATATTTACGCAAAGAAGCATGTAAAGAACCTGTGATGAACCATTGGTGATCTATATTTTTAACCAAAAATTGAGGAGTCATATGTAGGTGAGACAAAGTGGAGTGTTAACAAATATTTTTACTGAGGAGAACTAGTCTTGCACTGCTCTCAAGGTTACACTACCCTTCTTTCTTCAAGGAGGGACTGCAGAAGCAGACAATTATAGGCTTTTCCTGGCAATGGGTTTCCAGACCTCCTCATAGACATTTAACAGCTATCAAATGGCATTTGAAGGATATCGGAAAAAGAATGACTTACCTGCTTGCCAGGGAACACAGAGACTGTTGGGTGTTATAGTCACTGTGTTCAATACAGAAAGGCTGAATGGTTCAAGAAACTATCTAGTACCAGTTATGATGTTGAAATCATGTGTCAGTTTCCATATCTAGGGTCAAATGTATTATGAGTCAGAGTAAACAACTACTTTGTAGTTATTATATTACTGTCATGTCCAGTTAATGGGATAGTAATACTTAAAGTATTACTAATCCCTATATTAAAGTCCTATTAAAAATAAATGTATTGCCCCCAGTGTCATCTCTCAAACCTTTATAGTTTGAGAGATGATCGCTCCTAAAGTTGCCCTCTCCCTCCCCCTTCCCCGTAGTCAGCATTTTAGCTGACTGCAGGGAAGCCAGTCGTATGACTTTCAGGAGGCTCTCCAGCACAGCCTGATCGCGTTAATAAAAAAGAAAACTTTCACTGAAATGGTCTTCTACGTGCGCTTGGTTTGCAAGCACACGTAGAAGACTATTTTAGTGAAAGATTTTTTTTTTTTTTATTAACGTGATCGCGGCTCTGCTGCAGAGCCGCCTGATGATCTATGACCAGATTACCCTTCAGTCAGCTACAACGCTGACTTTGGGGAAGGGGGAGGGAGAGGGCAACTTTAGGAGCGATCATCTCTCAAACCATAAAGGGTTTGAGAGATGATACTGGGGGCTATACATTTATTTTGAATAGGACTTTACTATAGGCATTTGTAATACTTAAGTATTACTATCCCTTTAAGTAAAGAGCTTATAGTATGCTTGTATGTTATAGGTTTATTATATTTTTTTGTACTAAAAAGCAGCGGATTGGACTGGAGGCAAAATTATTAAGAGTGAGTGTGTGCCCAGTGAAGCACTAGGGACATCAAGGGTTTCTTGCTGGGGCAAGTGAGATGCAAATCCATCTCTGCCCAGATAATTTTTAATTAGACCAAAAACATAAATTTTAAAAGCTATATATGTGCATTACGGAAAGCTTGAGGAGTTGGTCCATTATATTCATGCACTACCAGATACCACCAGCTACAAGAAAAATGCTTTCACCAGGACCATTCAAGCAATCCATACACGGGGGGGGGGGGGGGGGGGGGGGGTTGAGGATCTTTCATTTTTACTGCAAGGGACATTTAGTGGAATTCTAACACAATAACAAAAAAGAGGGACCCGGACCGTCATGGAATTCCTGGCTCCCCGCGCTGCTGCACGCCGTTCTGGAAGTCCGGAATCAGAATTCGAAAAAAAAAAAAAAAAAAAAAAGGTCCCTGGTCCTTAAGTGACCATACTGTGCGTGCGCGGCCGGTCCTTAAGGGGTTAAAGGAGCACTTATGTAATGTACAGTTCTTTTCCTGCATATTTTCCTGAACTACTGCAGTTAAAACGCTTGTTTTTTTGTTTTTTAACATTATCAGTGCCCTCTAGGAGAGGTGAGCCACTGACACAGTTCTCCATAGAGTGTGCTGAATCATGCTGTCAGAACTTTCAGGAAGTAAACATGCTGTAATTCACTTCCAGACAATTTGAATTATTATAACTTTTGAATAAAGCAGTGGAGGGATTGACCTTGTTGCAGTAAAAGCAATGCAATGGAGATCTCTCTAGCATTCAAGGGGTTAAAAGCGACATTTAAACATTGGGAATTTTTGTTGTTTTTAGTATTCCAGGGGTTAAAACACCAAATAAAGGAAACCTCCTAATAAACAACCCTCTCTGATTCTATTCTGTTGAAATTGGCTCTCAAAATTAATATTTTTTTAAGTACTGGATATCACGTCCATGGGAACAGACATGATTCTTTCTTGCAGGACTCCAGGACTCCCAATTCCTCACACTAAAGGATTCCTAAGTAGACTTCATTGGAGGATTATGAGTTTTGAAGTTCTGTAAAAAGAATCAGGTATGCCTCCATGGGCATGATATTCAGTATTTATTAACCCCCTGAGTGCCAGAGAGATATCAAAGCATTGCAAAGTGTTGCATACTCTCTGGCATTCAAAGCATTAATAAAGATTCATTTGGAAAACCAGTCCTCCCAGAATTGATTCATACTGACCAGATTAAGGTAAGGAACTGGAGTTTATTAATAAGAGGTATTGGTATTCATGCCTAGGAATTGTAAAATGAGCTGAAGCAGTGATCTTTAGAATATTAACCCATAGCTCTCCAAGGAACATAGATTATAGGCGATATGGCACTCCGTACTCTAACCCAGAGGTGATTCAATCATTCCTCAATTACCTTTTAAGATGCTGTATCACTGCCTGAACACATACTAGAACAGCTTCTCACATTGATTCTCTGGTATAAATGGCACTTTAGGTACTAAAAGAGAAGTTAAGTGGTGCAGATCTTATAGTACATAACACTGGACTCTGAAAATTCAGCACTTCACCCCGAGATCTGGGTCAAAACCCCAAGCCTCAGGGTGAAACCCTGAGTTCCCAAGTATGTTGGTATTATGTCATTCAAAAGACATCTGTGCAATGGTTTGTGCCCAGTAGTAGTACAGTAGATGTGCCACAGTGCATCATCATGCCTGACTGATCTACACCAACTGCCAGCCAAGCCAAAACAGTGGCGATGCTTTATCTGACAACAGTTTCACTATATTATAGTTACATCATTAACCCTTTGAGTGCCTGAGAGGTATTCAACACTTTACAATGCGTTGGGATACCTCTCTGACATGCAAACAGTTGAGGGTCATTGTCATTAAAGGGATAGTAATACTTAGTTATTACTAATCCTTACATTAAAGTCCTATTAAAAATACATGTATTGCCCCCAGTGTTGTCTCTCAGACCTTTATGGTTTGAGAGATAATCGCTCCTAAAGTTGACCTCTCCCTCCTCCTTCCCCGAAGTCAACGTTGTAGCTGACTGAAGGGAAATCTGGTCTTACAGTCATCAGACGGCTCTGCAGCAGAGCCACAATTGCGTTAATAAAAAAAAAAAAATTCACTAAAACGGTCTTCTACGTGTGCTTGGTTTGACCATTTCAGTGAAAGTTTTTTTTTTTAGTAACGCGATCCGGCTGTGCTGCAGAGCTGCCTGACAGTCGTATGACTGGCTTCCCTGCAGTCAGCTAGAACGCTGACTACGGGGAAGGGGGAGGGAGAGGGCAACTTTAGGAGCGATTATCTCTCAAACCATAAAGGTTTGAGAGATGACACTGGGGGCAATATATTTATTTTTAATATGACTTTAATATAGGGATTAGTAATAATTAAGTATTACTATCCCTTTAAACTAAATACATTTTTTAATTCTGAAAAAAAAGCATCTGCACCATAGGGGACAGATTAACATTCCTCAAATTAACAATTATTTAAATTGGGCTTTCAAATGCCAAGCAATGGACCGCTCTAGTATTCAAGAAGTTAAAGACCCCATTTAAATGGTTGGAAAATGTTATTTGTCCCCTATGGTGCAGTTGGTTTCCACCAGAATTGCACCTCGCCCTATGGACTCTGCACCTCTCTTCATTTTGTTATGTTGTGTTAGATTTGATCAGTAGAATATGACCACCTATTTGGGAGCTGCTGAACAGGGACTGATGGAGGACTTGACAAATTGGGGGGGGGGAATGACATTAACCCCTTGGAGTCTAGAAATGTTTCTGAAAAATTAGAGAGCAATGTGTTTGAGACGTCTCTATCATCCAAGAGGTTAATAATGGACATATGCTTTAATTTCTATACATAAAAAGAGTGAAACTAGTCCTAGGTGTTTTATTAATAGATACATTAAAGAAATAGTAATGTTTCACAATAAAAGCAGCTCCATTTAATCTTTATAGTATTTGGGCCATGGAGAGTGTGATTTCAATACTGTCAGAGTTGTAGTTCAAGAGTAATTGAATGATAAAGTATCCCCCTCCTGCCCCTTTTACTGATGTTACACTCATCTCAGAGAAGACTGTCCGGATGGATTGCAGAGAGGGACAATCTTCAGTGAGCATAAGGAAAAACCTGTCAAGGGGAGCAGGGTTTTCCTTATTCTCACAGTAAGATGATTGTCCCTTGCTGTGAGCTGTCTGGTCAAGAGACCAGATTCCACATCTGAGGGCAGGTGGCTTACACAGTAATGACAGTAATGAAATAACACTCTCTGGCTTAAATACTATGACGATTAATTGGAGCTGCTTTTTTGTGAAACATTACTATCACTTTAAGAGTGAAATGGGGACAGTTTTCACAATACTGTCTCACTGAGATTGTGCAGTGTTTAAATGCATGGTGGTATTTCAACGCCACATGATTTAGCATTTTATGTATTACTAGTGTAAAAGCCCGTGTTCACGGGCCAAGGTCCGGGTAATGTTAACTCTTTGAGTGCCAGCAAAGCAATGCGTTGCATACCCCTCTGGAACTCAGAGGGTTAAGCGGCCGCTACCTCACTGCTCCATGCGATGCAATCATGCGCAGTAGAGACTGCCGAACGTGTGTAGTCTCTACTGCGTATGATGGCTTCTGACAAACATCCTAGCAAATTATTATATAGGATATATATTTTTATAGTGTTATCTTCTATAGTAAGAACCTGTTTTTATATAGTGCTTTTAGCCTATTTGTGAGCTTCACACAAAATAGTTTTTGTTTGGTTTCTTTTAAACCTTACTTTGTGTAATTAACTGCTTTTTTACATGTATTATACAAAAATTTCTGCCAAATATTTTGTTGCATCACATGCCCTTTGCACAATCAGCTTCTTTTCTAGAATACTTTGTTCAGTCAAGTAAGCTTCTTGTCCTTGATTTAATTTTTTTTTTTTTTTTTTTTAATTCTTAAAGTTTTGTTCAATTGAGCGCACTTCGCTTCATTTACTAATTCTATATCTTTAGTCAATATTTTTCATCAGTCTAAGATGGACTTTATTTGAATCAGATCTGAGTGGCCTGACGTTTTCACTGTGCATGCTGAAGGAAAAAAATGCTGTGTGCAAAAAAATATCTGAGCATGTGCAGCTTCAGAGTCCAATATCTTTGGAATAGGACCACTAGAATAAAAGCAGTATGAGAAAGAGAATAGTACCCCATAAGACCTCAGTGTCTATGTGTAGAGTAGCCTAAACTGGAATGCATATAATTCACCTGAAAGGAGTGCTCCAGAAATCACATCCAGGCTCCAGAGAACACACAAAGTGTGAGTAGAGGCATGTATGATTGGCTGCACACAGAGCAAGTTGATCTACTTTTGTACAGGTGAGGTCAGAAAAGATCCCACTGGTATACAGAAGAATCAAGTGGATCCCACAGACATCAGACATGAGCTCCAGGATTCATACAGTATGTGGTACCATCTACTGCTACCCTGCTTTCTAAATGGGGTTCTCCCTCAAGGGAGAAAACCCGTAGCCCAGATCATACAGGTTCAAAATTAGGGAGGAAAAAGAGTGGGGTTTCAACATTTAAAAAAATAAAGTATAGGCAATCTGACTTTATTCTGTCCTAGTCAAAATAAAGTAGGACTATCCTTTTAAAGTGGATGTATCACCTATGCGCAACATCCTCTAAATAGTTAGGCGACACATCCAATAGCATTAAAACGTTATTATTATTATTTGTTTTTAAGCTTCCATTTGGTTTAAATGTAACTTATAAAAGTCTGGGCTGCAGCTCAACGCTCTGCCTCTGCTCTCCTCCTTCCTCCGATGACGGAGGATTCTGTCTGTAAGCTGGAGCTGTCTCATTGGCTAGATATTGATCTCTGCCAATGAGACCGCTCCAGTTTACAGACAGAATCCTCTGTCATCGGAGGAAGGAGGAGAGCAGAGGCAGAGCTCTGTAACCGTGGAGAACCGCAGAGAACTGCAGTCACCCAGAAGTGGCTGCAGCAGATACTTTTGTAAGTTACATTTAAACCAAATGGTAGCTTAAAAAATAAATAAATAAATAACGTTTTAATGCTATTGGATGTATCACCTAACTATTTAGAGGATGTTGCGCATAGGTGATACATCCACTTTAAGTGTATAAATGTGAGAATGTGTTCTAGATAATCACTGACCAGCTGGCTTCAGACTGACACTATTTATAACTATGCTCTATTTCCAGACTTGCATGTTATTTCCAGGACATACTTGAAAACTTGAGAAACCTCAATGTATTCTTACTGGTAAAACATTTTCTAAATTTATGTCAGCACTATGGAAGAAAAAATAGGATGGGCTGTGTCACAGAGTGGTGTCTAATACAACTTTACCATGTACTGGACACCGTTCTGGCACTTAACCCCATCCCGACAATGGACATACATGTACGTCCCACAGAAACTGTCACTTAGTGACCAGAGGACGTACATGTACATCCAGGAAGTCGTTCAATGCAATGGGGGGAAAAAAGTTCGGCGGGCGTTAAGTACAGGCCACGTGCGCACGCAGCCGGTCACTAAGGGGTTAAAATGAAAGGCAAAAATCTGCCACTGAAGCTTAATACTGTACAGCTACACAGATTACTAAAATACAGCAATAGATTTTCTGTATTATCTTCTACTCTGATTTAACTGCACTAAAATACTTCCCTTTGTCACAGATCAGCTTAAACACGGCTTGCTGAATCTTTCCTGCATTACCCGCAGGACAGTCAATGGCTGGTCCCAGTGGGTGTCAGACAATAACATCTGACCAACACCCCCATGGGCTGGCTATTAGATCCACCTGTAATGCCTCTGGTGGCCGCATCCCTGGGGGCAGAGGTAATGGAAGAAAATTTGACACAGGTGTCTAAATTTTGTTGCAACGCAGTGCGCCAAAACACTTGTGCAAACTAAGCCTTAAATTAAAAGTAGCAATCAGCCTCTAATACTGCAGTAATCCTCAGCACAAATAACAATGACCAACCAACTGCATCATAAGACTGAAATTAATATTTGCAAACTTCCACACTTCTAAATGTGGTTTTTAACAACCAGCATTCAAGGGGTTAAAATAAATATATATTTTCATGTTCCCTCTATGCTGCATTCTATTTGATTCAGAATTGCACACCTAGCTTGATGAATTAGGCCAAAATACTCATTACCACCAAAAGCCTTTATAGATCTTACAGTGTATTATGAAAAACTATGCTTTACATTGTACACTTTGTGTAGCACTGAGAAAATACAATACATTTTTTTATGATTTGATTTTTTTTTTAAAGGAAAATTAACACCTCCTGTTTTCATTAACACCCCCTAATAAGAAATTCCAGCTTACCTTAAAGGGAATCTATCACCCCTATACAAGTTAGTCTTATTAGTTAGATTATTTAGCGAATAGGTTTAAAAATGTATTTTTTTTTTTTTTTTAATTCTATTTGACAAAAATTAATGTTTAAAGAGTATGCAAGCACACATTTTAGACCATTCCAAGGAAGTAATTCTGTTTAAAAAATGTGACTGCGGCTCTGCTGCAGTGCCTCCATGTCGGCCAACACGGATCTCCTGCTGACAGCAAGACACATCAAAGTTTTAATGCCAATATCTCTCAAACCACAGTGGTTTAAGATACGTTTTTTGCATTATATTCAACTATTGAAGCTCTACAAAATAAAGTCTATTTATATTGGGACATTACTAACACTTTAAATCCCTCTACCCTCCTGATAGAAAAATCACCCACATACAGACTAAAATAACAGTTAACTGGTGCAGATCGTGTAGTAGGCACTAGAGTCTCACCCTGTGAATTCATGCCTTCACCCTTAGATTTAGGCCTGAGAGGTCCCAGGTATGATATTTAACCCCTTGGATGCAAGCATCCAAATGGTTCATTTTATAAATATTGTGCTGTTGGTTTTCACCCAAATTATTCCACTTCTGACTTTATACTTCTGACCCTGTGTGTAAGGGACCTCCAAGACAGGGCCTGGGGTCAGTTTCCAGATCATAAATCGGCTGCGAGACTGATCAGTAGGTCAGCACAACACTGCCCCTGCTAATTTACCAGGTCTGTTCCTAAGAGCCTATTGAAGGGGAACTATTGGATAACTGTTCCCCTTCTAACACAATTAGTGCTGGGATGTACTATGGGACTTTGAAGAATCATTATCACCACTGCCATTAAGCATGGGAATTTGTTTATTAAACCCTTGAAGACCAGAGGGTTGTGCAGTGCATTGCAATGAATTGTGCATCCTCTTGTCCCAGGGTTAAGGCTTTAGTCTGAAGTCAAAGCTTTAAGATGTAAAAGGAACTGGGTCTAGTAATATGATTGGCAATAACTGCTAGATATACTAATGTCTAATATTACTGATTTAACCCTTTGAGTGCCAGTGATTATCCAACACATTGCAAAGCAATGCTGTCTGTACCTCTGGCACTCAAAGGGTTAACAATCCTTTACTGCTAAAGTTGCACTACTGATAGTTTGCAGGTTCAGTCCCTTTTTAGAGTTCATTGTATATATTTTAAAATTATATTGATTTGTAATAGTATATTTTAAACTACACAGTTTTGTTGCCATATACAGTTAAACTACCTTTCAGTAAATTACATATTACACACCATGCGTCATTCTGTTTTGCCTTACTTTCTGCCCTTACCCTATCAGAAGTCAATAGGAATGCGTGCCCCCTTGGGTTAGGTTTTTGATATTTCCCCCAGTGAGATCTGTAGAACTTACCTAATCAGGCTCAGAGACTTAAAGGGTATCTATCACCCCTACACACGTGACTAGCTGAGGTAAGGTTTTAATTTTTTTCTTAAACTTTGCTATTTAGCCAAATTTAATCCATTAAATATATCGCCCTGGCCCTACTTCCAGACAGACTGAGGGTACAGCTCTTTACCCGCAGTCTGTCACTCTTCCTCTGCTTCCCTCCCTCTATACAGCCTCCTCCAATCACAGAGACTTTCTGCCTGTAACTGGCACACTCTCATTGGCCAGAGATAGAATTATCTAGCCAGTGAGATTTAATGAATTAGATTTGGCTAAATTGCGATTTTTTAAAAAATGAAAACCTTACCCCAGCCAGTCGCTACATACACGAGCTATGTTGCCCAACATGTGTAGGGGTGATAGATCCCCTTTAAGAGGAGACGGGCTGCACTAAGGGGTATGTGCATGTGAAGGCAAGAGGGTATAATGTAAAAAACACAAATAAGGGTGTAGGCAAAAAGCTAGAGGAACAATTCTGGTGCAAGAAAACAGTACTATAGTGGACAAATACAATTTTACATTGATTTAAAGAATGTAAAAAAGGCACCATAAAGAGAGAGACAGAGACTGTATACTGTGCATGTAAAGGAACAGCACCACTACAGTCTATGGGTAACTCCTTGGCTATGTATTTCTATGGGAAAGTAATGGAGTGATCACCTGACTGTGGCTGTTACAGGGAGGTATAATCTGTCTCTCCCTGGAGTAGCACACCAGGGGTCATACAAACAATGTGGAGGAAATGGGACACCACTCTTCCCAAACAGAATAAACTAACAAAAGGATAGATATACATTTTAACCACCTTAGGACTAGAAGTATGTGCAAAGAACTGTTTCACAATGCCTTACACGTCCCTTTGGTACTTAAATTAAACATGCTTTTTTAACGCTTTGCTTGGCAGAGGGATGTACAACCACTAATCTACACACTGGACAAATGAGACTCTTGGGATCACCCTCTCCAGTGGGAGAGAAGGGGAGATGTTTTTCCCTCAGATTTGGCATGTTCTAATGAATACATACAAACAGATCCTAACAGATACACCATTGTTTTAAATTAAAAAAAAAAAAAGGTGACAGCAACATGTAGGTGATTTTGAAAGCTCTTTAATAGCCACTTATGCCATTATAAAGTTACTAGTTGAACAGCCCGTGTACACGGGCCACAGTGCCAGGCAGCAACGGCCATGGTTCAGTCATGCGCAATAGAGACTGCCGCGCCGTGGCTGATAACGGTGCGGGGCGCTCTGAATTCAGACCCTAGTCCTCTTTGCGCACCCTCGGCAGAGTGGACTACAGTCTGAATCCGGAGCGCCCTACTCAGTTATCAGCTGCGGCATGGGCAGTCTCTACTGTGCATGACTGCAGCGCGTGCAGCTGTCTATATTGCGCATGACAGCTTCTGACAAACATACATTACCTAATTATTATATAGGATAGGTTCAATTTAATTTTGGAGAACCAATCCACTCAGAATTGCTTAGTAGTGACATTTAGTGTTTCCTGCCCTGATGAAGGTATGTAGGGGTTTATTACTAGAAGATGCTAGTTTTATTTAAACTCTGAAATGTTAGAACAGTCTTCATCGCATTTTGAACCAATGTGCTGAAGACTTTAGCATTCAAAGGGTTAAGATACCCAAAGCACTTTGGGTCCAGAGGGGCATCCAAAGCATTGCTTTGCAAATGGCTAATTCAACAGTGCATATGGATTGCTCCAGAACGGTTATACTTTTGCCCTCATGTGGCCACTGCAAGTGTCTGGTGTGTCAGTGCCTTCAATCGGCTGTGTTGGATTATGTAGCACTCAGCAAATACAAACTGTCTGATATCAGAACCTCATCAGTAAACAAGGCACAAATAATAATACCATTTTTTTCCGTAACATTATGGAACTTCTGAATTAAAGATTTGCCTTGTAGGGCATTCAAAGTACTTATATTGTTCTATTTATTTTGCTGTCAGGAACAATTTAAATGGAAAAGCTAAAAAAAAAAAACAAGTAATCAATAAAATAGGTCAACCAAAAAGGCTAGAGGCATAGAAAACCTATATCATTACTTACCTGTAATCCATGTTAATAATGGAGTGTAACAATATGGTGTACATCATCTGTCACAAAGCTATTCCATGCTCTGTTCTACAAGGTGGCATAAGAAAGCTTTCTTGGAGCATGGAAAATGATAAAATCAATGTTTGGAAATTAGATTATTGTCTTAAGAGATTTTATACACTGGATCATACAATGAAGTAAAGCAGCAAGTCTCAGACGTTTTACGATGGAATCCTCAACTGTCATGCAAACTCTCTGTAAAACAATAACAAGCAAACCCCATGGATGCTAAAGAGGTCTTCAAAGCAATGTATTGGACACCTCTCCAGCAGGGGTTTGCGGTGTACAGGGCTCACAAACACCAGGTTACTATGGTGACTAAAAAAAAACAATGACCTGGCTTCACCTCAACCATCCTCTCTCAGCCCAACCCAATCTATCCTCACACTCATTCTTACAGCTTCTCTAGGCATACTTCACAGACCAGATCTGGAGGAACTCCTCCCACGGTTGCAATGTACAAATCACTGTGGTTGGACTGCAACAAACATTGCTGGATAGAGAGAAATTAGCTTGGGATGGTAAAATGGTCGGCCCTCTCTGATCCGTGGAGCCAGTCACAAACCAATAAACAATCTATTCTCAAGGCGATCCAAACTGTATGTTTGCTTGTGATCAAACTGGATGACAAAAATACGGGCCATCCATCCATCATGTCCCCCACCCACCCCCACATAACTGGATGTCCAGGGGACCACAGAGATAGAGCTAGCAAATAACGAGCACTAAATGTGGTAGAATGTCTGCATTGTTCCAACTGTCTGTGAGAACTAGTCCTTAGGGCAGTCTTTTTCCAATATTAGTCCTCAGGAAACACAAACAGAGAAGCTTTTCAAGATATCACAGCTTAAGCACAATTGAAACATCAGTAGATTAGTCACTGTGCTTGATAACCTGGCCTGTTGGTGTGTCCAGAAGACTGAAGCTGAGACTTCCTGTCTAATGCAGGGTTCACACTGCAACATTAGAAGCTGCAATAAACACCCCAACAGCTTGCTGCTTATCAGGTTGTGCGCTATGATGACTGGATTCCACTGCAGTCAGCTAGAGCTCTGATGACAGGGGAGGGGGAACTTTGACAGCGATTATCTCTCACACCATAAAGGTTTGAGAGATGGCACTGGGGGCATTTTATTTATTTTTTTAAGGGCTACAAGATGCAGCTTTTAAAAAATTAAGTATTACTATCCCTTTAAGCAGCATCTACTAATACGCGGAAATACCCACTAAACTTTCTTGTCCCAAGAGAACTGCTACATGAATTTACACTTAATCATTAGATCTACAAATCAGTTAACCTTTTGGGAGCTAGAGACATTCCCAACACATTGAGAAGCATCAATGTGGTTAAACCTAGCCTCAAACAGTGTAGCATTACTTTCCATTACAATATCATGCAAATCTGCATACCTATCTAGGGGGCTTTTGTACATAGGAAAGCAGAACAATTCTGGGGTAAACCAACTGCACATCTGCACAGGGAACTAAAAAAAAATCTCAAAATTACTACTGATTTAAATAGGGCTTTTAGCACTTGGAATGCTAGACGAGTTCTCCAAAGCAAGGCCTGATTTCCTAATAGGCAGAGCAGGCAACTGCCTAGAGCTCCACATTTTGAGGGGCACCTCATCTGTGCTGGTCACACCTACACTCTGAAAAGTGGGCGTGGCCAGAGAAATCTTAACCCCATAAGACCAGAGGTCCAGGGAAGAGGATTCCCCTTAATGGGACAGTAATGTCCCAAACATTTTTTTTTTTTTTTTAGTTATGTAGAGTTTAAAATATTAATCAAAAATCGGTCAAACCGCTATGGTTTGAGAGATATAGGGATTCAAAGTTCCCCCCTCCCTCCCCTTCTCCAGATGACAGCTGTAAAGCTGACAGAAGGAGAATCGAGTTGTACGACTCGAGGAGGCTCTGCAGCAGAGCCCGAATCGTGCTACTTAAAAAGAATTAATTCATTGGAAAGGTCTAAAAAGTAGGGGTGCACCGAAATGAAAATTTTGAACCGAAACCGAAACGTCAGGATGCACTTGGCCGAAAACCGAAACCGAAACTGACTTTAATGCATATTTTAAAACCGTAACCCTGACTAAAAAGTTTTCATAAACTTAGCCTGTTATATTATGTTTTTGTTTGTAAAAAGGAAAAAAAATATTTTGGCCAGGGTTGGGCAAACATAAGAATCTCATTTCTGGTAGTGGAGAAATGAGATTCTTATGACTGCCCAGCAATGGCCAAGATGTTTCTATTTTACAAACAAAAACAAGTTTTAAAAGATAATTTTGTCAAAACCGGTTCAAAGTCAGAGATAAGGTTTTAAAATATGCATTATGAATGTATTTAAACCTTGACTTTGAAAAAGGTTTTTATAAAATTATCCTTTTACATCTAGTGTGGCTTTTTATTATTATTATTATTTATTTTTTTCTATAGCTTTTAGTTCTTCTAAACATTTTTGGTATTTTGGATGTGTATTACCAATACCTCTTCTATGGTCCAGCAGAGGAATGCAGGCTGGGCATCAACAGCAGCCACTCAGGGTCTCCTGTCACTCTCGGCACGGAAAATGTCCAAAAGCAGCAGCAGGGGAGCACTGTGGTAACAGCTTACCACCTAGCTGTTTTTTTTGTGTCTGTTGATTTTAAGCAGCCCGCGCTAGCTACGTTGTGATGTAGCGCGGCTGCTCAGTACTAGGATTACTAGGGATGTAACTAACGATTATTTTGATAATCGATTAGTTGGCCGATTATTTTTTCGATTAATTGGATAAAAAAAACAATATGCTAATTTTTCATTATTTAATGAACAAACTGAGTGTTAAAAACAAACAGTAGAATAAAAAACTTTACACAGTTAACATGCATCATTGTTATTATTTTACTATGGGGTCTATGCACCTCTCTTTCTCCCCCATGTACTTCTTTGTCCCCCCATGTACTTCTTTCTCCCCCTTGTGCCTCTCTTTCTCCCCCATGTACTTCTTTCTCCCCCTTGTGCCTCTCTTTCTCCCCCTTGTACTTCTTTCTACCCCTTGTACTTCTTTCTACCCCTTGTGCCTCTCTTTCTCCCCCATGTACTTCTTTCTCCCCCTTGTGCCTCTCTTTCTCCCCCTTGTACTTCTTTCTACCCCTTGTGCCTCTCTTTCTCCCCCTTGTACTTCTTTCTACCCCTTGTGCCTCTCTTTCTCCCCCATGTACTTCTTTCTCTCCCTTGTGCCTCTCTTTCTCCCCCTTGTGCCTCACTTTCTCCCCCATGTACTTCTTTATGCCTCTCTTTCTCCCCCATGTACTTCTTTCTCCCCCTTGTGCCTCTCTTTCTCCCCCCATGTACTTCTTTCTCCCCCTTGTGCCTCTCTTTCTCCCCCCTTGTACTTCTTTCTACCCCTTGTGCCTCTCTTTCTCCCCCATGTACTTCTTTCTCTCCCTTGTGCCTCTCTTTCTCCCCCTTGTGCCTCACTTTCTCCCCCATGTACTTCTTTCTACCCCTTGTGCCTCTCTTTCTCCCCCATGTACTTCTTTCTACCCCTTGTGCCTCTCTTTCTCCCCCTTGTACTTCTTTCTACCCCTTGTGCCTCTCTTTCTCCCCCTTGTACTTCTTTCTCCCCCTTGTGCCTCTCTTTCTCCCCCATGTACTTCTTTCTCTCCCTTGTGCCTCTCTTTCTCCCCCTTGTGCCTCACTTTCTCCCCCATGTACTTCTTTATGCCTCTCTTTCTCCTCCTTGTGCCTCTTTCTCCCCCTTGTGCCTCTTTCTCCCCCATGTACTTTTCTCTCCCTTGTGCCTCACTTTCTCCCCCATGTACTTTTCTCTCCCTTGTGCCTCACTTTCTCCCCCTTGTGCCTCTCTTTCGCCCCCATGTACTTTTCTCTCCCTTGTGCCTCACTTTCTCCCCCTAGTGCCTCTTTCTCCCCCATGTGCTTCTTTCTCCCCCATGTGCCTCTTTCTCCCCCATGTGCTTCTTTCTCCCCCTTGTACTTCTTTTTCTCCCCCATGTACTTTTCTCTCCCTTGTGCCTCACTTTCTCCCCCTTGTGCCTCTCTTTCTCCCCCTAGTGCCTCTTTCTCCCCCATGTACTTCTTTCGCCCCCATGTACTTTTCTCTCCCTTGTGCCTCACTTTCTCCCCCTAGTGCCTCTTTCTCCCCCATGTGCTTCTTTCTCCCCCATGTGCCTCTTTCTCCCCCATGTGCTTCTTTCTCCCCCTTGTACTTCTTTTTCTCCCCCATGTACTTTTCTCTCCCTTGTGCCTCACTTTCTCCCCCTTGTGCCTCTCTTTCTCCCCCTAGTGCCTCTTTCTCCCCCATGTACTTCTTTCTCCCCCATGTACTTCTTTCTACCCCTTGTGCCTCTCTTTCTCCCCCATGTACTTCTTTCTACCCCTTGTGCCTCTCTTTCTCCCCCTTGTACTTCTTTCTCCCCCTTGTGCCTCTCTTTCTCCCCCTTGTACTTCTTTCTCCCCCTTGTACTTCTTTCTCCCCCTTGTGCCTCTCTTTCTCCCCCATGTACTTCTTTCTCTCCCTTGTGCCTCTCTTTCTCCCCCTTGTGCCTCACTTTCTCCCCCATGTACTTCTTTATGCCTCTCTTTCTCCTCCTTGTGCCTCTTTCTCCCCCTTGTGCCTCTTTCTCCCCCATGTACTTTTCTCTCCCTTGTGCCTCACTTTCTCCCCCATGTACTTTTCTCTCCCTTGTGCCTCACTTTCTCCCCCTTGTGCCTCTCTTTCGCCCCCATGTACTTTTCTCTCCCTTGTGCCTCACTTTCTCCCCCTAGTGCCTCTTTCTCCCCCATGTGCTTCTTTCTCCCCCATGTGCTTCTTTCTCCCCCATGTGCCTCTTTCTCCCCCATGTGCTTCTTTCTCCCCCTTGTACTTCTTTTTCTCCCCCATGTACTTTTCTCTCCCTTGTGCCTCACTTTCTCCCCCTTGTGCCTCACTTTCTCCCCCTAGTGCCTCTCTTTCTCCCCCTAGTGCCTCTCTTTCTCCCCCTAGTGCCTCTTTCTCCCCCATGTACTTCTTTCTCCCCCATGTACTTCTTTCTCCCCCATGTGCCTCTTTCTCCCCCATGTACTTCTTTCTACCCCTTGTGCCTCTCTTTCTCCCCCATGTACTTCTTTCTCCCACTTGTGCATCTCTTTCTCCCCTATGTACTTTCTCCCCCTTTGTACCTCTCTTTCTCCCGGTCCCCTGCGGCTGGCTGGCTCTGAGCTCCCTCCTGCCCGCCCGCATCATCACGCGCCCCTGCGGGCCGTGATGACATACAGACAGAGAAGAGGGCAGAGGCACCGGAAGAGAAGCGCTTGCTGCCAGACAGTAACGATCAGTCTGCTGGCAGCAAGCGCTTCTCTTCCGGTGCCTCTGCCCTCTTCTCTGTCTGTATGTCATCACGGCCCGCAGGGGCGCGTGATGATGCGGGCTGACAAGGAATTTCGGCCATTTTTTTTATTTCGGCTTTTTGCCGAAAAGGCCATTTTCGGCCGAAACATTTCGGCCACCGAAATTTCGGTGCACCCCTACTAAAAAGTGTGCCTGGTTTGCAAGCACACTTTGTAGATCTTGCCAATTAATTAATTATTTTTAAGTAGCGCGATTTCGGCTCTGTTGCAGAGCCTCCTGCTGGTCCCCGGACCGGGATCTCCTGCTGTCAGCTACACACTGACATCAGGAGAAGGGGAGGGTGGGGGAACTTTGAATCCTTATATCTCTCAAACCAGAGTGGTTTGAGAGATAGGGTTTGGAGCGATTTGATTCATATTTTAAACTCTACATAACTGTAAAACATTTTTTGGGACATTACTGTTACTTTAAGGCACTTTGATCTCAGTTGGCGGGTCAAATGGGGGTCCGATACAGACCTATCCGGTCTTGGAACTGTCAATTTCAGACCCCACTAGTGCTCACAGTGCTCCCACAGGAGTGCTGTGAGCCAAAAATATGTGTTGTGCCAGGACCATCACCATACCTGGGAACTTTTTCTTCTGGACTCCCCGGAGGGGCAGACCTGTTGTGCTGTTTGGGGAGGTAAATGACAAGATTCCTACTGAAAAAGGGGTAGGGCTTAATCATGATGGAGCGGAGCTTAAGTAGGAAAAAGTATAATGAAAAGGCTGGGGAAGGAGGAGAAGTGGGCAGAGTTTCAGTAGACACTCCCCACATCAGGAGAACCAGCCTCTGCCCTGGAGACCCAGTAATACAGTGTGCAAACTGGAGTCACTGGGGCAAATCCAGAGAGTTCCCAGCTATGACCATCATCGATCCTTTAACAAAGTTTACCGGTGACAGTCCTAGCACATCACCAGTCATTAAAGGGTTAATGTCCCTACACCACATTTATATCCCTTTACAGGTTGTTATTTAACACCTTGGTTGCTAGAGAGATCGCCAACGCAATGCAAAGCAATCCATTAGAGATCTTTCTAGCAACCAAGGGATTCAAGCCTTTTTTCTGTCCTTCTATGCTATAGGCCAAGGTTATTTTCTGTGCCAGGAAATAGTGGATGGGTGCGGGGCCATGTGAGGAATGGGGGTCTGGAAATGGGTGGCACTAGAATGCCTTGCCTAGGGGCACCTGGGATGTAAATCCAGTCTTGCCCTAAAGAATTGAAGCGCTCTCGCATCCAAGACATTAAAAGCCCCATTTAAATCAACAGACATTTTGGAATATATATTTGATTCGTATTGTTAATCTTGTTTGCGCCAGAATTGCTCCTCTTTCCTCCTTAGTCTACTGAATACAGCCCTATGACCTTTGTCAAGCAGAATTCTGTGCCAGTAATCAACAAATTAAATATTTTATCAAGTTAGATTTTATAAAAATAAAAGGTACAGTAACTTTTCTCATGACCCTAAAAAGAAATTACAGCTCTAGCTGCAGAGTACTGTTTCATGGACCTTAAAGGAACACTAACACATAGAAATTAAACAAGCAGACATAACTACAACATTGTGTACTTACAGCAAACATATTTAAAAATTATTCATGTAGTTATATCCCTAATATATAATCCTACACATTCTTTTTAAACACATCTAACTTGTCCCGTTCAAAGAGCATTTAACCTCTTGAGTGCCAGAGAGGTATCAGAACACTGCAGCTTAATTTGGTGGATACCTCTCTGGCACACAATGTGTTGCATACCCCTCTCCCACTCAAAGGATTAACGCTTGTGCAGTTTATATTGAGAGATGAAAGGGAACTTCAGTTAATGGATTTATCTGTGGCTACAGAAAGGCTTTGTCTATCTTAGTAATGTTTCACAAATACAGCAGCCCCAATTAATCTTCATAGTATTTGAGCCATAGAGAGTGTTATTTCCTTACTGTGAGCATTGTAGTTCAAGAGTAATTGAATGATAAAGTTTCCCCCTCCTACCCCTTTTACCTAGTATAAACCCCCACTCCTCAGATGTGGAATCCAGTCCATAGACCAGACAGCTCACATCAAGGGTCATCATTCTTCTTCCTATGAGAACAATGAAAACCCTGCCCCACATGACAGGTGTGCCAGCTTTTTCCCTTATCTTAACTGAAGATTGTCCCTCTCTGCAATCTACCTGGACACTCCCCGCTGCTCTGAGCTGAGCAGTGTTATATCAGTAGAAGGGGCGGGAGGGGGATAATTTATCATTCAATTACTCTTGAACTACAACTCTGACAGTACTGAAATCACACTCCCCAAGGCCCAAATACTATGAAGATTAATTTGAGCTGCTTTTATAATGAAATATTACTATCCCTTTAACAGACAATCCTAGACTATCAATGGAAGCCCTGGGAAAGAGAGGAAAATCTTCTCCTCAGTGTATGCAAAACTAGATTTTAGGCCTCAGGAAACGTTTTAAAGGGATAGTAATACTTTATTATTATTATCCCTTATATTGTAGATATTTGCAAAATAAGTTATTAGCCCCCAGGTTCATCTCTCAAACCTTTTTGGTGTGAGAGATAACTGCAAGCAAAGTTTCCCCCTCCCTCCCCCTTCCCTGAAGTCAGCATTGTGCTGACTGCAGGGATATTCAGTCTGTCTTTCATCATGCGGCTCCGCAGCAGAGCCGAGATCGCGTTACTGACAAAGAATTATTTCACTGAAATGGTCTTCTACATGTATTTGCAAACCAAGCACACGTAAAAGACCGTTTCAGTGAACTAATTCTTCTTCACTAACGGGATCTCGGCTCAGCTGCAGAGCCGCAAGCCTGTCGTACGACTTCCCTGACTTCAGGGAAGGGGGAGAGAGGGGGGAACTTTGCTTTCGGTTATCTCTCAAACCACAAAGGTTGTTCCTGTTTCTTTCACATAGCATCGCTTAAAGGGATAGTAATACTTGAAAATAATTGTATTTTATATTGTAGCCCTTTAAAAAACATGAAAAATGATATAAGTCTTATCTCCCAAACCTTTATGGTTTAGGAGATATTCAGAAGTAAAGTTTCCCCTGGAGTGACGTCATTGCTCCACCCTTCAGATTTGGAATCCGGTCCCGGGACCGGTTGTGCCTCTCCAGAAGTGCTGAGATCACATCTTTAAAAATAATTTCTTAATTGGAATGGTCTACAAAGTGTGCTTTCAAGTCAGGCACACTTTGTAGATAGTTCCAGTTAAGTAGTTCTTTTCAAAGATCGTGATCTCGGCACTGCTAAAGAGCTGCCGGTTGCTCTGTGGACCGAATTCCAGATCTGTCCACTAGATGGCAGACTTGGCTGAAACAGCCAGGAAAAGAGAATTTTGCTATATTTTACAAGTGAATATCTTCCAAACCATAAAGGTTTGGGAGATAAGACTTATATCATTTTTCATGTTTTTTTAAGGGCTACAATATCAAATACAATTATTTTCAAGTATTACTATCCCTTTAATATCAGAGATAGACTATTCATTACTTTCTTCTCCCTAATAAAAAGTCACTTCTTGCAAATCTCTCTCTGGAGGATGTATTAACCCTTTGAGTGCCAGAGGAGTATGCAATGCATTGCAAAGCTCTGAGTACCCCTATAGCATTCAAAGGGTTAAAGAGGATCTCTCACATATTTATAAGTAATGCTCATTAGTTAGAGCATTTATCCAAAACATTTAAAACGTTCATAAAAACAAAACAAAACCAAAAACAAAAAACACAACATTATCAGCGCAAAAATGTATATTTAAAAAGTGCCTAGCAGCCTACTTCCGGTTTGCCAAAACTTGCCTAACAGAGGCTGCTCCCGTCCCACTACCCAGCATCCTCAGATGACGGAGGCTGTCTGTCACTAAGCTGGAGAAATCTCATTGGCTAGATATCGATATCTGTCAATGAGATCCCTCAAGCTTAGAGAAAGAAAGCATCCATCTTTGGAGGATGCTGGGTAGTGGGGCGGGAGCAGAGGCAGTGCTGCAAGAAGGAAGTAGGCTGCCGGACATTTTTAAACATACATTTTTGCGCCGATAATGTTTTTTTTGGGGGGTTTTTTTGTGTTTTTTAAATGAACAACGTTTTAAATGTTTTGGCTAAATGCTCTAACTAATGAGCATTACTTATATATAGGTGAGAGATCCCCTTTAAGAGGAACTGGAGCAAAAAAATTGCATCCTACTAGAGATATATATAAAAAAAAAAAAATCTGTAAATGGGACTTTTAACCCACAGAAAGCTAGAAAGCTCTCCAAGGCATTATAAAGCACTGTTTTCTAGACAGCTCTAGCAGTCAACCCTTAGAATGCCAGAGGGGTACACAACACATTGGCACTCAAAGGGTTAAAATACACATTTAAATAAAAGGGAGGTTTTTATTTTGTGCAATGCAGCTGATCTGCCCCAATTCTCTTTAGTACACCAGCTTCCCTGTGTAAAATAAATGCATCTTCTACAGAATGAATTCATAAAATCCATCTGGTAGCAGTTTTTCCATCTAATAAGCACTACTGTTTACTTATGTAATACTGCTGCTGGGCACTGCAGACAAACTTATATGCCAACACTATATTTAGCAACATCAGCTGTAGTTATAATCAGGGAAAGCAATCTGTGGCTCTCTATGTGCCGTTGGACTACAATGTCTTCTTCTGTTACCTCTCAGGTGTCTCAGTAGCTGGAGAGTAACAGGCTGACTATATAAGGACAATGGGAGTTGCAGTCCAACAGCACTGGAGAGGCACAGATTTCCCTGGTAAAACTCTTATTTTTATATAAGAGTACTTAATCCTTTAAGAGAAAAAAGGGGTGTGCACCTCATTTTCTTTGCACACCACTTTAATCTTTAAAGGGTTACATTTAAAAATGTGTTTTTTTCTTCACAAAGATAGAAAATGCTTACTATGAAGACTATTTCCCAGCAGTGTAAAATGTGTCAACCTAATACATCTTATATAATAATTTGCTAAATCCTGTGTAATGCTGCGACATGCGCAGTAGACACTGCTGCGCGTGCTGCAGTCACGCGCAGTAGAAACTGCCCGCGCCGCGGCTGATACAGAGCTGGATGCTCCTTCAGCCATGTATCAGCCATAGCGCGTGCAGCCTCTACTGCGTGTGACTGCCCCGCGACCGGGTGGCAGTGGTACTGTGGCCCGTGTAACGGGCTGTTCAACTAGTATACATAATAAGTCCTTTCTACAATGTAACATCAATTTACTTTATAGCAGGGACATGTTGAAGAGCAAACTGAGTGATTATAGGAGTTTCGAAGGCAATGCAATTGTAACCCAGTTAATATACACACACACACACATATTTATATATATATATATATATTATATATATTATATATATATATATATATACACACACACACACATACACACATTACATATCGCCACTAGCCAATGATGAGTGAAAATTTAGCCCTGGCGAGTAGATATCTAGCCCTGGTTGGTATGTTATGGCTTGCAGTGGCGAGTACCTTTTCATGGCTGGCTAGTAACAAAGGACTTAAAATTATAAGCCCTGATGCGAGTGCTCCAGTATGTGCCTATACGAATGACGGCACTCGAGTACTGTGTCTCACAGAATCAAGTTGTGATCAGTCGCTTGTCATATTGCCGAACATGTGATCATGTAGAACAAAAGTACACTAATTTAAAAGAATCTATTGGGTAACAATTTGGGTCTAATAAAGTCCAACAAAGAGAATTATGTTACGGAGACAAACTAATATGCCCAATAATGCTAGGTGCATAATGAATATAGCTGATCCCACATAGGTATAATTCAACAACAGGTACTTGATCAATGGTGATGGTTAAAGTCATCACAGGTTTCGTGAATAAAATTAGGGCAAGGAGCTAACATGTATAGCAAGGAGTATGACACACTACAAGCCAATAGTATATTCCTATATTTAGATCACAGTCATAAAAAGGAAGCAGTCCAGTGCACTGCAATGCACCGGCATAGGTTAAGTCAATAATGTCCAATGGACCATAGCTCCCATAATAGATGGGTACCACACCTGGGTATAACAAAAGTCCTATATCAGTCTCCGGTGGATCATGTCCATAACAATGTGTATGACAATGCGGAGTTTGTCCACAGTCATTTCTTATGAAAAAATCAAAGAAATGTATAATTCATACAAGGTCATAGGAATGAGGACACAGTGACATCCATGAGATGGTCCAAATGTCCAAACTGCCTGGCAGAAAATGGGGGTGGCACTAATCTAAGCGATAGCTAGCGAAAATGAGCCACAAAGATAAGAGTGATATGCTGGGGTCAGGCCCGCTGTCAAACAGCTTCACTACCTGCAGTTACAACCCGTGTTAAACCTGGATCAACACAGTGGGCAAATAATCATCACAGCATCAGGGGTCGCCATGCCATCACCCAAATGAGGATGCAGATTTCAAATAGGGACACAGGTATACATGGATAAGGCAAATATTGACAGGAGAGGCAATGCTGGTGATCATCGTGAGCTAGGGTAGAGGTGTGGAACCATGCCCTGGCCCCAATGCCTATGTATGTGCATAACCACATCAGTACAAGCCACCCAGAAGCTCGCTGATAGAATATGGTTAAGGATCAGATTGGGCGTGAGTGCTAGTAAGAGCATCCAAAATGGATCTGCTCATTGAGCCCCAACGGGACCTGGGTTATCAACCTATAGATCCATAGAGTCTCCCTCAGAAGGAGTAGGGCATTTTGGTTGCCACCCCGTTTCAATGGAGGTATGTGGTCTATCAGCATCGAGCGGAGTGAGGATACAGCATTCTTCAGCTCCAGAAAGTGTCTTGCAACAGGTTTATCACTCTGCCCTTGGGTCAGTGCCGCCCTAATACTCGAGTGGTGATTGGCCATGGGCTTCCTGAACGAGGTGATGGTCTTACCCACGCAGTATACACCACACGGGCACACGAGTATGTACACTACGTGATCAGAAGTGCATGTCAGTCTGTGCTTGATCTCAAAACGCCCATTAGCGTGCGGATGTTTGAAATGTGTACCAGTTAGTAAAGTATTGCACGTGGTGCAGTTAGTACATTTAAAGCAACCTTGTTTGAGATGTTGTCGCTGTGTAAGATTGGTGAGCCATGTACATCCCTTCGGTCTATCAGGTTTCATAAGAACGTCTCTCAATGTGCGTCCCCGTCTGTAGGCCATCACTGGGGGTGGCATATTCAAAAAAGGTAAGCTATGGTCAGTAGCTAAAAAGGACCAATTCTTCATGATGATATTAGCCATTTTTTGGCTATGTGGGACAAAATCAGTGACAAATGTCATTCTCCGTGGTTTAATGCCTTTCTTGGGTTTGTTAATCAAGCTATGTTGAGTTAATCCCTTGTACCTGGAAAGCTGTAAATCCAGATCTTTGGAGGAAGAGCCCCTTTGTAGAAATCTTGTGGTAATATCCTTCAATTGTTGTAATTGTTCATTTTCACTATTGTTCCTGATCACACATAAAAACTGTGCGTATGGAACACTCCTTTTGAGTGCTGGTGGGTGGCAGCTTTTAGCATGTAGGATCGAATTGTGATCAGTGGGTTTAGTGTAAAGGGAGGTAGTCAATCCAGAGCCTGACTTCGAGATTCTTAGATCTAAGAAATCAGCAGTAGTGGGGCTATAATTCATTTTGAGGCAAATGGGGTGATTAAGTGAATTCAGCCCACTGGTCTAATCAATGAGTGTCTGTACATCGCCCCTCCAGATTAAAATAACATCATCTATGTAGCGTTTATATAACAAAATGTGATCATTTTGAATGTAGTTTGTTTCCTACTGGAGCATGTAAAGATTAGCTTAGGACAGGGCCATGTTAGAACCCATTGAGGTGCCAGTGAGCTGAAGGTAAAATGTATCCTCAAAACGAAAAAAGTTAGTAGTGAGAGTAAGTCTGAGTAATTCACACAGAAAATCAGTCGGAACATCGTGTTTAATCGTGGAATTACCAATGGTAGTGCGGACAGCCCCAACACCGTCATCATGGGGGATAACGGTATAGAGGCTGTCCACATCCATGGTAACCAACAGGTCCTCTTCAGTCAGGCAATTAATGGGTAGGAGGAGTTGTAACAGATGTGTAGTGTCCCGCAGATAAGAATCCATGGTGGTGACATAGGGTTGAAGCAATACATCAAGAAAAGTGGCAATAGGTTGTAAGAGTGAACCACGGCCAGAAATTATTGGTCTCCCTGGTGGATTTGTCAATGTTTTGTGAATTTTTGGGAGCATGTAGATGATGGGACACACAGGGTCAACTATTGGGCTAGAGTATTATCGATGAAATTTTGTCCTAGGGCAAGATCAATCGTAGAATCTATAAGTCTTTTGTATGCAGTAGCGGGGTCATATTGAAGTTTCTTATATGTGAGTGAATCACTTAGTTGTCTATGAATCTCAGTGCGGTAATCCTCAGAGCTCAGGATGACAATCGCTCCCCCCTTGTCTGCCGGTCTTATTACTATATTTTCATCAGCGGCCAGTGTTTTTAATGCCATCCTCTCTGCATAAGTCAAATTAGAATATGCACGTTGTGTAGATAAGCTTGTATGGGTCTCACTAACGACACGGTTAGTGAACAATTTGATAGCCGGGTTAATATTAGGAGGATCAAAACAACTCTTAGGTTTAAGCAGAGGAAAATTGTCACTTGGTTTATCTTTGTAGAAGTCTCTGAGATTCAAGAGTCTTTGGAATTTGTGACAATCGACCTCTACTTGAAAGGGATTGTAGGTAGTTGTGGGAAGAAAGGATAAGCCTTTGCCCAGTAGGGACATTTCAACTGGAGTCAATGTTCTATAACGGAGATCGTAGATGATATTTTGGGAATTTTGGGTGGTCTTCAGCTTTTTTGCTTACCACCGCGCCGTGGGTGAGGCCTTCTGCATTTGTCCCTTTGGTGGATCCCCTGGTTTGGACCCCCAAAAAAGGTACCGCAGGTGGTGTGGTAGTCTGTGCCTGAGTTGTTTGTGCCCGAGTTATATCCTATATAATAATTTGCTAGGATGTTTGTCAGAAGCCGTCATGCACAGTAGAGACTGTACGCGCTGCAGTCATGTGCAGTTCAGACTGCCCTAACGTGCCGCAGCTGATAGGGAGTAGGCCGCTCCAAATTTGGACCGGACTCCTCTCTGGGCACCTTCCTGGGACCAGACTACGGTCTGAATTCGGAGCACCCCACTCCGTATCAGCCACAGAGCACTGTGTACTGCGCATAACTGCAGTGCAGGCAGTGAGCAGAGAGGCTCCGGGCACCACCCGAGGCTGCTGGGTGGCACTGTGGCCCGTGTGCACTGGCTTTTAAACTAGTATAAGAAAAATCGCTAGCCTGCGAAGCTTCCTGTGTGTGTAACCAACATGCGCATGTAGAGACTGCTGGAACAATGCAGTTATGCACAGTAGAGACTGAATGAACACGCTGATCCAGAGCGGGGAGCTCCGGACGGCTCACAACCTGTGCTCCCGGCTCTGGGGCAGCAGCCGAGGGCATTGGGTGGCACTTTAGCCCGTGTATACGGGCTTTCATACTAGTATGATAATAAAACACACACACACACACATATATTAGGGTTTTTTTCTCCTCAGTAAAACTAGGGTAACCCCACTGCTAAGAAATGTTTTATTCTAAATTGGAATTGGATGGAGGCTGAAGGTCCTGAAAGCCCATTGAAGGAAGCGGGCGGCAAATGGAAGCATGCCACCCGCTGGGAAGCTTTGTATTTTGCCTTTCATCAATGCGAGAGATGCGGACTTCAGTGGGGAGTTAAATTTGAACCAGGTAAGTCTTGGTTTGGCAGTCGTTTTAGCCCGGGGGAGGGAGGGAAGCCTTAAAAAAAATGTTAGCACTGGGGAAAATAAGGGTGCGGATTATACATAGGCACTCTTGTTTTCCCCTAAAATCTTTGGTATAATATGCACCTGCATATTATACACGTGTGTATTATACCTGAGAATTTACGGTATGCATATTTAGTCACATTATTTAGCACAAACATGCATTAATATCACTTGAAACTTGTTGCTGCCATAAGGGACAAATACAAATCCCTACTGATTTAGCCATTTTAATGCCATAAAAAAGTGTTCAATGAATTGCAAAGTACTAAATACTTCTCTGGCAATCAAAGGGTTAAATTGGATGTTTAACCTACATGAGTGTTGGAGATATATTTGAGAGTTGGTACCGTGTTAACCATAGAAATACAGGCGGCAGGTATATTTACAGGAGAAGATATATTTAGCATTCAAGGGGTTAAAAGCCCCATTTATATCAATGGGAACTTTAGGAAGTTTTTTTTATCCCCCATGATTAAGTTGGTCTGTCCCATACTTCAATTTCTTTTGTTCACAAGGCCCTTAACCCTTTGAAGGCCAGTGGGGTAAGCAGCACATTGCACAGCAATATGTTATTCACACCAAAGGCACTCAAATGGTTAAAATCTTCTACCACTTGCTTTTATTGTTTAGTAGAAGGTAAACACCTCCCCCATCTGTT
This sequence comes from Rhinophrynus dorsalis, assembly GCA_037306005.1. Classification (NCBI taxonomy): domain Eukaryota; kingdom Metazoa; phylum Chordata; class Amphibia; order Anura; family Rhinophrynidae; genus Rhinophrynus; species Rhinophrynus dorsalis. The sequence continues at coordinate 268,682,245 of CM074721.1, read as the reverse complement.
TACATGCATCCTGCATTCTCCCAGAAATGTGTCAGTCAGGTGTAAAAAGCCAAGCCAAATACAGAAGTTCGTTTGTATACAATTGCACATGCATCCTGCATAAAAACGGACCAAAAAAAAAACTATAGCCTCTGAGTGACAGACTGCTACGAAATGCGTTGCGTGATCCCTGGCATTCAAAATTTTAAACGATGGGTATAGAACTGCATGTGAAAAAATAAAGCATATATTTAATTTTCAAGACTTAGCATTAGTGCTGGAAAACCTGAATGTAATATTCCACTAATAACAGTTTAAAGTAAACACCGCAAAAAGAACAAGTCACAAATCAGGGCAAGGTTCCAAATAGGAAAAAAGTTACAGGACAAGCGATGAAGCAGTGCAGTATAAAGTTATTAGAGACATATCTGCAGAAGGAAACAGGTCTGCTTAACTCTTTGAGTGCCAGAGTGCTGCAAGCCCCTCTGGTACTTTAAGAGTTAAATTCGAATTCATAAGTTGTACACGTACAAACATTCCTCTCACTGTGTTGCTAACAGACCCTGTAAAACTGCCATAACACGTCAATCAGACTTCTAACGATAACATCACAAGGCGCTAGGACCCGGTGCCTACCCGGGCTGAAATTCACTGGAAACTCCATAGGAAACATTTTAGAAAGTATGTTAAAAAAAAATCCGAAGGCAACGCGAAGGGGAGACCACCAGCCTGTCCCATTCACGCTCAAGATAGCTGTATAAATACATCAGCCATCACAGGCTGCCCAGCAGGGGGATCACCATGTAAAAATTATGTCCACACAAACTTTGTCTCCCTCCCCTCTGTTCAAAACGTGGCAGTGCCTCCTCCAGTAGCTGTTCATCCCCTTCCTACCTGTACTAAGGTTATCATTGATCTTCAGCGGGACCCTCAAGATGTAGACGAGAAAGAGCATAAAGAAAAACCACACAGTCCACAGATATGTCCAGGACCAAACCATGCAAGACTTGAGCTGCTCCAGGAAGCCTGCCCCAGCTTCAGCCATATTTTATTTCAGTGAACAGTGCTGTGTGTGTGTGCTGCTCTCTGCTGCCCCAAGCACCCTGTCTGCAGAACTCTCCGCTTACACTATAGCCAATCCCATCGGAAAAGGTACCCCCCCATTAACGTATTGAGTGCCAGAGGAGTTTGGATCGCATTGCAAAACGTTAACTACCTCTCTAGCACCTAGATGGTCATATGCAAGAAATAAAGAAGCAATTTTTGGGGAAAACCATCTGCACTTTGGGGAACTTAAAACAATTTCCTTGTATTTGTTACTTTAATGCAATGAGTGTTAAATAGGTCTTCAACGCATTGGAGTGCACTACAATGCAGTGTAAACAGCTCTAGCGTTCAATGGGATAAAAATTTTAGGAGAATTGCTCAATTATTTGTTGATATATCCAGAGGGCTAAAAGTTCCTAAACAAAAGCTATTGCTTTTGTGGGTCCAACGAATTCTAATAGCATACGTCACAAGTGTCGCTTTTTTTAGGAGGAACATGTCGTTATTGAGATCCAGATCCGTCTGTCCCTCCTTCCCACCCTGGCATCCCTCTATTTAGGAGATCACTGTGTGGTAGGACTGCTCCACAGTGATGATGAGATTGTTTAAAGGTCAATGTGTGTTTATAAATTAGTCTGTGTAAATATAATACGTCAGACTTGCTCTAAATCATTTATTCAGTTACACAAAGAGGAATCAAGAGATCATGAAATAACAACAAATATATCAGTAATGCCCCACCCACAGCAACTCCTCCTAAAACAAGTGTCCCTCTTCCACTCTATGAAATGTTGGGAGGCATGTAATAAGCTAAATGTAACATTTTTATTATCATTTTTGCCATATGATTTTTTTATTTAGAAAATGTTTTACCAGGAAGAATACCTTGAGATTTCTCTCATTTTCAAGTATGTCCTGGATACTTTTCAGTAAAGGGTTACATATTTATACAAAATGAGAAACATTATATTACATATTATATATACATACATAGACATATAAATATACATACATATTAAATATTAAAATTATATACAGTTACATACTGTTTTTAGATATACAGACACATTTACTTTTAAGGATTTTAGACTGGGAGCAGATCTGATCATTTCAGGCAGATTGTTCCTGGCTTTCGGAGCTCTGAAGGAGAAGGCAGATCATCCTGCTTCTTTCTTGTAATGTGGTATATGCTGTGGAGTGGATGTTATAGTCAGTATGGAGAGCTGGAGTGAGAATACTGCTCAGGTTGTCTGGTAGTTTACCAGACAAGTGGTTGTGTACTAAGCATAAAGGTGAAGGGCATGTCTAGATTTGAGTGTTCTTTAAACATATCACAGTGATGAGTAGTGTAATTACATTGGAGGATAAAGCGTCATAATGTATTATACAGAGTGTCAAGTTTACTAAAATGGATATCTGGCGCTGGAGCATATACTACATCACCATAGTCTATGACTGGCAGCAACATCTGTTGTACAATACGTTTTCTCACCAGGGTACTTAAAAAGAGTACTTATTATTCACGCTGGATAAAGGAATTTTTGTGCGCAGATAGATTTTACGCATCTTCTAATCCAGGAAGCTAAATACCGAACGCTTCTTGAATTGCGCATAAAGAATTCCATTTTACGACAACAGTACACAGACGTATAAACTAATTCGCAATAGCTGTTCCTGCATTAGGCGCATTTGCTATTCCACTCACACAGATTTGTTAATCTTAGCCACGTCCACAAAAAAATAAATATACGCAGCCATTCGTTAAGCTTGAACTTTCATGCGCAGCTCAACAAAATCATGAGCAAACCTATTCCCTAGTGGTTTTCACATGGGAAATAGCGATTGAGCATGTTTCCTGCATCTTGCCAAAAGTTCGGAGCTTAATTTATCAATATGAAGATCAAAAGTGAGGTTGGGGTCAATCCACATACCAAGATTTTTGTAGGAGTCCACTATGGTCAATTTACGATTAGACTCTGTTACAATGGATAGGTGGATATTTTCAAGATTATGCAGTTTGTGCCAGATATCATTGTGACCATTTTGTCTTTGTTTAAAGGGATAGTAATACTTAATTATTACTAATCCCTATATTAAAGACATATTAAAAATAAATATATTGCCCCCAGTGTCATCTCTCAAACCTTTATGGTTTGAGAGATAATCGCTCCTAAAGTTGCCCTCTCCCTCCCCCTTTCCCGAAGTCAGCGTTGTAGCTGACTGAAGGGATATCTGGTCTTACAGTCATCAGGCGGCTCTGCAGTTGAGCCACGATTGCATTAATAAAAAAAAATCTTTCACTGAATACCATTTCAGTGAAAGATTTCCTTTTCATTAACGAGATCTTGGCTGTGCTGCAGAGCTGCCTGACAGTTGTACAACAGGCTTCCCTGCAGTCAGCTAGAACGCTGACTATGGGGAAGGGGGAGGGAGAGGGCAACTTTAGGAGCAATTATCTCTCAAACCATAAAGGGGGGCAATATATTTATTTTTAATATGTCTTTAATATAGGGATTAGTAATAATTAAGTATTACTATTCCTTTAAGAACAGTTTGTTCTTTGATATCCATCTTTCAACTTCGCAGAAATCATGTTGTGATACGGCTTCCAGTTGTGATATGTTTGTATTTTTAGCATATATTATAGTGTTATCTGCATACATATGTACTGAAGATGATTTGCAAACCGTGGGCAGATCATTTATTAAAAGAGAAAATAGAAGAGGGACAAGAATGGAGCCATGGGCAACCCCACATGTTACTTTGAGTAGAAGGGAGTCATTGTCAGCAACTGACACATACTGCATTCTGTCTGATAAATAGGATTGGAACCAGTTTAGAGAATTATTACCCAATCCTGATCTTTGGAGTTTGCTTATAACAATAACATGGTCTGCTGTGTCAAAGGCCTTGACAAACTGTAGGAAAATAGCTCAAGTGAGTTCACCATTTTCCATGACAGTCTGGATATCATTGCTTACTTTCAGGAGGGCCGTGACTGTTGAGTGATTTGGTCAAAAGCCTGATTGAAGAGGGTTTAAAAAACCGATTAGGGTGACTTTGTGGTTGTTTTTGCATACATCTCATAATTTCAAATGGCCAAAGAGGGACTTTTATTTTAGGGGGTGCTGCTGGGGGTGTAGTGGGCAAGGCATTACCAAGGTTACTTTACTGACATCTTTTTATGTAAATGAATACATGATTTAAAACAACACTAAAGTATGTTATTTACACAGACTAGTTTATATACATTTGTGCTGACGTTTAAACAAAATCAATGTGAGCTTTATTGCTGTGGAGCAATGTGATACATTTGTATACATAACACACAGTCTGATAGTGTAAAACGGGAGACACCAGGTTAGGAAAGAGTGACAGATGGATTTGGGTCTGAAAAAGGGACACTTAGGAGGTATGCTTGTGGGGACTAATAATCATACCTGGGAACTTCCAGTTGAGGGCTACCCAGAGGGTAGTCCTCTGTTCAGAAGGGGGTGACAAAAATGACGCTAATCGCGTCAAAAAGGGGCAGGGCTTGTCGCGAGTGTGTGTGTGTGTGTGTGGACTTAACCCTTTGAGTGCCAGAGTGGTACAGAATGCATTCCTTGCCACTCTGGCACTCAGAGGGTTAAAGGTGTCACACAGAAGGCTGGGGAGAAAAAGCAGGTATGGCAGAGTTTCAACAGAAACTCTCCACATCCGGAGGAATCAGCCTCTGCCCCGGAGACCCGGTAAAGCTCTGTCAGAACCGGAGTCTCCGGGGCAAATCCGGAGAGTTCCCAGGTATGCTAATAATAATAATCTGTCTGCCAATAAAATCTAAGCTTTCATGATTCTCCTCCTGAGATTTTTGTTCCAGATCTTTGCTAGTTTTTGCTAGTTTATTCACCCCCAGAGCCACATGTGACCATCAAGTCTATTAAAGTGTCACATTATGGTTAAATATTCTAAACGGGTTGAGACGTGTTGGTGACCTCTGGAATAGTGTAATTGCAAAGGGAAATGTGATTTAAGTATAAAAAAAAGTGGACATGATCTTTTGAGGGGAGAAAATAGTTGCTGATGTACTGAGAAGAAATGAAGCAATTCTGAATCAAACCAACTCTCCCAGCAAAGAGGACAAATACAATTTCCATCCATAGTAACATGGCTGATAAGGCTGAAAAAATGACATGCGTCCATCAAGTTCAGCCCATGCCATATCCTTCCTGTTCATTCAGAGAAAGTCAAAACAAAACAACACATTGACACCATTTCTAATTAAAGGGATAGTAATACTTGCAAATTACTAATCCCCATATTGTAGCTTTGTTAAAAATAAACTTGTTGCCCCCAATGTCATCTCTCAGACCCTTATGGTTTGAGAGATGATATCGCTCAAAGTTCCCCCTTTCCCCCCTTCCCTGACTGAACGCTGACTGCAGGGGAAGCTGTCATACAACAGTCTTATGTACATCAGGTGGCTCTGCAGCTGGCCGAGATCGCGTTTATAAAAAATAATTATTTCACTAAAACGGTCTTCTACGTGTGCTTGCAAACGTAGTGTATTTCCCACTCATGCACTCACTTTATCCAGATCTTTCTGCAGAGAATAAAAATCCAGCTCTGTATGTATTTCCTTGCGCAGCTTAATGTCATCAGCAAATACATTACTTCCAATACCCACTTCTTGACCATTAAAGGGAATGTATCACCTTTATATAACTTTCCAGGACATACTTGAAAACGAGAGGAATCTCAATGTATTCTTCCTGGTAAAACATTTTATAAATAAATAAATACCCTAAATAGTCAGGTTATATATTAAATATGACTAAAAGTGTGTTAATTTATTTTTACACTTTATTTGGGCTAAATTGAAGTTATAAAGTGTGCCCTGCACCTACTACCGCATAGACTGCAGTTACCTGCTCTGTAACCACAGTCTATCTCTGCTCCCCTCCCTCTACAGTTAGGGAAAAAATTATTTGATCCTCTGCTGATTTTGTACGTTTGCCCACTGACAAAGAAATGATCAGTCAATAATTTTAATGGTAGGTTTATTTGAACAGTGAGAGACAGAATAACAACAACAAAAATCCAGAAAAACGCATTTCAAAAAAGTTATAAATTTATTTGCATTTTACTGAGTGAAATAAGTATTTGACCCCCTATCAATCAGCAAGATTTCTGTCTCCCAGGTGTCTTTTATACAGGTAACAAGCTGAGATTAGGAGCACTCTCTTAAAGGGAGTGCTTCTAATCTCAGTTTGTTACCTGTACAAAAGACACCTGTCTACAGAAGCAATCAATCAACCAAACTCTCCACCATGGCCAAGACCAAAGAGCTGCCCAAGGATGTCAGGGACAAGATTGTAGACCTACGCAAGGCTGGAATGGGCTACAAGACCAGCAACAAGCAGCTTGGTGAGATGGTGACAACAGTTGTTGTGATTATTCGCAAATGGAAGAAACACAAAATAACTGTCAGTCTCCCTTGGTCTGGGGCTCCATGCAAGATCTCACCTTGTGTAGTTTCAATGATCATGAGAACAGTGAGGAATCAGCCCAGAACTACACGGGAGGATCTTATCAATGATCTCAAGGCAGCTGGGTCCATAGTCACCAAGAAAACAATTGGTAACACACTACGCCGTGAAGGACTGAAATCCTGAAGCTCTTGCAAGGTCCCCCTGCTCAAGAAAGCACATGTACAGGGCCTTCTGAAGTTTGTCATTGAACATCTGAATGATTCAGAGGAGAACTGGGTGAAAGTGTAGTGGTCAGGTGAGACCAAAATCGAGCTCTTTGGCATCCCCTCAACTCTCCATGTTTGGAGGAGGAGGAATGCTCCAAGAACACCATCCCCACCGTCAAACATGGAGGTGGAAACATTATGCTTTGGGGGTGTTTTTCTGCTAAGGGGACAGGCCAACTTCACCGCATCAAAGGGATGATGGACGGGGCTGTGTACCTTCAAATCTTGGGGGAGAACCTCCTTCCCTCAGCCAGGGCATTGAAAACGGGTTGTGGATGGGTATTCCAGCATGACAATGACCCAAAACACATGGCCAAGGCAACAAAGGAGTGGCTCAAGAAGAAGCACATTAAGGTCCTGGAGTGGCCTAGCCTGTCTCCAGACCTTAATCCCATAGAAAATCTGTGGAGGGAGCTGAAGGTTCGAGTTGCCAAATGTCAGCCCTCGAAACCTTAATGGCTTGGAGAGGATCTGCAAAGAGAAGTGGGACAAAATCCCTCCTGAGATATGTGCAAACCTGGTGGCCAACTACAAGAAGCGTCTGACCTCTGTGATTGCCAACAAGGGTTTTGCCACCAAGTACTAAGTCATGTTTTGCAAAAGGGTCAAATACTTATTTCACTCAGTAAAATGCAAATCAATTTATAACTTTTTTGAAATACATTTTTCAGGATTTTTTTTGTTGTTATTCTGTCTCTCACTGTTCAAATAAACCTACCAGTAAAATTATAGACTGATCATTTCTTTGTCAGTGGGCAAACATGCAAAATCAGCAAGGGATCAAATAATTATTTCCCTAACTGTATCCAGCCTCCTCCGATGGCGGAGGCTTTCTGTCTGTAAGATGAAGCACTCTCTTTGGCTAGATATCGATCTCTGCCAATGAGAGTGCTCCAGCTTACAGACAGAAGCCTCCATCATCGGAGGAGGCTGGATAAAGGGAGGGGAGCACAGTCAGAGCGACGGACTGCAGTTACAGAGCAGGTAACTGCGGTCTATGCAGAAGCAGCTGCAGGGCAGACTTTATAACTTAAATTTATCCCAAATAAAGTGAAAAAAAATAAAACACTTTTAGTCCTTTTTGATATATAACCTAACTATTTAGGGTAGGGTGACCAGACCTCACCTTTAACCGGGGACACATATGAAAAATGCATACTGCAGGGCTGTTTTAATTTCACTGCAGTCCTGAAATATGCCTATTTCCTATGTGTCCCTGGTTAAAGGTGAGGTCTGGTCAGCCTAATTTAGGGTAAGTTATTTTAGAGGTGATACATCCCCTTTAATAAGCAAGTTAAAAAGAATTGGACCCAGGAACCCAACTTACAACTTTAGTCCAACTTGAAAATTGATTTAAATGTGGCTTTTAACCCCTTCAAAAGTAAAGAGGTCTCCAACACATTGCAAAGCAACACACTGGAGACCTCTGTATGATTCAGGGGGTTACAAGTCCCATTTAACCATTTCATTGCCAGAGGGGTACGCAACGTTCTGCGTACCCCTCTGGCACTAAAAGGGTTAAATCAATTGGAATTTTTGTATTCCCTACAGTTAGTTTGGGTCACAATTGCACCATTTCTTCTTAATACATCAGCCTTTAACAGGTTACTGGGGGCACATATGAAAAACGTGTACCACAGGGCTGCTTTGATTTCACTGTAGCAGTGAAACAAGCATATTTTCTGTGTCCCCATTTAAAGGTGAGGTGTGGTCAGCTTATCCTATTGTGCAGTTGGTTTCACCCAGAATTCCTCCAGTTCTTCATAGCACATCAGCCTCTGCGTGTCTGTGATTATGATGTGCTAAAGCAGTGAGTTTCGGCTTCAGTCTTCAGGAGACACCAACAGGACAGGCATTAAGCATATCACTACTTAATCCCAGGTAGTGCAATCAAAATGCTTGAGCCACTGATTATCCACTTGTGAACAAGTAAGGATGTACTATAACCTGTTGGTGTGTCCCTAGGATTATCGTTGAGAGTCTCATCTTCCCGCTGTACTAGACATCAGATATGGGACACAGTGGAAGCCAATGAGACAAGGGTGGGAAACCTGAGTTCCTTCTGTTGTTGTAAACCGCAACATCCATCATTTCCTGCCAGCCTTTGGAAGGCAAAGGATGGCAAGAGCTGTAGTCCTCAATAGTTAAAGGGACTCAGGTGGCCCATCCATTCTCTGAATGCTGTTTGTTGCCCTCCACTAACTTAGGGTGCCGAAAAGATAATAACCTAAATAAAAACAAATAATATAAAAATTAGTTATTATTTTTTTATATTGTAGCTACTAGTGCAGGTTGGAATGGGGGTTCACGGGGGGCGGAGCTGACTGCGGGCCAAGATGGACACATTATCCTAGAGCTCCACACGCCACAGGGAACATAGCTTCTCCCTCACTACTACTGGCACTCAATCCGCAGCCTACTTATTATAGTTATTCTTTATCCGACGGAGATCATTTTGATACCTCATGACCCGAGGCAGACGCTCCACGAAGCGGACAGTGAAGAGAATCACAGACTTTCTCCCGACGTGTAAAAGCCCGCCATCTTCTGACTGTCTTCTCACCCTCCCCTGCCGACGTGTCTCCTCTGATCTTGAATCCTGCTTCCTCAGAGTTTACATATATCACTCCAGAGACCGCTCTATCTCAAGAGCAGCTTCTGGAAACTATGGCTGACACATCGGACGCTGCTTCAGGGCCTATCCTGGAGCCTGGCCTACGTTCCGAATTTCTCACCAAACATGATATTGCCCATTTATTTAGTAAGAAGGACATGAAGTCCTTCATGTCGGATATTAAAGAAAACCTGAGATTATCTATGAAGGGTGAGATCGCGGATCTCCATAAGGACTTTACACAGCTGGGACAGAGCCACGAGGCGAGCCTGCAACAGACCAGCAATTTGGAACAGATGTTGTTGCAACAGGATGAGACCATCAACCAACTACTCACTCGACTGGATGATCTCGAAAATAGGAGCAGGAGATCCATTATCCGTATTAAGGACCTTCCCTTCGGTGCCTCCAAAGGATCTTGTAGCTTCGTTGCAAGGACTATTTGCAGATATGTTGCAATCTCCTGATGCACCCCTGATCAAGATAGACTGTCCCATAGAGCTCTGCGTCCAAGAGGCCCACCAGGTTCCAAACCAAGGGACATTGTCTGCTGTCTTCACAACTATTCAGATAAAGAACGAATTATGAGACGCAGTCGTGAGCTATCGGATATTAAATTGCTGGTGTACCTGTCCATTTTTACAATGACCTCTCAGTGTACACCTTACAGAAACAGCGGGCCCTGAAGCCCCTCACTGATCATATGAGGAATCTGGGCATACACTACAGGTGGGGTTTCCCGATAAGCTTCACGGCTACACATAAAGAGATCTTGAAGATATGCCACAATTCTGTTCTACCTTAAACATTTCAGTCCCACAATTTCTCCAGAAGCCTCCGCAAGATGCTATCGATGGCCCACCTCCCTTATTGTGGAAAGACCGAGAGAGAGATGGTCGGCGGTGTGACCTCCACTTCCTAAGAAACTGCTTCAGTTGGAATCTACTCCTGTACCGACTAGACAACTGGAAGCCTCTGATTGGGACTAACCATGCATCTTCAAACTCCTTGGGATGTATCTCTAGACAGACCCCCTTGCAAAGTGGATGGCTGGACTCTGGAGTCGTTGTTTTTCCTTCAGATGCATTATCCACGTGTCCCCTGATGTCTGGTATCATAGCACTTTACTGTTGACTTATATTATGGGGCTTGTTAGTTTATTATTATCTGTACATGTGGGTGGTGGGGTTGGATGAGCTGGGAGGGAGTTGGGCATATTCTCCCTTGCCCTCCATTGGATAGGCTGTGTGCGACATGGCCTGACCGTCTGGACTGGTAATGGAGTTCCTGTTGCAAACTCTCTAGCTAGGAATATGTCAGTCACTAATGTTCTATTTTGGTCCTATTTGGAGGGTTTAATGTTCTACAATTATTGTTATACTACTGTGTACTATAGTTACATTATTTTCACATTTGTTTGATGTGTTCCTTGATAGGTCTTGCTACTAAGGCAGAGACTGGGGACTTGCTGCTTGCCTGCTTTGTTGCCTGGATACACTCAGACTTGGGGTCCCAGTGACCGAGTTGGCGACCACGTGTCCTAGACACAACCTCCTCCTACGCCCCCTCTCCTACAAATGTTTGTTGCCCATTAATTCTTTTTTGCCGTTGACTTGAACCTCTTTACATGAGACCTATATTTAGATATTTGGCAATTAATGACTTTTGTACTACCATGCTGTGTATGATCTGGATCTTCTTTCTTCCTGCAGAGGGCAAGAGCATATTATTAAAATGATCTTGGTAATTATACCTGTGCCCAGTGGCTTTATGAGGTACTCTCTTCTCTCTCTCACATGCCCTCTCTCACTTCTCTTAACTATTTACTTTTCAACCATTTCCTCTGCCCTACCTTTGGACTCAAGACTTTTTGAGAGGCCCTACTTTCGCTCCTGAGATGACACCAGTCTCTTCGATCCCCCGTGCTGCTTAGTACTGACCCTGCCGGACCGGATGACATTGGCTCTTGTCCGATTCTGTACATGTATTATGAGTGCTGGACAGTGACTGAGATGAGTGTTGTATGAGACTTGATGTATCCGCCTTGTTCGTCTAGCGGGGCTAGTGGGCAGCTAGTGTCCCCTTGTCAGGCTGGATACTGATACTGTGCCCCCCTCATCCTACCCGCTACAGCCTTCCACGCTCTCATTACGATGCTACTTCACCACCCTGACCTGATGGCCTACTCCCCCACCCCCCCACTCGACCTCTATTACTGCCACTCGACAGACATGTTGCCTCTGGAGCCAATACATCTCCACCTAGTGTAAAGTAGGTGCTAGGACCTTGAGACTCCTAAATGACTTTTCTGAAGGAAAAGTCTCGCTGGGAGGTGACTTTAATACAGTCTTCCAACCGTCTTTAGACTCCTCTCAGACCTCTTCTCGTCATATCTCATGCCCCCCAGCACTATTACACTCTCTCTTCCACAATAAACATCTGGTGGACACCTGGAGACACTTCTTTTCCACAGAAAAACACTACACATTCTATTCCTACCCACACAATTCATACTCTAGGATTGATTACATTTTCATTTTGCAGCATAAACTCTGGAACACATATTGAACCATGTATGTGGTCTGATCATGCCCCGATATGGTTAGACCTTGACCTTCCCCATGGTGACCTGGGGGCTCCCACTTGGAGACTCAATAAGACCTTATTGAAAGACCATTCAACTATAGACTCTGTTAGATGAGAGATTCACAATTATTTTGAACTCAACTCTAATGGTACCTGTTCCCCCACTATTGTATAGGAAGTGAACAGGTGTGTACTGTGTGGAGAATTGATTAAGATTGGTTCCCGGAAGAAGAAGGCACAACAGAAACAAATTGACTCATTATTGGAAACTATAAAATAAAAAGAATGGATACATAAAACAACTTTGTCACAGTCGGACCTACAAGTTTTGGAAGCTGCTTGTAACGACCTTGCGCAGCTATTGTCGCACAAGCTCCATAAATCTTATATGTGGGCCAGATATGACCGTTACCTCAACAGTGACAAGTGTGGGAAGACATTGGCAAGGATCATTTGGATCAAGAGACAATCTCGCTTCATTCACTCGGTGACATCTTCAGCTGGGCGTCCATGTAGATCGATCCCTGATATCGTGGATGAATATAGCGGATCTATATAATCTTAAGGACGGCCCTGATCAAAGTCATACCCTGCCCTACTCTGCAGTCATTAGAGACATTCTTCTCAGAGCTAAACTTCCTACTCTCTCTGAGGAATCGATTGATGCTTTTGAACTCCCCTTCTCAGACGAGGAGCTTCTCTCTGCCATCAAGAAATCCCTGACAGGGAAGATCCCCAGCTCTGACGGACTCCCCATTGCATATTACAAAAAATTCCTAGATATTCTTTCCCCACGAATGCTTGATGCTTATAACTCGATTATGCTTGATATCCCCATACCCCAGCAGTCGCTGTAAGCCCACATAGCAGTGATCCACAAACCAGGTAAGGACCCTTCCCTGTGTCAGAATTTCAGGCCGATATCTTTTCTTAATGTGGATTTAAAGGTATATGCTGCCATTCTGGCGAAAAGCCTCTCCCCTCTCTTACCCTCTCTCATACATCCCAACCAAGCTGGATTTGTGCCCTGTAGACTCTCGAAGCATAACATCTCCAAAGCAGTAGCACTTATACATCGGGCACTAGAGACCCGTATCACAGCCATCCTGTTGAGCGCTGATGTGGAAAAGGCGTTTGCCAGGGTCAGCTGGAACTTTCTCTTCTCAGTCCTGAAGCATATCTGTCTGGGACATAAGTGTTTATCCGCGATAAAAGCTCTATATTTCTGCCCAACGGAGAGGGTGAAGGCTAATGGATACCTATCCCACCCATTCCCCATAACCCATGGCACCAGACAGGGCTGCCCCCTATCGCCCCTGCTGTTTGTGCTGGTTCTGGAGCCACTTTTTCAACTGGTCCATAACTCTCCAGACATTTGAGGGATTGGGACATCTGATGACTTTTCCAAATTATCTGCGTACACAGATGATATCGTGTTCTACGTCTCCTATCCGGACAGCTCCTTACTACCTCTACTGGGCTTATTGAATGGATACAGCTCCCTGTCTCAATTTAAAATCAATATGTCTAAATCTGAGGTACTAAACCTGAATCTCTCGCAATTCTGGTGAAATCATTGCAATCTCGATGTTCGCTTAATTGGGTCAAGGACTCTATTAAGTACTTGGGAATTTCTCTCACCAGTAATCCCCGAACACTGATGTCTGTCAACATGACGACCCTGTTATCAACCATAGACATTGACTTACGCAGATGGAACGGATTGTTTGTGTCATGGCTGGGAAGAGTAAACTTGCCGAATATGGTCATCTTACCTAAGAACCTTTACCTGCTACAAGCTCTGCCCATGCAAGTCCCACGTCGACACCTGGACAAACTCCAAGCCATGTTATCTTCCTTTGTGTGAAAGTATAGGACACCTAGACTAAGCTGGAAACACCTGATACAACCTCCGCAAGATGGGGGATTAGGCTTGATACATGTGCGATCTTCTTATAGACTCACTGCTTTAGCTACCCTTTGTGATTGTCTACTGGCCCAGTCTCCTGAGTGGATTGAGGGTTCTCACTGGACATGTCCTTCGCTTGAAGTATCTCAGGTGTTTCATCACTCTCAGTTCCCACAAAGATGCGAAGACACCCCATAGGGGGACATCTATTGGACATTTGGTCTTCAACTAATCATAGTTTCAACTTGGCGATGTATCCTTCAATGTATCCGTTAATGTCTATTATTCACAACCCGGGGTTCCCTCCTGGAGCCGTAGATGCTTCTTTTTTTTTACTTGGTGAGCTCTGTCTATTCACACTCTGCGTGCCTTATTACCTCAAGGCATCATTATCCCTCATGATAATCTAGTATTACAAGCTCGTCTAACACCAGTCATGCACTGGCAGTACACACAAATGACTCAATTTTTACTTAAGACACTACATGCAGGTTATGTAGATTGGTCTAACACTCCTCTTAAGGATCTATTTCTATCCGCTAAAATTTCAGAACATTCTTTATCCAAGATGTATAAGGTTCTGCTCCTACATCAGGCCCCACCTGCCCCTCACCTTCTGAGAGAATGGGATTCGGAACTGAATTTGAACTCCCTCTCGTTGTCCTGCCCTCAAGTTGCTATGATCCTATGGCAGTCTTCTCGTGATACTGCTACGAGAGAATGTAATTTTAAACTGATTACTAGATGGCACAGATCACCCCCAACATCTCTCACGCCTAAACACCGAAACACCCCATCATATATGGTGGTCCTGCTCATCTATTCTGCAATATTGGACCAAAATTGGAGCAGAACTACCTAAAATTCTGCAGTCTGTAATCCCCTGCACTCCAGAGATATTACTCTTTTTTGATTCTTCCTCCCCTGTATGTAAACTTAAGAAACTTGAGAGATCTCTGCCCTGTATTCTGGTTAATGTGGTGAAACGATTGATCCCTCTCTACTGGAAGAATGTCTACCCTCTTACGCTCGTGCAGTGACGTACTAAGGCCCAAGCTGTGCATGCTCTGGAATGTATCCATGCACTATCTATGAACAGTCTGGGAGTCTTCCGGGAGTTGTGGTCTCCATGGGAACATTATCTTGCATCCTCTTCTTAGATATGATTTGTTTGCCCCTTGTTCAGAGTTCTGCAATGTCCCTCCCTAAGAGCCCGCCACCATCACCGGTGACATGCACTAATGGCATGCAGCCTGTCTCTATCCACCTCCTTCCCCCCCGCCCCTCCCATCCTTCTTCTCCTTCCCTCTCCCGCCCCCCTCTTGCATACTCTTCTTTACTACTCCTGCATTTTCTCTTACTTTGCTACTTATTTCTAGGAGCTATGCTCCTACCTCGTTGCTCACTTCTGTATTACATCTGTATTAGGATTTGTCTTGTTTTCTCTTCACAAGATACCAACTTATCCTAAGCACACCCGCCAACACTCTAGAAGTGTGGAGCTACTATTGCTGCCATATCACCATTAATATTCTGCTGGCTCTGTTGTCCACCTCTATTGGCATTATTTCCTATAATGTTTAAACCATGATCCTGTAACCACATCTGACCGATGTCAATATTTTTTTCTGTATTTTCATGTCATGTAATTTACTACTCTTAGCCCTTTGAATGCCAGAGGGGTATGCAACTCATTGCAAAGCAAAGCATTGCGTACCCCTCTGGCACTCAAAGGGTTAATAAAGTTTATAAAAAAAAAAGAATGAGGGTTCACAGTTAATCACATATTTTCATTATCAATGATTATAGTACTCCTGGAGAGGTATTACCACGGATCTACAGAGTGACATTTGTACCTCTCTGTTCCTGCTACTAATGCCTCTTCCTGTAAAACAAAGAATCCGGTTTGCTTTTCCCACTGATTTACTGCATTGCTTGCCTACAAAGTGCCTACATTCAAGTCATCTGAAATAATAGCTCCAAGAACCCTCTCCTCTGGTCAGCACAGTATAGTTAAGTAAAGCCTGTATTCCACCTCTTGGTTTCCATGTCCTAAATGCATTATTTTGCACTTTTTTGCATTAAATTACAGATCACATACATTTCTCCATTCTCCCAGGTTTTCTAAATTCATATGCATTTGGTTTATTCCTCCAGAAGATTCAACCCTGTTGCAGAATTTTGTATCATCTGAAGATATCGGTGAAGATAATGTCATTAACATAGAAACATAGAATTTGACGGCAGATAAGAACCATTTGGCCCATCTAGTCTGCCCATTTTCCTGCTGTAAAAAACCTCAAACCTTTTTTGGTACTTGGTCTTTTCTTACGTTAAAGACAGCCTTATACCTATCCCGTGCATGCTTACATTCTGTCACTGTATTAACTTCTACCACTTCTGCTGGTAGACTATTCCACTTATCTACTACCCTCTCAGTGAAGTAAAACTTTTTTACATTACATCTAAACCTGTGTCCCTCTAGTTTTAGACTATGGCCTCAGTCCTAACATTTGTACTGCTTTGAAATGTACTTCCATCCTGCACTTCATTGAATCCCTTAATATATTGGAACATTTCTATCATATCCCCTCTCTTTCTTCTCTCCTCCAATCTATACATGTTCAGATCCTTTAGTCTATCCTGATATTTCTTTTCCTGTAAACCAGTCACCATTTTAGTAGCCCTTCTCTGAATTTTCTCTAGAGTATCTATATCCTTCTTGAGATGGGGTCTCCAGTACTGTACACAATACTCTAGGTTAGATCTAACTAGAGATCTGTAGAGTGGCATGACCACTTCCCTTTTCTGCTACTAATGGCCCTAGCTATACAACCCAGCACCCTGCCTACCTTTAAGTCATTAGAAATAATTACTCCCAAATCCGTTTCCTCTGTTGCCTCTGACAACACAGTACCCTTAACAGTATATTTTTCCTTTGGATTGTTATGTTCAAAGTGCATTATTTTACATTTATCAACATTAAACTGCAGCTGCCACACTCTTGTCCAGTCTTCTAATGTACCTAAATAATTTCTCATTTGGCTTATTCCCCTTGAAATGTCTACCCTATAGCAGATCTTTGTATCATCTGCAAAAAGGCATACCTTACCTTGAAGACCTTTTGCAATATCACTAATAAAAATATTAAAAATAATGGGCCCCAGTACAGATCCAGGAAGTACCCCACTAGTAACACTGCTTTTGTCCGAATATTCTCCACTGACTATCACCCTCTGTCTCCTGTCACTCAGCCATTGCCTTATCCATTTAACTATTTTTGCATCCAGACTGCAATTTATTAATGAGTCATCTATGAGGGACAGTGTCAAATGCTTTACTGAAATCTAGATAAGCTATATCTACTGCTCCCCCTTGGTCTATTACTTTAGTTACCCAGTAAAAAAAAAAGCTATGAGGTTAGTCTGACAAGATCTCCCTGCTGTAAACCCATGCTGTTTGGTCTCCTGCAAGCCATTCAAATTCAGATATTCAACAATTCTTTCCTTTAGCATAGTCTCCATTAATTTTCTTACTACTGTTGTAAGACTTACTGGTCTGTAGTTACCAGAGTCTTCCCTGCTACCTTTTTTGGTGATGGAGATATTGAAGAGAACAGGTCCTAGCACTGACCTCTGTGGCACTCTATTAGTAACCCATCCTTCCTATGCGTAAACACCATTCATTGATTATAGCATGCTGTTTTCTGCTCCTTAAGGTAGTCATTAATCCAATCAGCTACCTTTGAGTCCAGTCCCAAAATATGCATATTGTGAATCAGCTTACTATGTGGTACAGTATCATAAGATTTACTAAAATCCAAATATACTACATCTTCTGTTCCACCCTTGTCTAGCAGTTGAATATCATAATTGAAAACACAACCAGATTTGTTTGGCAAGAACTTCCCGTTGTAAAGCCATGCTGTCATGGATATTTCATGTCATTAGACTTCAGATATGAAACAGTTGTTCCTTTCAATAGGATTTCCTTTAATTTCCCAACTACGGATTCCAGACTCACAGGCCTGTAATTGCTATTTTCCTCCCTACTGAAATTTAAGTTTAGTGGCACTACACTGGCAATTTTCCAGTCAGCTGGAACCACTCCTGTCAACTGAGATTGGTTAAAAAAGTCATCTAGAGGTGCTGCAAGCACAGACCTAAGATCTTTTAGTGCTTTTTGGTGAATTTCATCCAAACCAACTGATTTAGCCACTTTCAGTTTTGATAACATCAGTAACACCTCATCTTCTGTAAACAGAGTAGTTCACTAGTTTAACATTAACAGTTTTTCTTATAGGGGTTCCACGTCTTCACAACCTTCTGTAAAGTCTGACATATTTAGACAGTCAGCTATGTCCTTATCTCCCCTAAAATCTGTACCATTTTCTGACTTTTATTATACCTTCTATATATTTATTTTCTTTTCACTTACCTAAAGAAAATTTTGTCATCCTTTTTTAAAGACTTTGCAATTTATCTTCTTGAGACTGAGTCAGATTATATTCCATTTATGCACATTTTTTTCCTTTACACTACCTGCCACCACTCTAGAGAACCAGACTGTTTTCTTTGACTCTTGTTTACATGTCTGATGCAGAATTCAGTAGTAGATAAAACTGAATGTTTTATTTGTTCCCATTGACCCCGCACTCCATAATATCCCCTATCTGCTAAGGAATTACTTACTTAATACCATTTTAAAATGCAAGACCTTTGTTTTAATGTGGTTGCTCACTGATATTACCAGTATATTAAATCACACTGACTGGTGATCATTGGTCTCCAGGATCTCTCCCACAGATACAACTGACACTATATCAGTATTGAGAGAATCAAATCTAGCATTGTTTCCTTGCAAGTTGGCTCCTTAACCAACTCTACAAAAGATGACCCAAGCAAGGAATCCAGGATGTCCCTACTGTTTGATAATACAGCAATGGAAATCTGCTAGTCCACATCTGGCGTATTAAAATCTCCCATAATTATCACATCTCCCTCATTTACATCTTTGTTATTTCACATACGAATGGTTTATCTAATGCCTAATTTTGTCTGTAAGGTACTCCTATCTGAACAACTTTATCACCGGTTTCAATAGTTAACCATACACTTTCTAATTTTCCCCTCTGTACCTTGTAGTAATGTAGACTTAATGTTATGCTTTACATAAAGCACAACTCCTCCTCCCTTCTTCACTTATCTTTTCTGTAAATATCATACCCCAGTATAATTCTGTCCCAGTTTTGAGATTCAATGTATTAAGGCTCAGTTAAAGCCACTACACCCATTTCATCCCTAGTATTTACTGTAATACGTTAGAAAGTTTATTCTCTAAACTATGAGCAGTAAGAACTTTCACACAAGCACTGATGGAAGTTGCAATACTCATCTCGTTCTCCAATGAATGGTCAATCCACCTGGGCACCAGGCAGTAATATTGATTGATATTTATGAGGGCTGGCTATCAGATACCTCTCCTACATCAGGATCAGAAATGGAAAACAGAAGTGAAGTGAGTGAAACAACATGGGCATTCACTGTGTGCACAATTATTAGGCAAGTTGTATTTCTGAGGAAAAATTTTATTATTGAACAACTACAGTGCTCTCCGTCAATCCAAAATGTTAATAAACCTTAAACCTGAATATTTAAGAAAGTAAAAGTGAGATTTTGGCTTTCTTAGGAGAATATCTATGTGTGCACAATTATTGGGCAACTATTAGTGTGCAGAATTATTATGCAACTAAATTAAAACTGATAATTTTCCTATCTTTATTTTCATCTATTAAAGTGAGAATACTAAACAAACAACTCCAAAATATACAAATAAACATTTGTAACATTTCCAAAAAAAAAAATCAGTGACCAATATAGCCATCCTTCTTTTCAGTAACAGTCATAAGCCTTCATGGAGTCTGTCAGTTTCTTGATCTGTTGACGATCAACTTTTTGTGCAGCAGCAACACAGCCTCCCAGACACTGTTCAAAGAAGTGTACTGTTTTCCTTCAGAATAAATCTGCCGTTTAAGAAGGACCCACAAATTCTCAATAGGGTTTAGGTCAGCATTAAATTGCAAACATAATAAGTGCCAGGCAAAAGGCAGCAGGAGTACACAAAAAGAAGCACAAGATAGGATACAGTCCTGTCCAATAAAGGGGATCAGGAAGGTCAGCTGCCCATCCTCCATCACTCAAGGAATGGCTGAAGGGGGAGGAAAAAAAAATAGGGAGGGGGAAGAAGCAAAGAAGGGAGATAAAAGAGTAGAGGGAGAAAGACCCCCCACCATTGTACCAAAGGCCCGCTACTGGGGAACAGGGGGAGGCACAAGAGACAGCATCCCCGGTCACCAACCAGCGGCGACCAGGAGGGGCTGCGTCCACGGATCCTCGAGGAACTGCATCCAGGAAAACCAGGTACTGACATATTGGTCCCAAATGATCATCAGCCTTTAAGAGGAGTTCCTCCATACAGCGTGTGTTCTCCACTCTCACAACCCACTCACGGAAAGTCGGAGGCGAGGATTTGCCCCAATGCAGAGGGATATGTGCTTTAGCCTCGTTCAGTAGGTGTCTAACCACCGACTTCTTATACTGTGGAATGGGCATGGAGGTATTATGTAGCAGAAGGGGAGCAGGCAGAAAAGGAGGGGGGTTACTGTAAACTTCTGAAGAACAGAATGAACCTGCCACCAGAAATGCGAAATGAGAGAACAGTCCCACCATATGTGTAACAGAGTGCCAAGAGCCTTATCGCACCTCCAGCAAATGTCAGGTGTCTCAGGTGAGAAACTGTGCAGAAGAACCGGGGTGCAGTACCATTGGGTCAGCAGCTTATAGGACAGCTCCTGGGTCCTATTGCTCAAGGAGCACTTATGTGTCAAGGTGAATATCTTGTCCCACTTCCCAACATAGGCCGGCAGGCAGAAATCATCAGAGGTACAAAGGAGCCGATATAGAAGAGAAATACCGTGAGGGGGCAGAGCGTCCCCAGAACATAGAGCCTGAAGGGTGTAGTAGGCCTAAGGAAGTTGTGCTTCTGCGGGATGGAGTGAAAGAAGTACCCAAACTGGGCGTAGTGAAACCAGTCAAGAGGCATCCAACAACGATGCGGTAGGATATCCACCAGAGGCTTAATTTTGCAATCAGCAGTCAAAAGAGACGCTATCCGAACAGAACCGTCGAAGGAAGTGCCCAGGGCTCTGACCAGGAACAAAGTCAGGATTACACCATAAGGGGCTCATAGGTGACGGGTAAGAGATAAGCCTAAGTTGCGCATGGGCCACATGAAGAACAGAGAGAGTTGCAGAGGTCAAAGGATGTCCCTCGGAAAGTGACCTGGAATGACGCGGAGGCAGCCAGGGAAGAGAGTGGAGTGGGGCACTCATCCCCCCAGCCTCAATCCCCAACCACAACTTCTGGGGATGTCGAAAGACCCACTCCAAGATCCGCAAAAGATGGCAAGCCCGAAAATACGTCTGCGGGCATGGCAAAGCCAAACCACCCTGCGATTTGGGCTGCGTCAAGACGTCAAATCGAAGTCTGGGTTTCTTCCCAGCCCAGAGGAACCTCAAGCACATAGAGCGCAGGGAGGCAAAGAAGGCCAACGGGAGGCGAATGGGGAGTGTTTGAAATAAATAGAGCAAATGCAGAAGGACGTTCGTTTTTAATGCATTGACCAGTCCCATCCAGGACACATGCAATGGAGCCCAGGCAATCAGGTCTTTCTGAAGAGTGGTCAGAAACAGAGGGAAATTGTGAGAATAGAGTTGCGAGGGGTCTCCAGTCAGCCATACCCCCAAATACTTGAGCTGGTGACGACACCACTTAAAGGGAAAGGAGGTGGACAGGTGCCCTACCTCCAAAAAAGGTAAGTTAACATTCAAGATCTTGTATTTTGAAGTATTAATTTTCAAATTGGAAAGATCGCCATATTCCCGAAATTTCTGGAGAAGAACCGGGACTGAAATTCTAGGAGCAATTAGGAGAAAGAGGCGATCGTCAGCAAAACCCAGCACCTTATGGTGCACTCCATCAGCAAGTAAACACCCAATATCCTGATTCTGATGAATCGCCTCCAGAAAGGGTTCCAGTGACAGGACAAATAGAAGCAGGGAAAGAGGGCAACTCTGCCTCGTTCCATTTGAGATCAGGAAGGACTCCGAGAGAACACAGTTGATTCGAATCCTGGCCGAGGGCCGAGCGTACAGGGCAGCAACCCAAGCTAGCATAATATATTATCATCTTTAAGGCATTTACTGGCTAGCCAAGCAGTGGAGTACTTCGATGCATGATATGGAGCATTGTTCTGCATAAAAATCATGGCCTTCTTGAAAGGTGCAGACTTTTTACTGGACCACTGCTTGAAGAAAGTGTCTTCTAAAAATTGGCAGTAGGTTTGGGAGTTGAGTTTGAGTCCATCTTCAACCCGAAAAGGTCCAACTAGCTCATCGTTTATAATACCAGCCCATATCAGTACCCCTCCTCCACCTTACTGGCTTCTGAGTTGAAGTGGATCTCTGTGCACGTTACTGATCCAGCCACGGGCCCATCCATCTGGACCGTCATGAGTCACTCTCATCTCATCAGTCCATAAAACCTTTGAAAAATCTGTCTTCAGATATCTCTTGGCCCAGTCTTGACATTGCAACGTATGTGTCTTTTCAGTGGTGGTCGGGTTTCAGTCCTCCTTACCATGGCCATGTCTCTGAGCACTGAACACCTAGTACTTCTGTACACTCCAGGTAAGTTGCAGTTCCAGAATATGACAGAACTGGAGGATAATGGGTTCCTGGTAGCTTCATGTTTGATTCTTCTCAAATCTCTGGCAGTTAATTAAAGTTTGTTTTTCTAAACACATTTCTTGCGACCTTGTTGACTATTTGCAACAAAACGTTTTTTGGTTCTGTGATCACGCCCCAATATCTTAACAATTTCAAGAGTGCTGCATCCCTCTGAAAGACTTTTTACAATTTTTGACTTTCCAGAGTCAGTTATATCTCTTTTTCTGCCTATTTTGCTTGAGGAAATGAAGCTGCCTAATAATTATGCACACCTTGACATAGAGTGTTCATCTCTTTAGGCGACACCCTCTCTTATTACACAAATATACATCACCTGATATGCTTAAATCCAATAAGCATTCAAGTTTATACAGCTTGGAGTTGGAATTTATGCATAAAAATGATGATATGGTCAAAATACTCACTTGCCTAATAACTGTGCACACAGTGTAGTTCTGCTGCTCATGTGTAAGACCCAAACGTAAGTATGACTTACTGAATATGTTTTATGGTATAGGGTTTTATACGGATTTTAGTAGATATTAAATGTGGTAACAATTTGCATTGAATAACGCATGTGCAATATTAATTTAACATTATTCTACTAATGAACAAGTCATTAGTATATATCACTGTCGGTATAATGCAACTTCTTACTGAATATTTGTGTTGATTAAACCATTTTTTTCAGCTGTATTGTGTATATCATGCAGATATTTTAACAATTATGCTTACTTTACTTAAATGTGTTAGATGTAAAGTTTGTGTCTGTAAAATATGCATTGCTTTTCAGTGCTTTTTGCACTCTTTTGATCTTTAAGGCGTTAATAGAACATTTATCTCAAACACCTGTGTACCAAACCATACACCAGGAGTATAACCTGGGAACTTTATTGTCCACGTCTCCTTGAAAAACACATAGGGCTGGGAATGGGAGTGTCTAGTGACTCAATCTGTGTCATAATATGGGTGGGGTTTAGCATGGGTGGGCAGGGTTAGAAGGTTGAGAGGGGAGATTTATCTTTAAGTGGGCATGTAAGTGGGGAACAGGGCAGAATGAGCATATAAAGAGAAGAAGTCAGAGATGCTCAGCTAAGCATATGAGCTTGCAAGGGTATGAAACGCTCTCACTGGGACTATGCCCTGCACCCAGGGTACAATCTCTTTTAGCTCACAAGTGCCATACACACAGAAGAAATATTCCTAAGCATATCATAAGGTCCTGCCAAAAGGACTGGCCAGACATGAACTGTCAGACAATTCTTCTCTGAACAAGGGAAAAAGCTAACCCAAGATGTACGTTTTGACCTTGTTGGGCCTCATCGGTGAGGTGCAGCTGATCCCTCTAGGCACTTGTCAGCAAGGGGTCCATGTCTGAGATTGCACCCTGGGCACAGGACGAAGACGTAATGAGCTTTTTTAAAGTATTTGCAAGCTCATGAGCCTGGTTGAGCATCTCTGGCCATTCTTTCCGCATATGCAAATTGCTCTTGGGGTTGGTCACCCTACGAGTAATGGGGGGAATCCAGACATGGACCCCTTTCTCACAGTGCCCAGAGGGATCAGATGCACCTCACCATCGAGGCCCAAAAAGGCCAAAAAGTACATCTCGGGTTAGCTGTTTCCCTTGTTAAGAGAGGAATTGTCTGTCATTTCATGGCTGGACCATTATTTGACAGAACCAATACTATACACTTCAGAAAATTTCCTCTCTGTGCATGCCACTGGGGAGTTAAGAGATTACACCCTTGGTGCAGGACGCAGTCCTAGAGAGCTTTTTGCATGTATTTGCAAGCTCATGAGTCTAGCTGAGCATCTCTGACCTTTCCTTCTGCAGAAATGAGCAGAACAGGTTAGAAAATACATGTCTGTGTTTGTGTGGAGGGGTGTTCCCAGTGAAGTTACAGAACCAGATAATCAGCCTCTTTCCCAAGAGACCAGCTAATTAAATTTGAAAACCAGACTTTCTGGGGTAGATCTGGAGATTTCCCAGGTTATGCTCAGGAGTAATCAAGTGTTGAGCATACAGCTATGGAAGCTACAACTCCCATTATCCTCAACTAACATTTGTCTGGATGGGAATGATGGGCGTTATAGTCCCCCAACAGCTGTAAGCCCAATAATTGGCTGCAAATGTTAGAGAATCGCTTGTTAAACAGAAAGAAAATTAAGCAATTTTCTTTTTTTTCTCCAGCTGTCATTAACATCTATTGACCACCAAATACTTAAAAATAGATCCCAAAAGTTAAACACAGCACTGTGTTGCAGACTTCTCCAGCATTCAGTGGGTTAAATAGCATAGTATTCCATATCAGAACTGTTCCTGTCTGCATAAAATGACATTGACTGCTGTGTTCCTGGTTCTTTCACTTCTGTTTACTATTCCTAGTATAATAATAATACCTCACTTAAGGGTTTATCTTACTTCCCTGGTGTAAACAATAATATGCCTGAGTCTTCCCTTTAGAAATACATTGACACTGAGAGTCAATGGGCCATATGTACATACTAAAAATGTAGCAATTCTGAAGCTAGAAAAACTGCACCAAAAGGGGCAAATAAAATGTCCTAATTGCCCAATGATTTATATGTGCATTTAAATCCCTGGAAAGCTAAAGAAAATTGCAATGTGATGGAGACCTTTCTTGTATTCTGTAGATTCAAATCCCAATTTAAAGCACATTGGAGTGCCCCAATGTGGCTTTATGGGGGAAATTCTGAACTGTCTTTACAATAAACTAAACTCTCTTAAAGACACAGTATAACCTCTAAAATGATGGACTGGAGGTCAGTATTTTTAAATAAATTATTGGTGGATACAAAAATCTAATAGATACTTGAATAAATCATATGTTTATGGGTTCTGACTTCCTGACTGTTATTTTATACCACTAAGTGGTATTGCTTTATCAGTATGTATGGTTTTCGTCATTGGGAGAGGATTACAGGCTGTATTATATAGGACTAACAAGTCTTACCTGGAAAAACCATGGAACTGCATGCACTTACATTTAAGATGGGATACATCCAAGGGGACACCAGCATGACTGATTATAGTTGGTGTCAGGGCTATTTTTCCCCATTAGACTAAGTAGACAGCTGTCTAGAGTGCCAGATTTTGATATCCATATCAGCCATGCTAGCCTTATATACCATGCTAAGTTGTGGGCTTGGCCAATGTAATCCTGATGACCCAGTAGCAGCAGAAAACTGTAAGTCAGTTTAACAGGTTATATATTTCAATAATATCCAATTTATCTACTAGTTTATATACCCCTGTAATGGCTGGTTTAAGATCTTTTTTGCATTTGATTGTTACTGTGGGGATGAGTTCTCTGAGATAAATTTGTGCAGGGTAAAAAATATAACATTGATTTTTTTAAAGGTGTGAAACATGAAGCTTAATGCCACAACAAATAAATGTGTCACAACACTCCTGTCGGGAACAACTTCATATGCCAAGTTATATTATGTACATGTAAACAACGGATGGGTCTGGGGCGTGCAGGTTGTAATGTATGAGTGGGAGTTGGATAGTGTGGTCAACTATATGGGTAGAAGTGCATTGCCTGTAGGAGATTGCCAGGTAAATCCAGTCCTGGGTTATGATAAGACCAACAAAGAGAGAGGTCAGAGATGAACAAAATGAGGCCCTCCAGCTGTTCAGGGCTACAATTGCCATGATGATGGGAACTGTGGTCTTGAACAGCTGGAGGACCTCCCTTGAGTTGGCCACAATTGACATCCTATATAATAATTTGCTAGGATGTTTACTGCGCATGACTGCATCGTGACAGAGACTGTCCGCGTTCAGACACTCTCTACTGTGCATGATTGCATCGTGTGAGTGAGGCAACGCAGGACTGCATTGCGTGGAGCAGTGAGGTAGCCTCTGCTTAACCTTTTGAGAGCCATGGGGTACGCAACGCATTGCAAAGAAAGGGTTAACATTACCCGGACCTTGGAAAGAAAGGGTTAACCCACTGCAAAGAAAGGGTTAACATTACCCGGACCTTGGTCTGTGTACACGGGCTTTTACACTAGTAAGTAATAATTCAAAATCAACTGAAACAGGGTACCGATCTCTGCTCTCATCATGCTGTGCTGCTACCCCACTTTCAGAGGCACAGGCACTGAGGCAACAGAGAACAGTCTCCACCTGGACACACAGGCCTTTCCAACAACACGCACCACTGGCCGGTGAGAGAGGAGAGTATTGTTATGATGCTCCTTTCTCATTGGCTGGGTAGTGTGTGAGACAATGGTGATGGTGGCACTGTGAAGCCTGTATTACTTATGTGAGTGGGAGTGAGTACATCTGGGACATCACAGGACAACACAGGACAACTCCCGGCTCTCTGGCTGAAAGAGATAGTAATGTTCAAAAAAACTATACAATTGTTTATTGTAATTTGTTATAATGCATTGCATATTTTAAAACCGTGTTACCTTCATATTCTTCTTCAAATTTGATTTAAAGTACTCCCCCTACCGCCCCTTTCCATTATGCAGGCTGAGTTCCCTCAGATCTGAAAGCTGGTTGCTTAACCAGACGGATCTTGACGAGGGACAATATTGTGTCTGTCAGTATAAGGAAAACCTTGCCCCAGGTGATGAAGCAGGGCAGGGTTTTCCCAATACTGACACAATATTGTCTCTTTGCAATCTGTACGGACTGGCTTTTGGATCTGCCTGACATAATGTAAAGGGGAGAATCTTTTAGATCGAATTTGAAGAAGAATATGAAGGAAGCAAGATTTTAAAATAAGCAATGCATTGTAACAAATTACAATGAACAATCGTATATGGAGTGCTTTTGGACATTACGATCTTTTGAAGTCATTGACTGCAAGTTCTTCACATAAAGTCCATGAGACGCAGTGTGAACCAGTCACCCCCATGTAAAAACATTAACTGTGCTCTGTGTGTCCATGTGTGACTGTGGGGTGGACAGAGAGATGCTGGGGTCTCTGGAGTATGGTACTGGGTTGCCCTCCTGAGCCTGAACACATAAGGGATTATGTATCAAGACTAGCTTATTAAATCTGGAACAAGCTGATATGTACCAAAGAAATAGTTTCTTCTTCAATACATGTGATGCAATTGTTTTGCTTATTTTGCGCCTGCTTCTACTATTACTACTGCTTACAGAAGTGAGATTTTATTGTATGCCAAAATGGTGTTCTTGACTAATAGAATCAGTTTTTTTAAAAAAAAAAATTTATTTTTTAAATGACAAGATACCTTAAATATTTGCATTAAAATATAGCATTGTGTTCACTAAATTATGCAAAAGAAGTTCCTGTTGGCATTAAACATATAGAACCAAAATGGCATGTGTGTGTAACTGGGGTGGCTAAGTCACAGCACATAAAACAGTAAGAGGTATAAAACTGGACATCAGTGTAACAAAAATATGATTACTGAACACCAACATGAGTGATTAACCCCTTGCATTCTAGAAATGTCTCCAACGCATTGCAAAGTAATGCATTGGAGACCTCTCTGGTGCAGTTGGTTTGTCCCACTGCTCTTCTGAATATACGGTCCTAATGTGTAATTCACACTGGTGACTTTTTTTGCAGCAACTTTAGTGAATGTTGTTGCAATCAGTGTTAGACCACAGATTCCTACTGATGTCTGTGGAGAGATTTGCAGATAAAATGAGTGATAAATACACTGATCACCTGAAATGGAATCCAGGCCTTGGTTGCTATATGAACTTTTTTCATGAACCCTTTAAGTTGATCACCATATTGGTGTCCAATGCACTGCAAAGCAATGCATTGAACACACAGCTAGTACTTACAAGGTTAATAACTTTCAGAATGGATCATGGTGCTGCAGCTCTTTGGCACTACAAACAAATTTCTTTCACTCTATCCCCATCACACAAAGACATTCTGAGATCCTCCTGTGGGGAACTGCACCTATGTTAGTGTAAGATTCAGACGTAGGAGTGTGGCCCAGCCACATAATTCACCCTAGGACCGAGAATGTCCTAGTTACACTCTTGATCCAAACGTTTTCTCTCAAGGTCTAAACTGAGAAAAGAACAATTAACTGAGGGGCAAATACACACAGCTTACAATACAGAAATAAAAGCATGAATATCTCCTGAACAATTCATCTGCTGGTCTTTTGGTTAACTTTATAAATAGCTTCTAATGAAGTTTTCAGCTACACAAACTTGAATCAAGGTGACAGGTCCACATTGGGTCGAACAGCCCTGACTCTTTTGTTTGGCTTCTCACCTAGAAATCTTATTATACATCCTGGTATCCTAGTAATACAACAGGTGTCATCACAAAGGGCATCTATGGCAGTATCTGTTCCTATTAGGAACAATATTATGTTGGATGCATCAGCTAAATTCTAGTTGGCTTTGCATTTTTAAGTTTGATAACTAAAAATACATGTAACCCCCCCCCCCCCCCCCCCAGATGCTGGCAACATCACCGATGCATTGCTTTGCAAAATGTTTGATATGTCTCTAGCATCCAAGGGGTTAATACAAGTGGGTAAGTACCTAGTATATTACCATGAAGGTGGTGGACAATTCTGCTGCAGGTCTGTAAATGGGTATAAGGCTTCCGTTCTGGTAACACATTATAACAGACAAATATGAGCCAGCACCATCATGGTTAATTTCACCACAATCCTCCAGTGATATAAAAACATTCATCAACTTTATTGTGAAAAAGATTTTTTCATTAAAAAATCCTTTTATCGTTGCAACTCATTCTTAGCTAGGAACGACTTCCATGAGGTCTTTGATCATGAGTAAGCGCTATATGCATGAAACGCGTTGATTGGAATTGAAGGTCTGTAACATCTGACTGGTAACCGCATGGAAGTCGTTCCTAGCTCAGAATATGAGTTGCAACGATAAAAGGTATTTTTAATGAAAAAATATTTTCAAAATAAAGTTGATGAATGTTTTTATATCACTGTAGGCTTCTGGTGAAATTAACCATGATGGTGCTGACTCATCCAGCTGTTATAATGTATGCCATTGAATCCAGAGAGAGATTCTTGGAGTAAACACATGTGGTTTTCACTAAATCTGGATGAAATATATTTGTTCCATTAGAAACAAATTTATGAGATCACTGAAGCTAACTTTGCTCATCAAACATATTATATCTGCACTGTGAGTTTGAGTTGGAGGTAGAAGGAAGAGCTGCTTAAGTTTTTCGTGTTTGCGGCTTCTGGAAACACAGTAATTTCCAGCTTCTTCTCACATTCATCCACAAATGCTGTAGGGGTCACTGGCTCCTGTCCTATAATGCTGGTGACACTGTCCACAGTCCTGACGTGAGAGACACAAAGACATAGGGCCATTCGAACATAGTAATTATCCTATAGCTCACTATTGGCAGATCCGCCCTGGCAGCAGACATGTGGCTGCATTGTTAGCTACACTAGACAAATGGGAGAGCATTAAAGAGGTCTGAAATACTATCCAAGATGCTTTTCCAATGTACCTGTGTTGCATCATGCAGACAGTTTCCAGCTCTGTGTGATGCAGGTTCCCACAGTCCCTTTGTATTGGGCTTGAAATCCCGGCACATTGTATCTATGGAGTTGGTGTCTAAGAATCAATGTGCTGGAAGCCTCTCTGGTTATAGGAGTTAAAATCCCAATTAAACTCAATGGAAATTTGTGGATCCCCCCCCAGGCTGCAGTTGGATTTCTCCAGAGTTGCAGCCCTGTAGTTTGATGAATCCACCCAAAATGTATATCTCCAAAACAAAAGAGAGACTATTTTGCTCATTTCTGTGCTTCCCTGTTTAGTTACTGAGTCATATTCAAAGCCTAAGAAGCCATTGTATGCTTCCTTACATACAGTGAGGAAAAAAATTATTTGAACCCCTGCTGATTTTGTGTGTTTGCCCACTTACAAGGAAATTATCAGTCTATCATTTTAATGGTAGGTTTATTTGAACAGTGAGAAACAGAATAACAACAAAAAAATCCAGAAAAACACATTTCAAAACAGTTATAAATTGATTTGCATTTTACTGAAAGAAATAAGTATTTGACCCCCTATCAATCAGCAAGATTTCTGGCTCCCAGGTGTCTTTTATACAGGTAACAAGCTGAGATTAGGAGCACTCTCTTAAAGGAGTGCTTATAATCTCAGTTTGTTACCTGTATAAAATACACTTGTCCACAGAAGCAATCAATCAATCAGATTCCAAACTCTCCACCATGGCTAAGATCAAAGAGCTGTCCAAGAATGTCAGGGACAACATTGAAGACCTACACAAGGATGGAATGGGCTACAAGACCATCTCCAAGCAGCTTGTTGAGAAGGTGACAACAGTTGGTGCGATTTTTTGCAAGTGGAAGAAACACAAAATAACTGTCAATCTCCCTCAGTCTGGGGCTCCATGCAAGATCTCACCTCGCAGAGTTTCAATGATCATGAGAACGGTGAGGAATCAGCCTAGAGCTACACGGGAGGATCTTGTCAATGATCTCAAGGCAGCTGGGACAATAGTCACCAAGAAAACAATTGGTAACACACTACGCTGTGAAGGACTGAAATCCTGAAGCTCCCGCAATGTCCCCCTGCTCAAGAAAGCACATGTACAGGCCAGCTTGAAGTTTGCCAGTGAACATCTGAATGATTCAGAGGAGAACTGGATGAAAATTTTGTGGTCAGATGAGACCAAAATCGAGCTCTTTGGCATCCCCTCAACTCGCCATGTTTGGAGGAGGAGGAGGAATGCTCCAAGAACACCATCCCCACCGTCAAACATGAAGGTGGAAACATTAAGCTTTGGGGTGTTTTTCTGCTAAGGGGACAGGACAACTTCACCACATCAAAGGCACAATGGACGGGGCCATGTACCTTCAAATTTTGGGTGAGAACCTCCTTCCCTCAGCCAGGGCATTGAAAATGGGTCATGGATGGGTATTCCAGCATGACAATAACCCAAAACACATGGCCAAGGCAACAAAGAAGTGGCTCAAGAAGAAGCACATTAAGGTCCTGGAGTGGCCTAGCTAGTCTCCAGACCTTAATCCCATAGAAAATTTGTGGAGGGAGCTGAATGTTCGAGTTGCCAAACGTCAGCCCTCGAAACCTTAATGACTTGGAGAGGATCTGCAAAGAGGAGTGGGACAAAATCCCTCCTGAGATGTGTGCAAACCTGGTGGCCAACTACAAGAAATGTCTGACGTCTGTGATTGCCAACAAGGGTTTTGCCACCAAGTACAAAGTCATGTTTTGCAAAGGGGTGAAATACTTATTTCACTCAGTAAAATGCAAATAAATTTATAACTGTTTTGAAATAAGTTTTTCTGGATTTTTTTATTGTTGTTATTCTGTCTCTCACTGTTCAAATAAACCTACGAATAAAATTATAGACTGATCATTTCTTTGTCAGTGGGCAAACATGCAAAATCAGCAAGGGATCAAATAATTTTTTTCCCCTCACTGTAGTAACACATGAAGTAATTGACATGGCAGAGACACACAGGAATATATGCAGAACAGGTGAAATTGTGGAGCAAACCAACTGCACCTTAAAGAGGAATGAAAATTCCACGTTTTTTGAATTAAATAGTGTTTTTACTCCTTGAATGTTAGAGAGGTCTCCAACACAGTGGAAACATGTCTATCATTCAAGGGGTTAAATGTCTAATAATATTAATGGTATGTATTGTTTCATTCCTGTGGTGCAGTTGGTTTGCTTTGAAATTGCATCTCTTCAGCTTCATGAATAAAGCCCAGATGGTTCATTCTCTTCTAATGACAGGGAGAGAGAAAATGAGCAAGGAGCTTAAAGGGGAACTTTCACCCCTTAATAACTAAAGCTCCCCTTACTGCTGACCTGGCGACTAGCTGCTTAGTAGCGCTAGTCGCCAGAAAACTTACCCCGTTCTCAAGATTTCGCCGTTTGAAAGGATCAGGAAGCACGGACGTCTCTTCACAGTGACGTCCGTGCGCCTGCGCTGTCAGTCCCTTGTGCACCGTACGGTGCATACGGTGCACAAGGGACTGACAGCGCAGGCACACGGACGTCACTGTGAAGAGACGTCCGTGCTTCCTGATCCTTTCAAACGGCGAAATCTTGAGAACGGGGTAAGTTTTCTGGCGACTAGCGCTACTAAGCAGCTAGTCGCCAGGTCAGCAGTAAAGGGAGCTTTAGTTATTAAGGGGTGAAAGTTCCCCTTTAAGTCTCCTATCAGGGTAGATCAGATTCTAATATGTTCACTGGTGAGATGTAAGAACGCTAAATATGTACCATTTATGAAAATGGCCTTGTGGGTGGATGGGTTTATGTCATGTTCCCATCTGAAGTTGGTTCATTTTTAGAATGGATTTTGCCTCTTGAGTCTTGAAATCAACATACACCTTTCTTATTTGGATTGTATATTGTGGTCCTGTATTAGACGAAAATGTCAAATAACAAGTTTAACCCCCTTAGGTGCTATTAATTTGTAATGCATAGGAGAGGTTTCTAGCAACCAAAGTATTAAAGTAATAGCAACACTTTATTTTGGCATTTCATATTCTGCAAGTACATATGTACAGTGAAAATGACTGCACTTTTTTATTTATTTATTTATAGTTTTATGTCTCTGAGAATGAGCTACCTGGATCTCAGTTGCCCAAGAGATCTCTGGTTGATAAACCAACAAAGTAGGATGTACTACAATATAAGACTCCCTGCATCACTGAATGCTCTTTGTGCTACATTGTATCACTATGTCTGCTTTCATGTTCTTTGACAGAAAGCTCTCTGCAAACAGAATACGCTATACAGAGGCAATCCTTTTTCAATATTTTGTTTATGTTTGCCAAATATGCTACGTAAGGTTTGGGAAGTCCTAACAACGTACTATTTCCCACATATGCAGTCTACAAATAGACTGCATATTGTGAGCTACAATCCATGTGTGATTTTAACTTTTCTCCTGTTTTCTTAGATTCGAAAGATTCACATACTGCATTTATAAAAATTTACACCTCATACTTGACACTCCTCTTATTTTGGACAACAAACACAAATACTCCTGCGCTCACTTGAGGCAACTCTCCATATGTAACATAAAATACAAAAAAAGAAAACCAGTAAAAGCGTATCATAAAACACAGAAACATATTTTAAAGGGCACTTAGTCCTTTTCCTATACATGACAGTCCCTCTTTAAAGGAAACCTTCTTTAAGAGAAACTTGAAATCTTCCGAAAGTTCAGAGTCCAGACATGCAGCTTGTAATCAAGACGTCGGACAGGTTCCAAAAACATGTAAAAGAAATAAATGGCTGAAAGATGCATCATTACAATTGATTCCCTTGAGAGAGTATCTGTGCGTTACGAAACACGTAGGGAGATTACTTCTTTGTGTATTTTTGAACTGGTTTTAGCCATAAGGGTTGTTACCCGGGAAAACAGTTTAAATTTTAATAAATGTATGTATTTTCTTATATATTCATCGCTCCCATAAGCGGAGCTTTGTTTTGGGTTTTTTTTGTCTTCCTTCACTTATGTCCTCTTCCCCCTGCCGTAATTGGCTGGTGTAAGTATTAAACTCCCCATTAAGTGGCTATAGTTTTATAAGATCCATATAGCCTGGAGGAAGAGCTTAAACAAGGAAGGAGGAGTGGATTCCATCTAGAAGGAAGATACAGAACTGAACAGCTGAGAGGCGAAAGAAAAAGACTGTGACTGGATTTCAGATCTGGTCAATGCGCTTTATCCAGTGGTAGATAGGCCTCTTGAAAATGTGAGTACCCTGTAGAGGGGATTTCCTTTTATTCTATATTATGAAATTGTGGAGCCAAAATACTATACTTCGAGGAGATTGCGCTGTTCTTTTTTTTCTTATTTTGGAGTCCAATAGAATTCCATTATTAATATCATCCTTTTTATTTATACTTCCTAATGTCTTCTTTAATTTGTTGGAAGCTAATATATTTTATTTATTTATTTTTTTTTTAAGAGATTGCTCTCTGATATATAAATCTAGGTTTGTTTCCTATAAACTTATAGTACTTTAAATAAGGGTCCTTTTTAAAAAAAAATGTCCTAGTTTTTAGTAATAACCTTCTCAGACTGCAGGTGTAATGGGGAGAGGATAATCCAATCCGTACTGAATCAATACACAGTCATTACCTGGAAGAACAACACCACACTGCAGGGGAGACGGGGGAGATATACCCTGCCTGAAGTTCTGCCAATCCATTTGTTACACTGTTACTGGCTGTGGGACATTATATTTGTGGCTTAGAAAGACAGAGACACACTTTATATATCTTATCATAAGCAGACATTGGGGAAGATTGACTAAGCAGCGATAAAGTGGTGATGACTTCCACAGTGATATAATTTCTCCAATACCCATGTTATTCTATGGAGCCTATGCACCTTGGAGATCTTAGTGCATAGGCTCCATAGAATAGCATATGAATTGGAGAAGTGATAAACGGGAGGCATCATCTCCGCTTTATCATCGCTTTATGAATCTCCTTCATTATATCCTTATTTCACCACTGACAGCCTAAAGAGAGAGTGGACCAAGTACTTATATATGGGAAATATAGTGTAATCCCAGATAACACTGTTTATTTGCATAGGATTTTTATTTCTATGTAGTAGAATTATTTTTATTGCAGAATTGTACTACTATTTTTAATGTCCTATTATTAAAACCTTTCATTGTACTTTTAGTTTATTCGTTACCCCCCTTTTTTTTTTTTTTTTTATAGCTGCATGGTATCCATACTATAAAATCTTGTGTATAATACAAGCAATTTTGCCCCTCTTCACCTTATGTGAAGTGGGGTGTGTGTACTGAAAAAACAGCAATAAAAAAAAAAAAAAAAAAAAAAAATTCCATTGTCGCCCTGCTTCCCTCTCCCTGCTTACGCGTATCTTCCTCTGCCCCTCTGTAGTGCAATTTCGGCAGCCTGACAGGGTCCCTGCGGAAGACAAGCTTGCATCTGCCTCTTGCTTCCAGCATTGCCTTGTCAGGACCTCTTCTGCCTTGCCAATGGTAATGTCTTGCGAGGATCTCATAGGGCAATACCATAGATCCAATGCGCATAGCTATTGGTCGTCAGAGAGATGACTA
Source organism: Rhinophrynus dorsalis (assembly GCA_037306005.1). Taxonomy (NCBI): domain Eukaryota; kingdom Metazoa; phylum Chordata; class Amphibia; order Anura; family Rhinophrynidae; genus Rhinophrynus; species Rhinophrynus dorsalis. The sequence goes on along the minus strand of CM074721.1, from coordinate 268,646,498 downwards.
ACAATCTGCACTGGTTGATCCCATCCAGTATGAAGTAATCATGTTATACTTCCCCAGTTCAGTGAGATGAGGGTGGGCTCCGGAATGGAACTGATAGCTGAATACTGACAATTCCCAGTAACCCAACATCACTACCACCTTAGGAAAGAATTCCTGGGAGGTGGGAAGAATAGCCTTGTCCTTGTGAAACACCAGGAAAGGTGGTTTTCAGGACAAGACCTGCAATTCGGCTACTCTGCGGCCAGAGACCACAGCCAGAAGAAAGGCCATCTTCCACGTCAGAAGGCGCAGAGGAATGGTACAAGGATGAAAAGGGAGGCCTCTGCAAGACTCCCAAAACCAGATTAAGATCCCACTGGGGAGTAGGAGCCTTATAGGCAGAGAAGGCATGAGCTACGCCCTGAACGAAGACCTTGACATTTGGCAACGCACCTTTGGAAAAAGACAGAGAGAGAGATGAAGTCTGAACCTTCAAGGAGCTGAGACTGAGCCCTTTGTTCACACAGTCCTGTAAAAAAAGACATGGCCATCAGAAGATTAATCTCCTGTGAAGACAGGTCCCTGTCCACACACCAAGATTGAAAAATGGACCAAACCTATGGTAAGGCCTGGAAGAGACCGGTTTCCTAGCTTGGATTATAGTGGAGAATACCTCATGTCTAACATCCTATATAATAATTTGCTAAAATGTGTGTAACAACAAAGTCAAGGGCACTAGTGACTGCTGCGCATGCTGCAGTCATGCACAGTAGAGACTGCCCGTGGAGCAGCTGATACAGAGCTGGACGCTCCGAAGGTAACCCTGTAGAAGAAGATCTGGACGGCAAGGAGCCAGAATGGCTTAGTCACTGACTGATCCAGAAGCTCCGGAAACCAAGCCTGCTGAGGCCAGTACGGAGCAATCAGAATGACCGGACAGCGCTCTAGTCTCAGTTTCCTTAACACCTTGTGCAACATGGGGATGGGAGAAAAGATGTAAGCCAGAGAAAATAACCAAGGAATGAACATGGCATCCACCACTAGAGCTAGAGGATCCCTCCAGCAGGAGCAGAACATTGGAACCTTGCGGTTGTGTCTTGTTGCCATCAGGTCGAGGGTGAACACATCTCGGTGCAGTTCCCACTCTCCGCTGTCACCGTGTGCTGACTGAGGAAGTCTGCCATGACGTTTTCTACGCCAGGAATGTGCACTGCGGATATGTTCTTCTGCCCAGGACAAAATAGCCCTGATCTGTAACCAAGCTTTGAGACTTCTTCCACCTTGCTTCTTGATGTAGGCCACTGCCGTGGCTTTGTCAACTGGACCCAGACTGGGTATTCTTCCAGCTGGGGTGTCCAATGGCAAAGGGCATGAAATATCACCCGAAGCTCCAACATGTTGATGGGAAGGGGAGACTCTTCCGGAGACCACCGACCTTAAGCACTCAGGCAACCCAGGACTGCTTCCCAGCCAGAGAGGCTGACATCAGTCGTCACTGTTGCCCAGAAGGACACCAGGAAAGACTTGCCCTTCAGCAGATTGGAGAGGTCAAGCCACCATGACAAACACAGTTCCACATGAAGAGGGAGGGACACTGACATCTTCAGAAGGTCCGGCTGACCCCTGCACACATAGATCACAAACCTCTGGAGTTCCCTGGTGTGAGCCATGGCAAATGAGACCGCTTCTATGGTGGAAATGAACTTCCCCACTAGAGAGGACAGCTTCTTGGCTGGAACTGGATCGTGAGCCAGAACAGCCGAGACCCTGTGGGCAATCTGGGGAGCCACCTCGTCCGTGAGAAACACCATGGTCTGCTGAGTGTCGAAGAGAAGGCCCAGGAAGACCAGATGCTGGGACAGAACAAGATCCGACTTGTCCATGTTGAGCATCCACCCATGATGGGTAAGCGCATGAATGCAGTCCCAAACCTGCTGATGAAGAAGGTCTGCAGAAGGGGCTTTCAGAAGCAGGTTGTCCATGTATGGAGTGACTCTGATGACGTCCTGATGGAGGATGGATACTAAAGCTCCAAGATAACGATTGAAGACTTGAGGAGCTGTAGTTAGACCAAAGGGAAGAGCTGAAAACTGAAAATGTCCTTGGTCGCAGGCAAATATGAGATACTGGCAGGTCTCTGGATGAATGGCGATGTGTAGATACGCGCCCTGAAGATCCAGAGAGGCAAGGAATTCCCCCGGGGACATAGCAGCAATCACCGTCCTTAGGGACTCCTGGTGATGAGTCTTGATCACAAATGCATTGAGATCCTTCAAATCCAAAATGGGACGACAGCCGCCATCCTTCTTGGAGACCACAAAGAGGTTTGAGTAAAAATCCATACCTCTGTCCCTGGAACAGGTTCCAGAACATCCTTGTCCAGAAGAGCCTGGATAGCGCCATTGAACAGACGGCATTTCTCTACGTCCTGGGGTGTATGAGAGGAGAAAAACCGAAAGGGAGGAAGAGGCAAAAAGGGATCGTGTACCCTTCCACCACCACCTGTAAAACCCACGGGTCTGCCACTGAATCCTCCCAGAAGCTATCGTAGTGATGCAGACGGCCACCCACAGCCGAGTGAGGACCTGGGTTCAGTGAGTCATGCTGAAGAAGGCTTGGAGGAGACCTTAGGCTTCCATTGTTGTTTGGGCTTGGAGGAGGAAGGCGGAGCTGAGGGAACCAACTGGTTCACCAGACGTGTCTCAGCCTGGAAGGGACGAAAAAGCAAATTACGCTTGATAGGCGACTTCTTCTTGGTGACCATAGGCAGAAGGGTACTCTTGCCCCCTGTGGCCTCACTAATCAGATCCTTAAGATCTGGCCCAAACAAAGAGGTGCCTTGAAAAGACAACGAGAGCAAAGCTTTCTTGGAAGCAGTGTCAGCAGACCAGATCTTGAGCCAAAGAGCTTGTCTGGCAACCACAGACATGGTGGAAACCCTTGCCACCAAACGGATGGCATCAAACAAGGCAGCAGAAATGTTGGCAAGAAGTCGCAACGTATCTGAAGTAGGAGCACCCTGACAGACAGCCAGGGTGAGCTGTTCAGTCCAGACCGCAATGGTCCGGTTCACCCATGCCGCAGCAAATGCTGGACGCATGGCAGTACCAGCAGTGGCAAAAATGTACTTGAGGGAGACCTCAAGTTTCTTGTCAGTCCAGTCTTTCAGAGCGGTTGCATCAGCAACTGGCAAGGCAGTGGACTTAGACAGCCTGGAAACAGGTGCATCCACCTTACATTCGCACAGGGTCAAAACGTTTAAAGCATAAGGAATCACCCAAATACAGTGTGTAAGATTAAAGGTTCACCCCAGAAATCCCTAAAAATGCACTTATCTGGCAAGCGAAGGGTTAATCTGCAATTAGAAATGAGGGCACGAAGCAAGCGCTCATGGGAAACATACGTTTCCCAGAAAAAGTACCCCAACAGTGACCGAAGCCCCCTGAGCTCCCCAACACACACACCAAACATGAACCAAATAATACAGCAAGGGCAGACAAACAAAATGAGCCATCTCTGCAGTTGCTACAATGAGCAGTTGCAGACATATCCCAAACTGTACGGTCCCATAGGAGTGAATGGAACAATGGCGTCTATGAGGTAAAAGCACGCCGGAACACAGTTTGAAAAGTTGTAAATGAGAAGTAAATGTGCACTATACATTACTAAATCATGTCACTAGACCCAATAAAACACTGAACCCAGTAGGGAAAGTGCCAACACCCCCCCCCCCCCAAAAGATGCTAATCCAGCAGCTAAAGGGTTAAGTTACCACAGAAACTTGCTCCAAAACACCCAACAGACATACAGATATACCCAATGAGTGTAGGAGTGTGCAATAGGAACTCCACAGGAAAAACACCTGTGCGGAGGGGCACTGTGGGACATGTGGACCTGCAGCACTCAAAGGGTTGCTCACCTTTCCTGCAGATCTTCTGTCTTCAGATTACCATGCACTAAGAAGAAGCCTCAGTGGGCAACTCCTGGGGAAAGAACTTGAACCCAAATCCCTTCCCCAGGGATTAAGGTCCACAAAGAGCACCTGGATACTGAGCTAGCCACATCTAAGGGCATTGTCAGTTATGGTAATCCACCTACAAAATGCTAAAACTATAGTCCATCAAGTTCAACCTTTGCTGCGGTGTAATCAAGAAAGCAAGAATTATATCAGTCTTCCTTACTCCTGAATGGGTATTACTTGGTTTACCAAAACTTTATGTTACACTTACTAATACACAGTATATCTCCGTATGTTAATTCACACTATATCATGCGCTTCACAGGTCTCATAGATAGAATAATGATATGCCTGATCAGCATAAGTATTTAATATGAAATGTTTAAAAATACATCATACAGAATAGACAAATGATGTTACCTCTCGGTCTTGATACAGATGAGAAGCGCAGGAGAGATCACATTAAAAGTCAGCTGCATGGTGTCAGCTTAAAAGATGCATTGCAGAAAAAAAGAAGGAAGATTGTCTCGAATTTATTGCATCCAAAGTCTACAGAACATCTCGGCACGTGTGAGAATACTGACCCAAATAAGAGGGTATATATTCTGTATATTTTTAAACATTTCATATTAAATACTTATGGTGATCACTATATTGGAGTGAAGAGGGATATTTTTGGATATTGAGATCGCTGCTTAGATTTTTTTGTAAGGGTAAACAGTTTGGCATTTAATGTATAGCATTTGTGCCTATTATGAGAGGGGAGTATTTAATAGTTATAACTTGTGCTTATTATGAGATTATAGTATTGTAAGTGACCATTTTGTTATTCTATCTATGAGACCTGTGAAGCGCTCAATATAGAGTATATTTGTAGATTTTCTTTAGCTTCTGGAGGGTGGAGCATTTATCGGTAGCAGCTAGCAGGTTTGCCAGATTTGTATATGATCCCTATTCTACGTTTCAATAGCTTGTATAGATTATAACTCTATGTTCCCTTCTGCTTGAAATGCATCACATTTTATTTTAAATGCATCCATTGTATGTCATTACCAGCTGCATGGACAAGGAATTCCACAATTAACAAACCCTTCCTCTGCTAAAGTTGAAACCTCCTTTCCTCTAATCTTGAGTGGTAGCCTAGTTATTTGAATCAGGCTTTGGAATGAAAAGCTCAGAGAGATCCTTGTATTGACTTCACATATACAGTGTAACAAGATAGCCTTTTCTCTAGTGTAATAGTTTGTCTATACATTCTTTATACTTCAATTCTTCCTTTCCCTTCATTAATTTTATTGTTTTTTTTGATGTACTCATCAGCAATGTTACTATGTAAATGAGCCCGCCAAATGGGAGATTACATAGCCCATATAACTTAAAGGGATAGTAATAAAATAATAAAAGCAGCTCTAATTAATCATCATAGTATTTGGACTTTGGAGAGTGTTATTTCAATACTGTCAGAGTTATAGTTCAAGAGTAATTCAATGACAAAGTATCCCCCTCCCGCCCCTTTTACTGATGTAACACTGCTCAGCCAGAGCAGAAGGGAGGTGCCCAGGTAGACTGCAGAGAGGCACAATCTTCAATTAAGATAAGGGAAAAAGCTGAAAAGCTTGTCAAGGGGGACAGGGCTTTCATTGTTCTGACAGGAAGAATATTGTCCCTTGCTGTTATCTGTCTAGTCTATGGACTGCATTCCACATCTGAGAAGAGATTGCTAACACTTAGTAAAAGGGGTGGGAGAAGAAACTTTGCTTGTGAATATCTCTCAAACCATAGAGGTTTGAGAGATAAGACTATCGTTCTTCATGTTTTTTTAATGCCTATAAAATAAAGATAAAACAAAGTATTGCTATCCCTTTAAGAAAAAAAGAAGGCTAAGAAAACATTTGCCCTAATTCACCTCTTTTGAGGTTACTTTTAAAACGGAGCATGTATGGTGAGGGGTAATGTGGAGTAGGGAGGAAGTCACTGCCTCCAGAGAGCCTTTTAAGTCCAGTGCTCTGCCTTTCTAACTGGAGGATACTTTACTCACATGGTTCCTTTGTTCCACATTGGACAAAGAGAAAAAATTTTGGCAGGTTGTTTGCACTTTATTCGTGTGGTTGTTGAATTTATATTAGTGTATTTTACGGTCAGTTCTTCTGTTTACAGAAATAATTAAGGTACTTCTGTAAACAGGAGAACTATCTGTAAAATATGCACAAGTTTTCTGTGTATTTTGAGAGTTATGTGATTAAAAATATAAGGTGTGCATACTTTTCTTATAAATGGCCAATCTTTTTATTTTTATTATGTATTAATTTATATTTTAGACTTTATGTGAGAGGTACAGGCCATCATATAGTGTCTTCCCCTCAACCTGAGGCATGCACACAATCATGCACCTACCCCTTTTAAATGTTATTACAGACTTTTAGCCACAGTAAGCATGTTTTTGCATGCAGCATATTGCATGTTCACATTGTAAATTTTGCTTTGCATTACTGCAAAATAGAATCCAGACACTGACCTCAGAGCAGGTGACAATCATCATGGCAAAAAGAAATTCCAATTCTTTCCTCAGATGGAAAGACTATCCAGTCTGGCTTTTACAGATTCATACAAGTTGTTATGTTCTAGGCCTTCCTATAGCTAGGTACTCAAGTACAGCTGTCAATTTTATGTTTACCAACATCTGGATTTTATCAAGTTTAATTAGGCAGGAACAATTCTAGAAGTGAATGCAGAGGGTGGAGCCTTCCTTCCCTCCTTGGCTGCAGCTAGCCAATCAGCTCCAGAAAGATTTGAGACACCAACTTGATAGTTGAAGGGAAGAAGACTCCTGTGAGCATGACCCCGAAGGACCCCCACGGTCTGTCACAGGATAGCCAAGCATGGTCCCTTCACTGGGTGGGAGACCAGTAACCTGTATGGAGAAAAGGATTTAACAGGTAAGACTAAAATCCTCTTTTCTCTGTCGTTCAATACAGATTACTGGTAACTTTGGGATGTCCAACCATTGAGTTTCCCCAGATGCGGGAAGTAAGGCAAGGACCAGACGCAAGGCCACCAAAGTTATCAGAGCAGAGATGAACCATCAGATCAGAGACAGCCCAACAAAACAACGAAGTGTCAATGGACACTGAACAGGGGTAACAACACCCCAGGAACTGTTACACAGCACACTGAACTAGAGCCAACAGGGCTCAAAAATGAAGGAAGCACCAAAGAACCGAAAAAGATCCTAGACAGGCAAGACTGCCTCCAGGATCTTCCTCCCAAAACTGGCGTCAGCCGATGTCAGCACATCAACACGGTAGTGCTTCGAAAAGGTGTGCACAGACGACCAAGTGGCAGCCTTGCACAACTGATCAGAGGAGGCCTTATTCTTGTAAGTCCAGGAAGCCCCAATAGATCTAGTAGAATGAGCCGTGACCCGAAAGGGAACAGGCTTCTTCCTTAGCTCGTAAGCCTTAAGAATAGTGGACTTGATCCAAGACACAATAGTCACTTTGGATGCAGGTCTCCCTGCCCCGGGGCCCTCAGGAATGACGAACAGTGCGTCAGACTGTCTAATGGACTCAGTGCGATGTACATAAAACTTGAGACAATGCACCACATCTAACAAGTGGAGATCCCTCTCCTTGTCAGAGGTAGGGTCAGGGCAGAAAGAAGGCACCACAATCTCCTGATTAAAGTGGAACTCAGAGACTACCTTCGGGAAAAACTCAAAGTGCTAAGCCCCGCCTTGTCTTTGTGAAACACCAAAAAATGTGGTCTACAAAACAGAGAATGTAACTCTACAACACGGTGAACAGACACGATTGCCAGGAGAGAGGCCATTTTCCACGTCAGCAGGCGTAGAGGAATAGTAGCAAAGGACTCAAAAGGAGGGCGCTGAAGGACGCCCAAAACAAACTTAAGATCCCACTGAGGAGCGAGAGAGTTGAAAACAGAACGAGTATGAGCAACACCCTGGAAGAAAACCTTGACATCAGGAAGAATAGCAATGCGCCTCTGAAAGAAAACAGAGAGAGCAGAAGTCTGAGGCCCTTATCCACACCGTCCTGCAAGAAAGCCAGGACCGTAGGCAGATCAAAATCCTGAGAAAGGTCCTTATCAGCACACAAAGATAGAAAAGTTGACCAGACACGATAGTAGGCCTTAGAAGAAACAGGTTTGCAGGCACTAAACATAGTAGCCACCATACCAGAAGAAAAACCCTTCTTCAGTATTGAGGATTCAATTTCCAAGCCGTCAAAGCTAGGCAATGAACATCCTCTTTCCACAGGTAACCCTGTAGAAAAAAATCCGGGCGGCAAGGAAGCTGGAATGGCTCCGCCACTGACAGATCCAAAAGCTCCAGAAAACAAGTCTGTTGAGGCCAGTATGGAGCAATCAGAATGACTGGACATCCTGTGCAAGATGGGGAAGGGAAGAAAGATGTAAGCCAGAGGAAATAACCATGGAATGGACATGGCATCCACCGCTAGAACTAGAGGATCCCTCCAGCGAGAGCAAAACCTCATGACCTTCCGGTTGTGTCTTGTCACCATCAGGTCGATGCAAGGAAGACCCCACTTCTGAACAATGAGGGAGAACACCTCTGGGTGCAGCTCCCACTCTCCACCGTGTTTTGACTGAGGAAGTATGCCATGACGTTGTCTACGGCAGGAATGTGCACTGCGGATATCGCAGGAACATGTTCTTCTGCCCAGGACAAAATAGCCTTGACTTCTAACCAAGCAGCGAGACTTCTTGTTCCGCCCTGCTTGTTGATGTAAGCCATGGCCGTGGAGTTGTCGGACTAGACCCGGACTGGGCATTCTTCCAGCTGGGATGTCCAATGTCGAAGGGCATGAAATATCGCCCGAAGCTCCAACATGTTGATGGGAAGGAGAGGTTCCTCCAAAGACCACCAACCCTGAGCACTCAGGCGACCCAGGACCGCTCCCCAGCCGGAGAGGCTGGCGTCCGTCATCACCGTGGTCCTGAAGGATACCAGGAAGGACTTTCCCTTCAGCAGATCGGAGAGGTCGAGCCACCACGACAAACTGAGTTCCACATGAAGAGGGAGAGCTACTGACATCAGAGGCAAAACAACCAAATGTTCAAGCGCTCATAATCTCCCTAATTATTGAGTCATATCCCAATAGTGAAAAAGAAAAATAAGTCAAAGTTATGGTTACAACATTATAAAACAACAAATAGTCTTAATGAAGGATATCTCCTGTTCAGCAAAATTAATATTATGCTGCAGAAAATGGGCAGAGGTAAAACATCTCTATTAATGTCCCATAGATGATCTTCTTTCCTATGGATCCACTCAGGACCTGCAGCTTTTCTCATCGGTCATTGAAGGAAACCCTTCTTTCCCAGTATTTCACTCGGAAGCCAAAATCCAAAAAAGTAAAAGAACAGTGCAAAGTCCATTTAAGTGTTATCCGTATCAAAAATAGAACATAAATACATTTTATATCCCTTTTCCCCCTTCAATATGGGTACTCACTTTTCACAGAGGCTTCTTCTGCCTCTAAGATTCACTCTTCGGCTGGATCTGACTTCCAGCCCTGGTCAGCTTTCAAAATAAGAAAATCCTCTCCCTTCTCAAGTTGTTGCTTACCTCTCCTTTAGGTCCTTATATTAGATTTTCCATTCATAATGTCAAAACATCTTTAAGGAACTTATAGATTAACCTGAGGTGTAAGAGAGTTACCAGGGAACTGGATTCTTAATAAAGGAATGATTAAAATATAAAAATATTTCATAAATTACCACCAACAAATAAAATCAATATTGGCACTAAGTCAATATAACTACCGGACCAGGGCTGGAGGTCAGATCCAGCCGAAGCGTGAATCTTAGAGGCAGAAGAAGCCTCTGTGAAAAGTGAGTACCCACATTGAAGGGGGAAAAGGGGATACAGAATTTATGTTCTATTTTTGATACGGGTAACACTTAGATGGACTTTGCTCTGTTCTTTTACTTTTTGGACATCATCAGAAGGTCCGGCTCACCCCTGCACACCTGGATCACAAACCTCTGGAGTTCCCTGGTGTGAGCCATGGTAAATGGGATTTCTTCTATGGTGGAGATGAATTTCCCCACTAGAGAGGGCAGCTTCTTGGCTGGAACTGGATCGGGAGCCAGAACAGCAGAAACCCTGTGGGCGATCTGGTGAGCCACCTCATCCATGAGAAACACCATGCTCTGTTGAGTGTCGAAGAGAAGGCCCAGGAAGACCAGACGCTGGGATGGAACAAGATTTGCCTTGTCCAGTGTTGATGGTCCACCCATGATGGGTGAGAGCATGAAAGCAGTCCTGAACCTGCTGATGAAGAAGTTCCGCAGAAGGGGCTTTCAGAAGCAGGTCGTCCATGTATGGAGTAACTCTGATGCTGTCCCAATGGAGGACGGATACTAAAGCTCCCAGGACATAGTTGAAGACTTGAGGAGCTGTAGTCAGACCAAAGGGAAGAGCTGAAAACTGAAAGTGCCCTTGATCGCAGGCAAATCTGAGATACTGGCGACTCTCTGGATGAATGGCGATGTGTAGATACGCGTCCTGAAGATCCAGAGAGGCAAGTAATCCCCCCGGGGACATACCAGCAATCACCGACCTTAGGGACTCCTGGTGATAATGAGTCTTGATCACAAAGGAATTGAGACTCTTCAAATCCAAAATGGGACGGCAGTCGCCATCCCTCTTGGAGACCACAAAGAGGTTTGAGTAAAAACCCATACCTCTGTCCTGAATTGGAACAGGTTCCAGAACATCCTTGCCCAGAAAGGCTTGTATAGCGCCATTGAACAGACGGCGTTTCTCTACGTCCTGGGGCGTGTGAGAGGGGAAAAACCGAAAGGGAGGAGGAGACACGAAAGGGATCCTGTACCCTTCCGCCACCACCTGCAAAACCCACAAGTCCACCACTGAATCCTCCCAGACGCTGTGGTAGTGACGCAGACGGCCACCCACAGCCGAGTGGGGACCTGGGGGGTTCCGCAAGTCATGCTGAAGAAGGCTTGGAAGAGACCTTGGGCTTCCATTGCTGTTTGAGCTTGGAGGAGGAACGCGGAGCTGAGGGAACTGTCTGGTTCGTCAGACGTGTCTCAGTCTGGAAGGGATGAAAAGGCTGATTATGCTTGATAGGAGTCTTCTTCCTGGGGACCATAGGCAGAAGGGTACTCTTGCCCCCTGTGGCCTCACTAATCAGATCCTTAAGATCTGGCCCAAACAAAGAGGTGCCTTGAAAAGGCAATGAGAGCAAAGCTTTCTTGGAAGCAGTGTCAGCAGACCAGATCTTAAGCCAAAGAGCTCATCTGGCAACCACAGACATGGTTGAAACTCTTGCCACCAAATGGATGGCATCAAATAAGGCAGCAGAAACATAGTGCTGGGCTTCAGAAATGTGGGAAAGAAGCTGCAACATATCCCAAGTAGGAGCACCCTGACAGACAGCCAGGGTGAGCTGTTCAGTCCAGACCACAAAGGCCCGGTTCACCCATGTTGCAGCGAACGCTGGACGCATGGCAGTACCAGCAGTGACAAAAATGGACTTGAAGGAGACCTCAAGTTTCTTGTCAGTCCAGTCTTTAAGAGCAGAAGCATCAGCAACTGGCAAGGCAGTGGACTTGGATAACCTGGAGCATCCACTTTGGGGGGGATGAACCCACTGAGCAAGCGCCACCTCAGACAAAGAGTAAAGCTTGGCAAATTTCTTGGAAACAGGTTTCCTGTCCGGTGATTTCCACTCATCAGACGCAAGGCGGTCAGAGTGGGATTAGGTGGAAAACAAGTACAGGGCTTTTTAGGCTCCTGAAATACATCAGAGGGATCTGAAGAAACCTCCTGAACTAAGGGAATGTTTAGGGTGGTTAAGACAGCTCTGATCGAGCCCTCAGCCAAGGGATCAGAATCAGCCTCAAAGGGGTCCCCAAAAAATGAGAGGTGCCCACAGCAGAACATTCCTAAACATCCGAACCCACCAACAGTTCCTCCTCAGAGGAATCTGATACATCAGGTACTCGTTGTTTCGGCAGGGAAGATCTGACGGAGGAAGGGATCTGTCAGGAGTGGAAGACCCCCTGTAACTGGATGAAAAGAGTTGCAATGTAGACCGGAGGTCTCCAGTAGCAGCCAAGCTGGCTCTAATACATGGTTGGAGGTCCCTGGGAGAGACTCAGGGACATCAGAACATGCTGGGCATAAATAACATGAGAATTCTCTAGGTAACCCTGAATGACATGAGGAGCAACGCGTAATAGGGGACACAGAGACCCCAGCGTCCTTAGTCTTAAGTCTGGCCCCAAGTCCTAACGGAGTAGACATTCTCACAGTGCCGAAACATTTAAAGTAAAAGGAATCACCGAAATACAGTGTGTGAGATTAACCCCTTAAGGACCATTGACGTGGCAGGACCGTCACGCTGGTCCAGAACTTAAGGACCAGTGACGGTCTTGGTACGTCACGTACTTTTACTCACCATGCTCCTGTAGGAGCACAGTGAGTAATACCGGGGATTGAGGTTGATCGCTCCAAGACCGGAGCGATCTTTTTCAGTCCCCCGTTCGGCGTGCAGTCCGACGTGATCAGTCACGAGGGACGGCACATCAAAGTTTCCTATCTGGTCCTTAAAAGACCACACACCCCGTGACCGCTGGTCCTTAAGGGGTTAAAATTTCACCCCAGAAATAGCTAAAATGCACTTATCTGGCAGGCGAATGGTTAATCTTCAGAGGAGAGTCCAAGCCTTGCGTAGAATACTCGTTCAAGAAAAGGCACAAAATGGCTGCAGCGGCAGGAGCCAATCAGAAACGAGCGCGTGAAGCAAGTGCTCATGAGAAATGTAGTTTTCCCAGAAAAAGTACCTCAACAGTGCCCAAAGCCCCTTGAGCCCCCCAACACACATAAAATGTTAACCGAATGACAGAGCAAGGGCAGACAATTAAAATGAGCCATCTCTGAAGTCACTACATTGAGCGGTTACAGAGATATGTCCCAAACTGTACAGTCCCATAGGAGTGAATGGAGCAATAATGTCTATGCGGTAAAAGCGCGCCTTTTTGCAAAGTTGAAACTGTTAAATAAAATTACATGAAACATCACTAGAACATGTTATCAAAAACAAAAAACGTTCAACCCAGTAGGGAAAGTGCAAATAAACCCCCAAAAGATGACAAACCAGCAGCTAAAGGGTTAAGTTACCACAGAAACTTGCTCCAAACCACCCAACAGACATACAGATAAACCCAATGAGTGCAGGAGTGTGCAACAGGAACTCCAAAAGAAAACCCCTGTGCGAAGGGGCACTGTGGGACATACAGACCTGCATCACTCAAATGGTTGCTCCCCTTTCCTGCAGATCTTCTGTCTTCAGATTATCATGTATTAAGAAGACACCTCAGTGGGCAATTCCTCAGGAAAGAACTTGAACCCAAGATTCCCCCCCCCCCAGGGCTTAAGGTCCACAAAAAGCACCTGGATACTGAGCTAGCCACATCTAAGGGCATTGTCAGTCATGGTAATCCGCCTAATGGTGGTATTCCATTTCTAACAGAAAAATAAAAAATTAGCTAACACCATATCAGAACTGTTCTCTTGCCTGTGTCTTCACCAAGGAACAAATCTTACTGGAGCGGATTGGCTTTCTGCAGCAAAGGAAGGAAGGTAGGCTCCACCCCCTGCATTCATTTCTAGAATTGTTCCTGCCTAATTAAAGGGGCAGATTGCCTACCCAAAGTTACCAGTAATCTGTATTGGACGACAGAGAAAAACCATTTTCAATTACTTATAAGCCAAGTAACCCACAATGAATTCAGGAGAGGTTGTAAACCAGTGAGAGAAAACATTTATTAACCTTTTAAGGACCAGATGTGTGGGTAGTAGATTACGAAGCAATACATATAGCCCACTCTTGTGGACCTTAAAGGGTTAAAAACAAGATTACATTAAGTTCATGGTATGGTTAATTATTCTAATACTTATTTGAATGGCATGTACAACAGGAAATACTATAGATCTTTGAAAATGGAGTGGTGCATGTGGACAGATTTCTCACTGGGCAACCACTTTGACATTCATCAACAATAAGTCAATTATTGCCTAGTAAGAACAACATATATATTTTTTCAGACCCCTGCAAAGTATAAAAGCGATTAGTTGAGCAAATGCAGATTTCTTGTCATGTAAGTGCAGTGTGCTATAAAGAGAATCTATCATCACACTGGGTAGGTTTCAAAGGGCTGGGTGACTTTCCCTGTATTTTGGTAACATCTGATTGAGTGGGTTATATAGTATAGGGATAGTCAACCCTGTTTCTCAAGAGCTACCAATAATTCTTGTTTTCAGGATATCCCAGGACACACAGAAGTGGACTAATTTGTGGCTCAGACACTTACTGCCTCATTCAAAGGTATCCTGAAAACATGCACTGTCAGTAGCTCTTGAGGACCAGGGTTTGCTATGCCTGAAATGGGTTATAAATAGGGTGTGAATTTCTATATATGGAGTGTTACCACCCCGCTGCTGCCGCTGTCAAAAATTAATCTGTACTTTGAAGTAATTGCTACTCAAAGAAATAGAAAATCTGTGTTTTAATGTCACATTGAATTGTAGTACATTTTAACTGCAGAAAAAATAAACTGACAGACATGATAATGAGTAGAGGATTATATATATTACAATTTGCCTTATTATAATACATTGGAGGCTGTATAATAATAGGAAGTTGTTAAGGTCAAATGGATTTCAAGCCAATTTAAAGAACTGTCACAGGAACAGAGCAGTAAATATATTTAAGCAATGACCAACTTCATGAATTTCCAAAATAGCATCATAACTAGGGCTTTTCTATAGTATTAAAAACAGATTTAGTTAAACCCTTCAGGACTAGTGGGCTTTCTAATGTAGTGCAAAGCCGCACTTTGCTCTTCCTCTGGTCCTCAAGGGGTTAAACAGAACAAAAACATTTTTTAAACCTCACAGATACCAGACACATCTCCAACATGATGCTCTGTAATGTGTAGGAGACACCTCTGTCTTCGAAGAGGTTAAAGATGTTGCGAGGGTGCCCAATTTACCACCAATGTTTTTAAAGGGACTGAACACCTATAATAAACCTCACTTACCTTAACCTGGGCAGAAATTTCCTGCTCGCCACTATGACAATTCGGTGTGTACAGTTTCTCCAAGGATAATCTTTAATTACCACTGAATATTATGTCTATGCAAGCAGACATGATTGTTTGTTGCTGGACTCTAGGACCTCCAGTTCCTCCCAATGAAGGCATAATTCAGTCATAAAAGAGGACTTCAGAGGGAGGAAATTAGGGTACTGAAATCAAGCATCACAAAAGGACCGCCTCCTCCATAGACATGATATCCAGTATGAATTAAAGACTCATTTCCACACAGAATTGATTACCACGGACATTAGAATTTGTTGCCGGATTAAGCTAAGTGGTATTTTATTATTCGGGGCATTAGTGTTCCTTTCATACAGACAACACTAGATTTGCTTGATTTAAAAACATTAAAGAGAGGAAAGTCAGCCAATCTCTGCAGAGTCACACCTTGCTAAATCTGTGTGTTACTTCCACCTTCAGTGCACCATCTGGTCTGGAAACTAATGTCTTTTGTACTTGACAGATGAAAAAAGGGGTAATTCCAACTCACTTCAGAGGCTACTCCTGACTTTTTGCCTTAACCCAAAGTTATGTTTTTCTCTAGCTTTACATCAGAGGATGTAAATGTTTGGACTTCTAGTTGCTAGGATCTACAACTTCCATCATCCCTAACCACCCAATGGCTGGTTGGGGATGGGAGCTTTAGATCCTAAAAGCTGGTGGTCCACACATTGACTGCTGTACAGTATTCGATACTCAAATCAAAGCAGACAGGAAAATTCTCCTAGAAATTAACCTGAAAATGGAAACTATAGCACATATCCCACACCCAGAAAAGTAAACAAACTAAAATAAATTTGATAAAAGTTAATTTTGTGCTGTAGCCCAATTATCTGTTAATGATTCCTTTTTTTTATATAACAAAAGGCCATGCTGACTGGGCAATTTGGCAGTGCCAAATACATTTGCAAAAAATTTTATTTGTATGCAAAAACACTGAAATGATTCAGTCATGCAATGTTCACTTTAGGCATTCTGCATTTCCTTTCCAATTTTGTAACTAAGAATCTTGTTCCAGTCAATCTTAGTGCGTGTCACTGGCAGCTGCCGGCGTAAGGCTTTAAAAGTAGTGTCCGACATAGTCTGGTAGTTCTCACTGATTGCAGTCTGGAAATGGAACATAAAGAGAATATACATTAGAATGGTTCATGGTTGACCTCTGCATGTTACTCAAAATAAAATGTAGAATATATTCTCTGAACCTTGAATGCTATAAAGTTATTCCAATGCATGGCAAAATTATGCTGTGTAGACCCTCTCTAGAATGAGTTAAACAAGGTACGTTTACTAAACAGTGAAATGTACTTTACAGAGACAGCTATAGTAACTAATATGTTCTGTATTCTGAAAAAGATAGTAATGAAAATGTTTTCTTCCTCCCTTACATATTTTTAAAGGTGTTAAAGAATGGGACTGATGTCAGTCACACTCTTCATTACAAGATAGCTTAAATGATCTCAATTAAATATCCCCCTTCTCATAACATCATTTCCTGCTCGGTTTCCAACTCGAGGCTTATGCACATTGAGACACATTTGCGTTCTGGACATGGTCAGTGCTCAGGATGGGTGAAGCACCTAAAATGGAGATGTGTGTCTGTGTGCTACCACTACTCACGTAGATTTTTTTTTTCCCCAGTAGAATTTCCCTTACCACCCTATTTCTTATGTTTTATTACTCTTCCCTGCCTTCTAGCATGCAGGGGATGTGATGGTCTATTTCCCTCCACTCAATCAAAGCTGCCAGTGCCTCACTGCACGATCAGCTATTATCTCAGATAGTGCTTAGCTATCTCAGACCCTGCTGCTCAGCCTGTCAGAATCTTTTTTCGTGATATCTGGTATGCATTGTGGGGGAGGGCTGCTGCCTGATGCAATCAGCTCCCTACAGGGAAATTGGCAGGTCAGGCACTGCTCTTCTCTAATGCCTCACTGGAGTGGGAGCGAGGCTCAGATGTTTTCTTGATATATTGCATGATCAATGTTATTGTGTACAACTTTGCTCTATACTTCTTGATATCTAGAAATGGCTATATAAAAGTATTTTATTTATGCACATCTCTTGCCCGTTTTACCCTAGGTTATGGGGTTATGATCCTTTTCTTGCTGGGCGACTACCTCTGCTTGATTTCTGAGACACTTTTCTACTCCCTACTGTTAGCGATCATTTCGATTTCCTGCCTTTCTCCTCTTTATACTTTCCTTAGCTCTGTTTCTTTATTTTTACCCTCCCCCCTGCCTTAAGGGCCCACAGATCCTTCAACATCTTTGTACTACTCCTGAGTTCTACTTTGATACCAACACCTCTTCAGAGCTGTCGCCCCCAACAATGTGGGAATCCCATAAATGTGGGGTGAACTCATTCAGCTTGGTTCTTGGATATGGCAACCATTATGACTTTGAAGGATAAGATAGCTCTCCTAAAACAGAAACATAAATCTTTCTTCCTTCGCATGGCGCTTTCTGAATCACTCTCCAAGCTATCTGACCTCCTTAACAGACAGGTGGTTAAATTCTTTATGTGGACTCAATATCACAACTATGTCTCAGGCAACAAATTTGGCAAAACACTTGCTGGGCTGATCAAAGTCATGCAAAAATTGGACTTTGTTTCTCACATTAAGGACGCTTCTGTTGCAACTCTCACCAATTTGCTAGACATGGCGGCCACCTTTAAGTCTTTTTATCACTCCCTCCATAATCTCTGCGATTTTGAGCACTCTTCCGCTTCTCCTAGTTCCTCCAATCTCATCCGCTCTCATCTCTCTGCATCGGGCATCCCTATGATCCATCCAGAAGCGGCAGCTGCTCTGTATGTCCCCTCCAATACGGAAGAGTTGGCACAGCCCAATGGTCCCTGGCCCCGATGGATTCCCTTTGTTGTACTACAGGAAATTCTCGGATCTGCTACTGACACCTACAGTGAATTCAAATGACTTCACTTAATGTTATTGCGACAGGCTGCGAGATGCTGCGGCAGGCCCTTGAAGCTAATTTTTCTGTCTTCCCTAAACCTGGGAAGGACCCCTCATCTTGCACAAATTATAGACCCATTTCTCTTGTCAATGTTGATATTAAATGATTTGCTAAGGTACTTGCAACTAGACTAGACTAGCCACTTCTCCTCACTTCTAGGTCCCACACGCAGATGTTTCAGGGACTCTGCCAAATAGTCCCAACTGACCCTATTGAATGCTTTTTCAGCATCCGTGGACACCAGGACAGTGGGAAAACGGTGTGATTTAGCCAGGTCTAGGAGGGCTATGTCCTTTGTTTTGTTATGCTAGTTTCATGACCTGGGATCAGAGTCCCTGATACATCTGCGTGTGGGACCTACACTCCTCGCCTTGATCCTAAGCCTTTATTCTTCACCGACAGCTAGGACAAAAGTCAATGGCTTCCTCTTTGACCCTTTCATAATCTGTAAGGCCCATGGCAGGTTTGCCCCCTCTCCCCACTGCTCTTTGTCATCTTCTTTTTAGAGCCCCTCTTAAACACAGATTATCAGCTTCTATTGAAGTCTTTTGAGTGGGTAACACTGAAGCCAAAATCGCATATTTCGCAACAATATATTATTCTTCCTGACAAACCGTTTGTCTATCCCACCTCATCTAATATCTGCCTTGGATAACTTTTCCACCCTTTCCTACTCGAAAATCAACTATACCAAGTCTGAAGTTCTGAACATTACTCTTCCATCAAATCAGGTTCAATGGCTGCAAACTCTATATTTTTTCCTATGGTCCAAGGCCTCTATTCAATATTTGGGAGTTCATCTTTCATCAGACACCAAGTCCATAGTGTCTTTGAACTTTTTCCCTCTTTTAGACTCCATCCAAGCAGACTTCACTCTGTGGCACAACATTTCTACACATGAATTAGAAAAACAGGTAATGATTGCATTTTAGGACAGGCTATCTCATACAGGGGCCTTCAGGGATGATGAAAAGCGAAACAGATTTTCAAAAAGGCTGTGTGTGATGAATGTAGTACTTTAGGCACAACCCCATATCCAACAGGTGGAGATCCTACTCCTGTTTGCTAGAAGGATCTGGACAGAAGCAAGGAATAACAATTTTCTTGTTGCTGTGAAAATCTGAGACACTTGACAGAAAGTCCCCTGGGAGTAGGAAAAACCACCATGTCCTGAAAAAGGGCTTACAAGACAAAGCCAGAAGTTGGGCAACTCTGCAAACAGATACAATGTCCAGAAGAAAAGATGTCAAAAGACACAGAGAAGCAGCTACAAGAGGTTAAAATTCAAACCCCACAGTGGAGTGGGATCCCTGAAGGCAGGGTACGATTGGGCCACCTCAGGAACAAAGGTCTTGACATCAGGCATAAAGGAAATTTGCTTCTCAAAATGAACAGAGACGAAATTTGATCCTTCTCAAAATTCCGTCTGAGACCGTTTGTTATACCATCTTGAAGAAACCGTAGAACCATAGGAAGACTGAAAGAATGTGGGAGAGATTCACAACCAGAGCACTGCTGTTCTTATAGGGACCACATCCTATGATAGGCCTTGGACAAAACAGGCTTTCTTAACATGAAGCAAGGTAGAAATGACAACATCTGAAAAAGAGTATTTTAGTCTTACCTGTTAAATCCTTTTCTCTTAGTCCCTACAGGTTACTGGTAACTTTGGGTAGGCGATCCACACCTTTAAGTAGGCAGGAACAATTCTAGAAGTGAATGCAGGGGCTGGAGCCTACCTTCCCTCCTTGGCTGCAGCTAGCCAATCAGCTCCAGTAAGATTTGAGACACTAACTATTGACTAGATAGTAGAAAGGAAAGAAGACTCCTATGAGCATGACCCCAAAGAACCCCCAAGGTCTGTCACAGGAGAGCCAAGCATGGTCCCTTGACAGGGAGGGAGACCAGTAACCTGTATGGACTAAGAGAAAAGGATTTAACAGGTAAGACTAAAATCCTCTTTTCTCTGTCGTCCAATACAGGTTACTGGTAACTTTGGGATGTCTCTTACTGGAACTGATTGGCTAGCTGCAGCCAAGGAGGGAAGGTAGGCTCCAGCCCCTGCATTCACTTCTAGAATTGTTCCTGCCTACTTAAAGGTGTGGATCGCCTACCCAAATTTACCAGTAAACTGTAGGGACTGAGAGAAAATGATTTAACAGGTAAGACTAAAATCCTCTTTTCTCTGTCATCCAATACAGGTTACTGGTAACTTTGGGATGTCCAACCACTGAGTTTCCCAGAGGCGGGAAGTAAGGCAAGGAACAGGCACAAGGCCCCCAAAGTCACCAGGGCAGATATGAACCATCAGATCAGAGATAGCCCATCAAAACAAATGAAGTGTCAACGGACACTGAACAGGGGTAACAACACCCCAGGAACTGTTACACAGCACACTGAACTAGTGCCAACAGGGCTCAAAAGTGAATGGGGGTAATGGGGGTATTCCATTTCTAACTGAAAAGTTTAAAAAATAGCTAAAACTATAGCAGAACTGTTCTCTTGCCTGTATCTTAACCAAGGAACAAATCTTACTGGAGCTGACTGGCTAGCTGCAGCCAAAGAGGGAAGGCAGGCTCCACCACCTGCATTCACTTCTAGAATGCTTCCTGCCTACTTAAAGTGGCAGATCGCCTACCCAAAGTTACCAATAACCTGTATTGGACGACAGAGAAAGCACTTCTTCAAAATGTTGGCTTCAAGATCCAGGCTGTCAAAACCATCCTCTCCACGGAGGATGACAAATAAGATCTTTGGTCAGAACATCCGGTCTTGGGGAGATGAAAGGGTTCTGTGACTGATAGACTGAGAACATCTGAGAACCACACCCGACAGGGCCAGAATGGAGAGATCAGGATGACTTAAGCTTCCTCCATCCTGAGCTTTCACAACATCTGGGTATCAGGGGGATTGCAGGAAACATATAAGCCACTGTAAATGATAGAGGATCCTATAGCTTGGCACAGAACAGAGGAACTTTCTGTTGTCATGGGAAGCCAACAGGTTCACTGATGGTAGTCCCCAGCAACGGACAATACAATCAAACACACTGGTTGGAGTTCTCAACTCCTGGGATCCAGAGGCTGACTACTTAGAAAGTCTACAGCCAAGTTCTCCACATCTGTAATTTGATATGGCAGGATGGCCAGTACTTGAGCTTTGGCCCACTAAAGGAGCTCTCGAACCTCTGTCCAAGTTGAGTCGCTTCTGGTTCCTCCTTGGCAGTTGATGTATGCAACCACTGCTGAGTTGTCCAACTGGACCCTCACAGGAGTCCTTGCCAGGACATGGGAGCCTTGGCAAAGGACTAAGTAAATGGCCTGTATCTCCAAAAGGTTGATTGGAAGAAGGTGCTCCTTCCTGGTCCAGGGAACCAGAGCCATCATGGGACTTTGGGTCGCTCCCATCCTGTCAGGCTGGCTTCTGTGGTAATCATTAACCACTCCAGGATAACAAATGGACATGTTGGCGTCAGATGGGGAACCTGGAGCAACCAGCAAAGATCTTTCTTGTCTATGGAGTCAGGGATGTGGCATGAGACAGATGAGAGCTTTGTCTTGACCAACTCCTGAGAATGTCTGACTGCAACGCTCGTGTGTGAAATTAAGTGCAGAGAAGAGTTTCCAAGACTGAGACCAATTAATTTTGTTGCTCTTCGCTGTACTATCTCCAGTTCTAGAATATCCTTTTTCAGAACTGGTGTCCAAAACTGCACTGCGTATTCGAGGTGAGGTCCTACCAATGATTTGTACAATGGCAAAATGATGCTATTCACTCTTGCTTCAATACCCCTTTCTATGCAAGTCAGGACTTTGTTTGCTTTTGCTACTATTTGACACTGGTCACTGTTCCCAGGTTTGTAATTTACAAGGATTCCCTGGTATTTCTCTATCAACGTGTCCCCTAAAATCATTCCATTTATTTTGTAATTAGCAATGGGAATTTTTCTTCCCATAAGCATGAGAGACGCATTTTTTTTTCTTTTATTGATAATGATGGTGAATTGTATCCTTTCAGTTATTCAAAAAATGTATACAACAATCAAGTCAAAGACAATACTGATATTTAACAGACACCTATTCTTGAACTGTATGTTACTGGCAGGCAGGCAATTACACCTTACTGGCCTAACTACTAGTTCATGTGTTCTAGTTAATTGGTTATAAAAAATTTCAGGCAGGCTGCATATTGGACACCCATGTGCTACAGGATAATATTTCACAAATACACCTGTGAACTGGTTAATCCAATTCCAGGGAAGTCAGTTAAAGAGATAGTAACACTTAAAATGTAAAAAAATATATGCTGCAGGGTTTATCCCCCTGAGTAAAACAAGGGCACTCCCACTGCTGAGAGATACTATATTAAAAAATTATAACAGGTCAAACTTGAATTTTTATTACTATCCCTTTAACTGAAGACCGCCTAATTGGGTATTATACAGCCCCATATACAGGAATACAAATAAAAATAAGTTAACTGAGAGAAGTGCCCAAAACATCTTGAAACTGAGATGGTGGTGGTATTGTGTGTGTTTAGAGCTAGATCGAAGAGGGAATATCTGCCTTTCTTAAGTGCCCTTCCCTCCACAGAGGATGTAAGATAATTAATTTCTAAAAGTATTTTAAATAAGGTCTTCTTCCCAAACCTTTATTGATGTACATTTCAATTCTGCAGCATGTAGGTGGTTGCAATCCCACAACAGCTGCTATAAATGGAGTTTTTAACCCTTTGAATGCTAGAGTGGTCCCCACTGAAATAGATAAAATCCCAATTTAAATCTAAGGCAACTGAAGACATTTTATTTTATCCCACAGAATGCAACAGATATGCTCCAGAATGGCTCATACATTTGAATTCTGAATAAGACCCATAGTGAGGACAAAGTGGCTAGTAGCTCCTGATCATCATCATCAGCATAATCTTTTCAAAATAAGCCCAACCACCGCTGTGGGACACAAGGATTACACATCTTGTTTCAGGCATTTTTTTAAATGTTAATTTAGAGCGAGTTCTGATCTTTTATTTGCATTAACCCTTTGAGTGCCAAGTGGGTACATTGTACGAGTTTGGACAGCTGTACCCGCTGTGCTAAGCTCGTACAATGTACCCACTAAAATGCGGTCACTGCATGAGCCGGTATAACCGGCATGCAGTGGCCGCATTTTAAAAAAAAAAAAAAGTGGGCAATCGTGGGGGGACATGAGGATCACTCCTCATGTCCCCCCTGTTATTGATCTCCCAGCCGATCGCGCTGGGAGATCAATAAAAGAGGAGAAGCGCAGCAGAAGCGCAGCTTCTCCTCTTCCGTCTTTCCTACCCGAACTTCCGGGTAGGAGTGGGCGGGACCGGGGGAAACCTCCTAACGTCATCGGTGACATGATCACCGATGACGTTAGGGAAGTTTCCCTTAAGCGATTCACTCCTACCGGTGGTAGGAGTGAAAGACAGGAGAGCTTCTGCTCTCCTGCAGTCGCCAAATTGGTCTCCCAGCCTATCGGCTGGGAGATCAATTACTTGGGGGACACCAGGAGGGGTCCTGATGTCCCCCACGAGGTCTGGATATATATAAAAAAAAAAAAAAAAAAAAAAAAAAACTAACCCTGTGAGTGCCGCAGTGGTCCCCAGCACATTGCTTTGCAATGTGCTGGAGACCCTTGTAGCACTCACAGGGTCTTTTCTTTGTTTTTTTTTTTTTTTAAAGACCTCATTGGGGGGATCAGGGGGGATCCTGATGCCCCTCAATGAGGTCTATTATTAAAAAAAAAAAAAAAAAAAAATTTTTTTAACCCTGTGTGTGCCACAGGGGGGGGTCAAATGCACCCCCCCCCCCTCCTGTGGCACACACAGGGCTTCTATCATTACTTTGTTACTAGAGATTGTTGGGGGGCCATCAGGATTGGTCCTGATGGCCCCCCAACAAGCTCTGATTACAAAGTAATAATAAAAAAAAAAATAACCCTCTGAGTGCCAGAAGGTTCCAATGCATTGCTTTGCAATGCGCTGGAAACCCCTTTGGCACTCACAGGGACATTTATTTTGATTCCTTTTTTTTTTTTTTTTTTTTAAGACCTCATTGGGGGGAATCAGAGGGGTCCTGATACCCACCAATGAGGTCCATAATAAAAAAAAGTAAAGAAAAAAAATTAACCCTGTGTGTGCCTCAAGGGGGGCCAATGCAGCCCCCCTTCTGCGGCGCACACACAGGGCATTTATCATTACTTCGTTATCAGAGATTGTTGGGGGGCCATCATGATTGGTCCTGATGGCCCCCCAACAAGCTCTGATTACCAAGTAATGATAAAAAAAAAAAATTAACCCTCTGAGTGCCACAAGGATCCAATGCATTGCTTTGCAATGCGCTGGAGACCCCTGTGGCACTCTCCGGGTCCCCTGTTTGTGGACATATATATTTTTTTACTAAGACCTCATTGGGGAGGGATCAGGGGGTCCTTATGCCCCTCAATGAGGTATATAATAAAAAAAAAAAAATTAAAACACAAATTAACCCTGTGTGTGCCACTAGGAGGGGAGTTCAATGCCGACCCCCTTCCTGTGGCACACACAGGACTTTTTATCAACACTGGTAGTCACAGATCTCCCATACACACTATCAAACACTGCCCCACCATCCTTGCTCCTCTGCTCATACCCACACACACTGCCTAATCCCTCACCCTCCCACATACTTTGTTACACTTGTAGTCACAGGTCCGCACGTACACCGGCTGACGCCCTAGCTTCTTTCATCTGTTAGCCATAAAATCACACATACACTGTTTGCTTTACCATTTCTGTTTCACTGGTAGCTATGCTCCTGTAGCGTAAATTGGTATGTCAACCCACAGCAGTGGGGTACCATTTTTCTTAGGCTGGCAAGAAGTCCTCCTAGGAAATCCCACGGCATTGAACCATTTTAGTATCTTTGAAGTGACTGATGTGTAAAACAAAATTTTATTTTTTCCTGTAGCACCACATTCTGGAAATAGTTGTGCCAACTAACTTAGGGGTAAAAAGGCAAGTGACCCCTCATTAGATGCGTCAGGTTGTCTTCTTTCCAAAATGGTATGGTTTATCTACCTTTTCTTCAATTCTGAAGGTGTTATAGCCATTTTCGTACAGGCAAGTCAGGTTTGAGAAAATGTTAGAAACATCAGAGGTTGTAGTAGGTGTAGTTTTCTACTTCTAGCACCCCCTAAGGTAGTTCAACTCATACCAATGGGGTGTCATTTGACTCCTAAGAGCACTAGCAAACAAATGCAGTTGAAAATTCCATGGTTTTCACAGCGCTCCATACATTTGAAGGGGCAGAAATGTAAAAAAATGCAATTTTTTTCCTATATCGCCTCCTTCTGGAAACATTTATGCACACCAGTATTGGGGTAAGAAGGCAAGTGACCCCTCATTAGATGCGGCAGGTTGTTTTCTTTCCAAAATGGTATGGTTTATCTACCTTTTCTTCAATTCTGAATGTGTTATAGCCATTTTTGTACAGGCAAGTCACATTTGAGAAAATGTTAGAAACATCAGAGGTTGTAGTAGGTGTAGTTTTCTACTTCTAGCACCCCCTAAGGTAGGTCAACTCATATCAATGGGGTGTCGTTTGACTCCTAAGAGCACTAGCTAATGAATGCAGTTGAAAATTCCATGGTTTTTACAAAGTTCCATACATCTGAAGGGGCAGAAATGTAAGAAAATGCCTTTTTTTTCACTAGCGCCACCTCCTGGAAGCATTTGTGCATACCAGCCTTTGGGTAAGAAGGCACGTGACCCCTCATTAGATGCGGAAGGATGTTTTCTTTCCAAAATGGCATTGTTTCTCTACCTTTTCTGCATATCTATTATGGTTATAACCATTTTAGTGCAAGCAGATAATTTCAAAAACAAAAGTGTCAGGTTTACGTACGTGTTCCTAGCACCCACATATTGTATGTTAACCCACACAAATAGGCTACCATTTTTTTCATGTTGGTAGCAGGTACTGAATACAGCAGGAAATGTTATGGTTTTCAAAGATTTTAGTATCTTTGAAGTGGTGGAAATGTAAAAAAACATGTATTTATTCCCATAGCGCCACCTTTTGGAAATATTTGTGCACTTCAGCCCAGGGGGTAGAAAGGCAAGTGACCCCTCAATTGATGCGGGAGAATGTCTACTTTCCAAAATGGTATACCTTTTATACCTTTCCTTCATGTCTCTAACAGTTATGGACATTTTAGTACAAGCCGCCATTTTCGAAGAAGCAAACAGGTAGGTGTAGTGATGTGCTTCTGGCACCCCTAAGGTAGGTCGACTCATTCCAGTGGGGTGTCATTTTTCTCCTAAGAGCACTAGCTAATGAATACAGTTGGAAATGCCATGGTTTTCACAAATTTCAGTACATTTGAAGGGGCAGAAATGTAAGAAAATGCCTTTTTTTTTCATTAGCGCCACCTTCTGGAGGCATTTGTGCACTCCAGGCTTGGGGTAACAAGGCAAGTAACCCATCATTAGATGCGGCAGGGTGTCTTCTTTTCAAAATGGTATGGTTTGTGTACCCTTTCTTCACTTCTGTAGTTGTTATAACCATTTGGGAACAGACAAGTAATGTTTGAGAAAATGAGAAAATGTTAGAAACATTTGAGGTTGTAGTAGGTGTCATTTTGCACTTCTAGCGCCCCCTGAGGTAGTTGAACTCATACCAATGGGGTGTCATTTTTCTCCTAAGAGCGCTAGCTAATGAATACAGTTGGAAATTCCATTGTTTGCACACATTTCAGTACATTTGAAGGGGCAGAAATGTAAGAAAATGCCTTTTTTTTTCCATTAGCGCCACCTTCTGGAGGCATTTGTGCACTCCAGGCTTGGGGTAACAAAGCAAGTCACCCATCAATAGATGTGTCAGGGTGTCTTCTTTTCAAAATGGTATGGTTTGTGTACCCTTTCTTTACTTCTGTAGTTATTATAACCATTTGTGTACAGACAAGTAATATTTGAGAAAATGTTAGAAAAATTTGAGGTTGTAGTAGGTGTCATTTTGCACTTCTAGCGCCCCCTGAGGTAGTTGAACTCATACCAATGGGGTGTCATTTTTCTCCTAAGAGCGCTAGCTAATGAATACAGTTGGAAATTCCATGGTTTTCACAAATTTCAGTACATTTGAAGGGGCAGAAATGTAAGAAAATGCCTTTTTTTTCCATTAGCGCCCCCTTCTGGAGGCATTTGTGCACTCCAGGCTTGAGGTAACAAGGCAAGTCACCCATCATTAGATGCGGCAGGGTGTCTTCTTTTCAAAATGGTATGGTTTGTGTACCCTTTCTTCACTTCTGTAGTTGTTATAACCATTTGTGTACAGACAAGTAATGTTTGAGAAAATGTTAGAAAAATTTGAGGTTGTAGTAGGTGTCATTTTGCACTTCTAACGCCCCCTGAGGTAGTTAAACTCATACCAATGGGGTGTCATTTTTTCTCCTAAGAGCACTAGCTAATGAATACAGTTGGAAATGCCATGGTTTTCACAAATTTCAGTACATTTGAAGGGGCAGAAATGTAAGAAAATGCCTTTTTTTTCATTAGCGCCATCTTCTGGAGGCATTTGTGCACACCAGGCTTGGGGTAAGAAGGCAAGTTACCCCTCATTAGATGCGGCAGGTTGTCTACTTTTCCGAAATATATAGTTTTATATAGTTATTCCACTGTTTTAGGGTAGTTTTACCACAAAAACCCTAGAATGCGCATATTAGTTTATGAAGTTGAAAAATAGTATTTTAGTCTTACCTGTTAAATCCTTTTCACTTAGTCCATACAGGTCACTGGTACTCTACTCTGGGAGGCGTAAGTCCCCTTTAATAGGCAGGAACAATTATGCAAATAATTTGCAGGGGGCGGAGCCTCCCCTCTTACTTAAGCCACCTTCTGGCCAGAGCCACTCATATTGATTTGAGACCCCAAGAACTGACCTCAGGTAAGCAAAAAGAAAGACTCCTGTGAGCATGCCCAACAGTCTCCCACTGAATGCCACAGGAGAACCAAGTCTGGTCCCTTGACAGGGTGGGAGACCAGTGACCTGTATGGACTAAGTGAAAAGGATTTAACAGGTAAGACTAAAATCCTATTTTCACTGTTGTCCAATACAGGTCACTGGTACTCTGGGATGTACAAACATTGAGCTGACCCAGAGGCGGGAGAAAGGCAAGGACCAGGCGCAAGGCCCAAGTCACTAGAACTGCTATGAACCAGTTAATAACATAGCCCAAACTGTAAGTGTCAATGGACACCCATCAAGGGAAAACAATCCCTGAACAAACACAGCACACTGAACAAGAGCCAACAGGGCTCAACATTAAGGAAGCACTAAGGATCACAGAGCGGAAGGCCTAGACAGGCAAAACTGCCTCCAGGACCTTCCTCCCAAAACTGGCATCAGCCGAAGCCAGTACATCAACTCGATAGTGCCTTGAAAACGTGTGCACAGAGGACCAAGTGGCCGCTCTGCACAGTTGATCAGCAGACGCCTGATTCTTGTAGGCCCAGGAGGCCCCAATAGATCTGGTGGAATGGGCAGTCACCCGGAAGGGAACGTGCTTATTCCGAATCTTATAGGCTTCACGAACGGTAGCCTTAATCCAAGAGGCGATAGTAACCTTGGAAGCCGGTCTCCCTGCCCTAGGCCCCTCAGGAATGACGAATAGAGCGTCAGACTTCCTGATAGACTCGGTGCGATGAACATAAAACTTGAGGCAACGCACCACATCCAACAAATGGAGATCTCGTTCCTTGTCAGATGAAGGATTAGGGCAGAAAGAGGGAACCACAATCTCTTGATTGATGTGAAATTCGGACACAACCTTGGGTAAGAATACCTTGGAAGTGCGAAGCACAGCCTTATCCCTGTGGAACACCAGGTAAGGAGGTTTACAAGACAGAGCTTGTAACTCTGCTACCCGGCGAACGGAAACAATAGCCAAAAGAAAGGCCATTTTCCAAGTCAAAAGACGTAAAGGAATAGAAGCCAAGGATTCAAACGGGGGTCGCTGGAGAACTCCCAGCACCAAATTGAGGTCCCACTGGGGAGAAGGACTCTTGAAGGCAGGTCGAACATGAGTCACACCTTGGAAGAAAACTTTGACATCAGGAAGGATAGAAATCCTTTCCTGGAAAAACACAGACAAGGCAGAAGTCTGAACCTTGAGGGAACTCAAACTGAGCCCCTTATCAACACCGTCCTGCAAGAAGGCCAGGACAGTGGGAAGATGAAAATCAAGGGATAACTTCTTATCACCGCACCATGCAACAAAGGTTGACCATATGCGATGATAGATCTTGGAGGACACAGGCTTACGAGCACTGAGCATAGTCGACACCACAGAAGGAGAAAATCCTTTCTTTGCTAGAATCGAGGATTCAACCGCCAAGCCATCAAACGGAATGTGTGAACGTCCTCCTTCCACAGATAACCCTGAAGAAGAAGATCCGGACGGGCAGGAAGTGGGATCGGATCCGCCACTGACATGGCCATCAACTCCGGATACCAGGACTGGCGAGGCCAGTTTGGAGCGATCAGGATGACAGGACAACGCTCCTGCTTCAACTTCTGGACGACTCTGATCAATAGAGGAAGAGGAGGGAAGATGTAAGCCAGGGGAAATACCCAAGGGATCGACAAGGCATCCACTGCTAGAGCAAGGGAGTCCCTCCACCTGGAGCAAAACACCGGAACCTTCCTGTTGTGTCTGGTAGCCATCAGGTCCACCACAGGCAACCCCCACCTCCGGGTGAGCAACTGAAACACCTCTGGATGAAGAGCCCATTCTCTGCTGTCGACGGTGTGACGACTGAGGAAGTCCGCCATGACGTTTTCTACGCCTGGGATGTGAACTGCAGAGATGACAGGCACGTGATCTTCTGCCCAGGACAAAATATCCTTGACCTCCCACCAGGCGGAACCGCTTCTTGTGCCGCCTTGCCTGTTGATGTAAGCCACCGCCGTGGCGTTGTCGGACTCTACTCTGATCGGACGACCGGTCAGTTGAGACTCCCAGTGCCTCAGGGCAAGCCGGACAGCTCGAAGTTCCAGAACATTGATGGAGAGAAGGGATTCCTCCAGACCCCATTTCCCCTGAGCACTGAAGCGACCCCAGACTGCACCCCAGCCCCGAATGCTGGCATCCGTTGTGACTGTGGACCAACGAGGAACTAGAAAGGATCTCCCTTTCAGGAGATGAGAGAGATCCAACCACCAGTGCAGATTCGACTCGACATAAGGAAGTAGAGACACAGACAGATGTTGATGATCTGGATGATTCCTGCACGTCTGGATCACAAATCTCTGAAGTTCCCTGGAGTGGGCCATAACAAATGGCACTGCTTCGATCGTGGAAATGAACTTCCCCACTAAGGACGAAAACTTCGGAACCGGAATTTCGTCCCTGTCCAGAATCCCAGCCACTCTGATGGCTATCTGGTGAGCCACATCCTCTGGAAGAAACACCATGCATTGGTGAGTGTCGAACAGGAGACCCAAGAACCGAAGCCTCTGAGAAGGAACCAAGTCCGACTTGTCCAGATTCAGGATCCAGCCATGATGGATCAGAGTGTGCATACACTTCTGCAGTTGCTGATGGAGAAGCTCCGCTGAGGAGGCTTTTAGTAGGAGATCGTCCATGTAGGGAGTCACCCTTATCCCATCCTGATGAAGCACCGCTATCAAGGAGCCTAACACCCTCTGGAAGACCTGAGGGGCTGAAGTCAGCCCAAAGGGGAGCGCTGTAAACTGAAAGTGTCCCCTGTGGCAGGCAATCCTGAGATACCGCCTGCTCTCTGGATGAATGGGGATGTGAAGATACGCATCCTGGAGGTCCAGGGAGGCAAGAAATTCCCCCGGAGACATAGCTGCAATCACAGATCGCAGGGATTCCTGGCGGAAGTGGGAAGTCACCACAT
Organism: Rhinophrynus dorsalis; assembly: GCA_037306005.1. Classification (NCBI taxonomy): domain Eukaryota; kingdom Metazoa; phylum Chordata; class Amphibia; order Anura; family Rhinophrynidae; genus Rhinophrynus; species Rhinophrynus dorsalis. The sequence continues at coordinate 268,615,496 of CM074721.1, read as the reverse complement.
AAGCATTGAGATCCAAAATGGGACGGGCCCCTCCGTCCTTTTTGGCCACCACAAACAGGTTGGAATAAAATCCTGAACCTGCGTCCTCCTGAGGAACCACCTCCAGGACCTCTTTGTCCAAGAGATCCTGAATAGCGTCTTCGAACAGACGTCTCTTTACAGGTTCCTGAGAAGGACGAGTAAAATGGAACCGAAAAGGAGGAAGGGAGGAGAAAGGGATCCGGTATCCCTCTGACACCACCTGGAGAACCCACGGGTCCGCCACTGACTCCTCCCAAATCCGGCGAAAGCTGTGGAGACGTCCACCTACAGCCGGATGCGGACCCGGGTTCGGCGAGTCATGCCGAAGCAGTCTTGGAGGTCTTGGCCTTGGGAGCAACTTTGGGCTTCCAGGACTGTTTGGGCTTGGAGGAGGACCGCGCAGCGGGAGGACCCGTCGGGGTCGAGGAGCGTGTCTCAGTCTGAAAGGAACGAAAGGACCGGTTGCGTTTGGCTGGAAACTTTTTCTTAAAGACTGAGGGTAGAAGAGTACTTTTACCACCAGTAGCCTCACTGATCATTTCTTTGAGTTCAGAACCAAATAGCAAGTTCCCCTGAAAGGGCAAAGAAAGCAAGGCTTTCTTGGAGGCTGTATCAGCAGACCAAATTTTCAGCCAAAGGGCGCGTCTAGCCACCACTGAAGAAGTGGAGGCCCGCGCCATCATGCGCACAGCATCAAAGGCAGCGTCAGCAATATAATTCTGAGCTTCAGTAATGTTAGCAAGAAGCTGCAACTGTACAGAAACTGGAGCATCCTGGCGAACTGCTTCAGTCAGTCGCTCAGTCCAGGCCGCGATAGCCCTGTTTACCCAAGCCACTGCAAAGGTTGGACGCATGGCAGTGCCGATAGAGGCAAAAATGGACTTAAGAGAAAGTTCCAATTTCTTATCCGTCCAATCATGCAGGGCAGAGGCATCAGAGACAGCCAAAGCGGTAGACTTGGATAGCCTGGAAACAGGGGCATCCACCTTTGGAGGATGTACCCATTTCGCCAGCTCAGTCTCAGGAAAGGGGTACAGTTTAGCAAACTTCTTGGAAACAGAGGAAGACCTATCAGGATTCTTCCACGCCTCAGAGACTAGACGGGCAAGAGTAGGATTAGTTGGAAAACAGACAACAGGCTTAGATGGCTTTTTCTGAAAAACATCAGAAGGATCATAAGTGGATTCTTGAGTCAGAGGAAGATTGAGCGTATTCAAAACCGCTCTGATCAGACCCTCAGCCGAAACTTCAGGGTCACATTCATAGGGGTCCCCAACGGACCTGTTAGATTCAATAACAGTACGTTCCTCAGCATCAGAATCCTGCAAGAGTTCTTCCTCAGAAGAATCAGTGACATCAGGAGCCCCCTGTGGCTTAGGCAGGGAGGTCCTGATGGTAGAGGGGGTCTGCCAGACCTGGAGAGCCCCCTGTACCTGAGAGGGAAAGAGTTGAAGGGTGGATCTGAGATCCCTAGTGGCAGCTTTAAACTCCTTCACCCAAGATGGCTCAATAGCATAGCTGGGAAGCCCAGGGTTGCTATCCTGACTAGTACAATTAGGGCATAGATCCCCCACATTATCGCTAGACAGCCCAATGTGGCAAGAGGAGCAAAACGCCATGGGGGTAGCAGACCCCCCATCCTCTTTAGACTTGGGTCTAGCCCCTAGCTCCAGTGAAGTAGACATGCTCACAGCGTCAATATACCCCACTAATAACTCTATCGCCCAGAAAAGGTGTAAAGGATCAAGGTTTCACCCCAGAAATGTCTAAAATTGGACTTATCTGGCCAGCGAAGGGTTAATCAGTTGAGGAGAGAGAAGGCTCGGTCCCTGCGTAGTGTACTCGCATAGGAAAAGTGCAACAAAATGGCGGCCGTCATGACAGCCAATCAGAAACGAGCGCGAACCAAGCGCTCATGGGAAATGTAGTTTTCCCTATACAAGTACCCCAAACAGTGCCCGAAGCCCCCCTGAACCCCCCACATTAATAAAACACCATCCGGATGATAGAGCAGGAGCCTAGCATTAAAATGAGCCCTCTCTGAAGTTGCTGTGACAAGCGGTTCCAGAGATATGTCCCACACTGTGATTTCCCATAGAGAGTAAAGGAGCCATGCGTCTGAGCGGGAAACGCCGCGCTTAAAGGCGCAGAACACAGTTTTTAATAAAGTTTAAGAAAACTTTCAAAAGTGCCCAAACAAGCATAAAACACATAAGAAACATAAGTAAACAAATATACTAAGCTCCAAAACCCAGAGAATACCACAGAAATTGCATAAATCTAGAATAATGCAATAAAAACACCCTATGAGTGCTGGAGTAAATTGAAAACTCCCAAATACAAGCCCATCAAAGGGACACTGTGGGGACAAGTGGACCTTCAGCACTCAAAGGATGACTCACCTTTCCTGCAGGACTTCTGTCTTCAGGTGACCATGATAAGGGAGGAATAACCCAGAGGCAAATTCCTCAGCAGGGGAGCTGCTCCACACAAGCTGTCCCCTCATCAGGGTTTAAGGTCCACAGAAAATCCCTGGAAGCTGCACCAGCCACTTTAAAGAGGTCAATTCACAGCCATGGTCACCCTCCTAATGGTGGTATTCCATATTTGAATAAAAATAATAAAACTCTAAGAAGCATAGATGTTCTCTGCCTGGTGTGCAAGCACACCAGGAACAAATCAATATGGGTGGCTCTGGCCAGAAGGTGGCTTAAGTAAGAGGGGAGGCTCCGCCCCCTGCAAATTATTTGCATAATTGTTCCTGCCTATTAAAGGGGACTTACGCCTCCCAGAGTAGAGTACCAGTGACCTGTATTGGACGACAGTGAAATGTCATTTTGCGCTGCTGGTGATTAGGGCTCTACGCTAGCCATGGACGTAGGTAAAACTATACAAATTTGGTATTTTTTTACTCAGGGGACTCGAGGCTTTTTCAAATAATTGAAACTTTTTCAATCAAGGTAAATGTTTTTGATACATAGTATGTGATTTTAGCAAAATTAGTAAATTTTCACTTTTTTTTGTCATTATGACATCATAGCTTTTTGCACAATGTAAAATTCTCTTCATGTAAGGTATCACAAGAAAGCTCAATTCGTTCTGAAAAAAACAATATATAGTTTTCCATATGTAACTAAAAATCCCCAGAGGAAATCAAGCCTAAACGGAAGGATAGCAAAAATGTTGAAAAAGTGTCTGGCCTGCAGGGTTCAGGAAATGGCCCGAGCCTCTGGCACTGAAGGGGTTAATCTACCTTTAACCCCTTAATGACAATGGACTTACCAGGTACGTCCTGCAAAAACTGTTACTTAGTGACAATGGACGTACCTGGCAAGTCCTCCGTTAAACGGAACGCTGGAAGCGATTGTGATTGCTTCCAGCCACTCTAAAAGTATTGCAGGAATGCCTTGATGTTGAGGCATCCTGCAATACTGATTTTAACCCCCTCGTTGCTTGTGGTCGCTCCCGGCGAGCGATCGCTTCCAGGTTGTGTCACATGACTCGCCTGGAGTTAAAGCAGAGCATCGGAAGCCAAAGGCAATGCTTCTGATACTCTGCAACAAGTGCTGAGTGCCTTGAGGGGTCGAATCACTCAGCTAAAACTATATGAAAAAAAAAAAACAAAACAAAAAAACTAAACATTTAACCCTTTGAGTGTCAGAGGGGTACGCAATGCATTGCAATGCGTAGTGTACCTCTCTGGCACTCAAAGGGTTAATTGCAGGCCCTGTGGTGGGCAATATATAGATATATATATATATATATATAGAATATGAACAAAAGAGGGCAGCACCCGTGGGTCTTGTTTCTATAATTAATGAATTTATTGTGCAATAATCAACCGTCAACGTTTCGGTCCACACAGGGACCTTTCTCAAGACGCTATAACCTACCATTACCTCGTGTTTTATCCCCTTGTCTATCCTGGTGCCGTCGGTGATGTCATCACCTCTGGCTCGTTCAGTGGATGGCCCGCGGTGGACCAATCACGGCAAAGCTCCACGTACCACTGAAGCAAGAGAATGAACACTACTATCACCGAATACTAAATACACTAATGTTAGATGTATTAATAAAAACTCCAATGAGCTTTAAATACAGGGGCAAACGTTTTGCTGTGACAAGAGGTATTCCTCCATCCTACCCGGTCAATGCCGAAATCCGGCTCTAAGACCGAGACTGACGGAACATATCCCTCTGTCACCATAAACACTACCCAGTCTCGCTGAGCCGTACATACTCATAGGTGTTAAGATATAACGACCTATTACAGTCTAGGTGATGACACGTGTGGTGTATACAGATCAATGTTATAGAAGCCATGCAACCTCATATGGCCGTCTCAGGTCCGCAGCCACATAAAGATAACCCCACGGAGGAGCACTATTAACCCCACGGGTGCCAGAGAAGGCACGGAGCACCACACAATGCGCTCCGTATCACTCCGGCACACGGAAGATCCAGTGCAGAGCATAACACACTCCTAAACTGAAGATGGTCAAAAACTACATATAAATGAACTAATAAAACTAGAGTCTCCCATCTTTCATTAACGAAAGAGGGCCAGAGTCTAATAGTCCACATTCATATTGTGTATAGTGTCATCACTATTAGACTGTAATAGGTCGTTATATCTTAGAACCTATGAGTATGTACGGCTCAGCGAGACTGAGTATTGTTTATGGTGACAGAGGGATATGTTCCGTCAGTCTCGGTCTTAGAGACGGATTTCAGCATTGACCAGGTAGGATGGAGGAATACCTCATGTCATAGCAAAACGTTTGCCCCTGTATTTAAAGCTCATTGGAGTTTTTATTAATACATCTAACATTAGTGTATTTAGTATTCGGTGATAGTAGTGTTCATTCTCTTGCTTCAGTGGTACGTGGAGCTTTGCCGTGATTGGTCCACCACGGGCCATCCACTGAACGAGCCCGAGGTGATGACGTCACCGGCACCAGCGACGGCACCTGGATAGACAAGGGGATAAAACACAAGGTAATGGTAGGTTATTGCGTGGACCGAAACGTTGACGGTTGATTATTGCACAATAAATTAATTAATTATAGAAACAAGACCCACGGGAGCTGCCCTCTTTTGTTCATATTCCGTATACACTTATGGGATTGTGCACCTGGGCAAGAGTATTATTAGGAGTGAGTGCTTTCCACTTTTGTAAGATTACCATTAATTATATTTTATATTATATATTTATATATATATATATATATATATATATATATATATATATATATATATATATATATACATACACACACACATTTTAAATAATTTAATTGTAGGCCCTGTGGTGGGCAGTGGCATCATGGGGCTTCTGGGGGTGTCCCTAGCTTGCCTCATCATAGAGGCAGGCTAGCAACATCGAATCAGAAATTGTCCCTATAATACCGGTGATCATAACAATGATCACCATTTGCCTGGTCAGGTCAATATTTGTAAATATGGACTCTGACCACCCTGGATCTGCCTCCCTCTCCTCACTTGTGTTTTAGTGAGAGAGGGAGACAGATCTGTATTAGATTGAGAGTTTTAGGCAGTTTTATTGTATTAATTTCTGTATTGTGAGACCCAAAGGCTCTTTTCAGAGCCATTTACCCTTCCCTTTCCCTGTATTAACCCTTTCCCTGCCACCAATCACTGCATAAGCAGTGATCTTCCACAGCAGCATTTTTTTGCTGTCTGTGCATTTTTTTAGGGATTATTATTTTTTATTTAATTAAATTGTGAGACCCAAAGGCTCTTTTAAGAGCCATTAACCCATTCTTTGCTGTACTTTGAAAAAACTGATAGTGAAAGGTACGTCAGGATCAGCCTGCTGTAGATCACTGCACAGGCACTGATCTATTATTTATAGTAATGTTGCAGCATTTTTATACCTCTGAAGAGACTTATGCCATCCTTGCCTCAGATTCTGAGGCCACTGATTCAGGCTCCAACTTTCACCCTGGTCAGTGCTCAGATACATCATCTAGTGATGTATCTGTCAGGGCTTATAATTTAAGTCCTTTGCTACTAGCCAGACCTGAAAAGTTACTCGCCACTGCAAGCCATTACATACCCACCAGGGCTGAATTTCTACTCGCCAGTGCTAAATTTTCACTCGCCATTGGCTAGTGGAAATTTTGAGCCCTGTATCTGTGGCTGCTATGCCCCCCGCCAGAAGAAGACATGTTGCTCCAGCTGGTATTGCTGAAGAGGAGTGGGTAGGGTCTAATCTCCAAAGGCCAGATATCCCGTCTTTCACTGCAGATCCTGACATCAATCTTGCTGTCACAGGATTTACCACCCTGCGGTTTATAGAGCTCTTTCTAGGGGATGATGTCTTGGGGGAAATGGTCTCCCAAACTAATTTATATGCCCAGCAGTACCATACTGCTAAGCCACAATCTTTTTTGGCAAAGCAGCCATGGGCCCCCATTGATGTGCCAGAATTTCGCAAATTCTGGGCACTTACGATGCTAATGGGCATCATCAAGAAGCCCTCCATCTGCTCTTACTGGAGCACTAGCCCCATCTGCTATACCCCCTTTTTACGCCCAGTGTATGTCTATGGCAGAGGTATGAAATGATACTTCATTTCATGTACTTCGCTGACAACAGCCTGTGCCCCCCTAGGGATCACTCCCAGTTTGATAGGCTGTATAAGATCCGCCCCCTGATTACCCACTTTGCTGCCAGGTTTGCAGAGGCTTATACACCTGGAAGGGATATCTGCGTGGATGAATCCCTGATGAAATATAAGGGAAGGCTTGCTCAATACATCTGGGAACCAGTGGCAAGATTGTCTGGGACCTAATTCTCCCCCTGTTGAACAAAGGGTACCACTTGTATCTTGACAATTTTTATAAAGTGTCCCTTTGTTCAGGCTACTATATTGTTTTGAAACAGCAGCTTGTGGTACTATTTACTATTTGCAAAAACCGAGTAGGATTCTCAGAACAACTGGCACGCACCCAGGTGTGAAGGAGGGAGACCTCGCGCCAAGAAGAGCTCTTGGCAGTCAAATACAGAGACAAGAAGGATGTATGCCTTCTCACCAACCATCCAAACAGAGGACTGTGGAGGACTCTGTATGTGGCATACCTGAGGTCACAAACAAGCCAGTGAGCATCAAGGCCTATAACCGGCATATGGGTGGGGTTGATCTGGCAGATCAGCTGCTACAGCCCTACCTAATTATGCAGAAGACAAGGGCCTGGTACAAAAAGGTTGCAATTTATCTTATGCAAATTGCAACCTACAACGCTTTTATACTGTACAAAAAAAGCAAACCCCGGAATGAATCTGACTTTTTTACAGTTTCAGCTTCAGGTCATTTCAGGGATTTTGTACCAAGATGCACCTGCTCACCAGGCGGTGATGGGGAAAGCAGAGTCGGGGCTACCCGCTTTATTTTTAAGATTCCCCCTACTACAACACAGCAGAAACCCCAAAAAAGATGCAGAGTATGTTATAAGATGGGGCAAAGAAAGGACACCACTAGGGCTGCAACTAACAATTATTTTGATAATCGATTAGTTGGCCGATTATTTTTTTGATTAATCGGATAAAAAAACCAATATGCTAATCTTTCATTATTTAAAATGATTTAATGAACAAACTGAGTGTTAAAAAACAGCAGAATAAAAAACTTTACACATTTAACATGCGTCATTGTTATTATTTTACTATGGGGTCTATGCACCTCTCTTTCTCCCCCATGTACTTCTTTCTCCCCCCTTGTGCCTCATTCTCCCCCCATGTACTTCTTTCTCCCCCCATGTACTTCTTTCTCCCCCATGTGCCTCTCTTTCTCCCCATGTACTTCTTTCTCCCCCATGTACTTCTTTCTCCCCCTTGTGCCTCTCTCTCTCCCCCATGTACTTCTTTCTCTCCCTTGTGCCTCACTTTCTACCCCTTGTGCCTCTTTCTACCCCTTGTGCCTCTTTCTACCCCTTGTGCCTCTTTCTACCCCTTGCCTCTCTTTCTCCCCCATGTACTTCTTTCTCTCCCTTGGGCATCTCTTTCTCCCCTTGTGCCTCACTTTCTCCCCCATGTGCCTCTTTCTACCCCTTGTGCCTCTTTTTCTCCCCCATGTAATTCTCTCTCCCCCTTGTGCCTCACTTTCTCCCCCTTGTACTTCTTTCTCCCACTTGTGCATCTCTTTCTCCCCCATGTACTTCTTTCTCCCACTTGTGCATCTCTTTCTCCCCCATGTGTCTCTCTCTTTCTCCCCCCTTGCACCTCTCTTTCTCCCCTTTGTACCTCTAGACTGTCACTGTCGCTCTCCTTCTCACTGCTGCGTTGAGTTGGCGGGCTAGGGGGTAATCTGAGTGGCATCCGGTCCCCTGTGGCTGGCTGGCTCTGAGTTCCCTCCTGCCCGCCCGCATCACCACACGCCCCTACGGGCCGTGATGACATACATACAGAGAAGGGGAAGAGGGCCGAGGCACCGGAAGAGAAGCGCTTGCTGCCAGACAGTAACGATCAGTCTGCTGGCAGCAAGCTCTTCTCTTCCGGTGCCTCTGCCCTCTTCCTCTTCTCTGTCTGTATGTCATCACGGCCCGCAGGGGCGCATGATGATGCAGGCGGATGGATCTTGTCATATTGACACTGGTGGCGGCAGTCTGGGGCTGCAACTAATAGATTATGAGAATCGTTGACAACGATTCTCATAATCGATTTTTATCGATAATATCGATTAGTTGTTGCAGCCCTAGACACCACATTCTACTGTCCTGATTGCCCTGGACAACCTGGACTCTGCATTGGTGACTGCTTCAAACGCTACAATACTCTGGTCCATCTTTAAATTTTCTTTACTGTTTCTGAGTTAATTTTGTTTTACGGTTCTGGAGGGTTTTTTTTTTTTACTGTACTCAGAAGGCCTTTCAGAAAACAACCTGGGGTGTTTATTTGCAGTAACCTACAACAGTCTCTCCGAAATCACAGTCAAAAAGCAATATGTGTTTACAAAAATGAACATTGAAAAATTACCAGCGCACACTTTCTCCAATTTTTTTGGCTAAGACAGTTACATCAAAGGCATCAAAACACTCCATATACAATAGCTTGGGGTATCAACTTTTCAAATATATACACATTCATGGCAATAAATAAAACTGGGGTATGCAATAGGCCCCAAACGAAAGACAGGCCTATCAGAAGAAATACTCTCAATTTCAATTCAAATGACAAGTCCTACAATTGTAACTGAACCTTCCAAAATCATTTCAAACCTATGAATGGGGGGCATGGGAGTACTCAGAAGGCCTTGCAGAAAACAGCCTGGGGTGTTATCTTGCAGTAACCTACAACAGTCTCTCTGAAATCACAGTCAAAAAGCAATGTGTGTGAAAAATAAAAAATTACCAGCACACAATTTCTCCAATTTTGTTGGCTAAGACAATTGCATCAAAGGCATCAAAACACTCCATATACAATATCTTGGGGTATCAACTTTTCAAATATATGCAGATTCATGGAAATAAAATAAATTGGGATATGTAAAAAGGTCCCAAAAAAGAAAATAGGCAAAAAAGATATGTTAAATTGGAAAAATGACAAGCACATGTCAGAGGTTTGGCATTGCACCTCCCCCAATAACCAAACAAACCTATGCATGGGTGGTATCACTGTACTCGGAAGATGTTGCTGAACACATATTGGGGTGCTGTTTGACAGTAACACATAACAGGTTCTGTGAATTCATGCCTGAAGTACAATGTATGTGAAAAATGACAAAAAAAAATTGCTACCCAAAAGTTTGACAAATGCTGGTGGTAGAATTAGTGCAAGGAAAGTGTAAAAAATACAACCATCTGAAATACCCTAAGGGTGTCTACCTTTCAAAAATATATGGTTTGATGGGGGTAAATTACATAGGCCGGCTTCAAAAATGTCCCAAATAGGACATGGGTGCATGTTGACCAGATGTCAAAATTCCAGGCTGGAAAACTGAAATGCGTACCTCCCAAATAAGGCCTTTTAGCCCCCAAAGCCCCCGATAAACCTATACATGGGTGGTATCACTGTACTCAGGAGATGGTGCTGAACACATATTGGGTGCTGTATGGCAGTAACACTTTAAATTCAAAGTAAATATATTCCTAAATTGCAATCTGTGTCAAAAAAACACCAAAAAAAATATGTTTCTCTTCAAAATTTGGTATAGATTGGTGTTAAAATGGTTACATGAAAAGAGTCAAAATACCCCATGTTTAGTACCTTGGGTTGTCTACTTTTAAAAAATATAAATGTGGGGGGTTATTCAGTGATTCATGACAGATATCAGTGTTACAATGTCACTATCGCTAATTTTGAGAAAAAAAAAGGTTTTGAAATAGCAAAGTGCTACTTTTACTTATTGCCCTATAACTAGCAAAACAAGCAAAAAACATGTAAACATTGGGTATTTCTAAACTCAGAACAAATATTAGGATATATTTAGGAGCTTTTTTAATTACCTTTTGTAGATAAGTAAAAGATTTTTCAAGTAAAAATCAGGAATAGTGATTTTTAGTTACAATTTATAATATATTTTATTATTTTTTTTTAAATACATTACATGATATGCTGAAAATAATCTGAAGAAAGCCCTCGTTATAGCAAGAAAAACAATATATAATATGTGTGGGTATATTAAATGAGAGAGAGGAAAATTACAGCTAAACACAAACATTGTAAAACAGTCCGGTCACTAAGGGGTTAACCCTATAAGAACCAAAGATATGTGCAACACATTTCTCCAGAATGCGTTTTTCATCCCGCTGATCCTTTATTACTCTGGCATAGCCGCTCCCCCCAAGTGAAATATGCACTAATAACGATTAGCCATGCAATCACAACAAACTATAGATATCACAGTTTAGATCTGTTTAACCCTTTAAGGACCAGAGTTGCACACACCACTGTTACTTAAAGGAGTAATAGTTGACAATTCATTTGTAACAGAGATAGCCCAAGATACAATTGCCATGACAAGTAACTTTTCATAAACTCATACCTGATACTCATTTTCAGCATCTTCTACAATTTTAATGAATTCTTTAGCAGTCTGAACTTCATTCTGTATGAAAGAGATTGTTATATGTCAAAATAAATCTAAAAATGAATATAAAACAAACAAAAACCACAGGACTAACAGAAAACGAATGGCTGGAGCAAGTAGCTTCAAAGCTTATAATTAATGCGTGCCAGGCATAGCAAATTTCAGGCCATAAAATAACAATGAATAATCCTGACAGCCAACCACTAATGAAAGGCAGATTAACCCCTTGCAAGCTGGAAACTTCAACACAAAAGAACTCATTGGAGAAGTCTGCCAACTCAGACTATATTTCTTTCTATAATATATATATATATATATATATATATATATATATATATATATATATATATATATATATATATATATATATATATATATATTTTTTTTTTTTTTTTTTTTTTTTTTTTTTTTTTTCTTAATTTATAAAGTCTAGCCCTATTTTGGGTGCCTCAAAAAAGGTTTTGAAATCTATGACAGCCACAACCCGGGGTGGGCTTACTGACAGTGGCCAGGCTGGGATGTGTGGGGTGAGGTTTGAGCTGGCTGAGGAGGAGGCAGTGGTGCAAAGCCAAATACACATCCACCGCCTCGCCCTCCTTGCCTTTTTCACATCTTGCCCCTGTTTCAGCACCATGGTGGTTACTCCCCAACACCCTCATTTTATTTACCTTGCCTCCTGCTGCCTTCCTTTCACAACATTACCGTTTTCTCCCTACCACACACTGTTTATCTGCTTTGCCTCACCACCTTCCTTTTGTATCACAGCTTGCCTGTGCATCTCTCCCACCGATTTATTCCTCTGTCCCTCCCACTTTCCCTTTCGCAGTGCCTCCAAGTCTCCTGTGCCCACCAGAATTGCTCTAATTAAACCTTTGAGTGCCAGCGAGGTATTCAATGCATCGCAAGGCAATGCCTGTCACGGTCACTGAGCAAATGTCATGGACACCAGAGTAAATGAAACACACAACACAGGTACAGTTGAATTTAACCAGTTTATTAAAATAAGTAAGAGCAAGCACTTCCCCAACCTAGTAGGAACAGGCATGAGGACAGTGTCTAGTCCACTACCCAAGGACAATGAACTGTAGACGGTTGTCTGTAGCCTATAGAATATATGGAAGCAGAACCAAGCTTAGTTCTATCACAGAGTATATGGAAACCTGGAACGCTGGGAACCCAGACTACTGGAGAGATAAACTCCCAGATACTAGACAGGGAGACAGGCGTCTCGTAAGCAGGGACTCTACCACCGAGTGGTAGGAGGAGCGAGGCAGAGAGTAACCTACACCCCGATAGTTAGGCACAGAGTGGAGGCAAGAGAGTGGAGCAAAGCCAGCTGCGACACCAGTAAGTATGTGAAGGCCGCATAGTATATAGTCCACAGAGCGGAGTGTACGCAACAGGACCAGGAGGCAACTGATACAGTGCACAGAGGGGAGGCAACGGAGCGAGAAGCAACCAGCAACTCTACCACAGAGGTAGCAGTTGTTCTACACCAATGGAGCGCGCCCACAACTAGCCAGGACAGGTGACAGACTGGAGCAAAAGGCAGCACGGAGCGCAAGTCAGACAAGCCACAGTCAAGAGTCAAATCGGGTAGTCAGCCACAGCCAAGGTCAAGGTCAAAACAAAGTGGGTACTCGGACAAGCCAGGGTCATACACAGATCGGGAAGTCAGACAAAGCCACTAGGTCTCGAAGCGGAGCGAAAAGTCAGACAAAGCCAAGGATCGATCAGGAGAGAACACGGCAGCCAAGCAAGGGTCAAACGAGAGCAACACTGAAGCAAAGCACAGGTACACCACGAAAGGGCAACAAGTCCTAGCCTCAATGAGGTTTATAAAGCAGCAGAAGGCGGGACCCAATTAGGCCCAACAGAATAGGCCCATAAACAGGCATCCAAGCCAGTGCCTGTAACACGACTTTAGCAATGAGGAAGCGGCCGGAGGCCATACCAGCTGGTGGCCATACAGAGGTAAGAGCACAGGATCAGTTAGGCCTCAAAGGGAGACTGTGATACTGCCATTCAAAGGGATCAACTTTGTTATGCTAGCCAACAAAAGACCTCGTGGGGGGAACCCCAGAATTTTAATCCCGGAATGCCACAGCAGTATCAGAGGCGCTTAAGCACTGGGGTTAAAAGCCCTAATTAAATCAATGGGAGTTTTTACTTATTCCCTATGGTTTAGTAGGATTGCACCACTTTTTTTGTCGTATGTGGTGCTCCCCCCACCACCACATTTTTCTTTTGTCACTATGTGAGTCTAAGGTGATGTGGGGATGGGCACATTTTGGGGGTAGGTGAAATCTCTTTGGGGGTAGTCCCAGTGTTGGTGGGGATGAGGAAAACCTGCAAAGATTTTTGAAAGCAAGGAAAGGCAAACACTTGCTAGAGGAGAAGTGGAGGGAAAGAACCTGGATAAGCAAGACAGACACCTGAGAGGTGGAGAAAGACTTTGATTGTGTGTTTGTGTGTAAAAGACTTGTGGAGGGATGAAAAGATGACAGACATGGATGGAAGGGCAGGCAGATAACGATGATTAGGAAAAGTTGGACAAAGCTGAGGTGCCACATGGTGTAATTTTTGACTACCAGAGGAACATGGCTGTGGAAGCAGATAATATATGGGGGGTTCTGTGGCTATGAGTGGACAGTGTAAAAAAGGGTTGGGTGTCAGTGCACTGTAGATCTAAACATTCACAAATTAATTTTAAGGAAGAATACATTGAGATGTCTCTTGTTTTCAAGTATGTCCTGGAGAGCTTTTACTTAACGTGGAACGTTCACCCTCCGTTGACTTAAAGTCATCTTATCAGGTGCTTTGAAAGGATTTTTGTGCTGTATATCTTTGTTTGTAAATCTATAAAATTCAAAGATATTTGATGTAATACCCATCACGTGACGTCCGCAGGTCACTCTGTGCGGCACTAGCTGTGCAGAACAGAGTACTGTAGAATCCCTGGTCAGAGATGGAGTAACTCCCCCAAGCCCGCCTTCCTCATTTTCATACACAAACAGAACGCATCCAAGTTTCATGAACATGCCTACAACACGTCCCATTCAAAAGAGGACCCGATCGAAGTGATAGTACTGTCTCTCAGGCAGCACATAGCCAATATGGCAGCACTCCAATGTTAAAAATAACGGACATTTAAAAGTAATTCTTATACTGTTAATGGGCACAAAAATGTTTTCTTTAACACTATCTCACCACTTTGGGGCTGACAACACGATACACCATTGTTATGGATACATGACAGTTCTGCATTAATGTGACAAAACTTCAGGAAACATCTACTTACGGACACAGTTAATGACTCTTCTACGTCTTTATGGCTCACAAGCTGGACATTACCATCTTCATAATAATGTACCTATAAAATGACAATATTCTTTTATTTGTTCACTGCAAACACTGAAATCCATTTATGGATATTCTGAAATCATATAAAAAGCAGAACATGTTCATGGAGTAATTTTAGTAGAAAATAGGTCATCATCATTACTGCATTGGTTTACCGTTTTATCTATAGTCATCTTGTATCAAATGGAAACTGTACCCTGGGAATAAAATGCTGTTTATTTGTTTAACAGAAGAGCTTACATAGGTATGCATCCACAGTAGAGTAGTCCGAAATATCAGATATCGTGAATTCCTAGGGTACAGTACTCCTTTGACCATCTGAGGAACAGAGGGGTATGAAACACATTGTAAAGCAATGTATTAAACACCAATCCGGTCCTTAAAGGGATAGTAATGTTTCACAAAAACAGCAGCTCCAATTAGTCTTCAGAGTATTTGGGGCATGGAGAGTGTTATTTCAATACTGTGAGAGTTGTAGTTCAAGAGTAATTGAATGATAAAGTATCCCCCTCCCGCCCCTTTTACCTAGTGAAAGCCACCTCCCCTCAGATGTGGGATCTGGTCCACAGACCAGACAGGTCACAGCAAGGGACAATCTTCTTACTGTGATAACAATGAAAACCCTGCCCCCCTTGACAGGTTTTTCCCTTATCTTAATTGAAGATTGTCCCTCTCTGCAATCTACCTGGACACACCCTGCTGCTCTGAGGTGAGCAGTGTTATATCAGTAAAAGGGGTGGGAGGAGGATACTTTATCATTCAATTACTCTTGAACTACAACTCTGACAGAATTGAAATAACACTCTCCAAGGCCCAAATGCTATGATGATTAATTAGAGCTGCTTTTATTATGAAACATTGCTATCCCTTTAAAGGTTTAACTAAACAATTAATCCAGCAACCCGTCAATTTGCTTAAGACATGAAAGTATCACATCACAGAGAATGCACAGCATAGCAAATTACCTGAATTTTTAAAATGCCAACCACTTTTGTAGTTGATGGTGTGATTGTAAACTTCCATTCTGATCTCCAGCGTCCATTCCTTTAAGAGGAAAACAATAACATTTAGTTAAATTAAAACAAAAACAAACAAACAAAAAAAACCTACATCTTGTTTTCTTAATCCTTTAGATATTCCCAACTCTAGTCCGTGGGATAAAACATGTCAGGTTTTAACTCTCTGAGTGTGTTAGATACCTCTCTGGCACTCAAAGGGTTAAGGATATGCCTAATTAAGGACAGGTAATGAAATTAAAGTGATTGAGCCACTGGTCTCCCACCTGTGAAAAATCCAGGGATATACTGAAAAACTGATCTGCTGTGGTTTTTCTGGTGGACTAATGTTGATCGTCAGTATCTAAAATACTAGATGTCCCCTATGAATTCCTTGCAATGTGTTGAAGCTCTCTTTAGTATCCAAGAGGTTAAAGGAGAAAAAAGTATTTTAACTATATCATTCTAAAAACACTGCTAAATACAATTTGAACTTTACTGTCCGTTCCATTTTAAATAGATAACATCCTATATAATAATTCGCTATGATGTCACGATGCAGTCATGTGCAGTAGCGACTGTCCTCGTTTAGCCAGTCTCTACTGTGCATGATTGCATCACGTGAGTGAGGTGACGCAAGACTGCATCTCATGGAGCAGTGAGGTAATGGCCTCTTCACCCTTTGAGTGCCAGAGGGGTATGCAACGCATTGCAAAGCAATGCATCGCGTATCCCTCTGGCACTCAAAGGGTTAAGATTACCGGGACCTTGGCCCATGTACACGGGCTTTTACACTAGTTGCTTATATTTAACATTTTTAATTGTATAGTTTGCCATTAAATATTTTGACGGATTTCAGTCACTATTAAAAATATAATAGTTATTTAAGTTTTATTATCCCACCTCCAATGCGATCTTCCAATTGAGACACTTCCTTTGACTGTTTGTAGCATGTATTTTATTAACTATTGTTTAACATAAAAAGTTACGTAACAAAGTACCAGTGTCACAATAAAAACATAATAAGATAATATCAACACTGTTACAAGTAAAAAATTCCTTTTCTCTTAGTCCATTGAGGGATGCAGGAACATGGAGTAGAGAGCTCCTCCTTAAAGATGGCAGGGCACATGAGACTAAGCTCGTATTACTCAAACCCCACCCCCAACGGTACCTGTGCTACATATTGGACGTAAGAGAAATTATAAAAAATATATTCAGGTGGAGTCGGTAAGAAAACAACAGTGTACCCATTGTGCAATTATTAAGCATCAAGTAGAGTGCAGATATTTCAAGTGGAAAGTTCCTAGATAGTTTGAAAAATACCATGAATTTGATGCTAAAGTTCAAAAAACTTACCAAAAGTTTTTTGCTTGAAACTGATGGCTCTCTATACACACAATAATGGTTTGCTGTCCATCGATTGTCTTACCATACACCTGGACAAGAGAGGAGATTTTATTTTAAAATGTGTAAATTTAAAATATATGAAAAATATTTATTTAATTAAAAGAATTAAGAATAGTCAACAGGTCACCAAACAATATGTTTTAGAAGACAGAGCTGCTCTAATAAAACTTACTTTAAATTTAGCCTATAAATGCATTTCAGCAATAATATCTAGAAACAAACATCAAACAGGAATTCAACTGATCTTTGATTATGAGACTATTATGACAAGAGTTTTCAACTGCCAATGCCTTAGAGGACGAAACGGAGATAAACTAAGTAGCATGTTAAGGGAAGTAAAATCTGAATTTTATTTTTATTTTTGCCATCACAAGCCACAAATTTGTGTTTTTTAGGCAACTGGCATCGTGTTTGCTCTTAATTCCTTAGACTCAGGTGATGTCCACTGCCAACTTCCAAAACAGCCTCTTGGCTCATGCTGTTCTTTCAAAGTGCTCACCTTTCATTAATAAATGTAAATGAACAAAGGGATAGAAGGAAAAGTAAACCGGATGAACTGAGATGACATAGCAACAGTGGGCAAAGGAACAAGGCGTGTGTGTGTGTGTGTGTGTGTGCGCGCGCGCCATGTTGATTCCTGCTAATAATCTTAATTCTTGCGGTGTAATCCTGAATATAATCCCTTATTATCTCTTCTAGCAGTTTTCCCACTACAGAGGTCAAACTCACAGGTCCATCATTCCCAGTTTCTGTTTTAGTTCTCTTAAGTAGAAGCACTACATTGGCTTTACGCCAATCCTGTGGCACTGAGTCTGTGGTGTCAGAATCTTTAAAGAGTATAAAAGGGGTCTTGCTAACACTGCACTGAGTTCCTCAAGAACCAGTGGATGTATACAATCAGGACTCAGTGCTCTGTCAGTCTTAATTTTGTCCAGTCTTTTCATGACCTTTTCTTGTGTTAACCCAATATCGGATAATGGTATGGTTTTATTTGTTACTTGATGAGGCTCTTCTACCATTCCTTGTTCCCTTGTATATACTGATGCAAAGAAAGTGTTTAGAACATCAGCCTTTTCCTTATCCTCTCTAATGAACTCACCTATCTTATTTTTGAAACGTCCAATGCACTCCCTCCTAAGCTTTCTGCCATTTATTTATTTGAAAAATATTTTTGGATTAGTCTTGGTCTCACTTACAATTCGATTTTCATTATCTATTTTTGCTACCCAAATTGCCTTTATGTAATCTTTGTTGCAGTCCCTGTATTTCAAGAAATAATGTTCTGTACCTTCAGATTTAAAATAGTTTAACACCTTAAGGACCAGCCGCGCATGCATGCGGCTGTCACTTAAGGATCACGCACCATTTGTTTTTTTTTTTCGTGAATCCGATTCCGGACTCCCCGAATGACGTGCAGTTGCGCAGAGAGCCTGGAATTCCACAAAAGGGATTAAAGGCCTTTTTTTCTTGCGATTTCCTTCTTTACATCTCCAGTTAACTACACTGGATGTGATCTACTTCTTTTGTATTTGTTCCCCACTGTAGATACTGTTGGGTACATTTCTGCAACCTTGGGGGGTCATGAAGCCATTTGCTCAGGGCTCTCTAGAATACATGTGGTAATGGAGGCTATGAGGGTGTTCGCAAAAACTAGCCGACATTATGATGGGTCCCCAGGAGCCCTATGCAGAACAACTGGGTTAAGAAGACATGCCTTTACTGCATCAAATTTTAACCTCTCCCTCCATGGAATCTGACACTGTGCGGAGAGAAAAATAAGAGTAAAAAAGCAAGGTAACTGCAACAAGCTACAGTATTCACACCATCCCAAATGGAATTGACTGATCAGAAGTTCCACTCTCAAGGAAGAGTGTCAGAAGTAGGTGTGCCAGACGGAGAAGGATAGGGAGAGATGGATTCCTGCAGCAAGCAGAGAGCTCAGTCCTACCTGGCACAGAAGGAAGGAGAGCAAGGACCGCAATAAACAAAGGCCCTAAGAGTCTAAAAATTACCAGAGGCCATGGCTCTCTGTACATTTTGTGAGGCCTACAATGGCAACCTGTACAGACACTGACATTGCCACAACATACCTAGGCATTGTTGCTGACCATGTGCATCCCTTTATGGCCACATTCTACCAATTTTCAAATGGATACTTCTAGCATGATAATGCACCATGTCACAAAGCATGCATCATCTAAAGTGGTTCCAAAAACATGACCGTTTACGCCAATACCTGTGCAATTCCCAGAATGAAATCCAATTAAACACCCCTGGCATGAGGTGGAACAGGAAGTCTGCAGCATAAATGTACAGCAGACAAATCTGCAGGAACTAAGTGTTGCTATTGAGTCGGAATGAATCAAAATCCCCAAGGAATGTTTCCAGCACCTTGTTGAATCCATGAAATAAAGAATTCATGTTGTTCTGGAGGGAAAATGGGGTCCAATCTGGTACTTGTTGAACCTAATAAAGTGGCCACCGAGTGCATATCATATATTAAGGAGTTAAACAATCGTAGTATTTATACTTACAGTGCAGACTCCATTTGGATAATGATCTTTCACATAGGATCTCACTGCAGTGTCTATGGTGTTTCTCCACGAGTCTATTGCATTTTCTCCATCTGAAGGCCTTGGATCACTTGCCTCTTTTCTTAAGTGATCAAACTTAAAAGAAATCTTATTTTTTGGATCCAAAAACCTTCCATTACCAAGATCACCATGTTCTGTAATTAATACCTGCAATGCATGGAAAAAAAACATTATTACATGTCAACCACTGTATGAATGTATGCTAATACAATTTAATATTTAGGTCATTTACGGAATAAGCCTAAAAACTATCAGACACACACTGAGAAATATTTAACTTCTGCTACTTAAAGGAGCAGTAAATATTTTATTACTACAAAAAGTAAGGTTTTTCCGGTTAAGTAAACCAAGGGTATTTCACTGCTGAGAGCACAACAGGGACCAAATAAAAATGCATGTTCATTTTAATAGGTATTATAATGCACTAAATGCTACAGAGGTGTCCAACATATTGAATCCCTTGGGCAGGTATCAAAATGCTGATCTTCACAGTGGTCTGTAGGAGTGTGCGTGCACACTAAGGACATCTGAGCTTGGACTCGCAGCATGGGGCAAAGTACAAATTTCCAAAACTTACATAGATTTAAATGGCGCTATTTAACTCGTTGGATACTATAGAGGTCTTGGAGACCACTTAAGCATTCAATGGGTTAAAATCTCCATTTGAATTGATGATAATGTGTATTTGAATATCTGATTTGCTCCAGAGTTACTTCACTTTTGTACATATAGGCCAGAGAGTAACAGAAAACAGGCATTTGTATAAAGCGAATGGTGAAGCATTTGTGACTTAAACCAGCTGGACCATAAGCAGCAAGTAAAAACAGACCTAATTCACATGAATTTCACTGGAGCTTTTAATTCCTAAATTCTAGAGGGGTATGCAATGCATTGAAAGACCTACAAAGCATTCAAGGGACACATTTAAATGAAATGGGATGTTTCATTGTACTCTATAGTGCAACTGGCTTGCCCCAAAATTTGCTCCACCTTCTTTTATATACATGCCCCCAAAGAATGTTGTTTTCCAGTATCCACCCACTTCACTTAAGGAAATCATAATGATAAAATGCAGGTTTGCTCTTGTATAATAGAGCCCACTGTACCAGTCACAGCTAATTTTAATTTATACTCTCAGTCACTTGCAAAAATTATGCACAAGAAGGTATCTACAGTGGATATAAAAAGTCTGCACACCCCTGTTAAAATGCCAGGTTCTTGTGATGTTAAAGGATTCAATTGCAAAACAAACTGAAATGGTTGAGGGGGAAAAATAAAAAAAACTCACAATAACCTGGTTGCATAGGTGTGCACACCCTTAAACTAATACTTTGCTGTAATAAAATCAAAAGGTGCTTCAACAATCAGTCTTTTTGGGTAGCATGGCACATCTTGACGTGGCAATATTTGCCCACTCTTCTTTGCAAAAGCACTCCAAATCTGTCAGATTGCGAGGACATCTCCTGTGCACAGTCCTCTTCAGATCACTCCACAGATGTTCAATTGTATTCAGGTCTGGGCTCTGGCTGGACCATTCCAAAATGTTAATCTTCTTCTGGTGAAGCCATGCTTTTGAGGATTTGGATGTGTGCTTTGGGTCGTTGTCGTGCTGAAAGGTGAACTTCCTTTTCAGCTTTGTAACGGACACCTTAAGGTTTTGTGCCAAAATTGCCTGGTATTTGGAACTGTTCATAATTCCCTCCACCCTGACTAAGGCCCCAGTTCCAGCTGAGGAAAAACAGCCCAAAGCATGATGCTACCACCACCATGCTTCACCGTCTTATGGTGTTCTTTGGGTGATGTGCAGTGTTGTTTTTGCGCTAAACGTACCTTTTGGAATTATGGCCAAAAAGTTCAACCTTGGTTTCATCAGACCATAACACATTTTCCCACATGCTTTTGGGGGACTTGATGTTTATTACTGCAAACTTCAGCCGGGCTTGGACGTTTTTCTTTACAAGAAAAGGCTTCCGTCTTGTCACCCTACCCCATTCATATGAAGAATACAGGAGATTGTTGTCACATGTAGCACACAGCCAGTACTTGCCAGAAATTCCTGCAGTTCCTTTAATGTGCAGTAGGCATCTTGGAAGCCTCCCTGACCAGTTTTCTTCTCATCAATTTTGGAGGGATGTCCAGTTCTTGGTAATGTCTCTGTAGTGCCATATTTTCTCCACTTGATGACTTTCTTCACTGTGTTCCATGGTATATCTAATGCTTTGGAATTTTTTTTTTTTTTTTTTTCCAACCCTTCTCCTGACTGATATCTTTCAACAATAAGATCCCTCTGATGCTTTGGAAGCTCTCCGCGGACCATGGCTTTTGCTCTGAGATGCAACTAAGCAAATGTCAGGAAAATCCTACTAGAACGCCTGAACTTTGTGATTAATCGGAGTCACTTTAAATGATGGCAGGTGTGTAATGACTTCTATTTAACGTGAGGTTGAATGTGATTGGTTAATTCTGAACACAGCCACACCCCCAGTTATAAGAAGGTGTGGACACCTATGCAACCATGTTATTGTGAGTTTTTTATTTTTTCCCCCTCAACGATTTCAGTTTGTTTTGAAACTGAATTGTTCACGTTATAGGTCACATTAAAAGGTAGAAAAAAGTTCTGACACGATTTATCTTTGTCTCATTCTTTAACATCACAAGAACCTGGCATTTTAACAGGGGTGTGTAGACTTTTTATATCCACTGTAAAGTATTATAATGCAAGCAGGAGGCAAGAGGCCCAGTATTTTTGAAAGCCAAAAGATAATGGGTCTTATTCAGGAAGCTAAAGAATAGCAATCCTGTGACAAACAACTGCACTAAAGAACAAAAGTGAATTTTTGTGTACTTATTGATAAACACTTTTATCTTAGTCCATGTGAAACACAGAAAACGTGGGATGCACTTGCAAAAAAGAGTTCTCTGCACAGACATGCACAGTTTGAACATAAAACAAAGCCAAAAAAGAGTAAAGAAACAGAAATGGAACAACACAGGGAATCCTCTGAACAGAGAACCTAAGAGGAAATCCTTGCCTGGGACTCGAAATACTGTTTTTCTCTGGGAGGCAAGTCCTGTGCTCGAAATGGTCTTCTAGAAAAGGATTTAATCTGAAGTACACAAAAATCCCCTTTTCTCTTACATCCTACATAGTGGAGAACCTGGGATGGAACCAGTGATTATTTCTTGAAATTGATAACCAAACCGTGTTGCTCCAGAAGAGTGAATCTGAGTGTGCAAAAGCTCCTTTGAAAGAGCTTTTAGTAAAAAGGTTGTTCATATAGGAAGTCAAAACTCGAGATCAGATGTGCGCCGCCAGGGCTGACATGACCCTTATGAATATCCATGGAGCAGACACAAACCCAAAGTGAAGTGTGGTAAAACTGAAAATGATCATCTTGAAAGGCATATTGAAGGAAAAGGTGATGATCTGAGTGGATAAGAATGTGTAGATAGGTGCTTTATAGGTCTAGGTGAGTCAGGATTGAGAGGTACTCTGGACATGAAGAAAGCACTTGGGACGGAAATATATGCGGTACCATTCTAAAATGATCTGCAATGCCCACTGGTCCACCATGGAAACATCCCATGAACAGTGAAAAAATGACCTAATGTCTGTGAAGGACCAGGTCCCAGCAAGTCATGTGGAGGGAGGGTTGTCAGTTTTCAGCTTTTGCACTTGCTTCTTGCCCATCCAAGCCTGTTTGAGTTATGGAGAGGGACACACTTGGGTCATTGAGGAAAGCAGTGCCATAGAAGTGTACCCATAAGGGCATGGGTAAAGAAAACCATACATCTTCCCTGCAAAAAGGGAACATTTAGAAGTAACCTGAGGCAATAAGGTTCTCTTGCCTCCATTTGCATTACTGATAACTTTGTACAATTTCAGGCCAAACAGCCATTTGCCCACAAATGGGAGAGTAACAAAGATCCTTTTGAGTATGAAATTAAATCACAATGAAGAGCAGCCACAGACAAAGTCAAGGCCTTTCCAGTAAGCTTAATGACATCAAAGGCCAATTCAGCAAGGTAAACATGAGCTTCAAGGATCTTAAAAATAAGGACCACTAGGCCCTCCTTGGGTGTGTTTGCTTGGATGGCATCCACAAAAGCTGGTCACCCCAGACTATCACAGCCCTAGTCACCCATGCAATGGCAAATGTAAGGTGAAAAGTGGCTCCAGGTGTCAAAGCTGTCACATCTCCAGGAATTAGGATGGTTAGTGATTTCTCAGAAGAGTCAGCTCTCACTATCTAATTTTTCACTTGATGGTTCTGGATTCAACCAACAATTTGGTTTCCCTTTCTCCTACCAGGTTAAAAGGGATTATCAGCAGAGTAAGAGTTCAAGAAGTTACCAATTCATACAGCCCAAGATTATATGCAGCTGTTGTTGTGCTTTGATCTAATTGATCCAGGGAGTAGCCTGGGCAAAACTACACATGAGACCGGTCCATATACACCAGCAACACATCTCAGAGGATCTCTCTTTCTCCTGTGGTAAGAAAAGAACCAAGATGGTGGACAAACCCAGATAACCTGAGGAAGGGAACTCCGTTGGAAGAACTTCAGTGACAAAGGATTTCTACAGATGCAAGTCTGACGGGATGGGGAGGATGATGGAGAAGCATAGCGATCCAGGGAGTTTGGTCCAAGGAGGAAAAGGCCATGCACATAAATATATTGGAACTAAAAGCAATAGTGTGTGAATGAAGGCCGCTAAGGACCCCATGACCCGGGTAAACACTCGGGGCACAGATAGCAGGCCAAATGGCAGACCTGTGAACTGGTAGTGCCCGGAGCTGTAGCAAATAGCAGATCGTGTTGGCTGCTGGGAGGATAGGGATGTGTAGGTACTCATCCTGAAGGTCTAGGGACACCAGATACTCCACTGGGCATATCGCTGCGATGACATAACGCAAGGATTCCATCTTGAAGCGCATAGCCAACACATATTTGTTGAAACACTTCAGGTCCAGGATGGGACGAAAGCCACCGTCCATCTTTGGGACTACAAACAGGATGGAATAAAGACCTGAACCGAGCTCTGGGAGAAGAACTGGGATCAGAACCTCCTTGACTAGAAGTGAATCCACTGCTTCCCGAAACAGCCAAACCTTTCCTGGATCTTTTGGCACTCTGGACAAAAAGAAACAAAATGGTAGAAGGGACGCTAAACCTATTCTGTACCTTTCCAAGATTACCCGGAAAACCCAGTGGTACTGAGGATTCCCAGGAGTCTCGAAAGAGGTAAAGATGCCCACCACTACTGGTAAATGTGGACCAGGATTCCATCAGTCAGGCGGAAGTCTGCTTGACAGGGTTAGCCCTTGGAGCTGCTAGCTTGGGCTGCCACTGCTGTCTAGGCTTGGCGGAGGAACTCACGTGGGAGGCTTGCAAAGTTTTCAGCCTTTGCGCCTCCATTTGGCAGGGACAAACAAGACGCAGTTTCCCCACCATAGTTGGACATTTAGTGGACATCCAAGGGAACAAAGTGCTCTTGCTTCCATTAGCATCACTAATAATCTGCTTTAGCTCAGTTCCAAAAGACTTGTCCTGAAAAGGCAAGGAAACCAATTACTTTTTTGAGATTTGATCCACAGACCAAATCTTAAAGGGATAGTAATACTTCGTTTTAACTTTATTTTATTTTGTAGGCATTAAAAAAACATGAATAATGATATAAGTCTTATCTCCCAAACCTTTATGGTTTAAGAGATATTCACAAGCAAAGTGTCCCCCTCCCGCCCCTTTTACTGATGTAACACTTTTCAGCCAGGGCAGAAGGGAGCTGCCCAGGTAGACTGCAGAGAGGGACAATCTTCAATTAAGATAACAGAAAAACCTGAAAAGCTTGTCAAGGGGGGCAGGGATTTCATTGTTTTCAAAGGAATAAGAGTGTCCCCTTCTGTTATCTGTCCAGTCCATGGACTGCATTCCACATCTGAGAAGAGATTGTTTACAGTAGGTAAAAGGGGCGGGAGGGGGAAACTTCGCTTGTGAATATCTCATAAACCATAAAGGTTTGAGAGATAAGACTTATATCATTCTTCATGTTTTTTTAATGCCTACAAAATAAAATAAAGTTAAAACGAAGTATTACTATCCCTTTAAGCCAAAAGGTGCATTGTGCAGCAACAGAAAAGTCGGAGGCCTTGGTGGACAACCTGATTGCCTCAATGTTGGCAGTCATCCCTCAGCACGTACAGCTTCCATAAGCTGTTCACCCCAGACAGAAACTGCCCTATTAACCCAGGCAGAAGCAAAGATGGGTCTAAGCGCCGCACCAGTGGCTGCAAAGTTGGCCCTGAGAAAAGAATCCAGTTCTTATCTGCAGGATCCTTAAAACAAGCTGCATCTGTCAATAGCATGGCAGTAGTTTTTGTAGACAGGAGTGTCAACAGATGGAGGCGAAGCTTACAGCGCTAAAGCTGCCTCAGAAAAAGGGCACAGTTTAAAAACGATCTTGGTAATACACCGCCGTATATCTGGAGTTTTCCACTCATCTAGCATTAGAGGGAAAACACAGAAGAGATTTCTTACTCCTCTAGAAGAAGACATCCACAGAAGAAGACCCCTCAGCAGAGGTGTCAGAGACATGAAGAGTCTCCAAAACAGCCCTGATGAGTCCATCAGCTGACGGAAGGGGGTAAGCTTCATAAGAGTTCCCATAGGAGTAGGAAGAGCCCATATCTTCATATCCCCCCCCCCTCATGCGCCTCTAAAATTTGAGGAACACTATGTGATATAAGGGCCACATATCTGAAAGTAGCGGGTGGCTTCCTGGAGTGGAGAACCCATTGAAGGGAGAATTGTATTTGAGCTACTGAGAACATAAGCATTTTTACCCAAATTGGCTTAGTACTGGAGGGCCCAGGTGGGGTAGTAGGGAACACAGTATATGAGGGGCAGAGAGATCCAGAATACTCTCTGGGAAGCGTTTGACATGAGGGACAGTAAACAAAGGGGGGGTAGGGGACGCCTCTGAGTCCTTAGTCTTATATTTACTCCCATGACCCTTAGAATCTGACATCCTGACAGTAAAATTGTCTGAAACCAGCATAAATCCAGTAAATAATAAATATCCCCAGAGTAATACGTCACCTTAGAAAGCCCAGAAAATGTCACTTATCTGGCAGGTAAAGGGTTAATCTGGAGAAGCAGAGCAAGGAGAGTCTGCCTCTGCATAGCATAAGCAAGAAAGAAGTAAAATGGTGACTGCAACACAAGCAGCCAATCGGAAAGAAAGCCTGCAAAACAGGCATTCTGGGAAACAATCTTCTCAATTGCGGTTTCCTAGCAATGCCTACAATTCTGTCTGTGGATTGTCAAAGGCCCCCCAAGACACTCAGTATATGATCTGGATGAAAGGACATGAGGAGACAAGAAGAAAGAGCCCACTCTGACTACTGTATGTCACACAGTTGCAGAGTTATGGCCCAAAGAATTTCACCCATAGAAGTCAATGGAATAAAGATGGTGTTGGCACAGGAATGTGTTCTTAAAGGGGTCAAAATGAATAAAGGAACCCAAATACCCTAAAATCCCAGGAGACATGTGAAGGTAGCCTAAAAGTGATACCCCAAGCAGGAGGGAAGGTGAAACAGACCCGCAACACCCCTAAAACTATGAAACCCAACAGATACAAATAATAAAATTACCCAACATCAGAGCAGGGGTCATCAAAGACTCATAACAGTCTGTAACGGTTTTTAAAGACTCTCAGACCAGTGTGTGAAATAAAAACACAATTTATTTAGAGTAAGTTAAGGCAAAGGTACGCCCTCTAGTGGCGGTTGATATACACCAGCAGTAGGGACTGATAGATACAATTGGAAATGCACAAACGTATTACATGTATAAATACACAGCAGTAGATTGGAATATAACCACAGAGGGTTAAGTCCTTGATAACAGTCAGTCTCAGATGTGGATGTTTGGAACGCCCTGGTTGTTATAAGGCTGTGCTGGAGACAAAGTTCATCATAGGCTGGATACAGGACTGCCTCACCACGGTGTTCAGTAAGAAGAAGCACAGGAATCCACTTAGCCCCCTCGGGCGTACCTACTGGAACTGCTTCAGCGAGTGCAAGTGCAAATATCCCCCACGGGCGTAATTGGAACCGGCCTGCAATGCGAGAGCTGCCAAGCCTCCTCAGACTTAACAGGACACCGGGATATGACGTGCAAGAGCCAATAGCCCCACGGGCGTAGTTACCAGATTTGCTAACGCTGACGCCTTTGCCTGCCACCACTCTGTATAACGGAATCGCCCAGTATTGCAAAGAGAGAGAGTCTTAGGCGCCCAACCGGCCCAACGGATGTGAATACTCTGCAAGGATGTACAGAGCTGCCGACGGAGAGCGGCCAACTCAGCAGGAGTATCACCGAGAACGAGACTCTTACGGGAGTAGAGAGAGTGGAACCAAGGCAGCACTGCTAGGGTTAAAAAGCACGTTTACTCGAGGCTTTTTCAGCGGTATAGCAAGGCTCTGCAGTATGAGGAAGGCGTACAAACGCACAGCTCTGCACAGGTAGAAACACTGCACTTGATCGGAGTACACCAGGCAAGGCAGTCACACCAAAGGCTGGAACAGCAGATAATGTCGCGGCGGCGACAACTGGAACGCAGGTCACTGGAACAAGCAGGAGTCGATCTTCGGAGCAGGAAGTCAGCCAGGCCGGGTCGGAGCACATAGGAGGTAGTCATACAAGCCGGGTCATACACAAGCAGGAACGTCAGCCAAACCGGGTCAGGATCCAAGGGTGGTAGTCAGACGGGCCGGATCATACACAAGCAGGAACACTGGAGAATAGTCAGGACAAGCCGATTCGGTACACAGGAATCCGGAACACAGCAACAGTACAACTGGCTCAGAAACACCATGAAAGGGCATCTGACAGATGTGATAGCCAGGTATAAAAAGGTCACCAGGGGGCGGGCCAAACCAACACAGGAAATCAGTGTCTGCCACAGATAAGACTGACAGGAATCACAGGCACTGTGATACAGTCCCTGTATGGAGAAACACAGGATTGGGACAATGTGGACCAACGAATTCAAAGGGTCACTCACCAATCTTCTGTCTTCAGGTTACCAATATGTAGGATTCCACTGCGAGGGAAAACTTGGTGTGCAAGATTCCCTCCACAGGGCTGAAAAGGTCCACACAGCACCAGCTAACTGGTCCATCCACTCCAGGGGAAGCCCAGAAATGATAACATGCTTCATGGGGGAATTCTGACAGCCCCATACCACAAGCAAAACAATAAAAAAAGCTAAAAATTGAGGTGTGTCACTGTCCATATGTATTGTTCGAAAACACATGAAAACTGGCTAGTATGAGGGCAAGGCAGGGTTGAGCAGAAGGAGTGGCAAGGAGTCTCCGCCTTCAAGACTCTGTCATTTAAGATGTGTCCTGCCCTCTAATGAAGGGACTCAACCCCATGGTACTTGTGTTCCATACTGAATGTAAGAGAAAACAAGCAAGTTCAAGTTATATCAGACAGTATGGTGGCTGTTCTGTACATAAAGAACCAGGGTGGAACAAGGAGCAATTCATTGAATTTAGAAGCCGGAAGAATCCTAAGGTTGGCAGAAAAGAAACTAGCAGCCTGAACTGCCAAGGAGACTACCTAAGCAGGAACAGACTGGATCCTAGGGAGTGGTCACTGAACAGAGAGGTCTTCAACAATATTGTTTCAAAGTCGGGAAGAAAAGTGAAAGATTTAATGGTATCTTGGAAAAACAAAAAATACAATAAATTATTTTCCAGAAGAATCCAATGGCTCTGGGCACAAATGCCATGAGAGGAACATCTCTCTAGGACATCTGTTCCCTCTAGTTCCCAAGAAATCAAGAGTTCTGAGGAAGATCAGGCAAGACAAAGCAATGTTATAATCATAGCCCCAGACTGGCCAAAAAGGATATGGTTTTTGGAGTTGGTCATTCTGTCAGTATCAAGTGCCTGGCCTCTTCCTTTCAGACAGGACCTGCTGTCCCAGGGTCCAGTCTTGTACTCACATTTAACTGCTTGGAGGCTGAGAGGAATTCCTTGAGATCCAGAGGTCTCTCAAATGCTGTAATAGATACTATAATTTCTAGAAAGAAATAATCTTCATCCAACATCTACTGTAGAGGGTGAAAAATATTCAGGAACAGGTGTGATAACAGTGTGGATAGAGCAGCTATCAATTCAGCCAATATCCAGGTCTGCATCTAGCCTCATTAAAAATTTAGCTTTCAGCCGTTTCTGCTTTGTTGGCAAGATGATTCACAGAGGAATATTTGGTTAAGAAATACTTAAGAGCCATAACCAATGTCAGACCAAGACTTAAGGAGGTCATACCTTCTTGGGATCCAAATGTGTCACAGCATACCTTGGTTCCAGTGCCGCCACTTCAGGCGCCGCTCGAAATGACACCCTCGGTGTCAGCGGTTGTCCATGCCTTGTCCTATGGGACTCAAAGCGATTCAAAGATTTTTGGGGTTTGTGAGTTACAACAGAAAATTCATAAAAAACTTCTCCACTATTGTCAAACTACTTACCGGCATGACTTGTAAAGGGGACAAGACCTCTGAATGGTCCCAAGTGGCTATTCTGGCTTTTGAAAATTTGCTTCAGCTCCGATATTGGTGCAACCCAATCCCTCCCTGCCCTTTACCCTGGAGGTTGACTCATCCGAGATTGGAGTGGACGCCCTGTTGTCACAATGCTCAGCTTCTGGTGAGGCCTTATGCCCTTGTGGGTATTTCTCTAGAATAGAGATGGTATACCAAATAGGGGACAGAGTTATTGGCTATTATCCTGGCTCTGAAAGAATGGAGGCCCCTCTTGGAGGGCACTAAATCTCCTATCCGGATTCTGAGCGACCACAAGAATCTCATTTACCTTTCTGAAGCTAAGTGCTTGTCTTCCAGGCAAGCCACATGGGAACTGTTCCTTTACCAGTTTAATTTTGCGGTCGCCGATCTTCCGGGCTCTAAAAATGTGAAAGGCAGACACATTGACTTGCCAGTTTTGCAGCCTTTCCAGGGAAGAGGTTCCACCGTCCCCGATCATTCCAGCTGATCACATTCTTGCTACTATAAGAACCTGTATTACTTCCCATCTAGGTGAAAAGATTTTGGCAGCTCAGCCCCCGCTGAAAAGCCTGACGGACAGTGCTTTGTTCCAGCACAGTTGAGTATTAAGCTGTTGGAGACCTATCATGCCTCAAAAATTGCTGGCCACATTGGTCGTTAATTGATTTGGTCCTTGTCGCGAGTATTCTGGTGGCCTAGTCTCCGGTCCGACTGTGCTGCCTTCATTGCTGCCTGAACAACCTGTGCTCAAAATAAGTCACCCCGACACCTGCTGGTGGGCTTGCTCCAGCCAGTTGCCAACAGGGAACGTCCCTGGTCACATCTATCGACTTTATGTTCGACCTCCCAAGCTCCATGGGCTGTACAGTCATCCTGATGATTGTGGACAAATTTTCGAAGATGGCGCACTTCGTGCCACTTAAGGGCTTACCATCCACGCAGGAATTGGTGGTGGTATTCGCTAGGGAGGTTTTCCGACTCCATGGCATATCCAAAGTAATTGTGTCTAATTGAGGAAGCCAATTTGTGTCCCTCTTCTGGAGGTGTTTCTGTGCTCAGATGGGAATTCAACTGGCATTCTCCTCCGCGTACTACCTGCAGCCTAACGGTGCGGCAGAAAGGTTGAACCAAACCTTAGAACAGTTCCTCTGCTGCTATATCTCTGACCACCAGGAATTGTGCTGTTAACTCTTCTACTCAGAATTCCCCGTTCTTGGTCAACTATGGGCTCCAACCCTCGGTTTTTCCTGAGACCTTCCAAGCACAAGGGATTCCGTCTCTTGACGAGCATTTGAGGGCACTCCGTTCCTCTTGGGTTCGGGTACAGCATACCCTACGTGGTTCCGTGCAGCGAAAAAAAAGGCAGGCCGACCATAGGAGATTGCCGGCACCTACCTTCCAGGTAGGAGACAGAATGTGGTTGTTGTCCTGTAATTTGCACCTCCAGGTTCCTTGTAACAAACTAGCACCTTGATTTGTTGGTCCTTTACGTGTGTTGCGCAAGATTAACCTGGTGGCTTATGCATTGGGACTTCCAGCCAATATGAGCATTCATAATGTCTTCCATGTTTCCCTGTTGAAGCCACTGGTCTGCAACCAGTATACCTCCGCTCTTGTCAGTCCTGCTCACGTGACAGTTGCAGATCACGAGGAATATGAAGTACAAAATATTCCAGACTCCAGTTTGGTTCAAGGGCACCTACAGTACTTTATTCACTGGAAGGGATACGGTCCAGAGGAGCACTCTTGGATTCCAGCTGATGATGTGTTCACGCTCCTGTCTTCATACGAAGAGTTCATGCGCACTTTCCTGACAAACCCCGGCCAGCTCTGCGGAGGGGGGTACTGTCACAGCTTACCTTGGTTCCAGCCCCGCCGCTTCAGGCGAGGATTGAAATGCGCCCTCTGCATCAGCGGCCGTCCATGCTGCATGGATGGTCGCAGGAATATGGCAAGCGGTTCGACGCATCAGAGCAGATGTGTCATCTGCAGGCATGAGGCTTCAGTATGTAGCAGGCCTCTGTTTTACGTGTTGCTTCCTGTAGCCTCCTCCTTCCTACACTTCCTCCCTCTGAGCTGCTACTCCTACCTACTTCCTGAGGAGGGGTTTAAAGGGCAGACTGAATCCTAACTTGGCTGCCCTTGCGTTGTTGTACAATACAGTTCTGTTTCCTTGGGCTCTGTGTATGACCTGGCTTGTCTGACTATTCAATCTGGTGCCGACTTGTGGCTCTGTCTGACTATTCTCCTGCCTTATCTTTTGATAGTGGACACCCAGTCTGGTGCAGACCTGTGGCTTTGGCTGACTACCTGAACTGTGTATGACCTGGCCTGTCTGACTACCCTCTCTGGTGGTGACCTGTGGCTCTGTCTGACTATTCTCTTGTATGTCCCCTGTACCTAGCAGACACCCAATCTGGTGCGGACCTGTGGCTCTGGTAGACTAGCTTATACTGGCTGCAGGCATGAGTCAGAGATCCGCTTCCTATTACTGACTACAGGCTTGAGTCTGGTATCCTTCCCATGGTTCTGAACCTAGTGTTCTTGTTCTGTTCCAGTTCCTGATTCCTGCAGAGACTACCAGTGGCTTTGGCCTAGTCTCTAGCAGTGTGGTCAGTCTTGGCAGCGTAATAATTCTGATAGTAGTGCTTGCTGGCTTGTGACCCTCTGCTTATTCCTGCTACCTTACTACTGTGTGCTACTTTGTTGTTATTCAATTAATTGCATTTTACTATACTGTACTGACTCCTGAATATTTCTGGGGAACTGTGACAAAATGTAGTCTTGGACCAAATGACAACTTCATCGAGATTTCAACCTCTGGGATCAAATTCCTCTAAAATTGCTCACTTTCAGAACAGTTTTCCTTGTGGCAATTACTTCAGCTAGAAGAGTTTGAGAGCTTCAGACCTTCTCCCTACATTGTCTTCCATCAGGACAAGGTAGTACTGAGGACTAAATCTGAGTTTAGATCGAAAGTTGTGTCTTTTTTTTTTTTTTACATCTGAATCAGGATATCATACTACCATAATTTTGTCCTAATACCAAAGACAAGAACTGTTACATAATTTAGATTTGCTCAGATGTGTGTCTATCTACCTAGACAGAACACACAGCTTCAGAAAGCAGACTCCCTGATTGTTCACTTCCAGGGAAGAAGTAAGGGTACAGCAGCCTCAAAGGCCTCCACTGCAAGGTGGAAAACAGAGTGAATTAGAATAGAATACCTGGAAAAAGGAAAAGATCAAGAAATATTACTAAAGGCGCTTTCAACCAGAGAAATAGCTACTTCTTAAGCTTCAATGGCATGGGCCTCAGCAGAGGATTTCTTCAAAAAAAGCAACATGGTAATCTATTGTCACAATTCCCTGCTGCTCGTTCACCTCATGGCCGCTTCCTGAGTTTAGCCGGTCTCTTCTCCCTTCTTGCAGCTCGCTTCCTCGCAGCCACATTTGGGTTTGCGCATGAGCAGTATCGTTGCTACCCATCTGTGGCACCTGCGCTATGACGTCTCTGCCTGTCTCTCCCTGGGCGAGATGGCCCAATCGGACACAACTCTCAGACAAGACCTCTCCTTCCTATTGGCTCCCCTTACTATTAAACTGGCAACTTCAGACTATGGCTGCCCTTCCAAGAGCTTGCAGCATTGTTTATGGTCTTTATTTTCTGGTTCCTGAATTCTTGGCTTCAGACTCAGCTTGCTGACAAGCCTCTGCATCTCTAACCCTTGGCTACAGACCCGAGTTCCTGACCACTTCTAGATCTTCCACCCTTGTCTACTGACCTGGCTTGCTGACCACCTTTAGATCTCAAACCCTTGGCTACTGACCCGGCTTGCTGACCACCTCTTCACCTCCAACCTTTGGCTACTGACCCAGCTTTCTGACCACCTTTAGCTCTCCAACATTTGGCTACTGACCTGGCTTGCTGGCCACCTCTTGATCTCAGCTCCTTGGCTACTGTACTGGCTAGCCTACCGTATCCAGTCAGATCTTTGTTCCGGTACCTCTTAGTTTCTCCTTGTTCTTAACGGATCCCTGTGTACTCCCATCCTGGTTGCACCCTGGCTCAACTGGGGTGGAACAATCTGATTTTGCTACCAGCATCTATACCCAGCCTCAAGCTGCAGTAAGGGAGTACCCGGCACGCAGTCTATGAACTCTAGCACCGCTCCCTAACGCTGCACTCTAGCTAGTGATCCAGCACTAGGCTATGCAGGTCTCTACCCCCCCCCCCCCCCGTGTAGTGACATTTATATCCACTTTCATCAACCATCATAGCATAGATACGCATGCTTCAGCCTGCAGTCCTTTAGGTAGTTGTTCATTCACGACTGTTAAGACCTTTCCATAATTTTCCTATTTGTTTGCACTGGATGTTTCTTTTTGAACTTTGGTTCTTCATTTTTTAAGTGTTGTGTGTTGCATTCATTGCGTAGTTGGGCAGCTACACAGTTTTTGAAGGGGTATTTTTGCCTTCTCTATGGTGTTGGTCTATTCTTCCTTCCCACCATCAATGACATTGCTTTGGTACATCCCACTTTGTTTATATGGCCTTGGTTAGGGACACATAAAGACATTTTTCTTACCAATAATTCCTTTTCTTCTATGTCCCTCCACAGTATTCCTTGCCTTTTAACATTTTATGTTTATGTTTTTTAGCTATGACAAAAAACAGAACTGCGGGGGGGGGGGGGGGGGGTGAGACTTCCTTTTAAGCACTTTGGTTCTACAGCAGCTGGAGGGAGACCTATACCCACTTCGTTTCTATGGCTGTGGAGGGACACAGAAGAAAAAATATATTGGTAAGAAAAATTTCTCCCTTTTTCAACATTCACACTGATTTTATGTGAACCTTTCAACAACTTATATTTGGACTCATTTAAAATGCCTACATACCATTCAAAAGTTGATTTTTTTTTTTATCAGTTCAATAGTTTTTGAGATGTCCTGATACAGTGATATCCCTAGTGATATTGGGGATCTAAACTCAGCAGAACTTTGTTCTCTGATTTGATCAGATAATGCATACATGATTAATTACTCACGTTTAAACAAAAAAAGACAATCCAAACATGTCTTAGACTGCTAGAAACGGTTACCACAAGAGAGCTGGAATAAATTAAGAGATGAATAATTGAGCAAATCCTTTCAAGATGGAGACTCCCACAAAGGGTTTGGAAAGGTGTCAGTTTTTTTTTTTTTAGAAGGGGCTTTTAACCCCTTGATTGCTAGAAGTAATTGAAAATAAATGCAGTGGGAACCTCCCTAGCACTCAAGGGTTAGAAGTCCCATTTAAATCAAAGGGAATTCATATTATCCCTCCCTACCACCACCAAAGTGTAATTAGGTTACGCCAGAATGTTTCTTTTTCAGCTTCCTAGATAAAACTTCTATGCAACTGGTATTGATGAATAATTAATAACTGTGCTTACCGAATCATCATAGCCATCAACTTTTACTGGAGTGAACTGATCCAAGTTGTACTGTGCAAACGCACTAAAAACACCAATGATAAAAGGAAAGGGTGAGTTATGCAATGCAAAATAAACTGAATTTTATTTTATTTATTTATTTTTTTTAAATAAGACATTTGCCCTAGGAATATGTGGCTCAATTTTTTTTTTTTTAAACAAAACAGTGGGTATTCTTCAACTGCAATCAGTATTTACAAAAAGTTTTATTTGCATTTGATCACTATAGTGGTCTACTCCTTGTACTTTCAGTATATAGTCTGATGGAGACAACTGACCCTTATGAGCCAAACAGCAATATCGAATTCTAAGGTTTGCAGTGTGGAGGTGTGACCTTGAGGTAGACTTCAGCAGGATCACCATATACAGGAAACTGCTGATGTGTTGAAAAAAACACACACACACACACACACACACACACACACACACACACACACACACACACACACACACACACACACACACACACACACACAGTAATGTTTCACAAAAAAGCAGCTCCAATTAATCTTCAGAGTATTTGGGCTATGGAGAGTTATTTCAGTACTGTCAGATTTGTAATTCAAGAGTAATTGAATGATAAATTGTCCCCTTCCCACCCCTTTTATCTAGTGTAAACCACCTCCCCTCAGATGTGGAATCTGGTCCACAGACCAGACAGCTCACAGCAAGGGACAAGCTTCTTAATGCGAGCATAAGGAAAACCTTGCCCCCCCCTTGACAGGTTTTTACTTATGCTCCCTGAAGATTGGCCCTCTCTGCGAGCAATGTTACATCAGTAAAAGGGGCGAGATGGGGATACTTTATCATTCAGTTACTCCTGAATTACAACTGACAGTACTGGAATAACACTCTCCGCTGCCCAATTGGAGCCGCTTTTTCCTTAGTCCATATAACATACAGGTTCCATAGGGAGGTGACAGCTCCTCCCAGTGGGTGGGAACAATTCTGAAACACATGCAGGGTGAAGCCTCCCACTCCTCCATATCAGGATACCTTAGCCCCTCCCAGACAGAGTTGAGAAACTAATCCTATCAACTAAGATAGCAAGAAGGAAAAAGGAAAAACTTCTGTGAGTGATAAACCCAAAAAGGACTCCCACGTCCCAGCCACAGGAGACCCAGCATGGTCCCTTTCACTTGGTGGAAGACCTTTATGTCATATGGACTAAGAGAAAAGGATTTA
Organism: Rhinophrynus dorsalis; assembly: GCA_037306005.1. NCBI lineage: Eukaryota > Metazoa > Chordata > Amphibia > Anura > Rhinophrynidae > Rhinophrynus > Rhinophrynus dorsalis. Next base: position 268,578,824 of record CM074721.1, on the reverse strand, counting down.
ACGGGTAAGACAAAAATTCTCTCTTCTCTGTCATCCAATATGACATACAGGTAACATGGGGATGTACCAACATTGAGCTCCCAAGGGTGAGAAGAGAAGGAAAGGACCAAGCACCGGTCCCCTATAATACCAGAGTTCCCATGGACTATCCAGGACAGGGAACAGCCCAAACTAACAAAGTGTCAACAGACACTGAATAACAATGCACAGCACACAAGAACAAGAGCCAACAGAGATCAAACAGTTAAAGAGCAATAAGGCACAGGAAAATTGATGTCCTAGATAGGCAAAACTGCCTCCAGCCGAAGCCAGAACATCCACACGGTATTGTTTGGCAAAGGTGTGCACAGAAGACCAAGTGGCTGCCTAGCACATATGTTCAGCAGAGGCCTGACTTTTGTAGGCCCAGGAAGCCCCAATAGACCTGGTGGAGTGTGCTGTATTGCGGAAGGGAACAGGCTTCCCTCTGAGCTCATAAGCCTTGCGGATGGTAGACTTAATCCAGGATGCAATAGTCCTCATGGATGCAGCAAAACCAGCCATGGAACCCTCGGGATGACAAATAAGGCATCAGTCTTATAGAAAGGCTTGAGGCAACACACCACATCCAACAAGCGGAGATCCCTCTACTTGTCAGATTTAGGATCAGGACAAAAGGAAGGCACAACAATCTCCTGATTGATCTGGAACTCAGAAACCACCTTAGGAAGAAATTCTAGAGAAGTATGAAGGACAGCCTTAACCTTACGAAACACCAGGAAAAGAGGATTTTAGTCTTACTTGTTAAATCCTTTTCTCTTAGTCCATACAGGTTACTGGTAACTCTGGGAGGCGATCCGCCCCTTTAAGTAGACAGGAACAATTCTCATAGTGTATGCAGGGGGTGGAGCTTCCCTTCCCTCCTTGGCTGCAGCTAGCCAACCAGCTCCAGTAAGAATTGAGACACTATGACTAGACAGTAGAAGGGAAGAAGACTCCTGTGAGCATGACCCCTAAGGACACCCACGGTCTGCCACAGGAGAGCCAAGCATGGTCTCTTGACAGGGTGGGAGACCAGTAACCTGTATGGAGAAAAGGATTTAACAGGTAAGACTAAAATCCTCTTTTCTCTGTCGTCCAATACAGGTTACTGGTAAGTCTGGGATGTCCAACCATTAAGTTTCCCAGAGGCGGGTAGAAGGTAAGGACCAGGCGCAAGGCCCCCAAAGTCACCAGTGCATCTATGAACCAAGAGGTCAGAGATAGCCCAACAAAAACTGAAGTGTCAGCGGACACTGAACGGGGTAAAACACCCCAGGAACTGACACAGCACACTGAACTAGAACCAACAGGGTACAAAAGTGAAGGAAGCACCAAGAACCGAAGAAGATCCTAGACAGGCAGGACTGCCTCCAGGACCTTCCTCCCAAAGCTGGCACCAGCTGACGACAGCACATCCACATGGTAGTGCTTCGAAAAGGTGTGAACAGACGACCAAGTGTCCTCCTTGCACAGCTGATCAGCAGAAGACTGATTCTTGTAGGCCCAAGAGGCCCCAATAGACCTGGCGGAATGAGCCGTGACCCTGAAGGGAACATGCTTATTCCTTAACTTGTAGGCCTTACAAATAGTGGACTTGATCCACGATGCAATAGTCACTTTGGATGCAGGTCTTCCTGCCCTAGGACTCTCAGGAATGATTAACAGCGTGTCAGATTTTCTGAAAGATTCAGTGCGATGGACATAGACCTTGAGACAACACACTATATCCAACAAGTGGAGATCCCTCTCCTTGTCAGAGGAGGGGTTAGGGCAGAAAGAGGGCACCACAATCTCCTGATTGATGTGGAACTCAGAGAGCACCTTGGGTAAAAACTCCTTGGAAATGCGAAGCACCGCCTTGTCCTTGTGAAACACCAGATAGGGTGGTTTACAGGAAAGAGCTTGGAACTCCGCAACACGGCAAACAGATACAATCACCAGGAGAAAAGCCATTTCCAAGAGACGTAGAGGAATAGTAGCCAAGAACTCAAAGGGGGGATGTTGAAGAACACCCAAAACCAAATTAAGATCCCACCGAGGAGCAGGGATCCTGAAGGTAGGACAAACATGAAGAATGGCAATGCGCTCCTGAAAGGAAACAGAAAACGCAGAAGTCTGAACTTTAAGTGAAAATAAAGTGAGGCCCTTATCCACGCTGTCCTGAAAAAAAGCCAGGACAGTAGGAAGATCAAAATTGTGGGACAGATCCCAGTTAGCACACCAAGACACAAAGGTCAACCAGACACGGTGATAGATCTTGGAAGAAACAGGCTTACGGACATGAAGCATAGTAGCCATCACAACAGAAGAAAAACCTTTTCTTCTTCAGAATTGAGGATTCAACTTCCAAGCCGTCAAAGCAAGCCAGTGAACATCCTCCTTCCACAGGTAACCCTGCGGAAGATTATCCGGACGGCAAGGGAGCCGAAACGGCTCCACCACAGATAGATCCAGAAGCTCTGGAAACCAAGACTGACGAGGCCAGTACGGAGCAATCAGGATGACTTAACAACGCTCCAGTTGTAATTTCCGTAACACCCCGTGCAACATGGGGAGTGGAGGAAAGATGTAAGCCAGAGGAAACATGCAAGGAATGGACACTGCATCCACTGCCAGAGCCAGAGGGTCTCTCCACCGAGAGCAGAACTCTGGAACCTTCCTGTTGTGTCTAGTCGCCATCAAGTCAATGTGAGGGAGGCCCCATCGCTGAACAATGAGTTGGAACACCTGAGGGTGCAACTCCCATTCTCCGCTGTCTACTGTGTGACGACTGAGGAAGTCCGCCATGACATAGTCTACGCCTGGAATGTGCAATGCGGATATGGCAGAAACGTGTTCTTCTGCCCAGGACAAAATAGCCTTGACCTCTAACCAAGCAGCGAGACTTCTTGTTTCGCCTTGCTTGTTGATGTAAGCCACAGCCGTGGTGTTGTCGGATTCCACTCAGACTGGACAGTCTTCCAACTGAGACACCCAATGTCGCAGGGCATGAAATATCGGCCGAAACTCCAATATGTTGATCGGAAGGAGGGATTCCTCCAGACACCACCGCCCCTGTGCGCTGAAGCGACCCAGGACTGCACCCCAGCCGGAGAGGCTGGCATCCTTCGTCACCTTGGTCCAGAAGGGAACCAGGAAGGACTTGCTCTTCAACAGGTTGGATAGGTTGAGCCACCAAGACAAGCTCAGTTCCACATGAAGAGGAATGGAAACAGACGTCTTCTGATGATCCGGCTGACCTTTGCACACCTGGCTCACGAACCTCTGGAGCTCCCTGGTGTGCTCCATGGCAAATGGAACAGCTTCTATCGTGGATATGAACTTCACCTCTAGCGAAGACAGCTTCTGGTCCGGAACCAGATCCTGAGACAGAATCGCTGAAACCCTGTGGGCAATCTGGTGAGCCACCATGTCCAGGAGGAACACCATGCTCTTCTGAGTGTCGAAGAGAAGGCCCAGGAAGACCAGTTGCTGGGATGGGACAAGATCTGACTTGTCCAAGTTGACAATCCACCTGTGATGGGTGAGAGCTTGAAGGCAGTGTTGAACTTGCTGATGAAGTAGGTCCACAGAGGGGGCTTTCAAAAGCAAGTCGTCCATGTAAGGAGTAACTCCCATGCCGTTCTGGTGGAGGATGGATATCAAGGCCCCCAAGAACACGGTTGAAACCTGAGGAACCGTTGTCAGACCAAAGGGAAGGGCTTAGAACTAAAAATGTCCTCTGTCGCAGGCAAACCAGAGGTACTGCCTGCTCTCTGGATGAATGGAAATGTGTAAAAACGCATCCTGAAGAGCCAGAGAAGCAAGGAACTCTCCTGGGGACATGGCAGCAATCACTGTGCGCAGAGATTCCTGGCGATAGTGAGTCTGGGTCACAAAGGAGTTGAGATCTTCAAATCCAAAATAGGGCGACAACTGCCGTCCTTTTTGGCGACCACGAAAAGGTTTGACTAGAACCCTCGACCCTTGTCTTGAATAGGTACTGGCTTCAGGACATCTTTGTCCAGAAGAGCCTGAACAGCACTGTCGAACAGACAGCGTTTCTTGGCACCCTGATGAGTGTGAGAAAAACGAAAGAGAAAAAGGAGGAAGAGAACAGATAGGGATCTTGTACACCTCTTTCACCACCTGTAAAACCCATGGATCCGTCACTGAATCCTTCCAAACACTGTGAATGAGTCGCAGATGACCACCCACAGCGGGATGCAGATCCGGGTTCGGCGAGTCATGCCGAAGAAGTCTTGGAAGCCATAGGCTTGGAGGAGACCTTGGGCTTCTATTGTTTGGGCTTTGAGGAGGGACGCGGAGTTGAGGGAACCGCTTGGTTTGCAGGACGTGTCTCATTCTGAAAGGAATGAAAAAAACGGTTACGCTTAAGCGGCATTTTCTTCCTGGGGACCAAGGGTAGAAGAGTACTCTTACCCCCTGTGGCGTCACTAATCAGATCCTTAAGATCAGGCCCAAACAAGGAGGTACCCTGAAAAGGCAGGGAAAGCAAGGCTTTCTTGGAAGCAGTGTCAGCAGACCAGATCTTGAGCCAAAGGCTCGCCTAGCTACCACAGACGTAGTAGAAACCCTAGCCATCATGCGGATGGCATCAAATAAAGCAGCAGAAACATAGTGTTGCGCTTCAGAGATATTGCCAAGAAGTCGAAATTTATCTGAAGAACAGCTGTGGTGAATTGCTCAGTCCAGACCACAATGGCCCTGTTAACCCACGCAGACGCAAATGCGTCTGCAAAAATGGACTTGAGGGAAACCTCAAGTTTCTTGTCAGTCCAGTCCTTCAAAGCAGAAGCATCAGAGACTGGCAAGGCAGTAGATTTAGATAGCCTGGAGATAGGTGCATCCACTTTGGGGGGGATGAACCCACTTAGCAAGTGCAGCTTCAAAAAAGGGGTAAAGCTTAGCAAATTTTCTGGACACAGAAGCAGTCTTGTGCGTTGATTTCCACTCCTCAGAAACCAGACGGTCAAGAGTGGGGTTAGGTGGAAAATAGGAATCTGATACATCAGGTACTCCCTGAGGTTTGGGCGGGGAAGACCTGATTGAAAAGGGGGCCTGCCAAGCCTGAAAGAGCACGAACCCCTCAGGGACCCCCAAGACACTGCATATGCAAACCGGAGTGCAGGACAAGGAGAGAAAAGAAGAATGAGCCCTCTCTCAACTCGATACCTGAAATGGTTGCAGAGATATGTTCCAAAGCAGCCTGTCCCACAGAAGTCAATGGAGCAATTGCAGCTATGCGGTAAAGCGAGCGGAATTCAAACAAATGTAAACTTAAAAAAAAGTGACTGAAAAGTACTAAAAGCACATAATACACACATAATAAGGATGAAAAACTCCTAAGTCCAAGGGGAAAATGAGAATAAAGTCCCTCAAACCAAACAGACATGACAGGGAAGGGGTTAAGTATGCACAACATGCTCCAAAGACCCAGGGACTGACAGATCATTACCCAGCATGAGTGCAGGAGTTATAAGGAACAGTGGGACAAGTGGACCATGACTCAAAGGGTTGCTTACCTTTCTTGCAGGTCTTCTTTCTTCAGATTACCATTAGAAGGGAGGAAGCCTCAGAGAGGCTTCAGGAGAGAGAGAGAGAGACATGGGCTGCATGATTCTCTCTCAGAGCTGCACAGGGTTCACAAGAGCACCTGATAACTGGGCAATCCTCCAGGAGAAGCCAGTAAAGGTAATCCACCTAATGGGGGAATTTGGACACCCCATATCTAAGAAAAAAATAATAAAATAATTAAAAACTAAGCAGAACTGTTCTCAGTCTTCTAACCAGGTTCTTGGAACAAATCTATCTGGGGGGGAAGGTCTAAGGAAGCCTGATATGGAGGAGAGAAAGGCTCCACCCCTGCACTTCTTAGGAGCTGTCATCTCCCCATGGTACCTGTATGTCATATTGAACGACAAAGAAAACTAATAGTACAAATAACAATACTCAGGATCCTGATAATAAATGGAGCCATAAAAGAGAAAGGGATATCACTTAAAAGCACAATATATACAGATGTATCAATAAGTAAAAAAAAAAAAAAAAAAAAAAAAAAAAAAAAAAAGAAAATATGCAAAAGCTAGAAATGCGAGCTCACGGTACCTGCACATGTGGGCAGGATCTCCCTTGATTATCTTCTCTGAAGTATTTATCGGTGCAAAAGATAATAAACACCAAGTAGAATAGTAATAAAGCAGGCAGAGTTCAGCGTTTTCCAACTTATGTTCTCCGCCGTCTAAATGTAACACCCATCTGGATGTAACACTCTTTGGTTGTTGCTTCATGGTTATAAGCACCAGTATATTAGTGATGAAGCAGGCAGAGGTCGGAGTCTTACAACTTGTATTTTTCCCCATCCTATATAACAATTTGCTAAAACGTGTGTAACGATGCAGTCACGCACAGTAGAGACTGCCCGCGCCGCAGTCGGAGCGTCCAGCTCTGTATCACCCGCCGCGCGGGCAGTCTCTACTGTGCATGACTGCCCTGCCACCGGCTGAAAGTGGCACTGTGGCCTGTGTAACGGGCTCTTAAACTAGTCTGAAATAACAGCCTGAGAGTATTACATCATAGATCATACAGATCAATACTACCGGTAGATGTTTCAGATGTGTAAATGGATGGGAGTCCCTCCCATCTGTGTGTAGACCAGTGTAACTTAATCACTTCTCAATAAAATCCTGTTCCGCTTAAAAATAACACTGTACTATTATTACTTTTAATCAGCTTATTTTAAAGGGGAACTACCCCCTTTAAGTTATATCAGTTTCTTTTCTATGTTACAATTTATTTATCAGGATCCTGAGTACATTTGTTATGCGTACTGTTATTTAATGTGCCGATTTACACATCCTTTTTCACACGTTTATTAAATTTATACATAGAGCTGAAGGAGGGCTCTCTTGTACATTTTTGTTGGATTCTACTTCTTTGTTTGGGTCTATCACACTATTGGACACTAGATAGTAGCAACCCCTTATTTCTTTTATGTGCCTTTCCCAAGAGTGCACATAACACTATCCTTTGCCTTTCCCATTCTGATTTTTTCTTTGTTGCACATATTTAATATATAAATAATTATATATGTACTCAGCCTGTATCCCTGGTTCCAGAGTGAGACAGCGCACACATCATTTCCACAGAAGAAGAAGTTTATTCAGACATCAAAGCTGTCAGTCCAAAGGACCTTCATCAGGGCAAAAACTGTCTCACTTTGGAACAAGGGATACCCCTGGTTGAGAATGTGCACCACGTGTATATACAGACACACTATTATATTCAACTCTGTGTGTGTGTCATGTTATTTTATATATATACACTAGTTGAACAGCCCGTTACACGGGCCACAGTGCCACTGCCACCTGGTTGCGGAGCAGTCACACGAAGTAGAGACTGCCTGTGCCACGGCTTATATAGAGCTGGGCGCTCCTTCTGAGCGCCCAGCTCTGTATCAGCCGCAGCGTGGGCAGTCTCTACTGAGCATGACTGCAGCACGCACAGCAGTGTCTACTGCGCATGTCACGGCGTTACACACAATTTAACACACACACACACACACACACACACACACACACACACACACACACACACACACACACACACACACACACACACACACACACACACACACACACACACACACACACACACACACTTTTCACATCCCAGACTGCTGTGTAAAGGACTTTAACCTAAATGAGTCAGTCAATCTGTTAAATTAAGAGCAACTTATTTCTGGGTATAGTTCCCCATTAAATACTTTGCTATAGAAAGGACTAATAAATATACCAAATTAATAAATACAATTATTACTTATACATTTTTCAATACTTTTTCTATGGATTGTGTGTAAAGGTAACATTAATGAAAATTCAAAATACTATAAAAATAACATATTAATAGTCACTGACTAAAATGATAAAATTTTGCCTTGAATGTTGAAATTGAGAAGGTGAAATATTCAGCACACTTACTGAGCAGCACCTTCCCTGAGCAAGTTATCATTATTTAGCAGGAATCGAACATCTGCAGGAGAAACAAAAAATATGCATTTACTATCTAAAAATGTCAATCATAAAAGAATAGTCTGCTCAACAGTCAAGGCACCAAATAAGCAGAATCACTAAACATTAGCTGAAAACGTTTACCTTCAAAGGGGAAACAGTTCAGGAGAATGGACTTTATATGTGTGGAAAAGAGGATTTTAGTCTTACCTGTTAAATCCTTTTCTCTTAGTCCATATGACATATAGGTACCATGGGGGAGGCGACAGCTCCTACTAGTAGGCTGGATGAATTTTGAAAGAAGTGCAGGGGTGGAACCTCCCCCTCCCCCATATCAAGCTATCTTAGCCACTCCCCATCAGATAGATTTGAGACAATAACCCATCGACTAAGATAGGAAGAAGGGTAAACTCCTGTGAGTGATGAACCCTAAAGGACTCCCACTTCCAGCCACAGGAGACCCAGCATGGTCCCTTTGATTGGGTGGGGGACCTGTATGTCATATGGACTAAGAGAAAAGGATTTAACAGGTAAGACTAAAATCCCTTTTTCTCTGTTGTCCAATATGACATACACATACCATGTGGAGGTACCAACATTGAGCTCCCAGGGGTGGGAAGAAAAGGAAAAGACCAAGAGCCAGTCCCCATGATACCAGAGTTCCCAAGGACTATCCAGGACACAGAACAGCCCATACTAACAAAGTGTCAACGGACACTAAATAACAATGCACAGCACACAAGAACAAGAGCCAAAGGGGCTCAACAGTTCAAGAGCTATAATGCACAGGAAAGAAATTCCTAGACCGGCAAAGCTGTCTCCAGGACTTTACTGCCAAAGCTGGCTTCAGCCAAAGCCAGAACATCCACACAATAGTGTTTGGTAAAGATGTGCACAGAAGATCAAGTGGCCTCCTTGCACAGCTGTTCAGCGGAGGCCTGATTCTTGTAGGCCCAGGAGGCCCTGACAGACCTGGTGGAGTGTGCCGTTATGCAAAAGGGAACAGGTTTCCCTCTGAGCTCATAAGCCTTGCTGATGGTAGACTTAATGCAGGATGCAATAGTCACCTTGGACGCAGCTAAACCAGCCATGGGACCCTCAGGGATGACAAATAAGGCATTAGTCTTATGGAAAGACTCAGTACGGTGCACACAGAACTTAAGGAAACATACCACATATAACAAGTGGAGATCCCTCTCCTTGTCAGATTTAGAGTCAGGACAAAAGGAAGGCACAACAATCTCCTGATTAATGTGGAACTCAGAGACCACCTTCGGATGAACTTCCTGGGAGGTTCAGAGAACAGTTTTATCCTTGTGAAACACCAGGAAAGGCAGTTTTGCAGGAACAGAGACCACAGCCAAAAGAAAGGCAATCTTTCACATCAGAAAATGTAAAGGAATGGTAGCCAAAGTCTCAAAGGGAGGCCGCTGAAGGACTCCCAGAACCAAGTTAAGGTCCCACTGGGGAGTGGGAGTATTATAGGTAAGGAAAGCATGAGCGACTACCTGAAAGAAGACTTTGACATCTGACAACAAGGCAATACGTCTCTAGAAAAAGACAGACAGAGCTGAGGTCTGGACCATCAAGGAACTAAGGCTAAGGCCCTTGTTCACACCATCCTACAAAAAAGAAAAGACAGACGAAAGATCAAATTCCTGTGAGGACAGATCCCTGTCCACACACCAAGAATGGAAGGTAGACCAAATCCTGTGGTAGGCTTTAGAGGAGACTGGCTTCCTGGCTTGTATCATGGTAGAAACCACCTCAGGAGAAAAGCCCTTCCGACTTAAGATGGAGGCTACAACAGCCAGACCGTCAAAGCCAGACTGTCCACGTCCTCTCTCCAGAGGTAACCCTGGAGGAGAAGATCCAGTCCACGTGGCAGAGGAAACAGATCCTGAGGAGACAGCACCAACAGCTCTGGAAACCAAGGTTGGCTAGTCCAATGAGGGGCAATCAGGATGACTGAAGCACTGTCCATCTGAATCTTACTCAGCACCCTGGGGATGAAAGGAAGAGAAGGAAAATGTAGGCTAGAGGAAAAAGCCAAGGAGTGGACAAGGCATCCACTGCAAATGCCAGATGTTCCCCCTAGAGAGAAGAAGAGCAGAAATTTCCTGTTGTCCTTGGTAGCCATCAAGTCTATGTAGGGACGACCCCATTTCTGAAAAGATCAAAGACCTCCGGATGGAGCTCCCACTCACCAGGGTCCACAGTTTGGTGACTGAGGATGACCGCCAGAACGTTTTCTATGCCTGGGATGTGCATGGCGGAGATGGCTTGAATGTGTTCTTCTGCCCATGCTAAAATAGACTTGACCTCTAACCAAGCGGAAGTGCTTCAGTGTCTCTCCTTGCATGTAGATGTAAGCCATGGCCGTGGAGTTGTCTGACTGGATGCGGACTGGGCAATCCCACAGACTAGAGGACCAGAAAACCAAAGCATGATGAATCGCTCTGAGCTCCAGAATGCTGATGGGCAGAAGGGACTCCTCCGCACTCCATCGTCCCTGAACCCCCAGGTGACCCAGGACCGTTCCCCAGCCATAAAGGCTGGCGTCTGCCATCACGAATGTCCAATACTGGATAACAAAGATTCCCTTTCCTCAGGTTGGAACTGTCCAACCACCAGAGGCGGTCCTGCCTCAATTCCAGGGGAAGAGAGACTAGACGATCCAGGAGTTCCAAATTCACCCAGTAAGCCATGATAGTGAACCTCTGGAGCTCCCTGGAGTTCTTGCCCTTAAAGGATGAGAACTTGTGAACCGGGGCTGAGATCCACCCCAGAGCACAGGACACCTTGCTCACGAACTGCTGAACAGAGTCCTCTGTCAGATAGACCACACCTTTAAAGGTGTTGGACCGGAGACCCAGGAAAACCTGATACAGATTGGGAACTGGAGCAGACTTGTCAATGTTCAGAATCCATCCATGATGGAAGAGGATCTGGGCACATTCCTGGACCGAGTAAAAATGGAAGGAACCTTCAGCAGAAGGTTATCCAAGTACAGAGTCACCTGAATCTCCTTGGTGCTCAGAAAGGCAATCAAGGCGCACAAGATCCAGTGCAAATACCTGTTGAGCAGTGGTGAGTCTGAAGAAGAGCGGTGAATAGAAAGTGTCCAAGAGTGCAGACAAATCTGAGATACTTATGGCTGTCCGGATGAACTGGGATGTGCAAGCAAATGTCCTGCAGAGAGGCCAGAAATTGCCCTGGACACATAGCTATAATGACAGAGCACAATGACTCCATCTTGTTGTGAGTATGGACCACAAAAGAATGGAGGTCCGTGAAGACCAGTATGGAACGACTGCCGCCATCCTTCTTGGGTACAACAAATAAGTTTGAATAGAAACATAAACCGCTCTCTTGTAGAGGAACTGGAGTCAATACTCCCTTGTCCAAGAGAGCATGCACCGCCCCGTAGAAATGATTTAATCTTTCATGAGTCTGTGGGGGATGAGAAAGGAAGAATCTGAAGGGAGACAGGGAAGTGAAGGGAATCCTGCAGCCTCCTGAAACCACCTGTAATACACACTGATCCGAAACAGAGCCTGCCCAAATGCTTGAAAAATTATGCAGGCAACCACCTATCAGTGTATGCGGACCAGGGTTCGGTGAGTCATGCCAAAACAGGTTTGGTGGAGGAGTGCTTGGACCTCCACTGCTGTCTGGGCTTGGGGGAGGAGCACGGGGTGCTGGCCTGAGGCCCTCTTGGATTCAGCCTTTGCGCTTCGCTTTGGCGGGGACTAAAAAAAGACGCTACTTCCTTGCCATATCAGGGTATATAAGAACCGTAGGCAACAAGGTGCTCTTACCCAATGCCTCACTGATGATGTTCTTCATTTCAGGCCCAAAAAGAAGTGCACCCTGAAAATGGAGATAAATTAATGACTTTGTATATAATAAGTCAGCAGACCAAATCTTAAGCCACAGAAAAGGCAGGAGTCTTAGCTTCAAGCCTGGCAGCGTCAAACAGTGCATCAGTCCCATAGTTCTGAGCCTCAGACATACTGGTTAGAATAGCCAAAAGGTCCTCCTTAGGAACAACTTTGTGCACAGAATCAGTAAGCTGTTCAGACCAAACATAAATGGCTCTGGTAACCCATACAGAAGCCAATGCAGGCTTCAAAGAGGCACCTATGGAAGCAAAAGTAGACTTCAGGGTAGCTTCAAGCTTCCTATCAGTTAAATCCTTAAGTGGCATGGCATCCGCAAAGGGCTAAGCAGTGGATTTAGACAGTCTGGAAATAGGGGGAGCAACCTGAGGAGGTGTAGCTCACAGAGCCAAGGCTGCATCAGAAAAGGGATACACCTTAGAGAAAGCAAGATCCTTGTCCAGAGTCTTCCAAACATCCAGGATAACCTGATCCAGTGCAGGACTAGGCGGAAACATAATGCAGAACGTCTTGCTCCTTTGAAAGATGTCAGAAGTAGACAATCTCTACAGGGTGAACAGGAATGTGTAGAACAGTCAACACCTCCTTGAGGAGACCCTCAGCAGAGGGGTGCAGGGTCAACCTCAAACGGGCCACCATAAGAATGGGAAGAAGCCCCTTTTGCACACTCACCCTCCTCTGACACCTCAAAAGAATCCTTCTCAGAAGAGTCTGAAAGATCAGAACGCCATGGGCATTAGAGGCTACAAATGTGAGTGAAGTGGAAGGTTTCCATGACTGAAGAACCCCCTGAAGTGAAAGAGGAAACTGTCATAAAGAACAAGAAGTCCTTGAACCAATGTGACTGAAGTTCAGTGCTGGACGGCCCAGGCGGAGAGGCAGGGCCACAAATGTCCTAAATACTTTCTTTGGCATGAGAAAAAGTATCCAACAGGGGTCCAAGATGCCCCTGAACCATTAGCCCCATGTCCCTTTGTATCTGGCGTATCTGGAGAAAGTGACTTACAGTAATAGGGAACCCAAATACTATCACCCAGATTAAGAAAATCACCTCAGAAAGTCTAAAAATTTACTTATCTGTCAGGTGAAGACAACCTGTGGAGGAAAGTAAGGGAATCCAGGCCCTGCATAGGAAAATCATGGGAAGGGAGAAAGAATAATGGCATCTGAATGTAGAGCCAGTCAGCGAATAGCCCGCAAAACAGGCTTCTACAGGAAATGTAGTTTCTCCATTCAAAGTATCCAACAACAGAACCTGAACCCCCACAGGGACCCCCTAAGACACTGAGGATGCAAACCACAATGCAGGGCAAAGGGAGACAAGAAGAATGAGCCCTCTCTCAATTTGGTACATGGAGAGGTTGCAGATACATGTCCCAAAGCAGTCTGTCCCAGCATTGCGCTAAAGTGCGCCCAGAATTCAAATAAAATGACTAAAGTAAAGTGTGAAAAGTGCCAAAACACACATAGAACACCCAATAAATAAATACAAAAAGAAGGAAAATGAGAAAATAATTCCCCCAATTCACCCAAACATGGCAGGGAATGGGTTAACTATCACAAAAAACAGCCCAAAATGCTCCAAAGACCCAGAGAACAAATATTAATTACCCAACATGAGTGCAGGAGTTATAATGAACTCCAGAAGACCCCTGTGCGGATGGAAACTGTGGGACAAGTTGACCATGGCACTTGGGTTGCTCACCTTTTATGCAGCTCTTCTTTCTTCAGACTACCATTGAGAAGGAAGAAGCCTCAGAGAGACTCCTGTGGAGAGAGAGACATGGGTTGCATGATTCTCTCCCAAGGGTCTACAGACAGCACCTGTTAACTGGGCAATCTTCCAGGGGAAGCCATTAATGGTAATCCACCTAATGGGGGACTTTGAACACCCCATATCTAAGAAAAAAATAATCAAATAACAAACTGAGCATAACTGTTCACAGCCTTCTTACCAGGTGATGGAACAAATCTATCTGGCGGGCAGGGGCTAAGGTAGCCTGATATTGACCACCCCTGCACTTCTTTAAGAATTGTTCCAGCCTAGTGAAAAGAGCTGTCGCCTCCCCATGGTACCTGCATGTCATATTGGATGACAGAGAAAATAACTTGACATACATGGGATTTAAGTTCCAATTGCTTAATTTAAACTGCCATGCTCTCTTAGTTTCCACATCAGACCTCCATGACTTGCAACACTGCGATGTCATCAATTCACTTGGTGTTTCTGGGGGATTACAATGTTCTCCATTGAAGCCTACTGCCTGGGAAATAATCAGCATGTGCCTTTAATGGAAAAGAGAGTGGCTTTGCTTCCTCTCTCATTCACTGTACTACCCATGTAGGCATAATTACTACTGAGTTTCATCAGAATGGAAAGTATTTTAGGGTTCTTACCTGTTAAATTGTTTTCTCTATAGTCCATATGGAACGCAAAAGACAGAATCTTGTAGGTCAGCGGTTCTCAACCTTCCTAGTGCCGTGACCCTTTGATAAAATTTCCCAAGTTGTGGTTACCCCTAACAGTAAAATAATTTTCGTTGCTCCTTCATCGCTGTAATTTTGCTACTGTTATTAATTGAAATATAAATATCTGATGGTTTTAGGCGACCCCTGGCAAACTGTCATTCGACCCCTCAAGGGGTCCCGACCCACAGGTTGAGAACCACTGTTGTAGGTGAAGACTCCCAGCCACTCCACTCCAGCTCAACCCTCACCCTGTCTACTGTTCAGTATGAATGTGACTGAAGCCACACTAGTTAGGAGAGCAAGAGTAGGAGGAAATTTTCTGTCAGAAGAAAGACCCTAAACAGACTCCGCATCCCAGACATGCAAGACCGAAAATATGTCCCTTTCACTGGGTGGGAGAGACCTGTGCTCCATATGGACTATAGCGAAAAGGATTTAACTGGTAAGAACACTAAAATTCTATTTCGTCTTACATCAATTATGGAACACAGGTACCATCTGAATATACCAACGCTAAGTTACCAGGGTGGGAAGAAAGGACCTCATGTCTGCACCCACGATGCCAAAGTTCACAAGGACTATCCAGAATCAAAATAACCCAAGCAAAAAAAAAAATTGTTAATGGGAACTGAACCTGCATAGTACACAATAACAAAAGCCAACAGGGCTCAAACGTCTGCAGCAACAGAAGAGGCAACCAAGTCTGCAGGTCTCTAAACAGGCTATTCCGCCTGCAGGACCTTCCGGCAGAAGCTGGTGTGCAAGGAGGACCAATACGCAGTCTTGCACAACTGCTCAGCCGAGGCCTGATTCTTATAGACCCAGGAGGCCCCCCACAGACCTAGTAGAATGTGCCATGACCTTGAAGGGAACAGGTTTATTCTGGAGATCATAAGCCTGGCGTATAGTAGTCTTGATCCAAGAGGCCACAGTGACCTTGGTAGCAGCTTGACCAGCCCCAGGACCCTCAGGAATGAAGAGAATCAGCCTTGAGAAAAGGCTCAGTACGGAGCACATAATATTTAAGGCAAAGCACAACGTCCAACAAATGGAGATCCTTCTCCCTGTCAGACTCAGGGTCAGGACAAAAAGGTACCACAATCTCTTGATTGACGTGGAACTCTGAGATTAACTTAGGATGAAATGCCGGAGAGGTTCGAAGCACCACCTTATCCTTGTGAAAGACCAGGAAAGGTGGCTTGCAAAACAAAGCCTACAATCCAGCAACTCTACGGACTGAGACAATCGCCAAGAGAAAAGTCATCTTAAGGGAATAGAAGCAAGGGACTCAGACAAAATTAAGATCCCATGGAAGAGTGGGAGTCTTAAAGACAGGACACCATCCTGAAGAAAAGATCGTACCAAAGGAAGGTCAAACTCCTGAGAGGTCACAGATCTGTCCATGCACCAAACACAGACCAAACACAATTATAGGCCTTAGAAGAGACAGGCCTGCGAGCAAGAATCATAGTAGAGATTACCTCAAGATGACCCTTATCTCCTCAAGATGTGGGCTTCAACAGCCATGCTGTCAAAGCCATCTTTTTCACATCCTCTTTCCATAGGTAACCCTGTAGGTGGTGGTCTGGCCTGGAAGGAAGGCTTAGTGGATCCTGATTAGAAAGAGTTACCAGGTCCACAAACCACGTCCTCCTTGTCAAGTAAGGAGGGACCAGAATCATAGTTGTGCCGTCCATCCTGATCTTCCAGAATACCCTGGGTATGAGCGGAATTGGAGGGAAGACATAAGCTTGATGGAACTTCCACGGAACCAATACAACATCCGTGGCAAAGGCCAGAAGATCTCCCAACCAGAATCAGAAGGTCTGTACCTTCCTGTTTTCCCCGGTGGCCATGAGATCTACCGTAGGCATGCCCCACTGAAGCACAATCAGGTTAAACACCTTCAGATGGAGTTTCCTCTGTCTGGGATCCACGTTGTGATAACTTAGAAAGTCCGCCAGCATGTGTTCTACCCCTGGAATGTACATAGCGTAGATGGCCGCAACATGGGCTTCTGCCCAACCTAGAACGTACCTTAAAGGGATAGTAATACTTAAAATGTAAAAAAAAATATGTTGTAGGGGTTATCCCCGTGAGTAAAACAAGAGTACTCCCACTGCTGAAGGGTGTTTCATTCAAAAGTTATTAATTTTCAAAACTGAATTTTTTAGGTGCAATATCCCAGTGACCTGAAATTGTACAGTGGCGCTGTTTCTACACCATCCTATGGAGATTTATGGTCCCAGGACCAGTGCTGTCCATAGGATCGTGTAGCAACAGCGCCACTGTACAATTTCAGGCCACTGTGATATTGCACCAAAAAATTCAACTTTGAAAATTAATAACTTTTGAATGAAACACGTTTCAGCAGTGGGACTACTCTTGTTTTACTCAGGGGGATAAACACTACAACATTTTTTTTTTTTTTTACATTTTAAGTATTACGATCCCTTTAATTCGAACCAGGTGGCGGCACTTCTTGTGCCCCCTTGAAAGTTGATGTACGCCACGGCCGTGTAATTGTCCTACTGAGCCCTCACTGGTTTTCCCTTGAGGTGTGAGATCCAGTATACAAGGGCCAGACGGATTGCCCTGAGTTCAAGAACACTGATGGACTGGAGTAACTCCTCTGTAGTCCACCTACCCTGGACTCCCAGGTGACCCTGAATCACACCCCAGATGCTCAGGCTGGCATCTGTTGACAAGAGTCCATTCTGGAATCACAAAAGGCTTCCCCTGATCCAGGCTACACTGGTGCAGCCACCACTGAAGGTCTCGGCTGGTTTCAAGAGATTGAGATCTGGCGATTCCCTGACCAACTCTGAAGAACATGTTTTTGAAGTTCCCTCTTGTGTACCTAAGAGTAAGGCACAGGCTCCAGTGTTGACATCAACCCGCCCAACACTCTCATATACTCCCTGATCGTGGCCGAGGGCCACTCCAGGGCCCGAGACAACTCCTCTCGTCTGGAAGAAAAACCTTCACCTGATGGGTGTCGAATATCATCCCCAGGAACACCATCCCTGAGAAGGTACTGGAGAGGACTTCAGCATTTTCAGAATCCACCTGTGGTGGACTAGAAGCCGGGCAAAGTCTTGGACGTGCTGGGACAGAAGTTCCTCGGAGGGAGCTTTGAGCAAAAGACTAGTCTAGATAGTGTGTCATGGAGATGCCATGGAGACGCCCCTGTTATGAATGAAGGCTGCTAAGGCACCCATGACTCTGGGGAACACTCGGAGCTCAGAAGCCAGGCCAAATGGCAGACCTGTGAACTGGTAGTGATCTGTAGGCAAACTGCAGATAGTGTTGGCTGTCTGGGTGGATGGGGATGAGTAGGTACGCACCCTGAAGGTCTAGAGATGACAGATACTCCCCAGGGCACATCTTTGCAATCACAGAATGCCAAGATTCCATCTTAAACCGTGTAGTCATCAAACATTTGTTGAGACATTTTAGGTACAAGTTGCGAGAACAGCCGCCGTCCTTCTTCGGAACCACAAACAGGTTGGAATAAAAACCTGTACCACTCTCTGGAAAAGGTACTGGAATCAGACCTAGTTGTGCCTTGTCTGGCTCCTTTGGCACCATGGACTAACAAATATGGTGGATGGGGATTTGCAGTCTATGCGGTACCCTTCAAAGATTACCCGCAAAACCTACTGGTCTGTTAGCGAACACTCCCAGGAGTCTCAAAAAAGGAGGAGACAAGTAAATGTGGACCAGGATTCAGCAAGTCATTATGAAATGAAGATTGCTTGACAGACTTAGCCCTTGGAGCTGCTCTCCTGGGCTGCAACTGCTGTCTGGGCTTGGCAGAGTGGAGTGTGAGGCCTGCAAACCTTACAGCGTTTACGGCTCCATTACGGCGTTTACACCTCCATTTGGAGGGGATGACAAAGACAGTTACCTCACCATATGCGGATGCTTGGGGACATCTGAAGCAAAAAGTGCTCATGCCCCCAATAGCATCACTAATGATCTGCTTTAATTCTTGCCCAAACAGCGACTTGCCCTGAAAAGGCAAGGAAACCAATGACTTTTTGGAAGACTGATCCGCAGACCAAATCTTAAGCCATAGAGTGCACTGCGCAGTAACAGAAAAGGCTTTGGCAGACAACCTGAGTGCCTCAAAAAGAGCTTCAGACACATAATTGTTGGCCTCATTAATGATGGCCAAAAGAGCTTCTTTGGAAACTTTAGCACGAACAGCCTGTATAAGCTGTAAACCCCAAACGGCAACAGTCCTGTTAACCCAGGCAATGGCAAAGATATGTCTACGTACCGGGCCAGCGGCAGCAAAGCTTGGCAGAGGATAGAATCCGGCTTCTTATCTGCTAGATCTTTGAGTCCAGCTACATCTGACAAACACAATGTAGTAGTTTTAGCCAACCTGGAGACAGGGGGATCCATGGTTGGAGGAGAGGCCCCCTGCGTCAAAGCTGCCTCTGAAAAGAGGTACAGTTTGGAAAACCTCTTGGAAATAGACATTGTCTGGGGTCCTTATAAGAGGTATCAAATCTGAAGCATCTCCAAAACAGCCCTATTGAGCGCCTCAGCCCAGGGAAGGGGGTCAAGCCTTATAAGAGTCCCCATAGGAGTAAGGAAGAGTCAATATCCTCATATTACCCCTCCTCACTCTTCCCTTCCCTTCAGAAAATTCCTCCTCAGAGAATGCCCCAAGGATCTGAGGAGCACTCTGGGATATAGAGGCCACATATTTAAAGGTGGTGGGGGCGTCCAAGATTGGAGAACCCTATGAAGTCTTACCTGTTAAATCCTTTTCTCTTAGTCCATACAGGTTACTGATAACTTTGTGTAGGCGATCCGCCCCTTTAACTAGGCAGGAACAATTCTAGAAGTGAATGCAGGGGGTGGAGCCTACCTTCCCTCCTTGGCTGCAGCTAGCCAATCAGCTCCAGTAAGATTTGAGACACCTCCAGGATCTTCCTCCCAAAACTGGTGTCAGCCAATGCTTGCACATCAACACAGTAGTGCTTCGAAAAGGTATGCACAGATGACCAAGTGGCAGCCTTGCACAACTGATCAGCGGAGGCCTGATTCTTGTAAGCCCAAGAAGCCCCAATAGATCTAGTACAATGAGCCATAACCCAAAAGGGAACAGGCTTCTACCTTAGCTCGTAAGCATTACAAATAATGGACTTGATCCAAGACGCGATAGTCACTTTGGATGCAGGTCTCCCTGCCCTGGGGCCCTCAGGAATGACGAACAGCTCGTCAGACTGTCTAATAGACTCAGTGTGATGTATATAAAACTTAAAGGGGAACTACCACCCCACACAATCTTTACACCTTCACTAAGTCCCCATCTGGCGACTAGCTGCTTAGTAGCGCTAGACGTCAGAATAATTACCTTATTTAATAGATTTCTCCTCTCTTCCATGGGAGACAGCCAGGATGGAGCATGGACATCTCGCCATTGTGACATCCGCTCACCTGCGCTGTCAGTCCCAGTTGGCTCTAGGAGGGGTAGCACATCTAACAAGTGGAGATCCCTCTCCTTGTCAGAGGTAGGGTCAGGGCAGAAAGGCGCCACCACAATCTCCTGATAAATGTGGAACTCAGAGACTACCTTCGGGAGAAACTCCTGTGAAGTACGAAGCACCGCCTTGTCTTAGTGAAAAACCAAAAAGGGTAGTCTACAAGACAGAGCATGTAACGCCGCTGCACAGCGAACAGACATGTTCGCCAGGAGAAAGGACATTTTCCACATCAGCAGGCGTAGAGGAACAGCAGCCAAGGACTCAAAGGGAGGGCGCTGAAGGACGCCTGAAACCAAATTAAGATCCCACGGAGGAGTGGAAGTCTTGAAGGCAGGACAAGTATGAGCAACATCCTGGAAGAAAACCTTGACATCAGGAAGACTAGCAATGTGCCTCTGAAAGAAAACAGAGAGCAGAAGTCTAAACCTTAAGGGAGCTCAAACAGAGGCCCTTATCCACACCATCCTGCAAGAAGGCCAGGATCGTAGGCAGATCAAATTCCTGAGAAAGGTCCCTATCAGCCAGAAGGGTCGACCAAACACGATGGTAGGCCTTAGAAGAAACAGGTTTGCATGCACTAAGCATAATAGCCACCACAAGAAAAACCTTTCTTCAATATTGAGGATTCAATTTCCAAGCTGTCAAGCTAGACAATGAACATCCTCCTTCCACGAGTAACCCTGTAGAAGAAGATCCAGATGACAAGGGAGCCGGAATGGCTCCGCCACTAACAGATCCAGAAGCCCCGGAAACCAAGCCTGTCGAGGCCAGTATGGAGCAATCAGAATGACTGGACAGTGCTCCAGTCTCAATTTCCATAACACCCTGTGCAACAAGGGAAGGGGAGGAAAGATGAAAGCCAGAGGAAATAACCAAGGAATGGACATGGCATCCACTGCTAGAGCATCCCTCCATCGAGAGCAGAACCTCGGGACCTTCCGGTTGTGTCTTGTCGCCATCAGGTCGATGCAAGGAAGACCCCACTTCTGAACAATGAGGGTGAACACCTCTGGGTGCAGTTCCCACTCTCCGCTGTCCACTGTGTGTCGACTGAGGAAGTCGACCATGACGTTGTCTACGCCAGGAATGTGCACTGTGGATATGGCAGGAGTATGTTCTTCTGCTCAGGGCAAAATAGCCTTGGCCTCTAACCTAGTGGCGAGACTTCTTGTTCCGCCCTGCTTGTTGATGTAAGCCACGGCTGCGGTGTTGTCGGACTGAACCCGGACTGGGCATTCTTCCAGCTGGGGTGTTCAATGACGAAGGGCATGAAATATCACCCGAAGCTCCAACACGATGGGAAGGAGAGATTCCTCCGGAGACCACAGACCCAGAGCACTCAGATGACCCAGGACCGCTCCCCATACGGACAGGCTGGCATCCGTCGTCACTGTGGTCTAGAAGGTTAACATGAAGGACTTACCCTTCTGCAGACTGGAGAGGTCAAGCCACCACGACAAACTCAGTTCCACATGAAGAGGGAGGGATACGGACGTCTTCAGAAGGTCCGGCTGACCCTTGCACACCTGGATCACAAACCTCTGGAGTTCCCTGGTGTGAGCCATGGCAAATGGGACCGCTTCTATGGTGGAGATGAATTTCCCACTAGAGAGGACAGCCTCTTGGCTAGAACTGGATCGTAAGCCAGAACAGAAGAAACTCTGTGGGCGATATAGTGAGCCACCTCGTCCATGATAAACACCATGCTCTACTGAGTGTTGAAGAGAAGGCCCGGGTAGACCAGACGCTGGGATGGGACAAGATCTAACTTGTCCATGCTGATGATCCACCCGTGATAGGTGAGAACATGAATGCAGTCCTGAACCTGCTGATGAAGAAGTTCTGCAGAAGGGGCTTTCAGAAGCAGGTCGTCCATGTATGTTGTAACTCTGATGCAGTCCCGATGGAGGACGGATACTAAAGCTCAAAGGACACGGTTGAAGACTTGAGGAGCTGTCGTCAGACCAAAGGGAAGAACTGAAAACGCCCTTTGTCGCAAGCAATCTGAGATACTGCCGACTCTCTGGATGAATGGTGATGTGTAGATACGCGTCCTGAAGATCCAGAGAGGGCAAGGAATTCCCCCGGAGACATCAGCAATTACCGTCCTTAGGGAATCCTGGTGATAATGAGTCTTGATCGCAAAGGAATTGAGACCCTTCGAATCCAAAATGGGCCGACAGCCGCCGTCCCTCTTGGAGGACACAAAGGGCCTGGATAGCGCCACTGAACAGAAGGCATTTCTCTATGCCCTAGGGTGTATGAGAGGGGGAAAAACGAAAGGGAGGAAGAGAGGCGAAAGGGATCCTGTACCCTTCTGCCACCACCTGTAAAAACCCACGGGTCCGCCACTGAATCCTCCCAGACGTTGTGGCCACCCCCAGTCGAGTGGGGACCTGGGTTCGGAGAGTAATGCCGAAGAAGGCTTGAAAGAAACCTTGGGCTTCCATTGCTGTTTGGGCTTGGAGGAGGAACGCGGAGCTGAGGGAACCGCCTGGTTGACAGGACATGTCTAAGTCAGGTGAATGAAAAAGCCGATTACGCTTGAGAGACGTCTTCCTCCTGGGGACCATAGGCAGAAGGGTACTCTTGCCCCCTGTGGCCTCCCTAATCAGATCCTTAAGATCTGGCACAAACAAAGAGGTGCCTTGAAAAGGCAATGAGAGAAAAGCTTTCTTGGAAGCAGTGTCAGTAGACCAGATCTTGAGCCAAAGAGCTTGTCTGGCAACCACTGACATGGTGGAAACCCTTGCCAGTCCTGGCCTGGTTAACCCATGCCACATTGGATGCATTGCAGTACCAGCAGTGGCAGGGAGACCTCAAGTTTCTTGTCGGTCCAGTCTTTCAGAGCAGGAGCATCAGCAACTGGCAAGGCAGTGGAGACAGGAGCATCCACTTTGGGGGATGAACCCTCTGAGTAATTGCCGTCTCAGAGAAGGCGTAAAGCTTGGCAAATTCTTTGGAAACAGAAAGTTTTTTGTCCGGAAACTTCCACTCATCAGACACAAGGCAGTCAAGAGTGGGGTTAGGTGGAAAATAAGTATAGGGCCTTTTAGGCTCTTGAAATACATCAGAAGGATCCAAAGAAACCTCCTGAACTAAGGGAGTTTTTAGGATAGTTAATACGGCTCTGATGAAGCCCTCAGCCAAGGGATAAGGATCGGCCTCAAAGGGATCCCCCCCAAAAAAAAAAAAACTGAGAAGAGCACACACCTGAACTTTCCTAAACATCTGAATCCACCAACAATACCTCCTCAGAGGAATCTGATACGTCAGGTAGTCCCTGCGGTTTCGGCAGGGAAGATCTGATGGAAGAAGGGGTCTGCCAGAGTGGAAGACCCCCTGTAACTGGGATGGAAAGAATTGCAATGTAGATCTGAGGTCTCTAGTAGCAGTCTTGAACTCTTGCACCCAAACTGGCTCTAATGCATGGCTGGAGGTCCCTGAAAGAGACTCAGGGACATCAGAACATGCTGGCCTGAGAATTCTCTAGGTAACCCTGAATGACATGAGGAGCAATGCGCAATAGGGGACACAGAGACCCCAGCGACCCTTAGTCTTAGACCTGGCCCCAAGCTCTAACGGATTAGACATTCTCACAGTGTCAAAATGTTTAAAGTATAAGGAATCCCCAAATACAGTGGGTAACATTAAACTTTCACCCCAGAAATCACTAAAATGCAGTTATCTGGCAGGTGAAGGGTTAATCTGCATAGGAGAGAAGGATAGTCAAAGCCCTACATAGGATACTCATTCAGGAAAAAGCACAAAATGGCTGCCGCGACAGAAGCCAATCAGAAATAAGCGTGCAAAGCAAGCGCTCATGGGAAATGTAGTTTTCCCAGAAAAAGTACCTCAACAGTGCCCAAAGCCCCCTGAGCACCCCAACACACATAAAACATTAACCGGATGACAGAGCAAGGGGAGACAATTAAAATGAGCCATCTCTGAAGTCACTATGTTGAGCGGTTGCAGAGATATGTCCCAAATTGTACAGTCCCATAGAAGTGAATGGAGCAATGGCGTCTATGCGGTAAAGCGCACAAACACAAATTTTGCAAAGTTGAAAATGTAAATTAAAATTACATGAAACATCACTAGAACATGTTAGCAGACCTAAAAAACACTGAACCCAGTAGGGAAAGTGCAAATAAACCCCCAAAAGATGCCAAACCAGCAGCTAAAGGGTTTAGTTACCACTGAAACTTGCTCCAAAACACCCAACAGACATACAGATAAACCCAATGAGTGCAGGAGTGCTATAGGAACTCCAAAGGAAAAACCCCTGTGCGGAGGGGCACCGTGGGACATGTGGACCTGCAGCACTCAAAGGGTTGCTCACCTTTCCTGCAGATCTTCTGTCTTCAGGTTACCATGTATTAAAGGGGAACTACCACCCCGCAAAAACTGCATGTTAATTAAGTCTTCATTTGGTGACTAGCTGCTTAGTAGCGCTAGTCGCCAGAAATATTACCTGGTGTCAAAGATTTTCTACTTTTTCCGAGGCTGACAGTAGCAGGAAGCACTGACATCTTGCCATAGTGACATCCGTGCGCCTGCGCTGTCAGTCCCTTTTGGAGCCGTCCGATGGAAGACTTAATTAACATACAGTTTTTGTGGGGTGGTAGTTCCCCTTTAATACATGGTAACCTGAAGACAGAAGATCTGCAGGAAAGGTGAGCAACCCTTTGAGTGCTGCAGTGGGTAAACTCCAGAGGAAAGAACTTGAACCCAATATTTTCCCCCCAGGGTTTAAGGTCCACAAAAGCACCTGGATACTGAGCCAGCCACATCTAAGGGCATTGTCAGTTATGGTAATCTGCCTAATGGTGGTATTCCATATCTAAAAGAAAAATAAAAAATTAGCTAAAACTATAGCAAAACCTTCACCAAGGAACAAATCTTAATGGAGCTGATTGGCTACCTGCAGCCAAGGAGGGAAGATAAGCTCCACCCCTGCATTCACTTCTAGAATTGTTCCTGCCTAGTTACAGGGGCGGATTGCCTACCCAAAGTTTCCAGAAACCTGTATTGGAAGAAAGAGAAAAATGGATGTAGGCTTCTGAGAACAGAGGTGTTTTTACCCAAGTTGGCTCTTGTGCATTGCTGGAGGGTCCCAGTGGGGTAGTAGAGGACATAGTACAGGAGAGGCAGAGAGAGATCCGGAATACTCACTAGGAAGCTCAGTAAGTAAGGTGGTCAGGGACGCCCCTGAATCCTTGTTGTGGATTTATTCCCATGGCCCTTAGAATCAGACATCCTGACAGCAAAAGTGTCTCACACTAGTACAAGACCAGTAATAGCACCCTCAGGTTAACAATGCACCCTATAAAGCCTATAAAAGGTACTTATCTGTCAGAAGGGTTAATCAGGAGAAGGAGAGCAAGTAAAGTATGCCTCTGCGGAGGAAGCATGTGAAAAGTAAAATGGCAATAGCAAAAACTGACAGCCAGTTGGAAGAAAGCCTGCAAAACCGGCATTCTGGAAACTTTTTTTTTTCTGTCCTGCAACACCAGCCGCAGATCGCCACAGGCCCCCCATGACACTCAGGACATGAATAGGATGAAAGACCAAGGCAGTCAAAGGGTTACTCACAGATTTCAGGTTACCATTGTGAAAGTAATCAGAGCCCCAGGAGACACTGCTGGGAAGGAACACTTGGCCTGCAAGACTTCTTCCACATGGCTGGAAGGGTCTACACAGCACCTGTACACCAGCCAATCCACTCCAGTGGAAGCCCAGTAATGGTAACCTGCCTAAATGGAGAATTTTGACAGCCCTATATCAGAAAAAAGCAATAGAAAAGCTAAAAACTAAGTATCTCTGCTCCATCCATCCCCCTCCCCTCCAAGTAGACATTCATACTGGACAGAAGGAAGGGCTAGGGTTGAGCTGGAGGAGTGGCTGGGAGTCTCCACTTACAAGACTCTGTCTTTTAAAATGTGCCCTGCCCAGGAGGGACTTAACCCCCATGGTACCTGTGTTCCATATTAGACATAAGAAAAAATAATAATTAAAGAACCTAGAAACAGGCTATTATGGTTAACACAGGTAAGAGTAGTGAACGGAATGCAGAATGCAACATTAACAACATTGCTCACCATTAAATACTTCATTGAATTCTCCTGGTGGAGCATGGATGATAAACTTTGCCGCTACACGTACCTAAACAGAAAAAGAAACAAAAATAAATAAATAAAGGACTGTAAATTGTGTGTGAATATCTCTCTCTATATATATCTATATATCCACACACACACACACACACACACACACACATATATACACACACACATATATACACACACACATATATATATACACACACATATATATATACACACACACACACACACACACACACACAAGCCCATGTCTCTCTAGTATACTATCCTATATAATAATTCGCTAAATTGTGTGTAACGCCCGACATGCGCAGTAGACACTGCTGCGCGTGCGGCAGTCATGCGCAGTAGAGACTGCCCACGCCATGGCTGATACAGAGCTGGGCGCTCCGAAGGAGCATCCAGCTCTGTATCAGCAGTGGCGCGGGCAGTCTCTACTGCGCGTGACTGCCCCATGACCGGCTGCCAGAGGCACTGTGGCCCGTGTAACGGGCTGTTCAACTAGTATTATATATTCCACTTTCATTTTCCTCTGAAAGACTTAAAGTGGACCAGTCAAAACAAGTGTAATTACTCTGCCATTATTAAAGAAGAAATGAGAACTCAATGCCTTATTTGCATGAAAAAGTTTATGATGCTGACACAATGTAAAACACTTTTTCCTGAAATGGAAACAAGTGTACCACCACATGTAAACTGAGACCAAAGCAGTGGTATCAAAGCCTCAAGACAACAATTACTGTCTCTACGGGGAAAATAACCAGAATTGCAGCTATTCAAGACACAGGGGCCTGTAGTAGATGGGGCTGGGGGCGCTTGTCAGCTAGTGAGCATTCAATGAGTTAAAAGCCCCATTTAAAGGGATAGTAATACTTAATATGTAAAAACATATCTACATATGTTGTAGGGTTTATCCCATAAGAAAAAAAGGGAACTCCCACTGCTGAAAGGTCTTATTCAAAGTTATTAAGGCTCAAACTTGTATTTTTTTTTAGGTGCAGTAATTCATGGTCAACTGACAAGAACTGTCCATAGGATGGTGTAGCAACAGCACCACTGTACAATTTCAGGCCACTGTGATACTGCACCTAAAAATGCAAGTCTGAGCTTTAAACATTTTTTATATAAGACACCTTTCAGCAGTGGGAGTACCCTTGTTTTACTCAGGGGGATAAACCCCACAACATTTTTTTTTATATTTTAAGTATTACTATTCCTTTAAAGGGATAGTAATGTCAGAAAAAAGTATTAACTATATGGTATATACAACTGAAAGAGTACTTGCACTTATTCGTATCTCTCAAACCATTATGGTTTGAGAGATATAGGAAAATAAAGTTCTCTGGCCCCTCCCCTTTCTGCTTGACAAGCTGTAAAGCTGTCAGAAGTAGATTCTGGTCGCTTGACCAGATGTGGCTCTTCAGCAGCACAGATATACCGATATCCATTTGCAAGCACACTTTGTAAACCGTTCCAATTAAGTATTTATTTCTAAATAGTGTGAATTCAGCTCTGCTGAAGAGCCTCTGTCTGGTCAAATGACTGGAATCTGCAGCTGTCAGCTAGATGGCAGAACTGAGTGAAACAGCCAGGAAAAGGTAACTTTAGCAAGTTATATCTCTCAAACCATAAAGGTTTGAGAGATAAGACTTACATTGAAGTTAATTTTTTTTTTAATGTCTACAACATTAAATCAACTTAAAATTAGCCATTACTATCCCTTTAAATCAATGAAAATTTTCATCTGTCCTGTATGCTGCAGACTGTTTGGTACAGAACAGCCCCTCTGTCTTTGTGGATTAGCCTAATGTGCATTTATTACATCTGACATTATTCGTACTTCTACCATTACATCAATTTTCTTTTTCTTGATACACCACAAGAAACTATCACAAATGTAACCCAGTCTAGCACGTTCATTTATGGCAATGAAGATACAAAATGGAGAAACAATTTTAAAATAACAATAAATGCAGCTTTTGACAAATCACTTTCAAAGAATACGTTTTTTCCTCCGCTTCTGCAAAAGGCCTTCATCATCAGTATGCTTAATGATGATGCTCTGCACTCACATTAACCCTTTGAGTGACAGATGGGTACTCAATGCGTTGCAAAGCAATGCATTACGTACACCCACAGGGTTAAGCATTGTCTTTTCAATTCAGCACTGTACTGTAACAGTGCATTATGGTCTGCTTGGACAATAGCTATACAGCCGATACCTATCCTATTATAATGTCAGCACATACATGGTGACACAAAAGCTCCACATGTAAATGTCACCCTCATCAAAAGCGATCTCTTTCGGTCCCCCCAGATTGGCGTGCTGGCACACGTGATCAGTCATGTGGGCTGGCACGTCAAAAAATTCTATCTGGTCCTTAAAGGACCACACACCCCGGGACCACTGGTCCTTAAGGAGTTAACCATTCCAGAGCTTAATAAATTCTTACTCTTGGAACATCTCAGGGTGTTGAGCTTACACTAAACCACCATGGGCTCCTTTAAGCAGCTGACTGAGGATCAAAAAACTAAATAATCTTACAAAGCAGGGAAGGCTATAAAAAGAGGTCTTAAAATTTCCTGTTTGCAATTTCTACTGTCAGTAAGAAATGAAAGTTAGGGGGAACTGTTGAGGCCAAGACAAGATCTGGATGATCAAGAAAAACATTGTAGACTGGCCAGGAAGACAAAGTAAAACCCCCATATCACTGCAAAGGACCTGCAGAAAAGTTTAGCAGCACACCACGCACCAGTCACCATGCAGTGTTGCTTGCATAAACATGATCTGCATGAAAGAGTCATCAGAAGGAAACCTTTCTGAGATTTAATCACAAACATTAATGTCTGAAGTATGCAACATTAACACGTAGATATAAGCCAGAGGTGTTTTGGAACCAAGTGCTGTGGTCTTATGAAGTTAAAACTGAACTCTTTGGCTACATCACCAAAAGGTACAAGTTCAAAAAAAAATATTTGAAGAAGAAAACAACCTTGTCAACTGTTATGCAGGGTCAGATATATTATGTTTGGTGTTGTGTGGCACATGAATTATTGCGGGTAGAGGGAAGAATGGATTCTATCAAGTATCAGCAAATCCTGGAAGCTAATGGCACACAGTCAGTAAAGAAACTGAAGCTGAAGAGAGGTTGGCTAGTATATCAAGGAAATGATTAAAAACCATACCTTTAAAAAAATCAACCATGAACTACTTAAATGTTGAAGGTTTTTGAATGGCCTTCACTGTGACATACAACTCAATCAAGCATTGCATGTCAAATTACCTTTGAATATTTCTGAAGTATATGCATTCTGCAAGGAAGAGAGAAAATTCCTATAGCAAGAATACACTGGGCATAGTGGCAAGCGTGGTTGTTCCACTGAAGTCACTATTGATCTTGCCTTCATAAATATTAGTACGCATCTCTCTCTCCTACCTAATTCTTTGCTAATGTCAGGCCTGAAGTACAGTGCCATCCCCAAGTGGCAGCACCACGCAGCAGCTCCATGCAAGACTCAATAGAATGGCTGTGAATTTCAAAATCACATGTATACAGCTGGTAGTGTCATTAATAGATATGTTTTTAAACCTCTGTGTGCCAGAGGGGTGGTTAACTCAATGCGCTGAACACCCTTCTGGCACTCAAAGGTTTGGTGTGTTCCATTTCTGACAGCCATAAACACTGACAAAGTGGCTTCTGTTAAGAAGCGTATATTTGTGTACCAGTACCAGAAGGGCAGGGCACTTGTCTAAAATGACTCTCTGGAGAAGGAGACTCTCTCCCTACTCCACCTCCCCGACCCATGCTCAGTTTTAATGCATAGCAAAGGAAAAAAAAAAAAAAAAAAAAAAAAAAAAAAAAAAAAAAAAAAGCGATGCAGAAACAGTGTCAACTGGACCTGAGAATCCAAAGACCATCCTGATCGGAAAGAAAACTTTTTTTCCCTCCTAGAGGGAAGTCCTGTTTTCCACATGGACTAAGAGAAAAGGATTCATCATCACTCAGAGATCTGAGCACATTTTATGATACGGACTTCCCGAGTACCAGAGCTACACACCATTGACTGACACATGGTAAAATGAAAAATGAAAACACAAAGATGACTAGTTAGGGAGTATGTATTAATGAGAACTTAATCCTCCGAGTACCAGAGCTGCACACCATTGACTGACACATGGTAAAATGAAAAATGAAAACACAAAGATGACTAGTTAGGGAGTATGTATTAATGAGAACTTAATCCTCCGAGTACCAGAGCTGCACACCATTGACTGACAAGCACAGTAGCAGAGGAAGAGGTAGTTGCGTGTAACAGTCATAGTGGAGCAGATGTGGCCTTCATTACACTATGAGTGTCACACAGTGTTCTGCCTTATTTTGCTGCTACTGTGCTTGTCAGTCAATAGTGTGCTGCTCTGGTACTCGGGAAGTGCAAGATCATAAAATGTGTTCGGGTCGTTATGAGTGAACAGAGTAACCACGTAACAGAAAAAACAAAAGCTCACAGCACCAACTCACCACAACATATCCATATAATAAATAAAAACATTTTTTTCCCCTGATGAAGTGGATCTGAGTATCCACTATACGCGTAGGGCTCAGTTTACCCCTTCCATATTGCACCTGCACTGTGTACCGGGTCCCTACCTTCCCACCCTATGAGAACCTCCTCTCCTGGTCTAGCAGGGCCAGCAGTCTGACCTGTATGCCGCATAGCAGCTTCTAACTGCATATAGTAGCATCAGACACTACACAACAGGACCTTTTTCACATCTGTATACAGTGTAACAGGATTCAAACATCAAAAGGATACTAAATCAGCAGCGACTTCTGGATTCAGGAAGGACTTTTGAGCAGAGGAACAATATCATGGCAGTGAATGGGTTGGAACCCTTGAGATGCATAAAGCTCAAGAGAAGCATCTTGTAAGTGCAATAAGAGAAGACGGGGATTTATATATACACCTTCGGTCAAGATTTTATCAGCGTTTTATTTATTTTATCATCTTTTGGTTTTACTATTTGGAATATTAAACACTACACTTAGTAGTCTCCTCCTGTTTTTCTTGTTAGTTTGTTGTTGCTTTCCACTCCTCCAGATTACGGTTTCATATTTTGGGCTACACAAGGATGCCTATGGTTTGAGCTGCACCTTATAACATTTGGAATTTCGTAAGGAGTACAACATAAGTGACTAAGAATATAATTTCATCCTCATTTCCATTACTATCATCTCCATCTCATCATTCAAGGACTGTATGTGGAGATTACATGGTACTGTCTGGAGACATTTATTACTAATTTTGTGGTGGACTGGACTCATTGTTTGTAGGAACTATTATTGTTCAATACACCTTTATTCATTTTTTACATAGGTACAGAATTAGTATTTCTGCATTCATATATTCTGTTTTATGCACAGATTTGTCTTTTCCTTTTTTGGGGTATCAAGAGATTCTCATGTCGCCCTTTTCATGCCGGTGACATGTTTAACCCCTTAAGGACCAGCGGTTCCGGGGTGTCTGGTCCTTTGGGAAGTCCAACGTGCCTCCCCACGTGACTGATCACATGTGCCAGAACTCCAAATGAGGGACTGAAAGAGATTACTCCGGTCTTGGAGCGATCAACTTCAGTCCCCGGTATTACTCACCACGCTCCTGAAGGAGCGTGAGTAAAAGTACGTGACTTGCTAGGACCGTCACTGGTCCTTAAGTGCCGGACTAGGGTGACGGTCCGGGTACATCATCGGATGCGAAGAGGTTAATGCACTGTTGTGTATGTTGCCCAATAGTGGGCGACATTTCAAAAGGATACCCTCGACAAATACCGGGAGCCAAGTTACCATGGCAAATAGAAATTGGGACCTGGCACACAGAAACTTACCCTGAATGTAGGAAAGGAGTATCCCTACACTGCAGGGAACATTTTAATATTTTAAAATATACACAATTGATCTCAGGGACATGGGAGCAATCCTATATATAAGAAAATTGAATACTACCTGGGGTAAAACAAAATTAAAAAGTGTAATATTATAAAGAAATGAAAAAGAAAAAAAATGCAGAGGTGCTTCACATATCCAATAGGATAGGCAATCAATGCAGAGACCAAGACCTCAATCGCCACCTACCATTTACGTTCTCCTCCTTAACCCGGTGTTCTATGCAT
The DNA here is from genome assembly GCA_037306005.1 of Rhinophrynus dorsalis. Classification (NCBI taxonomy): domain Eukaryota; kingdom Metazoa; phylum Chordata; class Amphibia; order Anura; family Rhinophrynidae; genus Rhinophrynus; species Rhinophrynus dorsalis. The sequence goes on along the minus strand of CM074721.1, from coordinate 268,546,625 downwards.
GTTTGAGTAGTATAAGGGGATCTTCAAGACCCAATCATATTATGCGATGAAGAGAATGTAAAAGGAAGGCAATGATCGCTTTCCTGTTTGCAGCAATGGAAGTCACAGAGCACCACATACACTGAGTAGACAAAGACCCCCATCCCCCAAGCCTGTTTCCACTGGCAGCCACAGAACCACACTTTATTCTGACAGTAAAGCCTTTGTTCCAGTGGAAGCCAAAGAATCTCACAGACAGAGACAGACACACACACCGCTTATCCAGCTTTGTTCCATTAGGCTCTGAAGGAAGGTTCTTAACTGATGCAATCTAGTGCCTAAGTTTTTTTTTTCTGTCTCCTACGGCTTGAAACTATTAGAGTCACTAAATCCATCGTTAGGGTCAAAAGGAGTTCCGGGTGGTACATACATAGTTGTACAGTCAGAATTCTATTTCTTGGCCTCCATACACAGCAACGGGCATTGGTTGCAAAAACTCATGTTGCAGCCTATCGCTCGTTGCAGCTTTTTGCTCCCACAACTCATGTTAAAATTTTGTGAATAATGGGAACATCACGGGAAACAAGCCAGTGCTCGATGTTTGGCATGATGAGCTAGTAAGACAATCACCCTCCCCTCACTCACCTAAAAACTAACCCTAAAAGTAGCACTCTAGTCCTCCACTACACCTAACATTACCAAAAAGTTAAAAAGAATAATAGCTCTAACCAGGGCTTATAATGATAAGTCCTGTGCTACTAGCTAGACCTGAAAAGTTACTCGCCACTGCAAGCCAAAACATACCCAGCAGGGCTGAATATCTACTCGCCAGGGCTAAACTTTCACTTATGTTTTTGGTAACTTGGATGGATGCATTGATATGGGCCTTAGAGCCCCAATACATCCGTGGGTCACTAGTGTAGGGATGCCTAGTTGCTCAAGCATGTACACTATTTTTCCACTTTTCACATGTTGGCTGTTTGTTAGGTGCCAAAATACAGAAGGAAAAAAATAAAATAAAAAAGCATCCCTGAATGCATGTTATTAGCCACAGCTAGTACCCGAATAGCAAATTTATCTCCTGTTTCATATGGGTGCTAATTGTGCACCCACTGGGGTTTTTTAACTGTTAGTAATTTGTCACAGCACAGGTAATAGAATACCAAGCTGTGAGTTGAAACTACAGACGCTGGTTTGTTTTACTAATGGTCCTAATAGAATAAAGCAGCTAGAGTCTAACTAGGGATGCACAGATACCATTTTTTAAGACCGAGTATGAGTACCGATACTTTCCCCAAGTACTCACCAATACCAATACCAATTACTGACACTTTTTTTGCAATGCCATTTGACAGTTTTCCAAGGGGTGGCGAGAGGGTGCAGTGGAATTGAATGGGAGATGGGAGGCTGAGGAGAACTGAATTGGAGAAGTGTGGGGGGGGGGCTGAGTGAGAGAAGTAGGGGGGCTGAGTGAGAGAAGTGGGGAGGCTCTCAATGGGGCTGATGCCATGGCTTTCTGCAAAAGAACAGTGAGATTGTGCCAGGGTCTCCCTGGAAAGCTGCAAAGAAGTTTGCAACTTTCCTACTCTGTGCCAAGCTGCAGCTTCTGCCCGCCTTACCCTCCAGCTACCCGCTGTAATTTCCTCCTCTGCCGGGTGCTCGCTGTTCTCTCGCGAGCCCCAGCAGAGGTCAGCATTGCCATGGTAACGTGCGCCAACACTCCAGCGCTGAAGGAGGGAGAGAGGCGCACAGGGAGCATTGTAGGCCCAAGAAACACCCACCATTCTGGGGGAATGAGCTGTGACCTTAAAGAAGACTTTGGCTTGGTCACTGGTGCCTCTATCAAGAAATTCATGATCATATCAGATGCAGGCGTCTAAAACTCCCCTGCACATAGAGTGGAGATGATGGAATTCAAAGACTCAATCTTGAACCAGGGTGTAATATCGAATGGTTGAGACGTTTCAAGACTAAAATAGGATGCAATCCACCATCTTTTTTTGGTGGGGGAACTATGAGAAGGTTGGAATAGAATCCAATGAATCCTTCCTAAAGAGGAACAGGTACACAGACATTTTTCCACCATGGAAGAAACTATGTCTAGAAACAGACGACCCCTCAAAGTATCATAAGGACTCTAGACATGAAGGAGTGGAGTTGAAGTCTATACACTACTCTTCCAAAAATCACCCTTAAACCCCACTGCTCCGCCATTAACAGACTCCACATATAAGCAGATGACCTCCAATTGCCTGAAGTGTACCAGCCCCGAGGAGTTACGCAGTCGTAGACTTGTCATCTGTAGGCTTCAGCGTAGACTTATTGTCTTCCTAAACCAGGTTGGGTGGGGCGTGCCTGTGCTGCTATAGGAGTAGAAACCCTGGATGCATAACCATGAAGAAGGGTGTACCAAAAATAATTGTCTTCACTGGAAAAAAGGAAAGCTTGGGGGCAACATGAGGTAATCGTACACTCTTACTCCCAGTTCTGGGCCAAACAACTGCTTGTCCAAGAATGGGAGAAAGCCCAATGACTGCTTGGAAGACTGTCAGCAAGTGAGCTAGGGGTAAAGGATGAACCAAAATAGCCTTCATCAATCTCCCCTTCCGCTGCAAAGGAATCCCTTCCAAGGGAAAATTCCCCCACAACCCAACTAAAATGTCTTTTAGTATTGATAGGACCATACTGGTCCAAGACTTGAGGATACCCTGAAGAGTGAAAGGTATATTAGTTACAGAAGATATCCGGGTTTAAACCAATACAGACACATATTCAGACCCATGCAGGCTCCTGTTCAGTAGAAGAAGGACCCTGCAGATGGGGCCACAAAACAAGAGGGACATAAAGTACCAGTATAGTTCTTTGGAACGCGAGGAGCAAAAGGTTAAAATGGAACTGTCACCTTTAATTTTTTTTTTATTTTTTTCACATGCTTGAAAACTTAATTCATAACTGAATATGTCTCATTTCAACCACAAGTTCAGCAGATAGTTTAGGAAATATTCACACTTTTTATTTTTAGGAAGAGTGAAAGTCCCCTGTTGCAGCACAGTGTTTAATTAGCATATGAAAATCCTTGAAAAGCTTTATTAGCATATGAAACCACACAGGTACCGCCAAAGCAAAACCCATGTGCCACTCAAAAGTGTTACGTGTCAGTGCTCATCCATGTATTATCTCATATACAAGAACATCCCATCTAAGAAATAGTGCCGAGTGCTCAGCATCTTTTATCAGTTTCTCAGTGGGGTTCACTGCTTTACTGGTAAAGCATGAACTCTTTGAGTGCCAGAGGGATACTCAACGCATTGCTTTGCAAGGAGTTTGTGTACCCCTCTGGCACCCAAAGGGTTAAGTCAGCTTCTAAGATAAGTCTGTACATTAACCCCCCCCACAAATGAATACTAAATCTATGCAGGGATGAGACACTGCGGTATTTCTGTACACATTTATATAACTGGGCTGTGCTAAGCAGAACACACCCATGCCAAGAAAAGGAAGAACAACTTCCTTTTTCTGCTCCTAATATTTCAACTCTTATCCATATATGCAACTGTAAAAAACACACTAAATATCATCATACATACACATTTTATTTATGATCAATAGTTTCACATGCATTTTAACATGATGTGCATTTAAAAATTGACAATGTACTCAGGAGTTAGTTCCATTAGGTCAGATAATTTGTGGTTATCAGCATTAAATGATAATGAAATCCATATCATTTTCCTAACGTTTCTACATTGTATAGTATATAGAGGTTCCACAGATGTACCAGATTAAAGGGACATACTAAAAAATGGCTCCTGTCAACAGTTTGACGCATCAGAAGACAGACCCCCGTGCTCACAGCTACATATTTTACAGTGTTGCATACGGGTACTCAGACAACTGTCCCGAGCAGTCTACTAGGACTGCAGATTACTCTCCACATGACGCTGAATTGTGGGTCTAGTCTCTAAGATCACAGTCTATCAAGAGATTAGCAAGAAACCACTTGGAGTTCAGATTTATGGCCCCTGTTCAGTTCTTCCATTGATATGCTGGGGCTCACGATTCAGATCCCATATAAGCAGACCTGCTGATGCAGCAACTTTAACATGGCTGTTGCCCTTTAAAAAGTAGCTAGTTTTAGTTGAAATACCTGGTGTAACATTCACAAACATAGAAATAAAAGTGTCTATATCTTGATAGAACTTAAGATATAAACTAGTGTGAGCTGTTATTTCAGCAGACTGGAGGAACTGTTAAATTCCTCTCTTTTCTTATTGCTGGTCAGTGAGAGAGTAGATACACATAATGCCACATAGTAAATTACAGGCTTAGAAGCAAACTTAACTCTGGGCCTTTTATAGTAGCGTCAAATTAGGCAAAGCCCTCAGGTCCTGTAAATAGCAGGATATATGACGTTTGAGAATTTTCAGTCTCAAACCATATACTACATTTAAAAGGGCTTTTATCTCAGTTTGAATGTTGCTATGTACACAATTATGCTGTGTGTTTAAAACAGAAAACATGTTACTGAACTCTACTGTGCCATTTCCAGAGCATCTGTTAGAAAAACAGTCTGCTCTTTCACGAAAAGGCATAATGCTATTACTATATCACATTCTCTTTCACCCGTCTGCTGAAAAACAGCACAGTATATTTTCATCTCTCTCAAGATTTGGACATTTGTACACAAAGAGCATCCTCCTACATTATAATTCACTAAGTATATTTGTCAGAAGCAGTCATGCGCAGTAGAGATAGATGTGCGCCCTGCAGTCAGGTGCAGTACAAACTGCCCGCGCACTGGAAGGTGCGCAGAGAGGACTACGGTCTGAATTCGGAGCACTCGCTCCATATCAGCTGTGGCGTGCTCGGGCAGTCAGTACTACGCATGACTGCAGCGCCGCCAGTGTTGTCCTGTGTATACGGGCTTTAAAACTAGTGATATAGAAAGGCAAAGCGAAGAAATTCTGGTTCAACTTAACAGCACTGTAGGGGACGAATTATAATATTTTACCCACCTCCTACAGTGCTGTTCGTTTGCCCCATAATTGATTCAGTGTACTTTTCCACATCAGGCTCAGAATCAGTAAATATTATATTTGAACAATCCACTGTTAAGGGCTCCTGTCACTTCAAATGGAATATTAGAGTATTCCTTCTTTTGTCAAGTCCAGTCAAATCAGTGCCAACTTATCAATTTAGCAGATGCTGCACTGTGTAGCCCATGAGTGCACATTAACACAGTGTTGGAAAAATTCTAGTCACCCAGTCTCCTATGACAGTATTGTTAGAAACAAAATCATGTGTTTGTTTACTTGAAGCCAGCCTGTACTTGTAGCTGCAAGCTGCCAGAGAACCTGCTAACCATGCAGTGTCACTACTGCAAAAGGCTAGCAATTGGGTAACACACAGAATCTGAGAAAACATTGACTATACCCAATCTCACTATAACAGGCTTTCTGAAGGGGACTCATGTGCTCCCAGTGGGAGGATATACCTTAAACTCTCAGGTATAATACGCAGGTGTAAATTATACCTAAGATTTTAGGGGAAAACAAGAGTGACTATGTTTAACACTCACCCTTGTTTTCCCCTCTCTAACTTACTTCTTCCATTCACCCACTCTGGATTCCTCCGAGATCTGCTCACCCCACCACAATCCTTCCTCAGCACCTTCACTTCCACAGTCCAAACAACAGTCTAACGTCTTTAAAGTGAGTGGCATGCTTGCATTTGCTGCCCGCTTCCAGCAATGCCCTGTCAAGACCATCTACTGCAAGCCAAAAGAAATGCCCTCTGAGGTTCTCAAGGTCCTTGCATGGCAATACCGTAGATCCAATGCTTAGATCTCTGCACATTTGATCTGCGATATTGCCCTGCTAGAACCTTGAAATCCTCATAGGGCATTACCTTTGGCTTGCATTAGATGGTCCTGACAGGGCATTGCTGGTAGCGGGCAGCAAATGCAAGCATGCCGATCACTTTAAAGATGTCAGGCTGTTGTTTGGACTCCGGAGGGGGTGAATGGAAGTGAAAGTGCTGAGAGAGGATTGTGGTGGGGTGAGGAGATCAAGGAGGAATCCGGAGGTGGTGAATGGAACTAAGTGCAGACGCAATGAAGGGATAAGCAAAAAAAAAAAAAAAAAAAAAAAAATGTATACATTTTACTCTCTCATGTATAATACACCCCCCCCCACTTCATATAAGGTGAAAAGGGGCAAAATGATACCAAAGATTTTATGGTAAATGATGTGATACATGTCATAAAGGGGGTGGGTGGGAAGTGGGTAGAACGGGGTAGGAAGGAGAAGTGGGCAGAGTTTCATAAAAAACTCACCACCAACGGAGATTCAACCTCTGTCCCCGGAGACCCGACAATTCATAGCATCCGGACAGTTCCCAAGTATGAACATATGCATAAAGACAAGGAAACCTAAGGGCATACCTGTCGAAATAAGGATGATTTTATGTAGGAGGAATGTAGGGGTTAACCAGGTGCCGACATACCTTCCAGCTCCGTCTTGGGTAATCAATGGCGAGTGAAAATTTAGCCCTGGTGAATAGAAATTCAGCCCTGGTGGGTATGTTTGGCTTGCAGTGGCGAGTAACTTTTCAGGTCTGGCTAGTAGCAAAGGACTTCAAATTATAAGCCCTGCTATAGGACATATGAAGAAAGAAAATACAGGAAACCTAAGGGCATACCAACTGTAGAATAGGGGATTAATATTAATTCACAATTGATTTAAATACTGCTTTGTTTTTATAACTTGATTTAATTGGAATAGATCAAAACAAATGCAGCTCATAGTTCCAACAATGATGCTGTAGAGTTATGCAATCAAATCTGTCAAAAACTGCTTAGGAAAACAAATGAGATACACAGTAGTTATCAAAAACATGATTAGTATATGTAGGAAGCAGGAATAAAACCCTGTATCAGGGTGACTTCCAGCTGAAGCAACTAGGAAATAAAAAAGAAAGGGAAAGTAGAGCAGAACACAAAACAAGGAAGATAAATGTGGCTTTTAACCCCACAATTGCTAGAGAGATTTCCAGTGCTTTGTGAAGCAATGCACTGAAGACCTCTAGTATTCAGGGTGTTAAAATATGCATTTAAATATAAATTTTTATTTTGCCCCTATAGTGAAGTTTGCTCTACAAATGTTCATATGTTGATTTCTGCATTTGGCCTTTAGTACAATAATTAGCTTGCCTTGTGTATAACATTAAAACTGTTGCACACACAGAATAAATCCCCATAGGCCAACACTGTTTTTTGTCCATCCGAGATGCAAATGGAAAACCATGAAAACATCACAGGCTAATTTTGGGAAAGGGAACTTAGTGAACATATTAAACTGCCTATCTGATCAGCATGCATTTCACTCTGTGTATAGTGCTGGCCCCAACTACAAATCTGAGTAGGAGAGGGAGAACAAAGTATGCAAGCACAGTGGAGCCTGGGGTGGCTTGGCCCAGTGCAGGAGGACAATTCCCTATTCTGTTATGATGTTATAATAAATTGGGTGCCAGTACAAGAATATATGTTTTAACTACTGGACAATAAAAAGTCCACAGTTGTGGCAAGCCCCACTGCAGGAAGTCTGTGATACACCTGACCACAGACTAGACCAGGGGTAGACAAACCTAGTCTTCCTGGGCTATCAACAGTGCATGTTGTCAGCATTTCTACTAAATGACAGGTGGATTCATTAAAGTGAATGCAACAACCAAGATCCACCTTTGCTCAAGCAGAGTTATCTTGAAAACATGCACTATTGGTAGCTTGTAGGGACCTAGACTGGCAAGTCCAGAGCAGAGCAAACGCTAATTAATCTTGTATTCACTGGTCACACAGCCTACTGAGCAAGATAGCTTTTGACATCATGTATTATTATTATTTTGACGGGCCCATAACCATGGCTGGAAACTTTCACTATTTTCACTGTGTTTGACATGTATGATATGTGGGTGCATAGATGTGTGACACTTTGGGTACTTGCAAGGTGCATGTGTTATGATTAGTGAGTGTGCAAGACATATATATGTACATAAGATAGGATAGAGATGGAAAAGTCCCAGGTGGAGTCTAGAAAGACTTATGAGACTGAAAGAAGGGTGTGCCTTCTGATTGTCTGTATTGATTGCCTATTGAAATGATTGGTAATCAATACTGGGTACAGGTGGGTCGCATATAATGTCAGTGCTGATGTTACTGGTTGTTCAATAATAAAAAAAAAGTAATATACAAATGAAAAACAATGAAAATAATTGTAAGCTCTTTGGGTTAGTTTCTTAGACCAGTTGTTAGCTCTGTGGGTTATATGAATGCTGCTCTATTGATCAGTCTCTAGAGAATGAATATTAAGTTAGTTTCTGTGTTGACTACAAGTCCGATAGTCTGTCATTTGAAGTCTATAGATTATACTCGTCATTTCCTGGGCACAATTTCTGACTATCAAATGTAATCACATTTGGTATGCCATGGCCATTACGGTATTCATGAGTAATGTTGATGTTGTAGGGCAGTTACTCATTCTAAAATATTGTCAGTGTGCTTTGATTTTTCTTCCTGGAAACAAAATTTGTAAATAATGTTATGCACTGTTACCAGTTTGGGACTCATGAGATTAACATACCCAAGTATAGCTATCAATGTTGAATATCAATTTGCTTAGGTGATATGGAACATTAATAATGTATACTTCTTTTGTATATTAAACCAAGCTTGTGAAAATGATTCAAATTTTATTGTTTTTAATCATAGCTCTACCATGTAACCAATAGAATGGCAACTTTTTGAGAATGTTGAAGACCCTTTTGTGTTCCAGGTAATCTGAGGTTTCGCATGTCACGCACATAACTAAAACTTTACATACTTGGCATCTGTGTACTAAGGGGATAAAGGGCTTTTAAGAATAATCAAATCTTTAACTGCAGACTAAGTGTATTTAACCCCTTGAGTGCCTGAAAGGTATCCAATGCATTGGATACCTATCTGGCACTCAAAGGGTTAGTAATGTCTAACATTAACTAAGCCCAATATTGAAGGTATTCAAAAGATAATCGTACTGTGCCAAGTTGGATCTCTCAAACCTTAATGGTTTGAGAGATATAAGCACTTAAAGTTCCCCCCTCCTGCTGATGAGCTGTAAAGCTGTCAGCAGTGGATCTGAGTCGTGTGATTCGGCGGCTCTTCAGCAGAGCTGAATGAGCGCTATCGAAAAACAGATACTTCACTGGAACGGTCTACAAAGTGTGCTTGGTTTGCAAGCACACTTTGCAGACCATTCAACTGAAGTATTTGTTTTTCGATAGCGCTCATTCAGCTCCACTGATGAGCCGCCGGCTGGTCTGGGCCCGGGATCTCATGACGTCAGCTACGTGCTGACGTCTGGAAAATGGAAGGGAGGGGGAACTTTAAGAGCTTATATCTCTCAAACCATAAAGGTTTGAGAGCTCCAACTTGGCATAGTAAGATTATCTTTTGAATACCTTCAACTTTAGGATTAGTTAATGTTAGACATTACTAACTCTTTAAGATATATGGCAATACTAGAAATTTTATTTTTTTTTCATATTTACTTCATGATATCTTGTTCGCCAACACAATTAGTACAAGTGAGGCACAACTAGAAAAGATGACCCCCTCCTATATGTGTGTTTATAAATACATACACTCACACCTGTTCTAATTCACTGTCTGCCTCTCCCTGGGGAGGAGTTCATCCACACACCAGTGAAGCAAAATGGGACAGTGACTTTAACAGGTGTGGCCAGGTGGGCAAACACCCCTGGCCACTCCTCCTAAAATCGTTGCAGCGAGATTCACATGGGCAATGATTCTGACAGGAAGCCCCCTGTGGCCACCCTTGTCAAATCACTGCACAGACATCACCAATGTGCACCATAAATGAAGATAGAGCAACGAACAACGCCATGCAGCATTCACTAGTATATATATAAGTATAAATAGAAGCTACCCACGGGAATCTCTTACACACATGGATTCCAAACTGCTGAAAATGTGTTTGGCCTACAGGATATTAAAAAAAAGGCCCAAGCCATTGACATTCAAAGGGTTAAATACAAAAGAAACATTACCTAATTTACATTTATAGAAAAACAGTTTGTTAAAATATTTGAAAAGATAGAAAAAAGGCATTCGTATTGTATATAAACATGAATATTGTAACAATTTTTTTCTTTTTTTCAAGACATGAGCAAGAGGTTTTATTCCCCCTCAGTTTGCTCAGGAAACTATGTGCATGTAGTTGTGTGAAGAATCTCTTTTCCTGTTACAAGAGTATATACAGGCATGATTCATGTGCAAGGATGCATGCGTGGTTTGACCAGATATAAACAGCAAGCAGTGAAGTGTTAGGTAGCATTCTCTTTGGGCTGCTACAAATTGTCTACCTACAATGACATTTTTGATTTGCTTGTGGGTGTTTAAGGTATCCATGTATGAATGAAATATTGTGTGTGTGTTTAAGGTGCATCAATATAATATGAATGTTATATGGTGTGTGTGTGTGGGGGGGGTTATGCGTGTGCACAATCAAGGGTTATGACATACAATAAATAAAGCTAACACTGGCCACTATTTATTAAAATATAGAACCAGTAGGTGAAGTTTGCAGCCCTGTACAATTTAAAAAGCTGAGTAGAATGAGAATGATAGACAGAAAATAAATAGGACAATGTGTGTGAAACTACTTTTTTAGTGCAGTCACCCATGCTAGTAAATTATTCTAATTGACGGTAATGGCTATTTTGCAAGAAGACAAGAAGGAAGTAAGAATACTGTGTCTCTTTCATTAGGCATATCATCCTCATAGTTAGCAGTGTGAAAATGGAAATGAGAACACATTATTTTGCTCACAGCCTATTTTGCTGATAAAGAATAAATTCTTTATAATCTTGTGGTTATGTGCTAAAGATCAAAGATCTGACTTAGGCTGGTTCTGCTACCCACTAAAGCCAGGTTTTCCATACCTGACCTTAAAGGTTGTATATGGGCCAGGATTAATGGAAATCCCTGAACGAACCACCGATTAACTTACCTATGTTTAATGAGTGATATTCTTATATACTGTCCTGTGCCAGGCCTTTGAAAACAGGTTTGGGATAATTGAACAAAGTTTCATGAATGGGACACACAGCATCTGAAACAGGTATTACCCATTAATGTTCAGAAAATTAACAAAACTCTGTTTCAATGGGTAATCACACCTGTCACAAACAAAAAACATCCAGCATATGTATAAAGAAAATTGAGCAATTCTGGTGCAAACAAACAAATAAAACGCTCCTTTGATTTAAAAAGGAATTTTAAACCATTTAGATGCTAGAAGGGTCTCCAACACATCACAAATAATAGTATACAAATTGTTCCAAATAATTTGCAGTTCTGGAAATTAAACTGAAGGAAACCAACCGGACCATAGAGCACAAATTCCCATAGATTTTAAGGAGACTTTGATAGATAGTAATGTCTCAGTTTAAATGAAAATTTGATTATCCCATAAAACTTGTATTCACGCTCTCTACAATTGGCAATGTTGTGATTGGAGTACTTTTGTGTAGCTATTTTTTTTTTTTTTTTTTAAGTTTCCAACTCCTGCCCCTTTTACAGAACATCACCATTCAAGACTGATCTCTTCAAGGGACAATCTTGTATCAACATAAGGAAAAACCTGATCTCCTCCATCAAGCAGGGTTTTCCTTATATTGATAGCCACAATATTGTCCCTCATTGCAATCTGTCTTGTCAATCAAATGAATTCCAGATCTAAGGGATGAATAGTGATGTCCGTAAAAGGGGGAGGGGGGGGGGGACACTTTAATATATAATTACACAAAAACTACATCTATCACAACATTGGCGACAATACAGAGCATAATTAAGCTCTCACGAGCAGGGCCCTCTGATCCTCCTGTTCTACACATCTGATTGTACTATTTAATACCTCTGTATGTCTATTCCCCAATTGTACAGCGCTGCGGAATTAGTTGGCGCTATATAAATAAAGAATAATAATAATAATAATAATAATTACAAAGTACAAGTAGTAATGGAAAGTTCATTTATACAGAGACATTAATATCTCTTTAAAGCAGAACTTTCACTCAAATGAAAGTCCCCCCCCAAATCATTATGCACATAACGATACACATATCAATACTAATATTATCCTAAATAAGTCCTGCGTTACTGAGAAATCCAACTTGTTCCCAGATGCGATACAGGCATCAGTGCAGACATCTTGCTGAAGAGACGTGTGTGCTGTCCGTCCCAGTCTCCTCTAGGACTGGTCAAGAGGAGTTGCATTGTACCTTAAGGTACAGGAAGAGACTGAGGGTGCAGGAGCACAGATGCCGCTACAGCAAGATGCCTGCCCGTGCATCTCGGAACAAGTCGGATTTCTCAATAACGCCAGACTTAGTCCAGATATACTAGTATTGATACGTGTATCACTATGTGCATAATGATTTGGGGCGCACTTTAATTTCAGTGATGGTTCCGCTTTAACCCCTGCATGCAAAAGTGATCTCCAACCTATAACAAAGCAATGTGTTGGGAGACCTCTCTAGCATTCAAAGGGGTTAACCCTTTAAGTGTCAGAGGTGTATCCTACACATTACTCAGCAATAAGCAGGAAAACCCATTGGTACTTAGGTTTAAAAGCCATATTTAAATCAATAAGAATGTTCATTTGTCTCCTATGCTACACTTAGTTCCCCGCAAAACTGAACCTTGAGTGTTGTATCACCAACTTAAAAATATAAGTTGCCTTATAGGAAAAGTTTACAACATTCACAAAAATGTGTAACAGCCTCCTTAGACTTGATAGAAGTGAAGGCACTGGATACTGCTGTGGGAAGCAATCTTCCTCTGACCACCTCACTTCCAGGAAAGGAGGCAGTGGGCTATGCATGGAAAACTGATTCTGACAACTTGCTGAAAAAAATAGCACGTGTGATCAAAACAGTACATGCATGATCATATCATGGGTGATATTAACTCATGCAGACATTTACAATAGATTTGTTAAAGCTAGAAAAATATCAAGGTGATTTTTGCATTTTTGTGTTTTTTTAATTTTATAATATGCTTTGAGATTTCATTTCTGCAGTAAGGTGATGAATATTGAGTAACAAAGTTTACAGCAAGACTAAACAGTTGTTGTGCCTCCAGCTGTTGGGTACTGCAACTCCCACCATCCCCAACCAGCCAAAGAATGGTTGGTGAAGATGGGAATTGTAATCTTCAGCACTTGGAGGTTCAACAGCTGACTACCCCTGTTTTATAGTTTTGGCAAAAGAAGTGGTTCTTGTTCCACAAATAAGCCCTGACCTAAGTTTGATAGGTGATATGATAGCAAGTCTTTACTGTTAGAATGTTGAAGCACCTAAGATTTATGGCTTAAAGCTGCATAAAACATAGTGTGAATAAACTGTAGATTTTCCCTTAAAAGTTGAGTGCCTCAAGGGTGCAATCACACTAAAGACAATTGCCTAGCTTTACCCTACTAATCTCTGCTCCTAAGAGAGAGCTGGTTAAAGGGATAGTAATACTTCGTTTTATCTTTATTTTATTTTGTAGGCATTAAAAAAACAAAGAACGATATAAATCTTATATCTCAAACTTTTATAGTTTGAGAGATATTCACAAGCAAGTTTCCCCCTCCCGCCCCAGTCTCTTCTCAAATGTGGAATGCAGTGACCAGACAGATAACAGCAAGGGACAATATTCTTCCTATCAAAACAATGAACTCCCTGCCCCCGTTGACAAGCTTTTCAGCTTTTACCCTTATCTTATTTGAAGATTGTCCCTCTCTGCAGTCTACCTGGGCACCTCCCTTCTGATCTGGCTGAGCAGTGTTACATCAGTAAAAGGGGCGGGAGGGGGATACTTTGTCATTGAATTACTCATGAACTATAAATCTGACAGTATTGAAATAACACTCTCTTAAGTCCAAATATTATGATGATTAATTAGAGCTGCTTTTATTATGAAACATTACTATCCCTTTAAAAGCAAATGTAAAAGTCTCAAGGATGATACTCTAGACATGACAAGCTTGCTTTCTATGCTGTCCAAAGTACATTGGCTGTTCAAACAAAAAAGCAAAAACATATTTTCTCAAGAGTGTTTGCTGTCAGAACTTGTTGCACTCTTGCTATAGATTCACAAATCTCACTTAAAGGGATAGTAATGTTTCATAATAAAAGCAGCTCTAATTAATCTTCATAGTATTTGGGCCTTGGAGGGTGTTATTTCAATTCTGTCAGAGTTGTAGTTCAGGAGTAATTCAATGATTCAGTATCCACCTCCCGCCCCTTTTACTGATAGAACACCATTCAGCTCAGAGCAGCAGGGTGTGTCCATGTAGACTGCAGAGGGGGACAATCTTCAATTAAGATAAGGGAAAAAGCTGAAAAAACTCTCAAGGGAGGTCAGGGTTTTCATTGATCTCACAGTAGAATATTGACCCTTGCTGTGAGCTGTCTGGTCTATGGACCAGATCCCACATCTGAGGTGAGCAGTGTTACACTAGGTAAAAGGGGCGGGAGAGGGAAACTTTATCATTCAATTACTCTTGAACTACAACTCTCACAGTAATGAAATAGCACTCTCTATGGCTCAGATACTATGAAGATTATTTGGAGCTGCTGTTTTTGTAAAAACATTATCACTTTAAGTTGCAGCATACCCATTCATAAGTGGTAATGGTCATTCATCTAGCTTGCTCAAGAGAGCAAATCAAGTTAATACAATTGAACTGGAAGAAAAATGTGTGGCCATGCCATTAGGGGCAGCTCTATCAAAATGGCAAGTTATTCTTGGTAACCATTGATTGAAAAGCACATTTACAGTTTGTAACAAACACCTATAAGTCCAGCAAAAAAATATGAATGGACACATTCTATGGCATGGCTTAATTACAGGAGCAGACACACATTCTAGAGGTGCACTTAACACTATCATATATGCAATATGTAAACTGCAGTACAAACTATTCTCCATGCAGAATGGACAGTACAAAATACAAACACACATACAATACCAGCTATTATATGTGACAAATGGACAGTAATACCATCTGGGCTGCCTACTGTTCCGCATGTAAAATAGTAATGTCATGTATATAAGCATATATATTCAAATATGAGAACACTTACACTGGGCTGCCAGCTATTCTACAAGCAGAATGGACTGTAGTAGCATGTATACCCTGACTGCTGGCTAGTGTACAGTTACATAGAAGAGTTGGGTATATAAATAAATGTACACTGTTGTCAGCCATCTTACAAAAGTAACAGTTACCAAATATAACACATATACACACACAATGTGTTGCCAGCTATCCTGCGTAAATAACAATCCATTCTATAAGAGCGCTTTTACGCTGGACTGACAGCTTTTGTACAGGTATGGAGTATGGTCAGGTATGTAAGTACGCACACACCGTTTCAACCTACCCTATATACAGAATGAATATTAGCAAAACGTGCAATGTCAGATATGTAAACACATGATCCAGGCTTCCAGCTTTATTACACGAAGAACGAACATGACCAGATATGTAAACATGTACTCCAGCATGCCATCCTACGTGGACAGTGCCAGGCACACAACCACATGTATGAAGTCGAAAACGGACAAAGGGTCCTGTCCTATCACGTCAGTCTGGGATGTTTTAGCCCTGCTGTGTGGCAGGCCCATGGGTGCAGTCCTCTGTCACAGTGAGTAGAGTTTACAGCTGACACCCTGATTCTCCGACCTGGGGGAGGTCTTTCCACCCTCCGCTAGTTCCTATTTTCGTGCTCAAGCCGTACAAGGAAAGGCCAAGCTGTAGGAGGAGGAAGGGACGAGCCTCTCCCTTCCTGGTGGCCCGGGCGGAAGCCAACAAGCACCGGACCCCTAATAAGCTTGTCATACGGTCCCATGAATATCCAAGCAGTGGGCCCCTAACTGCAATAACCCATAGCGTGCGGTGGTCCCCATAACCAAAAAGCAAGAGAAAAGGGACAGTCTACGATAGACATAACTGTACCCACTAACACTACACCCCCTACTCTTCATCTGACAGGTCCCTTATCTTGCAGTAATATTCACATACCTTCTCCTCATCGGACAGCTGCTCCTCTACATCCGCCATCTTCAGCTCACCCCCTTCTCCTAACTGACTGACTGACTGCGCGCTGCCCCGGGGCGTGTCCTGACGTCATGAGGGCGAGCAGGAATGCGCACGAGCCGTACTGGAGATATGCGGGAGCGCGCACAAGTTTACGAAGAGATCTAGTAGTCCCCGGGTTGTGTGTTACTGTGAAATTCTCAGGTAGTGTGGCACTGAACAGGTCACTGCCGGGTTGTACTGCAAAGTCAGATAGGTCTTACACAGAACATAATTATGGGTATCATGGATTGAGAAGGCGAATTATTTTATATAAAGAACAAACTCAAGGCGTATAGAAAGAAGATAATATAATAAGCGTGATATATCTATTTACACTGAATTCTGGTGCTAGAGCGGTACCTAACGCGTTGGATTCTCTCAGGGCCCTGGCACTAAAAAGGTTAATGCTGTATCCGAAAGCACGGGTATTTTAAGAGTAGGACACAGGGCATGATGTTCAGAAACAAAAGTAGATGATTATTTTGGGTTAACCAGCTGCAACACAGTGAAAGCAAAATAAAATCCCATAAACTCCATTCATTTTAAAGGAGATTTGATGTAAACCCATGAATTCTAGAGAGGCCTCCAACACATTACATTGCAAAGCGTTGGAGTCATTTCTAGCATTAAAAGGGTTAAAATCTAGATTTAAGTCATTGGCAAATTTTGTTTCCCCCTATAGTGCAGTTGGTTATCCCAGAATTCTCAATGTGTGAGGGATATCTGAACTCCAGGGCCTAGATTCGCTAAAGTTCAAAGAGGGGTGAAAATGTCCATGTCCTGTGTCAAAGGCATAATGGTAGCCATATAGCCCCATATACCATGCTTCTCCCCCACACTTGTTGCCTTGACCTCTAGTAGCCACAGATCCTAATGTACACTGTCTGGCCCCCAGCCTTTTCCTCTTGCCCACTGCTAGCCACAAATCCCCATGGGCACTGCCTGGGCTAGGGAAAAAGGCAGAGGGTGTCATGCAGTGTATATGGGGCTAACACACAATGGTGATGTTCCCCACCCTGGCCAAAATGCTATAAATCCAACTTCCACTGCCCTCCCCTTGACATAATACTCCCCCTTTTTGGTCTGACATGCTGGCCCCCTCCAACGTACTACACCCCTTTTGTAATTTGACATACTACACCCCCTTTTGTAATCTGATATGCTGGCCTCCTCCAACATACTATGAACCCCTCCAACATACTACCCCCCCCCCCCCTTTGTAATTTGACATGCTGGCCCCTTCTGACATGACTATGTTCTATGGCTACCATTGGGCACGGGAGCAAGGCTGGGAGGCAAGTGGTAGCCACAAATCCCCATAGATGTTGCCTGACCCAAAAGCCTGAGATACGGTGCCTCACAACAGGTTACTGCCTAAATTAAACGGCTTTGGTTTGGGAGATGATTGCCTTGATTCAAAGAAGTACAGTAAAACCTCTGTTTAGTCAAAAAAGACCTTCTTTCACCTCACCGTGTGTCCCAGTCAGTCGATAATTAACGTATGATCTGTCTAACGCAAAGGAAAAAGTTAATGGTCAATGTTATCTAGCAACACTGAACACTGTCAACACAAGCTCAAACTCACTTTTTCGAGCTACTGAGCAGGACCCAGGAGAGGAGGATAGCCATAGAGAGAGAGAGGAGCATTCGAACGAGGTAGAAGGAGTTAGGAGCGGAGAGAGTTGGTACACCTATAGCAAAATGTAACACACCTTTGCACATTTACCATACAAATATACAAGCAAGCACACACACATTATAAATTACAAACAACATAAATATGTATATTAGTTGCTTTGACACACAATTTCCCTACTTATAAGGAAAAGAGCAAAATATATACAAATATATATGAAGTATGAACTGCCAAAACCATATATAATAAATTGAAATATAATGTCCTATAGTAAAATTGCTGAATGACACAGATATCATGTATACGCATATACAAAATATGTTTAATAAAATATTAAAAATAATATAAAATCATAAATATATAGGTCAAATTGGTGCCCACCATTTAACCCCTTAATGACTGACTGCGCAGGCATGCGGCGGTCATTAAAGGACCATGGAGCTTTTTTTTTTTTTTTTCTCGATTCTGGACTCCCCGAACGGCGTGCAGCCGCGGGGGGAGCCCAGAATTCCATGACGGTCATAGTACGTCATGGGTCATTAACGCAGATCGACCCATGATGTACTATGACCGTCAAGGGTCGTTAAGGGGTTAAATGCCCATTATTGTCAATGGCAGAACACCACTAAGGACAACCAGTACTCCAAATACTACAATCTTAAATCTGGATAGTTACAAATAATAGAAGTGACTATCCACAATTTATACCTATATGTCCTGCCTGGCTGGATGTCCACCTACAATAGTATAAATGAACATGCAGTTCCATGGAAGACGTACAGTTAAATACTATGTCCTTGTGTATATATATATATATATATATATATATCTATGTATACAATAAATGAATAGACTCCCTCTTATATATAGCACTAACTCCGTGGCCCACCCGCGCCACGCATTGAAAATAGGAATTGTTTGGATAGTCTATATCAATGAGCTTCACTTATCTCCAAGGAAAGAGAGTGGATCTTATATTGGAGCTGAAATCTATGAAGTGACTGACCGTGGAAGGATTGTATTGAAGTATACCAATTACTTTTGAATTCACACATTGGTTTAAATGGATCACCATGGAATTATCACTATTGATATTATTTAGCACTCTATACACTATTTTATGCAATCATCTGCTCATATAATTCATCATCTGTTTATTCATACATCATTTAATCTATATTGATTCAGTGACTATTGTGGAATCATTTCAACTATATACCATCTAACAACTTATTTCCATTCGTTGATTCATCATTCATTTATTGATCTTCATTTTGTTACTTTGTATATCAGGATTTGTTAATTTTTAACCTACGGGTATGTTTTTTTTCCCAGTCTATATTATGAATCTATTTGTTATTTTTTACTGAATGGATCATCAACATTTAGTTTTTTCTCTATCTGAAATATTGATTTATTAGTTATTATTGATACACATCAGAGGTATGGCTTTTTGGCAGCAAGTCTTCCATGAAGACCACATCTGAAAAGACTCTCCGGGCATTAGATGGGTGTACCAATATCCTTTCATAATGTTGCATTGAAAACATTATGTGGCTACACACCGCATTAAGCATGTCTCCTTAATGAAAAGGGCGACATGAGAATCTATCCCTGCATAACAGCGTAAGATTCTCATGTTGAGGCATGAAATGGCGCTTCAAACCAAGCCCAGCATCCAATTTATTGCACCGCATACATCAAGAGTAAAAATTAACCTCTTGGCTGCTTCAGAACAATTTTGTGCTCTGTTGGCGTTCTGATCACTGTCTCCTGCTCTCAGGACAGAACAGAAAACAAGTAACAGAAAAAACCCAGAAAACACGATACAATGTAACTTAGTGTATTCTTTCTTTATATCAAGAAGAAGGTTTTAAAACAATAATATTTAGGTACTTAAGTAATATACATTATGGCAATATGCTTGATCAAATTAATCTCCTAAGAGCAAGAGACTATGAACCAAACTCCAACGGAGCACAATATTACCCTGAAGCAGCCAAGAGGTTGATTTTTATTCTTGTTGTATGCAGCCAGTAAATTGGTTGCTGGGCTTGGGTTGCAGCCCCGTTTCATGCCGCGACAGGAGAATCTTCCACTGTTATGCAGGGCAAGACTTTCACATAGCCATTTTCATTACGGCAACATGTTTAATGCGGTGTGTAACCATGTGATGTTTTCAATGCAACGTTTTCATAGTGAACTGGTGTACCAGGGTCCTATTGTTTTCTGCCAATTCTGAGCTGATGGCACCTCTGGAATCTTCTGATTGCAGAGAGAAGTAAGCATGATGTGTCTTTCATCTGCTGCACCAAGTTTCCTTGGCCGACCACTGTACCTACTGTCCTCAGCGTTGCCTGTTTCTTTGTGCTTCTTCAAAAGAGCTTGGACAGCACATTTGGAAACCCCTGTCTTCCATGGTGTATGACTTATGACATTAAAGTGGAAGTTTCATCAGATGAACACAGAGACTTAAATCATAATTACATTAGTGATATGTCTAGATATAGTTGTCTTTTCAAAAATAATTGCTGCATTAAAGAAAAATAAATCCTTTTCAGCAAGCAGGCAGTGTGGAACAGCCAGACATCTTGCAGAGACGGCATCTCTGAGTCTGCGCAGTCAGTCCCCTTCAACTCCACGTTTGGTTAGTTGGAAGCCTTTGTTCCTTAAGGCACAGGAAGGGACTGACAGCACAGGTGCAGAGACCGCCTACTGCAATATCCCTGCCAGTGCCTGCTTGCTGAAAAGGTTCTATTTTTTCTTTAATGCAGCAATTATTCTTGAAAAGACAACTATGTCTAAGCATGTCGCTAATGTAATTATGATTTTAGGCTCTATGTTAATCTGATGAAAGTTCCACTTTAAACTGTCTTTAGCAACCTCATCTTGTTAGCTGAGTTTAGCTGTTCCTCACCCAGTTTTATTATTCCTACACAGCTGTTTCTGTTTCAGTTAATGATTGTGTTTCAACCTAGATATTAAATGGATGATCAATTAGCTTCTTCGTTTCATGATGGGGGTCCTCTCTATTCCAATTAGCTTCTTTGTTTCATGATGGGGCTTGGAATGACACAGACACCCAGACAGCCTCCATTTCCTGTTAGTCCATTGTTGGAGCTCAGAGAGGGAAGAAGCAGAGAGAGAGTGTCCAGAAAAGCAATTTTACTAGCCAGTCTAGCGCCTTATTAGCCAGTCTAGTGCCTTATTATCCAGTATAGTGCCAGTCTACTGCCTTATTGCCACTGTCAGAAGCTGTTTTTTTTTTTTTTTTAACGTTACAGTTGTTGTGTAGGCAGGCAGGCAGCCAGCAGAAGTGCCTTATTGCCACCGCAAGTCATCTTTTTTCCTGGTTAAAAGAAAAATATTAGGGATTTGTGTAAATAACAATTTCCAGCTTGACAAAGCCAGTGTGACATTTGTGTAGGCAGGCAGGCATCCAGCAGAAGTTCCTTACCGCCACTGCAAGTCATCTTTTTTTCCTGTTTAAAAACAAAAATATTAAGGATTTGTGTAAATAATAATTTGCATAGTGACACAACAGAAGTGCCTTATTGCCACCGCAAGTCATCTTTGTTCCTGTTTAAAAGAAAAATATTAGGGATTTGTGTAAATAATTTCCAGAGTGACACAACCAGTGTGACATTTTTGGAGGCAGGCATCCAACAGAAGTGCCTTATTGCCATTGCAAGTCATCTTTGTTCCTGTTTAAAAGAAAAATATTAGGGATTTGTGTAAATAATTTCCGGAGTGTTACAGCCAGTGTTACATTTGTGTAGGCAGGCATCCAGCAGAAGTGCCTTAATGCCACCTCAAGTCATCTTTGTTCCTGTTTAAAAGAAAAATATTAGGGATTTGTGTAAATAATTTCCAGAGTGTCACAGCCAGTGTGACATTTGTATACATAGGCAGGCATCCAACAGAAGTGCCTTATTGCCACCGCAAGTCATCTTTTTTCATGTTTAAAACAAAAATAGTAGAGATTTGTGTTTCCAGAGAGACACAGCCAGTGTGACAGTTGTCGTGTGGTCAGGTTTTAAAATTATTGTAGTACACTCCTGACCTATCTGCAGTGGATTTGAGTCCTAGTGAACAACCTGATGTTGCTCGTCCTGGTACCAGCTGCAGTGACCCAGCAACCACCAACACTACCACAGTGCCGTTGCTTTCAGGCAGAGCTAGCAGCAGCAGGCGGCTAAAGAAGAGGATTGTCAGTAGTACTAGTAATCAATATCATAGTCAGACTCAGCAGAAGCACTCCAAGCCAAAAAATAAAAATATGAAGGGAACTGCAGGTTGTTCTACCTCTACTAGCAGGGTAGAGAGGTCCAGACCCTCCTCTGAGACTATGAAGCAGCCGGCATCTGTTTCTCTTTGTCAGCTGTTTCATGATGATCCCCCAGAATCACCTGCACACTGACTAGTGCCACTGCCAGTTCCTTCACCACCTCCACTACAGCCAGTTCTATAAACCTGGTATCAGGTTTGAGGCCTAAAGCGAGCCTGTGCTCTTACCTCTGTATGGCCGCCGGCCGGCATGGCCTCCAGCCATTTCCTCAATGGTATAGTCATGTTTCAGGCACTGGCACGGACGCCTGTTTATAGGCCTATTCTGCTGGGCCTAATTGGGTCCCACCTCCTTCTGCTGCTTTATAAACCTCATTGATTATCGACAGGTTCTCTAAGATGGCCCACTTTGTACCCCTGAAGGGTCTTCCTTCGTCCAAAGAGCTGGCCAAGATATTTTCCAGGGAGGTATTCAGGCTCCACGGAGTGCCCAGGGTGCTGGTCTCGGACCGGGGGAGCCAATTCATGTCCCGTTTCTGGAGGGCCTTCTGTGGGCAAATGGGCATTTAGTTGTCATTTTCATCAGCTTACCACTCCCAATCTAATGGTGCTGCTGAGAGAGCCAATCAGGGCCTGGAACAGTTCTTACGCTGTTTTATATGGGACCATCACAGTGACTGGGCGAGCTTGTTACCATGGGCAGAGTTTGCCAGGAATTGTGCCATTAACTCTTCTTCGCAGAATTCCTCGTTCTTGATTAATTATGGCTTCCAGCCTGCTCTGCTACCTGACTCATTTGAGCACAAGAAATTCCGGCTCTGGATGAGCATCTTAGGCAGATCCGCTCCACTTTGGTTCAAGTTCAAAGATTCCTTCAAAGGTCCACTCAGCGCTAGAAAAGACAT
This sequence comes from Rhinophrynus dorsalis, assembly GCA_037306005.1. Lineage (NCBI taxonomy): Eukaryota > Metazoa > Chordata > Amphibia > Anura > Rhinophrynidae > Rhinophrynus > Rhinophrynus dorsalis. Next base: position 268,523,634 of record CM074721.1, on the reverse strand, counting down.
GCAGATCGTCAGTGCGGGCTGACTCCGGTGTTTCAAGTGGGGGATATCGTATGGCTGTCCTCTCATAACCTCAACCTCCAGGTGCCTTGTAAGAAGCTGGCTCCTCAGTTCGTAGGCCTGTACCGGGTACTGCGTAGGATCAACCCTGTCTCTTACTCCCTGGAGCTTCAAGCTGGTATACGTATCCTTAGTGTCTTCCATGTGTCCCTGCTTAAACCTTTGGTTTGCAACTGTTACATCTCTTTACCTGTCCTGCCTGGGCCAGTTCAAGTCAATGGCCAGGAGGTGTATGAGGTACAGTCAATTCTAGACTCTTGCAGAAGTAGAGGTCACCTCCAATACCTGGTACATTGGAAGGGTTATGGTCCCAAGGAGCGTTCCTGGGCATCTGTTGGTGATGTGCATACTCCTGCTTTGCTCCACAGATTCCCCTTAAGCCCGGTTCTCTTCTGCAGGGAGGAGAGGGTACTATCACAGTCTCCCTTTGAGGACTAAAGAGAGCCTGTGCTCTTACCTTTGTATGGCCGCCGGCCGGCATGGACTTTGGCCGCTTCCTCATTGCTATAGTCATGTTTCAGGCACTGGCATGGACGCTTGTTTATGGGCCTATTCTGTTGGGCCTAATTGGGTCTAGGCTAGGACTTGTTGCCCTTTCGTGGTGTTCCTGTGGGCATCTAGTTTGTTCCTCTGACCCTTGCTTTGCTTACGTTGTCTCCTGGTGTTCGATCTTTGGCTTGTCTGTCTACTTGCTCTGGTTATGACCAGCTGTGGCTGACTTCCTGATCCGTGTATGACTCTGACTTGTCCAACTACCCGCTCTGTGCTGACCTTTGCTGTGGCTGACTACCCGATCTGGTTCCAGACCGTGGCCTGTCTGACTGACGCTCTGTTTGTGCCTCGCTCCTGTCTGACTACCACTAGGCCGATCCAGGGCTCGCTCCTTTACCTAGTAGCTCAGCCACCAGCTTGTCACTTGTAGGTTGCCTCCGCTTGGTGCCTTCCGTTTTCCTCCGGGCAACTAGCGCAACTTAGTCTTGCTCCTGGGCACTCACCTCTTACACTTACCTGTTGCCTGGCTTAGCACCTGCGGTGCTACCTATGCTCTTTGCCTCCTAGTTGCTTTCGGTAAGATAGAGTTCAGCTTGTCTCGCTCCTTGCCTCAGTAGTGCTCTCCTATCTGGCTGCATCTATCGAAGCACCTACTCTGTTGTCTCGAGTGGTGTTACCAGTTACGCTATTGGTATCAGTGGTCTATTTGCTCTGTACCGCCGCTGGGTATGCTCCTGTACTAGTCTTATCGTTCCTTCCTATTTTGGTAGAGCCAAGTCTGGTTCTAAGACTCAGTACCATAGACCTATGGTGGTACAGTGTCAGCTCCTGTAGTGGACTAGACACTGTCCTCACGTCTATCTCCCCTCTGAATGAGGAAGTGTTCATTATTACTACTAGTATTCTTATTATGTATTGCTCAATAAACTGGTTTAAATTCACTTGTACTGTTTCGTGTGTTTCTATACTGAGAGTCCGTGACACCTGGGTACACCTAGTGTGTTGAACATGAACACTACTGGTTGGAAACTGCGGGCAGTATCAACACGGGATTGTTACAGTGAACGGCCGTATAAGCAGCCCAAATGGGAATTATTGCAGTATTTGGAGAAAATTCCTCCTGCCGCCACTGTCACTGCCACTGAGAGCATATCTTCTCCAAATAATATTATTGAGGGTGAGGGAGATAGTTATTTACCATTTCCCGGTAACCACCAGGCAGAAGAGGCAATTCAACAGGTCTTCCCAAAATCTGCTGCTGATGATTTTTCTTCCTGTCCAAACCTACAAGAGGTAGAAGAGGAATATGAGGGACCAAGGCCTTGAGAGCTTGATTTTTCCACTGAGCTTGATTTTTCCCCATGGCTTGATTTTTTCCCCTGCTGCCCATAGTACTCCTCCTGTTTCTCCAGCTACTTCTTCTATTGACAACTCAACACTTGCCTTTCCAGTTCCAGTTGAGTCTCCCAGGCAGGTAGTAGCTGCTAGTGTCTCCACCACCACTGTTACTCCACTATAGCCCTCCAATCCCAGTCCCAACATCCCTGCTGCCATGTCTTGTTCTACTAGTAACCCTGTAAAGGTACATTGAAGCAAAAAGCATAGTGAGATTGCTCCAGCATGTGAACATCATACTAACACAGTAGATGAGGCTGAAAAAAGACATGCGTCCATCAAGTCCTGCCCATGCCAAAAACACCACTGTTGATCCAGAGGAAGGCAAAAAAGCCCTCTGGAGCCATTTCCAATCTAGCCCCAAGTGGGGATCAAGAAAGTGTCACCTCAGTTTCTTCTCCTCCACCACCTTCGATTGCAGCTGGCAGAGTTATCTGTTACTCCAAAGCGTGGGAGCATTTTGTGACAATTGGCGATGGCCGGCTAGTGAAATGCAAATTGTGTGGCAGGGAAGTCAGCTCTGGGATGAACCACACCTGAAAAACTACCATAAGTCAGTGCTGACAAGTGCATAAAGTGGCACTATTACATATACCACTGTCACACTCACCACCAGTAGGCAGGATAAAGGGCAGGGGGATCATGCTGCATCTGGTTCTAAGAGAGACAGTTCCAGCCCATCCCAAAATCAAAACAGACCACACTGGAAGATTTTGGTGGGTTTCATTCAAAGGAGATGTGCAGACAGCAGTCGAGAAAAATCACACGCTTCATTGCACCCCTCATAGCCAGGGGTGCTACTTTTAATTTGGTGGACGGGGATCCCTTCTGCCAACTTATGTAGACTCTTGCACCCTGATATAAAATTCCATCCCGCACCACATTTAGTATAACTATAGTGCCCTCACTGTACCGGTCATGTGTTGGGCTTTTGAAGGACCTGCTAAGAAAGGCTGGTGGCCAGTCAGTTCACTTTACCACTGACTTATGGAGTGCTCCGAGTGGCCAGCATGGCTTCCTGTCATTGACGGCGCATTGGTGGCAGCCCAATGTGTTGCAAGACACATTGTTACCGACAGCAAGTTCAGGTGCAGTAGCTAAGCAGGGGCACAGCTCTTTCCTCCTCCATGCTGAGGTAATGGATCAGCAGCACACCTGAGATAACATTCGCAAAGCACTGCAGAACATGGTGGCGCAGTGGCTAGGGGAGCAGGCAGGCACACAGGCACAAATGGGGTGTGTGGTTACTGACGGTGCAGCTAACATGATAAAAACTCTCCAGGATGGCAGATTTGCAGATGTGCGCTGCTTAGCGTACGTCCTGCATCTGGTAGTTAAGGCTGCTCTTGAGGATGGCAATAACACTGGAAGGTTGTCAGCACTTCTGGAGTCGTTCCTACAAATTGCTGGCCACTTCTATCGTAGCGTCAAGGATAGCCAACTCCTCAGGGAGGAACAGAAAAAGGCAGACCTCCCAGAGCACCTGTCATGGTTTGGCTGAGCTGCTCTTAGTCCGCTGCTTGATTCTGCTGTCTGAGCTAATCTAGAGCTCTGCTAACCATTGTCACTGCCTTCCCTGTTCTGAGTCTGGCTGAATCAGCTGACCTCTCTGTGAGTGCTCACCTGATTGCTATCAGCCAACCGTCCCAGGGTATTTCAAGCAGCTTGGCTCACTTCCTGATTGCCCTTGTGTTTGCTTCTGGCTGCAAGAGTGTTCTACTGCGTTGCTGATTTCCTGTGCATGACCTGGCTTCCTCTGACATCCCTTCTGGTTCCTGACTCCTGGCTTGTTCCTGACATTGCTGATCTCTGTATTCCTGACCCCGGCTTGGCTGAGTACCTGTCTTGGTTCCTGACCCTGTCTTGTCTTTTGGTTTACGCTTCTGTATCGCAATTTTGCTTTATTTGCTTTTGTTATTTTAATACAGGTGTTTTGCATTTTACATATTTGTGTCTGTCTGGGCTCTGGTCCCTAACAGCACCACCTCAATCAAGATGTTTGGACCAGGTGGAACTCCACCTTAGATATGCTAGAGCGTATCCTGGAACAGAAAAAGGCAATTCACGCAATGTCATGTCATCATTCATTGGCAGTAACAGAACACTGGCAGGGCTGACTGGGCCCTGGTGGAACAGGTAGTGACAGTCCTCATGCCTTCCTGTGCTTTGACGGACATTTTAATCAAAGAGAACGCTGTAACGGTTTGTTTCACACACACACAGTAGGTTAGATAAAACACAGTTTTATTGAACAAATTCAGAAAACAATAACCCTCACGGGTCCAGTAATACATAACACAATACAGTACTGACACAGGACAGGTTACAGTAATATATACCCACGCAGGTCCAGTATATGTATAATACAGCAACACAATATACTGACACAGGTCAGGTAGCTTTCGTGTGATACTCAAACGAGGCAGCACTGAATGGGTTACTATTAACCCAGGAAGGCTGACAGGCCCTAATACTGCAAGGCCCTTTAAGACTCTCACTCTGCAGAGAGTGCACAATTATCGAGTAACGCCACAATAGTCAATGGAGGCCCAGAACACGTTTGTGAACTGCTGTAGCAGTAGTGGACGACTGACTGTAAGCCCGGAAAGGCAACCAACGTAGACTGTACGTATAGATAGCTGGTGGAACCGTGCCTTCCCAGAAGGGGTAACAACACTCAGACCAATGTCGACTGCCCGGTCAAGTGAACAGCCTGAAGCGCCCAGAGTAAGACCAACCTCAGAGTATATGGCAGGAAGAAGGGTCAAGCGTACTGTGGTGCACAGATGGAGGAACACACCAGCAATGTCGCCTGTGTGACACCAACAGATAACGGAGACTAGACTGCAAGCGTATAGTGAGGCCACAGTGACACTGTCCATAGACAGAGCCTGGGTAACAACCCCAACCGGGCCGGTACACAGAGCAGGAACGTCAGCCAATCCGAGTCGGTACACAGATCAGGAACGCCAGCCAGGCCGGGTCGGAACACAGAGTAGGAACGTCAGCCAATCCGAGTCGGTACACAGAGCAGGAGCGTCAACCAAGCCGGGTTGGTACACAGAGCAGGAACGTCAGCCAATCCGAGTCGGTACACAGAGCAGGAACGAGATGCAGAGTAGTTAGGCAGTCCGGGTCGGTACACAGAGCGGGAACGAGATGCAGAGTAGTCAGGCAGTCTGAGTCGGTACTCAGAGATCACATGAAAACAGGAACAAGAGCTGGTAACGGAAACACCACGAAAGGGCACAGGGGAAGTGACAAGACCCAGTATTTAAGGACAAATACTGGGCGGGACAAAGTCACTTCAGCCAATAGGCGTAAGCAGGAGTGGAAACTGACAGAATGTCGCCAGCATAGCACGGGCACCGTGACAGTATATCCCCTCTCAAAGACCCCCCCCTCCTAGGAGAGGGGTCCGGTTTCTGAGGGTATTTGGAATGAAAATTACGCAACAACCTGGGAGCATGGAGGTAATTCTGATTAACCCAGGAACGCTCTTCAGGGCCATAGCCGTTCCAATGGACCAAATATTACAATTTTCCTCTATACCGTGAATCAATAATGTTTTGAACTTCGTACTCCTCCTTACCTTGAACTTGAACAGGACCGGAGACCGCAGGAGTGGTAGTGTAACGGTTGCATATCATTGGCTTCAGAAGGGATACGTGGAACACACTGTGAATACGCATGGATGCTGGGAGATCCAGGGCATACGAGACTGGGTTAATTTTGCTGATAACCTTAAAGGGACCAATGAACCAGGGAGCCAACTTATTACAAGGAACTTGCAAATTGAAGTTTCTGGAGGATAACCATACCCTGTCCCCAACCTGGAAGGAGACCGCTGGCAACCGTCTGCGATTAGCGTGGCGATGATAACGTTGGAACGAATTACTGAGGGTCCTTTGTACCTGTGCCCAGGCGGAGCGGAGTTGCTCGATATGCTCATCCAGAGCTGGAATCTGCTGCGTCTGGAATGAGTCCGGGAGCAAGCACGGCTGAAACCCGTAGTTAATGAGAAACGGGGAGCTCATGGACGATGAATTAACCTCACAGTTCCTGGCGAACTCTGCCCATGGCAACAGGTCGGCCCAATTATCATGATGATCGGACACGAAACAGCGTAAGAATTGTTCCAATCCCTGATTGGCACGCTCGGCGGCTCCATTGGTCTGGGGATGGTAGGCAGACGAAAAGGACAGCTGTATGCCCATCTGGTCACAGAATGCTCTCCAAAATCTGGACACAAATTGGCTCCCGCGGTCTGACACCAGTACCCTGGGTACCCCATGCAACCGGAACACCTCTCTGGCAAAGACAACAGCCAACTCCTGGGCCGAGGGAAGGCCAGGAAGGGGCACAAAGTGAGCCATCTTAGAAAATCTATCAACCACCATCAGGATGAAAGAGTAACCCCTAGACACTGGCAATTCTCCCAGAAAATCAATAGAAACGTGGGACCAAGGACGCTCGCCATTAGGTACTGGTTGAAGTAACCCAACTGGGAGGTGTCTAGTGGACTTGGCACAGGCACATGTAGTACAAGTTGCAGTGAATGCAGTGCAGTGAGCATGTAGAGAAGGCCACCAAAACAGTTGTGAAAGAGACCAAATCAATTGATCCCTCCCAATGTGCCCAGCTGCCCGAGATGCGTGATATGTCTTAAGTAAGCAGGTACGGAATGGCTCAGCTACAAAACACTTGCCCACTGGTGTGTCAGGGGGTGCAGCAGCCTGGGTAGCAAGAATCTCCTTCCCCAGTGGCAAAGTGATGCTGGTACGTAAGGTAGCCAAAATCCGATCAGGCTGAATGATGGGTACGGGGACCTCATCTTTATCCATCTCTGGACCAAATTGCCTGGACAGGGCATCTGCCCTAACATTCTTGGAACCTGGCAAGTAGGATACAATAAAATTGAAGTGGGACAGAAACAAGGCCCATCTGGCTTGTCTCGAGGACAACCTTTTAGCCTCCAAAAGGTACGTCAGGTTTTTGTGGTCTGTCAGGATCAACACCGGAGTCCTAGTACCTTCTAGCAAGTGACTCCATTCTTTAAGAGCGAGAATAATTGCCAGGATTTCTCTGTCCCCAATCTCATAGTGACTCTGGGCACTAGACAGCTTTTTGGAGAATAACCCACATGGTCTCAGTGCACTCCCAGAGACCGGACTCTGTGACAACACTGCCCCTACCCAAGTCTCAGAGGCATCAACCTCTAAGGTGAATGGAAGGAAAGGGATAGGGTGGGATAGCACAGAAGTGGATGCAAAAGCGGCCTTGAGTGTCGCAAAAGCTTGATCGGCTGCCTCATACCATTGGGAAAGGTTGGCACCCTTATGCGTAAGGTCAGAAAGTGGCTTAACAATCGTGGAGAAGTTGCAAATAAATTTCCTATAATAACTGGCAAAACCAAGAAAGCGCTGGATTGCCTTCAGTCCCTTGGGTCGTGGCCATTGCAACACTGCTGCAAGCTTTTCTTTATCCATAGCAATGCCATCTTTAGAAATCACAAAGCCCAGGAAAGGCACCATGGACTTGGGGAACTTGCATTTCTCGATTTTACAGAATAGTTTATTCTTGCGTAATCTGAGCAGAACTTCAGACACATCCTTGATGTGTTGTGACAAATTAGACGAATGTATGAATATATCATCTAGGTAGACTACTACGCAGGACTGTAGAATATCGCGGAGGATGTCATTCATAAGTTCTTGGAACACTGCAGGTGAATTACATAGCCCAAAGGGCATCACTAGGTATTCGTAGTGTCCAGATCTGGTATTGAACGCCATTTTCCACTCGTCCCCGGCTCTTATTCTAATCAGGTTATATGCAGCCCGTAGGTCTAACTTAGTGAAAATAGAAGAACCTTTCAACCTGTCAAACAGTTCAGTGATGAGTGGTATCGGATAGGCGTTTTTGGACATGAGCTTATTCAACCCACGATAATCGATGCAGGGTCTTAACTTGCCATTCTTCTTTTTTACAAAAAAGAAACCAGCCCCCACGGGCGACGTTGACTTTCTGATAATACCTCTCTTGAGGGCATCTGAGATATATTCCTCCATGCACGACAATGGGTAAGTGCGACCCTGGTGAGGGAAGGTGCCAGGAGGCAGATCAATAGCGCAATCATAAGCCCGATGCTGAGGCAAAGCGCTAGCCTCTCCCTTACTGAAAACGTCGCTGAATTGATGATATTCAGCCGGCACGGAGGGAGAGGTACACATGATTTTAGTCGGATGAGAAATGCAATGCCCCATACAATATTCAGACCAAGACGTTAACTCACAAGTCTGCCAGTCAAACTGAGGATTATGAAAATGTAACCCTGGAAACCCCAGGATGACCGCATGGTGAGGAGACTGGATGATCTGGAACCGCTGTTTATCAGTGTGGAGAGCCCCAATACTCATAGAAAACGGTATCGTTTCCATAGTGATCTGAGCTGGTACCAATGGTCTGCCATCAATGGCCTCAATAGCTAAGGGAGATTCCCTCTCGACCAACGGAATCTGGTGTAGTGCAGAAAAGGAATTGTCCGTAAAGTATCCGGCTGCACCGGAATCAACCAGGGCCAGAACCTCCACCGAGTGTTCTGCCCACGAGAATACAACCTGGATCGTGGGTTTCTGCTTAATTGGGTCTAGGGACTGCTGAACGCCACCTAGGGCCTGTCCGCCAAGGTAACCTAGGTGCGTTAGTTTCCCGGCCGTACAGGACAGGTATGCAATAGGTGTCCGGGTTGGCCACAATACAGACATAGACCCTGTCTTTGGCAATGCGCCCGTTCCTCCTTCGTCAACTTGGTGAACCCTAACTGCATTGGTTCACTACTTTCCTGGGTACGCTCAGGAGGCAAGGGAGGAATGGGTGGGAAATTTTGACTTGCCTGTCAAAAATTTCTGGCCCGCTGCCTGCGGTCTTTAGCCGCAATTCATTCACGGATGCCGGAATCAATTAGTATAGTGAAATCAATAAATTCATCCAGATCGTTAGGCACCTCTCTAGCTGATGTCTCATCTTTAATACGGTCAACAAGTCCCTGAGCAAATGCTGCCACCAGCGCCTCATTGTTCCAACTTACCTCTGCTGCCAATGTAGGAAATTCAATAGCATAATCTCCCACTGTACGAGAACCTTGTTGTATCTCCATTAATCTTTTGGCAGCAGAGGCGGCTCTACCTGGGACTTCGAACACTCTGCGGAAGGCACGCACGAACTTCCTGAAGTTCTTATTGCAAGGATTGGCAGATTCCCACAAGGGGTTGGCCCGTCAGTAACGAGATCATAAAGCCCACCTTACTACGGTCATTAGGAAAGGCTTGGGGAGTTAGTTCCAGAAAAATCTCCAATTGGTTGATAAACCCTCTGCACAAGGTTGGTTCGCCATCGAATCTTAGTGGTAACGGAGCTGTGTCTGTTAACCCTTTATTCAAGGCCTCTTGCGTCAGGTATTGAGCTCCCGGTGTCGAAACGGGGGAGACCACCGAGGCTTGAACCGGTTTATCAAGATGAGCAGTGCGCTCTAGGATGGTTTGTACGGCTAGTGCCAACTGGTCCAAACACTGCTCATGTAAATCCATCCTCCAATGGATGCTTTGTGCATTACCTTCACCTGTACCTTCTGAGGTCATGGCCCTTTCGTACTGTAACGGTTTGTTTGACACTCAGACACAGTAGGTTAGATAAAACATAGTTTTATTGAACAAATTCAGAAAACAATAACCCTCACGGGTCCAGTAATATATAACACAATATAGTACTGACACAGGACAGGTTACAGTAATATATACCCACACACGTCCAGTATATGTATAATATAGCAACACAATATACTGACACAGGTCAGGTAGCTTTCGTGTGATACTCAAACGAGGCAGCACTGAATGGGTTACTATTAGGCCAGGAAGGCTGACAGGCCCTAATAGTGCGAGGCCCTTTAAGACTCTCATTCTGCAGAGAGTGCACAATTATCGAGTAACGCCACAATAGTCAACGGAGGCCCAGAACAAGTTTGTGAACTGCCATATCAGTAGCGGAGGACTGACTGTAAGCCCGGAAAGGCACCCAACGGAGACTACATGGATAGATAGCTGGTGGAATCGGCACCTTCCCCGAAGGGGTAACAACGCTCAGACAAACGTCGACTGCTCGGTCAAGTGAACAGCCTGAGGCGCCCAGAGTAAGACCAATCTCAGAGTATATGGCAGGAAGAAGGGTCAAGCGTACCGTGGTGCACAGATGGAAGGAACACATCAGCAATGTCGCCTGCATGACATCGACAGATAACGGAGACTAGACTGCAAGCGTATAGTGAGGCCACAGTGACACTGTCCGTAGACAGAGAGGAGCCTGGGTAACAACCCCAACCGGGCCGGTACACAGAGCAGGAACGTCAGCCAATCCGAGTCGGTACACAGATCAGGAACGTCAGCCAGGCCGGGTCGGTACACAGAGCAAGAACGTCAACCAAGCCGGGTCGGTACACAGAGTAGGAACGTCAGGCAGTCCGAGTCGGTACACAGAGCAGGAACGAGATGCAAAGTAGTCAGGCAGTCCGGGTCGGTACACAGAGATCACACGAAAACAGGAACAAGCGCTGGTAACGGAAACACCACGAAAGGGCACCGGAGAAGTGACAAGACCCAGTATTTAAGGACAAATACTGGGCGGGACAAAGTCACTTCAGCCAATAGGCGTAAGCAGGAGTGGAAACTGACAGAATGTCGCCAGCATAGCACGGACACCATGATAAACGCTAGCCTGGCCAAAGTCATTCCCGTCTTCACACACCTCTCGTTAAAAATTGACGATGTCCTTGCCCATAGGGAACGGTTGCCTGGTGCTGAGGGTAGTATAATTCCTGATGTTGCTGCCCTTCTATCGAGGCTGAAAAAGGAACTGACTCGGTGCATGGAAGAGCGCATGGACAATTGTCACAATTTAATGCTTGCCACAATTTGCGATAATCTAATCAAAGGTAAGATGGCACTTGGTTCCAATTCCCTCACTGCCTGGAAGCGAGGGTGCATGAGAGGCAAAGAAAAAACAGGATGCAGTCACAGGAGATGGAAGAAGATTCCACAGATGAGCTGGAGAAGTGTGGTGATCTTCTGGGACCTATCCATAGCAGCGCCAATAGCACTTCATCTTGTTCCAGTGGAGCAGCTGCTTTGGACAAAATAAAGAGCTCCCCATAAATAGAAAAAGTACCGAGTTTGAGGTTAAGGCTTACCTTGCGGAACCTTCCTTGCCCCCAAGTACAGATCCCTTGAGTTTCTGGGATAACAAAAGGGCTGTGTGGCCTACTTTGTCCTTGATAGCCCAGGAGTTGCTTTCTTGCCCCCAACCACTTTCCAGGTATTTATCCGTAACAGGAAATATACTTAGCCCCCAGCGCTCTCACTTGGCCCCCAAGCTCCTCATGGAGCAAATTACTTTTTTAAAAGTCAACCTACCAAAGCTGGATTACCCTGCTCTCATGTTTGATGCAGATTGAAAAAAAAAAAAAAAGGACTTCATCATCCATAGTACCATAAAACGCTGAGCACTCCAGTTTACCCAGCTCTAGAACTGTGGTAGGTTGGGCAGCGGACACCCCCTGACTTGGTGGGACACAGGGGGGATTTTAAAGTCTGCATTGTTCTCCCACTATACAGGTTGTTCTGTCTTGCTCTATTGTTTTTCATCTCTTCTCAAGAAGTCTGTGGTATCCATCTACTGAGTCCTGCCTGCTCCAGTGTTCTGCAGTTTGCTGCTGGCTACATCTACAGTGTTGCTGACTCCGTCCTGCACCAGTCATCCTCAGTTTTGTAGTCTATTGTAACAAAAGTCGTATATCTATCTATTGAGTCCTTCCTTCTCTAGTGTTCTGCAGTTTACTGCTGGCTACATCTACAGTGTTGCTGAGTCCACCCTGCACCAGTCATCCTCAGTTTTGTAGTCTTTTCTAAAAAAGTCTGCTGTATCTATCTATTGAGTCCTGCCTGCTCCTGCTGGCTACATCTATAGTGTTCCAGTCATTGTGAGTCCGCCCTGCACCAGTCATTGTCAGTCTTCCTTCTTCCTTCGAATAGCTACATCCATGCTTCATCTACAGTACCATAAGGCTAAAGCTCCACCTTAACCTGTTCCACCATCTTCATTTAGACCCTGGAAATGGTTCCATTTATTTTTATTTAATTTTTTATTGTATACTTTAAAGTATTTTGAATTCGGCCAAATTATTCAGACTATTGCCGAATTTCATCCGAGTCAAACAGGTCCAGTCCGAAATGTGGACCTTCCGAATATAAAAAAACAATTTGTCAGAAATCTAATTTTACTGAATTCTTTTGCTGTGCACAAGTCTAACACATGTACATCTTATTTGTTTTGCACACATTACACAACTTTATCTTTTATTTTGACAGTGGGATTGAATGAGTGCAAGGGAGTATCAGAGAGTGAGGTGATCAAGTGTTTCTGTGAAGGCCTGTGTGAGTGCCTGAGCATGAGTCGGTGAGTGAGGGCAGGAAGATGAGAGAGGGATGGGGAGAGGAGGAAGGTCAGGAGGGCATCCCTGGTCAGGGAAGGAGTGGGATAGGTACACCCGACCAAGAAGATACACACAGTGACCAGGGACAGCTGAGACAGTGGGACAAGGGGTAGATCATGGAGAGCACCCGACACAGTCTGTGTCAGCACAGGAAAGGCATGAAAGCCACAACTCTGACACATACCAGGCTGGTGCTGATGAGGAGAGGCTGCGGGACCCTAACTACTCCTACAAGGAGAATATGGTCCTCATACAGAGCATTCTTGACAGAGAAAGCACCCTGTACCCGAAAGAGAGAGTGAGTGGTTTGGCTGCTAAGAAGAAGGCCGCCTGTAGTCAGGTCCTCAGTGAAGTAAATGCCATCTCCAGCTACAAGCGGACTATCGAATCTATGAAACGGTGGGTGATTGTAGGAGATTGGTAAAGAACAAGATGGGTGAAGTTGCCATGCATGCCTGAGGCACTGGAGGTGGTCCCCATGTCCACATTACTTTCAATCCCTGGGAGGAAAAGCTGAGGCAGAACCTGTCTGTAACAGCTGTTGAGGGGGTCCCTGAAGGATGTATGTATGATTTCATTGTGGATACTGGGGCTATGCGTGCCTTTCTCTCAGGGAAACACTACAACGGACCTCTGACTACGGCAAGCAAATCCTCTGTGGGAGTAGGTGGAGTTCAGATTGAGTGTAAACATATGCCCAAAACATATGTCGATGGGGATACTGAGTTTTTTCTTGCTTTTCTGATCATTCCGAACTGCTCTGTAAATTTAATAGGATGAGACCTTATAAGTAAATTGATGCTATCATTGCAGATTACTGTTAAGGGAGGCATAGTGTGCTTATCTGCCCATTCTTTGACATTTATGAACCATGATGAGCCTCCTTGTATGGAGGGTATAAATCTCAATTGTTTATCATTATAACTTACCACTGATGTTGTTGCCCTTTTAAATTGTATTTCTCAAAGGGTACATTTACCCATGGCTAAGGTAGCTGTGCGGTATGAGACCCCATAATATATTCTAGGGAAAGGGAATTTGCCTGGTTTGGAGCATATCCATGGTCTATGGGTTAGTACACAAACAGTACACATTTCGAAAACCAAAGGGGCTTATTTGTGGATGAGGGTGACTGCCTGGTGTGTGAATAGAGATACATTCCCCTTGACCCAGTGCTGACACTGTCCTTCATGCATATCCCCTCCCCTGACATAACAACAGCATTGACCGTCCTACCATAAGCTTTATGGGTAACCTCCTCCACTGACCCAGGATACATTGACTGCTCCCCATACCAGGCAACACTGAAACAGGGGACTACCCCAATATATATCAAACAATACCCATTTTCACAGGAAAAGGAAAAAGGGATATACCTCGTCATACAAAAACTAAGGCAAAAGGGAATTATAGTATCCACAATGTCACCATATAACACCCCCATTAATCCGGTCCCAAAACCAGGTTCCGAGATTGTTCAAACCCTTGCCCCTCTAGTCCCTAACGTTAACTCCATATTGTCTGCCATTCCAGCCAGTAGCAAAAGATTCACTGTCATTGATTTAAACAGTTACTTTTTTAGCATACCTGTACACCCAGACACACATCCACTATTTGCCTACATGTATAAAGAGAGCCAAAATACGTGGTTATGTATACCGCAGAGATTTTGCGACTCCCCCACTGCCTACGCCACAGTTGTCCGTAAGACACTGGAGTTCTAGGTCCTTAAAGGGATAGTAATACTTTGTTTTATCTTTATTTTATTTTGTAGGCATTAAAAAAAACATGAAGAACGATATAAGTCTTATCTGTCAAACCTTTATGGTTTAAGAGATATTCACAAGCAAAGTATCCCCCCCCGTTCAGCCAGATCAGAAGGGAGGTGCCCAGGTAGACTGCAGAGAGGGACAATCTTCAATTAAGATAAGGGAAAAAGCTGAAAAACTTGTCAAGGGGGGCAGGGCTTTCATTGTAAGAAGACTGTCCCCTGCTGTTATCTGTCTGGTCCTACAACCAGATTCACATCTGAGAAGAGATGGCTTACACTAGGAAAAAGGGACGGGAGGGGGAAACTTTCCTTGTGAATATCTCTTAAACCATAAAGGTTTGAGAGATAAGACTTATATTGTTCTTCATGTTTTTTTAATGCCTACAAAATAAAATAAAGATAAAACAAAGTATAACTATCCCTTTAAAGGAGGATCCATGCTGTTACAATATGTGGATGACCTACTGCTTTGCAGCACTGATGAACTTTCATGCTAGACACACACAGTCTATTGGAACACTTAGTCAACAACGGCCACAAGTTGTCACCCAAGAAACTACAGTACTGTCTTCCTGAAGTGAAATACCTAGGATTTGTTTTATCACATGGACAGACCAGAAAGGGTACAGACTATACTCAGCCTCAGAGCAAGCAGGCATTAATGTCCATTCTAGGGATGGTGACTTTTTACAGACAGTGGATTCCTGACTGTTCATACCATGACCACATATTGAGGCAGGGCACTTTGAAACACGCTCCAAAATGACTATGCTGGACCCCAAGCATGGACAATGCATATGAAACATTGAAAGACACATTGTTCTCTGCTCCTGCTCTGGGACTGCCCAATTATTCCCTTCTGTTTCATTTGTATTGCACGGAGGGAGGGTCTACAATAGAGGGTGTCTTGGCACAAGAACGTGGCTATGGTGTTAGACCAGTGGCATATTTTTGTAAAGGTTTTACCTCCAGTGGTGCAGGGTATGCCGGCATGTCTAAGATCAGCGCAGCCTGTGCTATGATGGTGGAAATGGCTCAGACAATTGTGTTATCACATCTCATGATGTTGCACACAGCTCATCAAGTTATAATCATAATTAACAATAACACCACACAGCACATGACCTCACAGAGAAGGTCGGGGTATGGAAACATGCTGACCTCTACACAGAACTTGACTGTTAAAGCGGAACTACCACATGTTAACAACTTTAGCTTCAATAAATCCGCATCTGGCGACTAGCTGCTTAGTAGCGCTAGTCACCAGAATTATTATCTTGTAAAGGCGAAATAGCCATTCTTCTCTGGCTGACAGGCAGGACGGATCGTGGACATCTTGCCATAGTGACGTCCGCATGCCTGCTCTGTCAATCCCAGCCAGATGTAGGAGGCGTTGCCAGGAGCCGTTCGGCTCCGGAAGGGACTGATAGAGCAGGCACACAGACATCACTATGGCAAGATGTCCGCAATCCGTCCTGCCTGTCAGCCAGGGAAGAATGGCTATTTCTCCTTTACAAGGTAATAATTCTGGCGACTAGAGCTACTAAGCAGCTAGTCGCTAGATGCGGAGTTATTGAAGCTAAAGTTGTTAATGTGTGGTAATTCCGCTTTAAGTACCCTTGCACACTGGCCCGTCCATAGCCCTACATAAATTGCTATCAAACTCACAGGTACATGAAGGGCCACATGATTGTTTGTACACCATTGCAGCTAACACGTGACCACAAAGTGATTTATCCTTTACCCCACTGAAGGAGGGAGAGATTGTTTTTGTAGATGGATCTTGTTCAAAGCCAGCTGATGGGGTGTATTACACTGCCACCCCCTGACGGTCCTATGCAAAATTTATAAATTGATTTTAAACATACGCCAAGGTCAAAAGGGTTTCAATATCTGTTGGTCATCTGTGATCAGTTCTCTAAATGGGTTGAGGCTTTTCCCATGCTCAAGGAAAACATTGCAACAGTTGCTACTATATTGTGTAAAGAAATCACCCCAAGCTTTGGATGTCCACTAGTGATCAAAAGTGATAAGGGAACATCTTTTATAGCATAAATTACACAACTGATTTGTCAAAAATTGTGTGTTGAATGGAAATTTCACATACCATATCATCCACAATCATCAGGGCAGGTAGAAAGAACTAATAGAACAATTAAGGACAAATTGAGAAAGGGTACAGGTGGCACCTTTGTGAATTGGCCAATGTATCTACCTATGGTATTAGCCGAGATGATGATGACATCTAATAAAATCACTCGGTTGTCTCCTTTTGAGATCTTGATGGGCAGATCGTTTCCTACCCCATGGACCAGGTCCCAGGGTTCCCCTAAGTCCCTAGGTGATCTTGATTTCATAAAGCAAGAATATGTATCTAAAATGACTGATAAATTGTACGGCATCTACAGTGACATGTCTCTTTCTTTACCTCTTCCCACGGGTAAACCAGCTCACCTTTTCAAGCCTTGTGACCAGGTGTTGGTGAAACAACTATTCAGGAACAAGAATTTGGATCCTCCCTACAGTGAGCCAACCACTGTCCTTGCTTTCACATGTACCTCAAGCCCCATAAAACTGGCCCCAACGGCTACCTTCCATGGTTCACCAATCCAAACCCATGGACAACATTCATGTGGAGATTGATGTTTTGGACTGCCATTATGATTATTTTAATAACAACAATAGGGAACCTAAAATATCCAGTCCTGACAAAGGAGTTTGAGAATAATGATACACGCTTATATAAAAGAGAATTACATTTATCGTCCAGGGAAAAAAATAACACTTTTATTAATATGACACGCCAAATATATAAATCACTAAATCTATCTCAACCCTGCTGGATATGTGGTTATACTCCACATACACAAGCTTGCCCTGTTATAGTAATACCCTTTAATGAGAGTGATATGACCATCATGAACTGTACCCAAAGAAACTGCATACGACCTCTTCTGCAGTCATTATCTGCATCCTTTACAGGAAAAAATATCCATATCCAGTTAGTCAATGAGTGGATAAGTGGTCTATATATGTTAGTAGATAAACAAACCACAGCTCATCTGGAATAAGTTTACAAAAAACAGAATAGGCCCTGCATTCTGTGATTTGCCTGTTTTTTACAATAAAATTGTATATTGTGTATAACATACAGATACACTATGGACAAAAGTATTGGGACACCTGACCATTAACCAACAGGGATGATATATTGCATTAAATATACATATTAATTGGTCCCCCCCTTTTGCAGATAACAGCTTCCACTCTTCTGGGAAGGCTTTACAGTTTCCACAAGATTGTGGTCGTGTTTCTGTGGGAATTTTTTGCCAATTCATCTAGTAGATGGACGAGAAGGCCTGGCTCGCAATCTCTGTTCCAGTTCATCACAAAGGTGTTCTTCGATGGGGTTAAGGACAGGTCAGGGCTCTGTGCGGGTCAGTCAGTGTTTGACCTCATAAATGCTCTACTGGATGAATGGGCAAAAATGATCACAGAAACACTCCAAAATCTTGTGGAAAGTCTTACCAGAAGAGTGGAAGCTGTTATAGCTGCAAAAGGGGGACCAACTAACTATATATAATGTCTATGTATGTACAGTATGTAGTAATGGAATGTATTTTTGAATGTGATGTCAAAAAGAAAAGTCCCTATTGGTGTAATGGTCTTGGTCCGGTGTCCCACTACTTTTGTCCATATAGTGTATTTATAAGCCTAGAGCTGCTGTTTGAGTTTATTACTTGACTTATACAATAATAAGTTTGTTTTATAAATTGATTTGCATCAATATATTATGTATAATTAATTAATAAAACATAAATATTATGGATATATAAAAAAATATATTTTTGTATAATTGTGTTACTTTTAATAAAAAGTGTGGTTATTTTATTATCTTGGTATTGGCTTGTCATTTTTCAATTCAGATTATTATTTTAAGTTCATGAAATTAATTTAAAAGAGTATTATAATACAATTATCCCGCAAAAACTATTTAAAAAAGATGGGTGGGAAAAAAGTCATTTTCGGTTTTCGGCCAAGTGCATCCTGAAGTTTCTGTTCAGAATTTTCAATTCGGTGCACCCTTGCTGGGAAGCGTTAGAGTATAGCTAGATTGGTATGTTCTCCCTCTGGTACTGGTTGGTAATAGCACTGGCATACTATCTCAGTACAGGTCTGAGCCCTCAATGCCATCATGAACCCATGTGGTCTACCCCTGGTTGGTGTTAGTGGTCAGCACCTCTCTGCATATGGCAGAGGATATGCCATGTTGTTCTTTCAGAACACAAGCAGGGACTGAAAGGGTTAAAATGGTACCTTATATAGATCATACAAGGCTTTGTGCTTGTCGGCATGTAAGAGAACTTTCTCCCCGCAGTGAGTCATTTGTTTTTGAATGTGTGGAGTGAGCTTTCTGTCTTGGGCAATGCTTGTTCTTTAGATAAATTGTTTGAACTGCCATGTAACTTGTGAGGTATATCTATCACTGCTGTATCACAAGTTGAAGATTTGATGATTCACATACGCTGTGTCTTTGAGTCCATTTCTTTCCGAGTACTCACATCTATCAGCAACCAGAAACTCGGTGTGCAGCCTAGCAGTCTCCCCGGGTTCAATAGAGCAATATCTGGACAGATCCAGCACTTACATTTCAGGCCTCTAATGCAATAACACTAGGACCTCAAAACTCACAAATTCCCCACCTTGCCATCCCCACTCCTCTGGATACATATGATAAGTAAGACATTTTTTCTACTTAGCTGTCATTGTTTTTCATTGTGCATTACTCTGCTCTGAGGCCCTAATGTTTTTGAGTTTGAGGCCTATGTGTTGTACATGCAATCAGTTTTTCTCAGTAGAACTGTGATGTGTGAATGAATCCCTGTGGACCAGTGCAATATAAGCCCTGTTGTTCCTGGACATGGTGTGTGGGATTGTGTTGTGTTTCTTTGTCAGTCCCTGGGGTGGGACTTGTTTGAAGGGCATGTCCAGTTTCCGTTTGGTTGCTTGGCTTTTGCAGGGGTTAATGTTGCTGGTATCCTTTTGAAATGTCTCATGTGAAACAGTGTGTGCCAACAGGGTGCACATGATTGAAAGGGCGACATGAGAATCTCACACTGCAGGAAAGAGCGAGATTCTCACGTCATGGCATACAAGGTCGCCTTCACCCTTACCAAGAATGATTTGAAAAGGCTGCCCCGGCTCTCTCTCCCCTTCTCCGCTGCTCTGTGTCATTCTGCAGGTTGCTGTGTAATTAGCAGCAACGTATTGCACTTCAACTCCCATCATCCTTACCGAAGATGATAACAAATGGCTGCCCCGGCTCTCTCTCCTTCTCTGCTACTCCGTAGTTCTTATTAAATATACTGATTCAGGTTCATATACTTCTCAGGATTTATCACTGGATGAGCCTCATTTAAAGTAAAAACACTTCCAAAGTTAATCAGTGGGTATTGCCATGGTGTTCATATATACTTACTCATTTCATGCAGAGAAGGGGAGAGACCCAGGGCAGCCGTATGTTATCCTCTGTAAGGATGATGGAAGTTGAAGTTCAATACATTACTGCTAATTACACCACAACCTGCAGAATAACACAGAGCAGCAGAGAAGGGGAGAGAGAGCCAGGGCAGCCATTTGATATCATCTTTGGTAAGGATAAAGGAGACTGTGCATGCAGCGACATGAGAATCTCGGGCGTTTCTGCAGTGCGAGATTCTCATATCGCCCTTTCAATCATGGAGACATGCTAAATGCACCCTGTTGTCGCACGCTGTTTCACATGTGACATTTCAAAAGTAAACCAATGTTGCTATTGGTTTGCTTATCCCATGTGCTGGGTGTTGTATGAGCTGATGTTTCCCTGCTTTGTTTTGTCAGACAATGGGTTTTTTGTCTGTTGTGTACTGTATGGACAGAAAAACTGGGTGCAGACTTTCATCAGTAAAATGTATCAAATTAGTGTCCATTGTTGCTTTAACACAGGATTGAATGGGTCCTGGGTATAGCTGTTCCATTGTTATCAGTGGGCGAAATATTATCATCCATTGTGACTGCCATTAGCTACTGTATCTATAGTAAAATTATTTATTTTTGGCCTGAAATGAGAGCTTTATTATGGAAGACCTCTAAATTTCCTGTATAACAAAACTTGTGTAAATGAGCTCTTTTATCATTTGTGGACCATTTATTATGCTTTTTAGAGTTTCAAAATCTGGTTGTCCTGGATATAACCATTGAGACTGATGATCCACTCTATACTCAAGAGGTCTATGAGAATATCGTCCTCCCAAACATGGTCATCATCTTTGTGGCATAGAACAGAGTGGCATTTTTTCAAAAGAGATTAACATTGCCTCCATAGGTTTAACACACCGCCATAAGTGACTAATTATAGGCTGCACCCAATGAACAGGCGCCTAACAGCCTCTCTTTCTGCTTGGTGCCACCATTTTTTTTTAAATAGCATCACAGAAAAAATGCCAAATTTCAGATTGGTCCGTCATATTGCTGTACTCTTCACGCAACAATTTCTTTATATTAACATGTCTGTCTGTTGCCACAATTTGTATGTCAACTTTGTCCATTAAAAGAGTGTCAAAACTGAAACGCCTCTTTCTGTTAACCAACAAATGATTTGTTTCCTCAATCTGAAGTATTTTAAAATCTAGAATTTTCTGGGTTTTCACATCCTGCACGACTGCTGTGAGCACTAACGGGGTCTGAAATTGACTGCTTCAAGACTGGAGTAGTCACTATCAGAGGCTGACCAACTTCAAAGCAGTCCTTAAGGGGAATCCACTCTCCAACCCCCTGGTCCATAAGTGGTTAAAGAAATTTGACTTGAAACCCAAATTTGATCACGTGCAGAAATTCCACATAATTAGACAATTTGTCATCTCCCACTGTAACTTTCCTATAGATCAGTAATCATAAGATTATAACTATGATTTCATTCCAGTGTAGCAACCACTCTTCTGTTAATTAAGAAAAACGTAAAGTTATCAATGAAGCTCATAGCATTTAATGGCATCTGCATTTACGGCTTCCCACTTGCAGTGAAAAATGTTTTCTCCTTGGGGATACCAAAATGCTCTTTTGATCACAATTCAGGGATTGACTATTTTGTCTGTGAAACAAAGAATTTGGTAAAGGTTTTCATCACAATTACACCAACAATGAATTAACTGTTAGGGACCAGGAACCAGACAGACACAAAAATGTAAAATGCAAAACACCTGTATTAAAATAACAAAAGCAAACAAAGCAAAATCGTGATCCAGAAGCATAAACCAAAAGACAAGCTTGGGTCAGGATCCAAGACAGGTGCTCAGCCAAGCTGGGGTCAGGAATACAAAGATCAATGATGTCACGAACAAGCCAGGAGCCAGAAGTGACATCAGAGAAAGCCAGGTCATGCACAGATAATCAGCAACTCAGGAGAACACACTTGTAGCCAGAATCAGACACAAGGGCAATTAGAAAGTGAGCCAAGCTGCTTTAAATACCCTGGGAGGGTTGGCTGATAAAAGTCAGGTGAGCAATCACAGAGAAGTCAGCTGATTCAGCCTGATCCAGGAAAGGGAAGGCAGCATCAATGGATAGCAGAGCTCTAGATTAGCTCAGAGAGCAGAATCAATCAGCAGAGTTAGAGCAGCTCAGCCAGACCTTGACATAACACAGAATAGCATCCAAAATATCATTATTAAGTAGAAGTTACATTATTGTTTCTGTTGATGGTAGATAAGGACAATACATAACAGATGTATATATGTCTTGATTTATTTTTACCTTGTTTTACAGTATCAGTAGTAGTTCTTGTATAGTTTCTTTAATATCCAGAGATAGTCTGTTTGAAAAAGTTAAAATAGAAAAGTTAACATACAGTTAGTTGAAAATGTTAAGTGGCAAGGACTACAACAATGCATCAGCCAATCAATAAATGGTGTTAGATCTTAATGCATAATTCAATGTAGGACAGTGTAGAAATCTCAATTTAAATCACTAATCTACTTAAAAATAAAATCAACAGAGCCATTGCACAAAGATCTCAAAAACTGGAGATTTTTATTTCACTGTCTCCATAGATTAACACAAGAAATTGGTGATTAGTATCAACTTTATCAACTTCGTATCACACCTTTTTACATCTTGTCCATCAGGTATTACATGAACACCCCAACTGAAACAAGCAAGAAATGTGTTATATTTGCAAAGGTTGTTCTCTGAGTGTGTGTGCACAAGTATTGTAGTGGATCAGAGGTAAAGTGCCTGAGTGTCTTCATCACAGTGTATATGTGGCCAGTATTGTATATACATCCCAAGCAATATCCACTTCCCTTTGTGTCTGAATCTAGCTGTGATAACATATGAGTGGCAGTTTGCGTGGTATGAAAGTGTCAGGGTGGGTGCCGATGTAGAGGTGTGTTTGTGTATACTGGGGGTCATTTTAGTATGGAACCATGTAGATTTCTTTTGAGGAGAATTAGATTTGTATACCTGTTGTTGAAAGACTAATATAGAAAATCTGTACTTCAAAACAGAGGTGTAAATTAGTAGAACTCAGCTATGTACAATGTTTTCAACACTACTCTCATCGTTGAGGGATCATTAACCCATAAAATGATCAATAATGCCATAGTGGACAAATAAATAATCCCTTTCAATCTAACGGTGCAAGACATGGGAAAAATCTGGAGAATTCAATTGACAGAAGTTCTATCTACCACTCTATATATGTAGAGAAGAATGTCTGTGTGCCTGGTAAACACAACCAGTGAGTGGAATAAGGAAGAGTTATTCTAATCTCCTCTATGCTTTTGCTACCATTGATCTATGCATGGAAGCATGATTCTTACTGAGGTGGCTAGGTCTTTGCAAGAAAATACACACATCCCAGCCAATCAGATTCGAGCAACTGTGCTTTAAAATAATTGTCTGAGATGTGCATAATCACCTCAGCCAATGGCTGTGAGGGAACTGGATCAGAGACTGCCCATATGTAAAGGCAGTCTCTGTTCAAATTCCCTCATTGCGAATCGGGCATCAGCACAGAGAGGGAGAGGAGAGGAAACCTGTGGCACAGTTAGCTGTCTCCACTGCTGCCTCCTCTGCGGCCTCACACAGCAAAGGAGAGTATTCAGAAAGTTAAGCTAAGCATTATATTATTATATATATATTTGTCTTAAAAATCATATTACTATGATTGCTTATGTTCAGACACTTAATGGCGGCATATTTATTAATTCCTGGGCACTGAATACATTGTTTAACCCTTTAAGCCCAGAGATGTCTGCAACGCATTGCTTTGCAATGTGTTGTGTACCCCTCTGCCACTCAAGGGGTTAAACGATGTAATAGTTTACTCCTTCTATTAATACTTGTTTTTTTATTTTTACAGCAAAAACAAATAAATAATTAACAATACAGACCAAATAGGAGAAAGTTTGTCAGTAATAGACGGTAAGTGTCCTTGGAAATTACGTGGCAGCAAAAAAGAATCCTAGTACTCAAACCAGGTACAAAAAGAAGCACAGAAAGAAACTATTTTCTTGCGCACACTTCTCCACAGACTGTTAAAGGGATATTAATACTTAGATATTACTATTCCCCATCTTGTAGCCCTTCAAAAACTGAGTAAAATGAGCCCAGTGGCATCTCTCAAATCTTTATGGTTTGACAGATATCCGCTTTCAAATTTCCCTCTTTTTGCCTTTCCCCTGACGTCAGCATTCTAGCTGACAGCAGGGGAATCCTCTCCTGGGATAAGCCGGTGGCTTTGCAGCAGTGCCGAGATCGAGGTAATAAAAATGCGTGCTTGGTTTTAAGTTAAGGGTTTCTTTTTTATTACCGCGATCTCGGCTCTGCTACAGAGCCTCCGCCGGTCCCGGGGATGGATTCCCCTGCTGTCAGGTATAATGCTGACGTCAGAGGAGAGGGAACTTTAAAAGTGGACATATCTCAAACCATAAAGGTTTAAGAGATGCCGCTGGGCTCATTATACTCAGCTTTTGAAGGGCTACAAGATAAGGGATAGTATTTTTTAAGTATTACAATCCCTTTAATATGTGTAATATGTAAAAATCGTACTGGACTAGAATAATTTAAAATACCCCAAAGAAAATCCTTACATAAATGTTATTATAAACGTACAATGTAACAAATTATACTTAAGGGGATAATAACACTTGATATGCAAAAATAAATATTATAGGGTTTATACTGCTGAGAGGTGGTTTTACTCAAAAGTTATTGCAGCTCAAACATGAATTTTTAAAGGGATTGTAATACTTAAATTTAACTATAATGCATCTAGTAGCCCTTAAAAGCCAAATTAAATGACCCCAGCGGCATCTCTCAAACGTTTATAGTTCGAGAGATATCTGTTTCAAAGTCCCCCCTCCCCTGAAGTCAGCGCTCTGGCTGACTGCAGGGGAATCCTGTCTCTGAACAAGTGGAGGCTCTGCAGCAGAGCTGAGATTGCGTTAATGAAAAAGAAATCCTTCACTGAAACGGTCTTCTACGTGTGCTTGCAAACCAAGCACACATAGAGGAGTGTTCCAGTGAAGGATTTCTTTTTCCATAACGCAATCTCAGCTCTGCTGAAGAGCCTCCGCTGGTCCCTGGACCAGATTCCCCTGCAGTCAGCTAGAGCTCTGATGTCAGGGGAGGGGGAACTTTGAAAGCAGATATCTCTCAAACCATAAAGGTTTGAGAGATGCCGCTGGGGTAATTTAATTTGGTTTTATAAGGGCTACAGGATGCATTATAGTTAAATTTAAGTATTACTATCCCTTTAAGGTGCAGTATCTCAATGGCCTGAAATTTACAGTGCTGCTGTTGCTACATCATCCTATGGAGGTTTATAGTCAACTGACCAGAGCTGTCTATAGGATGGTGTAGCAACAGTGCCACTATAAAATGTCAGGCCCCTGAGATATTGCACCTAAAAGAGTTCAGGACTGAGCAGCGATAACTGTTGAATAAAACATCTCTCAACTGTAGGAGTACCCTTGTTTTACTTAGGATTATATACCATATAATTCATATTTTTTGAATATTAACTGTTACTATCCCTTTAATAATGTGAAGCCTACTTAAAATTAATTATTACTCTGTCTTTGAAGGGACAGTAATATGCCATAAAATTATTTCTCTCAATCCGCTATGGTTTGAGAGATATTTGTTTTGAAAGTGCCCCCCTCCCTCCCCTTCTCCTGATGTCAACTGTGAAGCTGACAGCAGGAGAGTTGAGTTGGCTGACTCGAGGAGGCTCTTCAGCAGAGCCGAAATCACGTTATTTAAAAAGAACTACTTCATTAAAATAGTCTAGAAAGTGTGCTTGCAAATCAGGTGCACTTTGTAGACCTTTTCAGTGAAGTTATTCTTTTTAAATAACGCAATTTCGACTCT
The DNA here is from genome assembly GCA_037306005.1 of Rhinophrynus dorsalis. NCBI lineage: Eukaryota > Metazoa > Chordata > Amphibia > Anura > Rhinophrynidae > Rhinophrynus > Rhinophrynus dorsalis. The sequence continues at coordinate 268,497,964 of CM074721.1, read as the reverse complement.
GCTGCAGAACCGCCGGCTGGTCCCCGGACCGGGATCTCCTGCTGTCAGCTAGAGCACTGACGTCAGGAGAAGGGGAGGGAGTGGGGAACTTTCAAAGCAAATATCTCTAAAACCATAAAGGTTTGAGAGATAGGATTTGTGGCATATAGTTTTTTTTTTCTTCTGAAAAAAAAAATTATGGAACATTAGAGTCCCTTTAAAGGAACACTAGAACTAAATAATGAAATAAGTTGCTACAACTTTAAATGGCAAGTACTTACATCTAGTATGAGTAAAAATGAATTATTCATATATCAATAAAATGTAATCTTAACCTTGCTCTTTTTAACCCAAATGTAAACTGTCTTCAGATAGCATTTATTTAATTGTGCTTGCGTGAAAATAATGAATGTCAGTAAGTTGACCACCTGTCCCTTTAAATCAGAGGCACCTATGAAAATGCAATTCTTCAGGCCAATGCAGGAGGCAGTGTGTTTTTTATAAGCATCCCTAATTTAAATGGTAATATAGTCAATTTATAGTCAGTTAATTGATTGTGATTAGTAATCCCCGTTCTTGTATTCAGAAAGGCTGTATTTTGCCGTAACCTATTAAAAGAAATCCTGGATAATCCAAGAGAGCCCTAAAAAAGACAGGAACAAATGTAAGACTAGATTTTCGACTTCAGAAAAAAAAGATATTTTTTTACAGATGCCAACATGAAGTACAGGGTATTTAACCCTCTGAGTGCCAGAGGGGTATGCAACACATTGCAAAGCAGCTCAGAATTGGCAGAAAACAGTGGAACCCTGGTACACCCATCTACTGTCCGGAGAAGTTTGGTCAGAAGTGGTCTTTATGGAAGACTTTCAGCCAAAAAAGGCATACCTCCGACATGGTAACAAGGCCAAGCGACTCAACTATGCACGAAAACACATGAAATGGGGTGCAGAAAAATGGCAGCAGGTGCTTTGGTCTGATGAGTCAAAATCCTATATAATAATCTGCTAATGTATGTTTGCCAGAAGCCGTCATGCGCAGTAGAGACGGCTGCGCACGCTGCAGTCATGAGCAGTACAGACTGCCCGCACCATGGCTGATAACGGAGCGGGGCTCCGAATTCAGGCCGTAGTCCTCTCTGCGCACCATCGACTACGGTCTGAATTCGGAGTGCCCCGCTCCGTATCAGCCGCGGCACAGGCAGTCTCTACTGTGCATGACTGCACCGCGGCCATTGCTGGGTGGCACGTGTACACGGGCTCTTCAACTAGTTTGAAATATTTGGCTGTAGCAGAAGGCAGTTTATTCGCCAAAGGGCTGGAGAGAGGTACTAGAATGAGTGTCTCAGGCAACAGTGAAGCATGGTGGAGGTTCCTTGTAAGTCTGGGGCTGCATTTCTGCAAATGGATTTGGGGATTTGGTCAGAATTAATGGTCTCCTCAATGCTAAGCAATGCGTTGTGTACCCCTCTGGCACTTAAAGGGTTAATTGTATATAACCATGGTTTACTTTTATGTTAGTGTCACTTTAAGTATTTGGGTAACCAAATTAAGAGACTTCTTTCTTTTTAGGTTATACTTCCCTTTACATATTCATCACTCTGTATGCTGACATTGTGTTCAGAAGGTAAACTATACGATGATTCACATAAAAGAGGTAGTTAACAATAATGGTGTATGTGTCAATCCTTATTTTCTAAATTAAATATATTTTTTCATTTCACTCATTGCATTACAAAAAAACATTTTTTAGGAAGTTAAATGTGTTAATTGGTACTGAAATTATAGAATGCCAATCATGCAATATTGTTTGGTAGCAAAGATACATTTTGCAGTGAGAGGCTACATGGAATATTGATGTAATGTAAGATACTGTACTATACTGTATTCTCAAATGACACTGCTTTGCAGTTCTGGTGCTGCTATTTCTATTCTACACCTGTGCTTGGAAATCATCACCTTGATTGCTGATTTGTATTTTAACCCCTTGGATGTTGCAGATCTAGCCAACAGTTTGTGAAGTAATGTGCTGGAGACATCTGTAGCATCCAAAATCGTCTCTTAATTTAGGTTCCACACCTTTAACCTTTTGAGTGCCAGTGGGGTGAGTGATGCAATGCGTCAGTCACCTCTCTGTCGCTCAAAGGGTTAAACTTTGAGGGTTGGTCTGCTTTTCTTAATTTTAGCTTATCTGGCTGGTAGGCTTAAAGCGTAACTACCACCTCTGGTAAACTGTGGCCCAAATAATTTCCCATCTGGTGACTAGTGCTATTGAGCATTATTATTACCTGGTTATTGAGAATTCTATACTGCTCCTGGGACTGACAGGCAGGAAACAGCGCAGACATCTTTCCATAATGAGGTCTGTGCTATCAGTCCCTTTTAGTGCCGAACGTCTCCAAGCAACGCCTCCTAAAGCCGGCTGGGCCTGACAGTGCAGGTGCACAGACATCACTATGGAAAGATGTCTGGCTGGTTGCTGGCTGTCAGTCCAGGAGCAGAGTGCATTCTCAGTAACGCGGTAATAATTCTGGCGACTAGCGCTATTGAGCAGCTAGTCGCCAGATGGGTAATTATTTGGGCCAGAGCTTAACAGGGGTGGTAGTTTTGCTTTAAATCTGACAGTAGTCTGTTATTTTTAAACTAGTTGAAAAGCCCGTATACAAGGGCAACAGGTATCTCCCACCTCCCTTTAGCCGACTGGTCCAGTGGTCGCTGAGGAGACAGACTGAGTTTAATCCTCTGGACTGGCCTCCTCTCCTAATGGCTCTCACGCGGGACTGGCCTCCTGCCCGGCACATAACCTGGCCCGGCCACCTCCCCTAACAGCTTTCACCCGAGACCGGCCTCCTCTCACCCCGGAACCGGCTGTGCCCCTTTGTGCATTGGTACCATTGACCGGCTGTTAGCAGGTGCCCATTACTCTGCCTTGGTGTCCCGTGTGCCCTTTCCTCTGGCCGGTGCAGGCCTCGATGGCTGAGGCTGTTGCCCCCTCCCCGGGACCCCCAGCCGTGTCCCCGGAGCCTTCCCCCACAGCGGGCGGCAGCTGCTTCTCGTCCTGCTGAGTGTTCGTGGAATCAGTGCGCATGACTGCACCGTGCTCAGCAGTCTCAACTGCGCATGATGGCTTCTGACAAACAACATTAGCAAATTATTATATAGGATGTACCCCCTGGCACTCAAAGGGTTAAAACAAAACTTAGGGTTGTGACAGGCAAAAGTTGTCATCCAGCTATTTGGAACAACAATTCACATCACTCCCAATCAGCTATTGACTGGTTAGTCAAAATTATAGTTTCCAACGGCTAAAAGTTGCTTACCTCCTATTTTTAGCTATGTTCATACAGCTGATGGTTTCCTAACAGCGAAATCATATAGAAAAATATATTCTTTTGCCTGTTTGATATTTGTGACAAGGTCTTTTTTTTTTCTTCGAGCATTCAAAACACTGAAAACGCAACTACCTGTGTTCTTAGTGCAATTCCATTGTGATCCCATTAAAGCCCAATAGCAGATATCTCTCAGAAATAAAACAATGTAAGGCTAAAGTTGCAGAAATCTGCTTTGACATGTGACATCTGTTGTGCAAATGGCCAATGTGAACAGCCTCATATGATACAATGGGCCGTATGTATAAAAGCAATGTGACGGAATTACTGGACAGGCCAGCTGCACTGTAGGGAGAAATAAACATTCTCAAAATTCCCTTTAGTGGAAGAGGACTGCAAAACATCACACAGCAGTGCTTTGGAGACCTCTCTAGAATTCAGTGAGTTAAAAGCCCCATTTAGATCAATGGGGAATTTTGTTTGTCCCTTACAGTACATTCAAATTACCCCAGAATTGCTCCAGCAACAGCTATAACAATGTCTTACACGTTTCAGTCTTTAGCAATGCTATTTCAAAACAGTCATACTCCCACTGCTGGGAGATGCTTAGTTCCAAAGTTATTGCAGTTTAAACTGTCCAGACAGTTAATTTACAGTAATGATTACCAGAGTTGCATGCCCCTATGACACTCAACATTTTAAATCTGTACCATGTGGCCTTGCAAAAAAGCTCTATTTATTTCAACTGAAGCTTCTGTATTATCACCCCCACCTGGTGCCATCAGAGCACAATAACTACAAATTATGAAGCTTACTAACCAGTTAGATGACTGATTACTCAGCCAAAACATGATGAGCCATTGCCAAGTAATAATTATGTTACCAGATTCACAATCTTGTGTAGACACTGCAATAAATACAAGGATCATATTACTCTCCATCAGCTTCCTAGGTCAGAACTGATATACAAGAGCTTAACGTGTGGCACACTACATGTTGATACTATACACTATTAAGGTTGCCAGATCATCTCTTTAAAAAAAGTTGTATATGAAAAATGCATGTTACATTGTTACAAGGGAACCATTGCATTCCGGTAATATTCACTGCTTCCATAAACATGCATTCAAGGAGTTAATGTATTGTTTTATTTATTTTATTTAGAAAGTGTTTTAACAGGAAGAATGCATTGGGGTTTCTCTTATTTACAAGAATGTCCTGAAGTTCCCCATTTACACAAATAAATAAATACATTAATAAATAAATAACACATTAGAGGTTACATACAGTTACACTCTGTTTTAGCCCCTTAACAACCCTTTATGTTCCAGCACTTAAGGACCTGGTACGTCATGGAATTCCAGATTCTCCATGTGGCTAGTGGCTACATGCCGCTTGGGGACCCAGGACTCGTATGGCACAAAAAGAAAAAAGTCCCATGGTCCTTAACTGCCGTCCGCCCTCTGCCGAGATGTGTCGTTAAGGGGTTAAATACAATGAAGCAGTTATTTTTAGGGATTTTAAACTGACAAGTTTTGATTTCTTTTTCGTTGGTTATTCCAGGCTTTGGGAGCTCTGTAGGAGAAGGCAGGTTAACTTGCTCCTTTCTGTACTCTGGTATAGTCAGTACATTTCTGGCAATGGAGAGAAGGTTATAGTTAGTAAGGAAAGCTGGATGGAGCATACTTCTCTGGTAGTCTGTTAGCTTTCAGAGAAGTGATTTTAGACTAGACAAATGAGGTGAAGGGTAAGTGTGTTAGCCAATTTAGGGCTCCATCCAAATGTTGGAGTAGAAAAATGTCGGTAGGACAAAATGGATACTGACCGACAAAATAAAATGTCTTGGTTGGTATTCAAATGTCCTACCGACATTTAGCACAACGGACGTTAGGACACAAAACTGGTGCAGTGTCCAATCGTCCGTTTTGTGCGTTAAGTTCCCAAAATGCCGCTAAATAACGCCAGTTTTGGGAACTTAACAGTAAAAAAAACTAATGATCGGTGCCTGACATACTGTGAAGCACTGATTGTTAAAAAGTCTGTGTTAAACTTACCTGTCATCCACTGTCTGTCTCCTTCTGTCTCCATTCTTTCTACTATTTTCTCTTGTATCTTCTGTCTTCTTTCTTCTCTTATTTCTTCTTCCTGTATTAGAAAAAAAAAAAAAGTTTGAGTTGAAAGAATAGATACGTTAACCCCCTGAGTGCCAGAGGGGTACGCAACGTGTTGTAAAGCAATACCTCTCTGGGGCCCAAAGTGTTAAAGTACATAGTAGCATGCCAGTCTTCAAATAAAATGCGTTGCACACCCCTCTGGCACTCAAGGAGTTAACGTATCTATGCTTTTTAACTCAAACTTATTTTTTTCTTTTATAGATAGAAGAAAAAAGATAGAAGAGAAGAAAGAAGACAGAAGATAGAAAAGAAGGATAGATGACCAGGAAGCCGAGGACTCCGCTGGACATCAGGATTAATGGTAAGTGTTACTTGTAATGTGATGTTTTTTGAAGTTAGTCGGTTTAATTATACCCCACTGGCACTCATAGGGTTAATCCTACTAACGTCTGACACATTTTTTATCATTTGGATGTATTGATATGGGGCTTAGAGCCCCATATCAATACATCCACTGAGGACTTAGGTTTTTTTAACTTCAAGTGTCTATGTCGGCTGTTTAAACAGGCGATAAGGGACTCAAGTTAAAATAAGAATAGGTGTTAACTTTCCTGCGATAACTTGAGTCCCTTATAGCCTGTTCTTGGCTAACTCGGACATCTGAATTGCAATTTACGGCATTTTCATCCTTTTCAATGGATGAAAACACCTCTTAACTTTACCTCACAATGGCTCTTTTTTTGCCGGTATTTTTTCACAGCACAGACATTTGAATAGCTTACTGTGCTGGAAAAAATGCAGAAAAAACAGCCGTCTCCAACATTTGGATTGAGGCCTTAGTTCTTTAAACATACCACAATGATGGTTAGTATAGTTACACTGGAGAACAAGGCAGCATAATGAATTTTAAAGTGTGTAGTTTACAAAGATTAATTGATTTCACAGAAGGAAATCTACATCCCTGTAGTTGGTGACAGGCATTAACAACTGTTGCACAATATGTTTTCTTACCAGGGGACTTTGGATTGTTTCTAAACAGAGTGCCTACTTTATGATAAAGCTTGGATGTTACTTAATCAATATAAAGACCAAAAGCGAGATTGGGATCAAGCCACATGCCAAGATTTTTGTAGGAGACGGCTCGGGCCAAGTTACGATTAGAATTTGTTATGTTGGTTAAATGGGTGTTGTGGAGTTAAAGTAACTTGCACTTTTTCAGTTTCAGAGAAACCTTCCTGTAATACTGCCTCAAGTTGTAATATGTTTGGATTTTTAGTGTAGATTATGGTTTCATCTGCATATACTGTATTTGCACAGAGGATGCTTTGCAAACCATAGACACATCATTTATATATAGGATAAATAGAAGATGGTCAATAATGGGTATCTTGTTTAAAGCAGAAGTATACTTTTTTATGAAAAAAAAAAAGAAAGTATACACAGACTGGGTCACCAAGATGAAGGAAGAGACAACACACATCAATGAAGTGAGGCAAAAGAGGATTGAATGTTTTTGGTTCCCTGTAAGACATTCCTCTAGGCAAACTGGAAACACTGACACATTTCACCAATGTAAACAACCATATCCCATTAAGGGGAAAAAAAGACCAAAATCTTTGAAGCTACTTTTCATTCCTGTTTGTGAAACCACAGTACAAAGCAGAACATTGGGGCAGCATCAGACAAACTTGCCCCTTTTCTCCAACATAAAGATATAGGTCTCGATTTAAAGAAGGCCAATAAAACAGCCGGTAGGGCCAAATTGCCTACCGACCAACAGAATAAACTGTCCGAGTCAGTATTCAAAGGCCCTACCAGCTGAAAGCACAACGGACGTTAGGCCACAAAAAACATCTTGTGGCCAAACGTCCGTTTTGTACCTTAAAGTGGAACTTTCACCACATATGAAGTCGCCTGCAATAATAAAGCAGGTAACAACTAGCTTTATAATATATATGTTACCTCTGAAATATAGCCCATTATAAAGAAATCCTTGTAGGAGACCGGAAGCTGTCAGTCTCGGTCTCCATTGGGAAGAACTGCAGTGTGCCACATGGTAACCGGAAGGGACTGACGGTGCAGAAGCACAGACTGCACTAACCTGCCCTTCAGTCTCCTACAATAAAGGATTTCTTTATAATGGGCTACATTTCAGAGGTAACATATATTAAAAAGCTAATCGCTACCTGCTTAATTATTGCAGGGTGACTTTATAGCGGGTGAAAGTTCTGCTTTAAGTTCCCAAAAGCAGCTAAATAGCGTCAATAACAGGAACATCAAAGGAAAAAGCTAACGATCGGTGCCTGACATACTGTGAAGCACCGATCGTTAGCTTATCTGTGTTAAACTTACTGTCATCTACTGTCTGTGTCCTTCTTTCTTCCTTCTTTTTTCTGTAATCTTCTTCTCTCTTCTTTCTTCCTCTGGTTCATTTTCTTCTGTCTTCCATCTTTTTGTCATGTACCTGTTAAAAAAAGGAACTGGCACAGCTATGCATAATTTAACCCCTCAAGTGCCAGAGGGGTACGCAATGCATTGTAGAGCAATGTGTTGTGTACCTCTCTGTGACTCAAGGGTTAAACAATGCTTAGATATGTGGGTCAATAGTGGAAAAAAAATGTCTCCATGAATTATAAAATGCTGAAAAAGGTCTCCTCTGTGTGTGGTGGCGGTGGCAGCAGTGGCGGCGGAAAAAGTAAGTAGCAGCACAACCCCCCCTTTGTACCTTATGGATTGATTCCCTTTCCACTTTGAAAGACTGCCTTCATATCTGGCCAGTCTCTGTACAAAAGGACTCACTCTCGGCTGGGATGTGTGATTCTGCACCTCCCAGCCAATCAGCTTCAAGCAGCTATGCTCGAAACTGATTGTCTGGGAGGTGCGGACGCACCCATCCCAGCCAATGGCTGTGGGTCCTTTTGAACAGAGACTGCCCATATATTAAGGCAGTCTCTGTTCAAATTCCCTCATAGTGGAACAGGCATACGCCCGTAAAGTACAAAGGAAGGGGGGTGCTGCTACACAGCGGCGGAGAAATGAAAGAAGGAATAATATTTTTATTCAAAATGTTTTCGGCATTTTATAATTCATGGGGATACATTTTTTTCCGACTTTGGGCATTTTATAAACTATTGACCCGCACATCTAAGCATTGTTTAACGTTTGAGTCCCAGAGAGGTACGCAACACATTGCATACCCCTCTGGCACTCAAGGGGTTAAACTTTGCATAGATGTGCGGGTTATTTTTTGTGGAACATTTATTGATATCTCAGTTTTTTTACAGGTACATGAAGAGAAGATGGAAGACAGAAGAAGGACCAGAGGAAGAAAGAAGATGAACAGTAGCTGACCAGGGTGCTGAAGACTCCACTTGAGCATATCTTCCCAGCTTGAAACAGTGAAATGCTCTTAGTATAGAGCAGTGTTTCTCAACCAGGGTGCCGTGGCACTTTGGTGTGCCATGGACATCCACTTAGGGTGCCCCATTTTATCTATAAGGCTTTGACAAAAACATGAATGTAGAGTTACAACTTTATATTTAAGGATATTGCTATTATAGTTGTGAGGTCTAACAATAACCCTATATTTATGTATTTGTAGCCTTCATTACACCCTTGACAAATGCCATAAAATGATAGGGGGGCCGTGAAAATGCCAGGGGGTGCCTTGAGTAAAAAAAGCTTGAGAACCACTGGTATAGAGAGACTCTGGCACATTGCAACTAATATAGGGCTGGAATAGTGTTGGATCAGCATGAATCACATGTAGAGTAAAATAATATGCAGCTAAACATGTGATGGCTTTCAGTATGGCAAGGATATCCATTCACAGCTGAGTGCAGTACAGGCTAGGTCATATACAGTAGAGATGTGTAAATAGTCTGTTAAAGCACCACTGGTGGTTGGTGAATATTAGAATATTGGAGCGCCAGCTATTTGATCATAATTTTGGAGAATGTACATGGAACAACTATAATTCCAGAGGTAATGGGAACAGCTTAGCTTGAAATTCTCGAAATGCGTTGCATCTGGTTGTTTAGCGCTCTCCTTGTTGTCTTAAGTCCCATCCAGGGCCTTATGTATAGCATATTTGTGATTGTTATATAGGGAACATCACAATGCTCAGATAGTGAATCCACAGAGCCTGCATAAGCACTTAATCATATATCAAACAAATCTGTTGTCATAGGTCATAAAGTCACACATTTTGAGTTCTCTGTCAGTGTGCAGGTGAGTGTATGCCTTTCTTCTAAAGATACTGTGACAATTGATACAATCCTTATACCTATACACCCCTATGGGACGTGTCAACCAATAGCTGCCGTTCTTTTGGCAGGGTTGGCTTGAATCATAAGATCATTCAAATCCTTACCTTGTATATAGCAAAAAAAAATGGTGGTTTTTGGAAATGTATCTCCAATTTGTAATCTCTTGCAAAAATGTGAGTGTTAACAAGAACTGAATGCCTAATATCAGGAGTTGATGAATGTACCATGTATATTAACTCTCTCAGTCTTGTCAATATCAGTCCATTCTTGAAAAAGAAAAGGCAACCTAACAATAATTTAGGTTTTTTATCATAGCATCCATAACATACGCACAATTATGACCCCTTTGGAGTAACTTTTGTCCCATTTTATTAAATTCATCAATGCGGAAGATAAGATCAGTGGTGGTAATCATTTTCAGCATTAGAGAAAATGTGGGATGATGGCTGCTGGCATGTATTAAAGAGTTTTGCTAAGAACTTTTGGTATATGTTTTTGTTTTAAAGTGATAGTAATACTTCATTTTAGCTTTATTTAATATTGTAGCCATTAAAAAAAAAAAAAACAGACCGGCCGATGGCTTTTCAGCAGAGCCGAGATTGCAAGATATAAAAATAACTACTTAATTGGAACGGTGTACAAAGTGTGCCTGGTTTGCCAAAGAATGAGAAATGTCTGTGTAAAAACTTGAAACATCAAACATAGCCAGTAGCACATTCCCCACCGTTTCAGGCAGCTTACTGATGACATCAGTGGAATTCCTAATGTAACATGCTCTTTTAGCCATGTGACTGTAAGAAAGAAATCAACTAACTATGCGAGTGATTAATAAAAGGAATCCATGACAGAGTTTATAGACCTACCAAGGGATTCTCAAGTGCCAACAGATTCCTCAGTGCTGCACAGTATATGTAAATTGCTGCTGTGTGAAACAAGGGTAATTTCACTGCTGGGGAATTTTTCATTCAAAATATACTACATCTCATCTTTTACATTTTCTATTGTGGTCAGAAGGTGGTGCGATTTCTATCACTTACTTTTGAGAGCCATAGTCAATAACTTAAGGGGGGAGATTTACTAAGCAGTGATAAAGAGTTGATAAAGAGGAGATGACTTCTGCAGTTCCTCGCTTCTCCAGTTCCTATATAACTCTATGGAGCCTATACACTAACATCTCCAAAGTTGAATAAATCTTAGTGCATTGGCTACATAGAATAACATAGGAATTGGAGAAGTGATAAACTGGAGAAGTCATCACCATTTTATCACCTCTTTATCATAGCTTAGTGAATCCCCCCATGTCTCCAACAGATTGCATTATAAAGAAATAGCCTTTTGTATACCAGTTGCACTGTTGCTAACAGTGTCATTAAAATAATACATTTGAATGGTAATAACTTTAGAATGAAGAATCTTCCAGCAGTTGAAGTACGGTTGTTTTACTCAGCAGGATACACCCTATAACTTTTTTTTTTCAATTAAAACATTTACTGCGCCTTTAAATATTGGATGAATAGTTTAGTCTGCTATGGTTCAAAGAAAATCCTCGGATACTAGAAACGTCTCAAACACATTGCATAGCACATCGCAATATAATTTGGAGATTTATCAGGCTGAAAAGAATAAACTAAGATTATATACACAACCCTCTTTGCAGCTTTCTAGTATTTCATGAGTTAATAGGATTTGCTGGGGGTTTCTTTCAATAACACATTCGTCTCCATTGTACTTAAAGGAGCACTGATGCTGTGATATGTAGTATTCACTGACATATGTGTAAGGATTTCTATACCTGGAACATTTTGTTCGAGGTATGGAAATCTTTACACCTATGTCAGTGAATACTACATATTAAAGGGAAACTGACACAATAAATGAAGTTTAAATATGTGTTTTGTGAAAATTAAAACTCATTGCACTTGACTGCGTATCTTTTGTAAAATATTATTGTATTAATAAGTAGTATTGCCTCTTTCTTATTCCTCTCACCTGCTGCTACAAAGCACAGTATAGAGTGCAGAACCAGACTTCTCATTAGGCAGAGCAGGCAACTGCCTAGAGCACCCCAGTTTTAGGGAAGCCTCAGCTAAGCTGGCCACATGCTCATCCTGAGTTGTGGGTGTGGCCAGAAGAAAGCCAGCATCCTCTCAATAGATGCCAGCGCCTGTTTTATGGTTGATGATAAATATACCAATTTATATGAAGTTTTACTGGCTGTTATTTAACCTCTTGGATGCTAGACAGATCTCTAAAGTATTGAAAAGCAATGCATTGGAGATCTCTTTAGCAAACAAAGAGATTAGGAGTTTATGTGATATAGGCTAAGGGTATTTTCTGTAGCAAACAACAGTAGATGGGGGTGTCAGGTAAGGAGTAGGGTGTGCCCATAGGAGGGGATAATGGCATCTAGGATGCTTTGTCTAGGGGCACCTGATATGTACATCCGTCACTGGTAGAGTGCCTTATTTTCTGCTGTGAATAGGCTGCTGTGTCTGTGATGATGTCCAGTCATAGCTGATGTGTGAGTACAACTAGACATTTATACAAATCACTGTGTAAGGAAGACAGAAACACTGTAAATGTGATGATATAGTGATCCAATCACAGTTGTATTTCTGTATCCTTTGTACATTTTGGAACACCATACTTTCAAGTGTAGAATAGAGTCCAGAACACCACCCCACTATATGTGAAGGGCAGTGTGTAAACAAATGCAACAATGTCAATGTAGTAAATGTAGCCTTATCCAACAAGACCATATATAGATTTTGGTATTAGGAGTGTACTCTATTTCAGTTTTTCCCTCTGCTAGTACACAACACATTGCAAAATTACCCCTCTAGCACTCAAAGGGTTAAGAATTGCAAAGCAACCCCTCTAGCACTCAAAGGGTTAAGCATTTCCCAGCTTGTGCTCAGGTGAACAAATCTGATAAGTGGACCTCTGATGAAATCACCTGTGCACAAGCAGGTCAATTCTGTATACTTTGTAACATCCAGTACACATGCGACCTGTACAACTTCGAGAGAACCAGCATGACAACTTATTAGTATAATGCACTGCAAGGACATTAAATAACTATGTGCCTGCATATTTTTGTCAGTATTCAGTATTTACTTTTGATTCAAGATATTGGGATGAGAGGAGGTGTTCTATGTTAGGCTGACCAGATCTCACCTTTAACCGGGGACACATAGGAAATAGGTATATTTCAGTACTTCACTGAAGTCAAAGCAGTCCTGCAGTATGCATTTTTCCTATGTGTCCCCGGTTAAAGGTGAGGTCTGGTCAGCCTAATCTATGTAGAAAATCCAACTAAGGAGGTTTTGTGGATATTCATGTTATAGCTAAATTTAGCCTCAGTCAGAGGGAACCTTAGCTGGTGTTGGTGTTAGCTGACACCCCTATTTAATATGCCCCTTTTCTAAGGGTCTGAGAGTTGAACTGGAAAGTAGTATATGTCTCCAGATCCAGTATACTTGCTTTAGAAATATGATACCAGTCATCCTTACCATATTCATCTTTTATTCACAGATCTCTCCTCACTGCTGCTGTAAATATCCTGCTTCAAACTCTATTTTCTATTTAATCCTTTCTGGTAGGTGCTCACTGCTGTTGCTAATATTCTGCTTCAGCCTCCATTTTCTATTTAACCCTTGGCTTTATAATAGTTTTTTTAAACAACCTAACCTCTTCTGGTATGTTTTTCCTTGCTTCACCCACATGTTGCACCTGGTTGCATTCGGGCATAGAACGTGACATTATTGTAACTAGCTTGCCTAGCTTAGCCTGTAATTATTCCAAGTTACTGAATTTGAGTAAATGAAAATTAAAAACTCATTGCATATTGGAAAAGTGTATTATACAGGCTCCATGCAGTGTATAGTAGTGGGTGGGGCAGACTTCTATAAATGGACTAATGGATATATTCCAGTTCTTAAGGTCCCCACCCAATCACTGCAGGTGATTCCTGTCACAAAGCAGTTTAGTTCTGTCATGAGGGCATTAGAAAGGGCCAGATTTTTAACATAAATCTTTTTTGTAATCCATAAAATATGGTAATATGTAATAAATAGGGCTCACATAATATGGGTTACTTTCTTGTGGTAAGCAACCTTAACTGGGATGTGAGCTCTCACATGGCTGCACTCATCCCCTCTCCCCACTTAATCATTAAAAAAAAAAAAAACTTCAGACTTTAGGGATTCAGCTGTTTTAGGTTAGTTATACCATGTAACCACTGGAAGGTGCATTTTAGTTAATAAAGTTGAAAAGACCATTTTGTGCTCCTGGTAATTGGGGGTCTGTGTTAGCCATGAATGTAGGTAAAACTATAAATATTTAGTATTTTTGTACTTCGTGGATTCAGGGCTTTTTCAAATAATTGAAACTTTCATAGTCAACATAAATATTTTTGATATGTAGTGTGTAATTTTAGCAACATAAGTAATTTTTAGCTTTTTTGTAATTATGATACCATAGCTTGTCACATGATGCAAAAAACAAGCAAAAGCTCAATTGTTGTTCTGAAAAAAAAACTTGTGAGTTCGACATTGGTAGTGGAAAACTGCTTAAAGGCATAATAAGGGATGGTATACACAGTGCAAGAAATACAAATATTAGCAGGAATCAAAATGGTATTATGAGGAAAAGATCTTGCCAAACACATCTTTTGAGAGTCTATGAAAAAGTAAGAAGCAACCTAGATAATGGTAAAGCAGTACGTGTAGTATATCTAGATTTTACAAAGGCTTTTGATACAGTGCCAAGCTGAAGGCTGGTGTATAAATTAAGAAAATTGGGCCTAGAGGACAACCTTCACAACTGGATAGAAAATTGGTTGAGGTTTTGGAAACAGTGTGTGGCTATAAATTGAAAATTCTCCAACACAGATAAAGTTGAGAGTGGAGTACCTCAGAGTTTAGTACTTAGTCCACTGCTTTTAATGTGTTTGTTTATACATGACATGGAATGTGGTACAGGATGCAAAGTTCCAAAATTTGCAGATGGCACAATATTTTACAGGGTAATACTTTCAGACTAGGATGTTTGTTCTCTACAGAAGAATTTGCATAAAATGGCAGATTGGGCAATCAAATGGAATATGAAATTTAATGTAGGAAAGTGTGAATTTGTGCATTTGGGACAAGAAAATTGAAATGCTACTTACAAGCTTTTTTGTTTAATATATTTTATTGAATTTTAAAGTAAAAAGGCAATACATACATTCCAAGACAGAAAGAAAAGGTCGAAAGGGAAGCTACTTACAAACCTAATGGAATCAAGTGGAAAAGCAAACAAAGTACTGTCTTGTATAAAAAGTTGTATTGAAGTAAGAGTGTATAACATAATTCTGCCACTGTATTAATTGTAAATCCTCAGCTCAAATGCAGTGCAGTTTTGGGCACTAGTTCTGAAAAATGATATTTTAGCCTGATCAAATAACTAAGGGCTATCCCTTGGGAATTTCTTGGGAATTCCTTGCCCAAAGGTGTCTTAATGGCAGAATACAATTAATAAATTTAAGAGAAGATTAGATACCTTTCAAGCGGAAAGAATCATACAGGGTTCTAATGTGTATTAGTAGGAAAAACAGGAAGTCCTAGCAAACAGATTAGAACCAATTGAGGAGTTGTGATGGATTATATCATTCTCATTTTCTGGATTATACTGTGGCAATGGTCAAACTTAATGGAATTGTGTCTTTTTTAACCTAATTTACAATGCAGTTTAGTATATAACCAAGAGATTTGCTTTTTCCAATACTTTATTACATTGCTAGTCTACCTTAAGTCATCTGAAATAGGACCTCAGCTGGCTCCTTTCGCTACAGAAGTAGAAATTGATGTAGTTGGTCTCCAAAGAAAAATGTACAAAAATATCTGAACCCAAGTCCACCACAGCATGAAGGGGGAAGTTCAACGTCTCCCAGAAATCCTCTAGTAGGGAGAAGACTCTGACACTATATTCTACAGTGGATGAACTCCATTACAGATGAATGTATACTGCATTTACTAACAGAGGGGTACAGAATGTTTTTCACCACTTTCCCTTCATATCGTTTTGTTCATGTCCAGAGTACCTAAAGACAAAATACTTCAAAAGGCATTCTGTCAAGAGATTCATCAATTTGTAATGAACGGAGCAGAGATCCCAGTTCCGAAAGAACAAAGGCTCTAAGGATTTTATTTCAATCTTTTCATTGTCCCAAAAGATGATAAAGGATTTCATCCAATATTAGATTTAAAATCCTTAAATCAATACCAAAAATTAAAATGGAGTCAATCAGATCAGTAATAGAACCCATGCTGTCATTTTCTGCCCTTTTTCTTTGCTTTTTGAGATTACTTGTCTGGTTTTCCATTTGTTTTTCCCTTGTTATCTGGATCCTGGTTCCTTGTCTTGTATTTGCCCTGGGCCTTTATTGGGCCTCAGTGCTTTTGGGTGGGAACTATAAAAGTGTTCCAGGTCGTGCCCTGAGTTTCTTGCCTTGTTCCTGAATGTTATCTTGTGTATTGACTTGGCTCTTCCTAAGGCTTCTCTCCTGTTCTGCGATTTGGTACCATGCTCATCTGATATTCTGTTACCGTTTTTGGCTCCGTTGATTCAACCATTTCTTGGTCTGCTACCTTGTACTACATTCCTAAATTGTTCCTGATCAGTCTTATTTGACTTCCCATTCCTTGACCCTGTTTTTCTCAGTGGAGATCCAGGCCTCAGCTCAGTGCGCCTGTATGACTACGACTGTACTGCAGGTGGGTTATTTGTTCAGTATCTTCTTCGACCTCAGTGAATAGTTGCTGTTCTCTGGGTTGTCATCTGGGGTGCAGGCCGGCCCCTCCAGTTTGCACTGGCCTTGTTGCCAGCATCTCTAATTCAGCCTAGGCAACCCAGAGAGCAGCCACAGCCAGCTAGCTAAGTACTCTAGTCTTCCCTCCCTAGCACCTGCCTCACTGGGATCTACCTTGCAGTATACTTTTATTGTCTGCTGTTGTGCTCTTATCATACTATTATATCAAATAGCAATCAGTCACCTCTTTGTGGGGAGTCTACTTCACAGAGTCTAACCAGACAGCTTACATTGGCGCTTAGTCTGTCAGATCATTACACATGAAACAGAAAGAGTTCATGGCATCACAGGATATCAAAGACGCTTATCTACACATAACTATCTGTCCAGAACATTACCAATATCTTCAGTTTGTATTTCAAAACCACCATTATCAATTTGTGTCTCTTCCATTTGGTTTAGCCACAGCATCAGGGTTCCTTGTCAAGTGATGGCTCCTCTTTCAGCTTACCTTCATCCAGTTGGAGTCAATTTGACCCCATATCTAGAAGATCTATTAATAAAAGCTCCTTCTCAAGGGCTACTACACGGACATCCTCATATTACTGAAAGACCACAGTTGGATTATCAGTGTGCCCAAATCTACCTCAAGACAAACTCTCAGATCTACAGAACAGTGTTCAAAAGACTTTGTCAGCACCAGAAATCTCAATTAGAAGTTACACGAGACTTTTTGGAAAAATTATATCCACAACAGAAGCAGTACCATTTGGTCTGTTTCAAATGCATCTTTTACAACTGGAATTACTTCACCATTGTCCAGAAATCCTGCACATCTACATCAAATGATACATTTGTCAAAGACCACCACACACTCACTACAATGGTGGCTAACAAGTCAAAATATGTTAACAGGAAGAAAGTTCTCAATAACAGAGTCAAAGGTAGTCACTAATGACTACCCGGATGGGCAGTGTATGGTCTTCATTCAATTCAGGGCCTCTGGTCTCCAAACCAAAGCACGACTACCCATAAGTATTCTGAAGTTGTGTCCATTTACAATGCACTATCCACATGGACAAGTCTCCTACAAAATATTCCCATTTGGATTCAGTCCAGCAACACCACAGCAGTAGCTTAACTTCAACCACCAAGGCACAAAGAGCAAAGTGGCTTGGATGGAAGTAGAAAGGATTCTCCTTTGGGCAGAAAATCACATTCCAGAATTATCAGCCATATACATTCCAGGAGTGGACAATTGGGAAACAGGCTATCGGAGCTGACAGACCATAGACCCAGGAGAATGGGAAGTGAAACATAAGATCTTTCTGCAAATTGTAGACCGGTGGGGCACATGGAAATAGATATGATGCATCATGGAAAAACAGGAAACTTCAAGTGTTTTGTGCCAGAACAGGAGACACAGTGGCATTGGCAGTAGATGGTCTAAAGATTCTATGAAAGTACGAACTAGTATATGTCTTCCCTCCACTAGTCATGATTTCCTCAGAAACCATATCTTCTATTACAGGGTCCCGTTCATCATTGCAACTAACATAACCTTGCTTTGATGGCATGGAACTTGAAACAAAATCTTGAAAAATGAGGGATTGAGTGATTCAGCCTTATCAAGCTCATCTCCACACCTTATTTTCCATCAAGATAAAGTCATTTTAAGGAATGTCCTTGAATTTCAACCCAAAGTTTTTTCAGCATTTCACATCAATCAAAAATTCTTCCTTTCTTGTGCCCAATTTGAGTAACAAAAAAAGAGGAAGCTCTTCATACATTGGATGTGGCTGGCTGTGTTCACAAGTATGTTCAAGTCACCCAGTCTTCCAGATATTTTGTTTTCATTCTCGAAGGCCCAAAGAAGGGCAGACCAATATTGCCTCTTGACTTAACACCTTAACGACGCAGGACGTACAAGTATGTCAAGGGTGGATGTCCCTAAAGGACTCATGACGTACATGTACATCATAGCTTTCAGGGCTCCCTGCGCGGCTGCACGCCATTCAGGGAACTCTGAAACAGAATTTTCAAAAAAATGCTCCGTGGTCCTTAAGTGCTGGCTGCGTGCATATGCGCCGGTCCTTAAGGGGTTAAAGAGACAATCAGACAAGCTTACAGACTCAAGTCTGTTTCAGCTGTTTTCCAAATAACAGCCCATTCTACCTCGTCTATCAGTCCCTCGTGGGCCTTGAAAAACCAAGCTACTGTTGACTAACTCTGCAAAACACATGGTCATCTGTTCACATGTTCATATGAAGATATCAAGATACGCATTTTAGCTCTAAAGTTTTGCAGGCTGTTGTTCATTACTTTTTCTTTCCCTTCATCTATTTTTGGGACTGGTTTGGGACACCCCATGGTCCCTGCATCCCTCAATGACTCTAGAGAACAGGGGATTTTAGTACTTACAAATAAATCCTTTTCTTGTAGTCCATTGAGAGATGTGGGGGGTAATTAGGGAATCTAAACACTCTATTTCTGTAGTCTCACTCAGTATTTTACAGGAAGAATCGTTACAACCCTTGTAACAGTACAGACATTAGAATGTGAAGGCAATCATCCATCCTTTCACACTGAAAGAAAAATAAATGGGAAAATAGTCTCTTTAGAGTTAGTTGAACATCCTAATTTCAACATTCCTTTCCTGATAGCATATAAAGATGTACACATTTTATTAAGATTGATCAAATTCCTGATGCTAAAGTAGATGTAGACACTTTACTAGAACAACAAATAGCCTCATCTTTTGTTAACTCTAAGGATTCCCTACAACAGTGCTTAAATTACAGATATCATGTTTTCTAACAGACTGGTCATAGAAAAGGCCTATACCACAGTATAACTACAGGTACTACTTATGCCTAACAAGCAAACTCTATATAAAATTAATAATGCTGCCAATACCAGTATTCAAATTGTTAACCTGTTAAAAAAAGGTATGTTAAAAATGAAGGTAATTTAAAAATGAAACTTTATTAATTATAATATAACTAGTTGAACAGCCCGTTACACGGGCCACAGTGCCACTGCCACCCGGTCGCGGAGCAGTCACGCGCAGCAGAGACTACCCGCGCCATGGCTGATACAGAGCTGGGTGCTCCGAAGCGGCGTGGGCAGTCTCTACTGCGCATGACTGCAGCATTACACACAATTTAGCGAATTATTATATAGGATACTGTGTTAAAACACAGGGTGTTAAGTGTAGCTCAAAGCTGATAATGTATGTTAGTCATATTATTTGGGCAGAAACATTTATGGCATTAACGCTTTGAGTGCCAGGGATGAGAAATGTATTGCTTCGTAATGTAATGCTTACCCCCTCTGCCACTCAGAGGGTTAAACATGAGGCAGAAGAATGGAGTGTAAAAATGCCCATACAGTCCCATACTACCCTCCCCTTGGTGCAAGTGGCATTAACCCTTTGAGTGCCAGATGGGTACGGAATGCATTGCAACGCAATGCATTCCTTACCCCTCTGGCACTCAAAGGGTTAAGTGGAGGATTTTTAAGCTCAGTTATGTTAGTAAATAGCCGATCGGCAGTCATAGGACTAGTAAAACGATTCCAGCTTCTGTTTTAGCGGGTGGAGTGAAGCGAGGCATCGGAGGAAGCGGGTGGAGGGGAGAGAGGCATGATGCATCTGACCCTTCTGACTTAAACCCTTTAACCCCTTAAGGACCCATGACGTGCCAGGATCATCATGGGAAAACTTCCCTAAAGGACCAGTGACAGTCCTGGCACTTCATGGATTTCAGGGCTCCCTGCGAGGCTGCACACTGTTCAGGAAGCCCTGAATCAGATCCAACAACGTAATGGTATCCCCACTTCTATAATTGACTTGACCATTCCGATTAGTCAAGCATATTCCTTTACAAGTGAGTCCATAGTAACATTCTATGTCTACTAAGATATATGATTTGTAGCTATTCTATCAAGACAGAGATTGAAAAGATCGGGAATATTATTGGGGACTTTTTCACCTTATTCTATTCTATTCTATTCTATTGATTATTTTCATGTATTTATAAACACACAAAAGTGGTTTGCACTTTTTTCTTTTTTTACATATTTGTCTCGCATTCACCTTGAGAGCAAAATATGGAAAATGTTGCCTCTTCTAATCTATTCTTCTAGGCAATTGTGAGCATACATGTATAATTATTTTCACACTTATTTGTGAGTGTTATATTGTGTTTTATAATGTCTATTTTGGATAGCGCTCACCCATTAGTTTTTATTATCAGTTAGGGGTTTTTGAGCAGCTTATTTATTGTTATAGTCACTAGTTTATCACTAATTAGCACTCACCTATTATAATTTTCAAACTGCTGCCTAAATGGTCCCTTACCTGTATACTATTTACCATGTCAGAATTGTTTGAGAGCACTAGGTTCAGCAAGGCCTCTTTTCTAGTTGGCTCCTCTACTAGTTGGGACATGTGATTGTCATTAACCATGCTTAAAAATTATTTCCCTTTGTTGTGCTAGAAGTCATATATCCCAAGTCAGTTTCAGGATAGTTGAAAGCTCCCATTAAGTTTAAATTTCCTGACAGAGAAGCCTTTTCCATTTGCAGTAACAGTTGGGTTTCTTCAAACATGTAGCAAATTCCCATCAACATCTTTTTATTATGAATGCCCCCAATGATTTCAAACCACAGGGCCTGTACATTCTCACCGCACCCTTCATTAATATCTTCCCTTATACTAGGTTTTAAGGCCTGCTTTACATATAGGCATACCACCCACACTTTTATTAATCTTGTCCCTCCTAAAAAGTGAATAACCCTCTAGATTGACTGCCCAATACACTTAATAATTTAACATATGTTTTAAATGATGTTACTAATGAATGCGAGATGGATAAAAAAACATTTTGGTAGAAAACTGTTAAGTAATGCTGAAGTCTCAGTTATAACAGGGCACTTATTAAGTGATGCTGTATATATAATTAGTCATATCTCAGACTCATATGATGAGGAACTTAAGAGAAGTGCATTATTGTTAAGAGATCATATGGTCACTGATATCCTCAGCAATATAAGATATCAAGGCACTCTCCGAGGAACTCAAGGCTGTTGTCTTATTAAACATAGTTACAGTTATGAGATTAAAGGGATAGTAATACTTCGTTTTAACTTTATTTTATTTTGTAGGCATTAAGAAAACATGAAGAATGATATAAGTCTTATCGCTCAAACCTTTATGGTTTATGGGATATTCACAAGCAAAGTTTTCCCCTCCCGCCCCTTTTTCCTAGTGTAAGCCATCTCTTCCAGATGTGAATCTGGTTGTAAGACCAGACAGATAACAGAAGGGGACAATCTTCTTTGTATGAAAACAATGAAAGCCCTTCCCCCCCTGGACAAGTTTTTCAGCTTTTTCCCTTATCTTAATAGAAGATTGTCCCTCTCTGCAGTCTACCTGGGCACCTCCCTTCTGATCTGGCTGAACAGGGGGGGGATACTTTGCTTGTGAATATCTCTTAAACCATAAAGGTTTGAGAGATAAGACTTATATCGTTCTTCATGTTTTTTTAATGCCTACAAAATAAAGTAAAGATGAAACGAAGTATTA
Organism: Rhinophrynus dorsalis; assembly: GCA_037306005.1. Lineage (NCBI taxonomy): Eukaryota > Metazoa > Chordata > Amphibia > Anura > Rhinophrynidae > Rhinophrynus > Rhinophrynus dorsalis. Next base: position 268,475,898 of record CM074721.1, on the reverse strand, counting down.
CTATCCCTTTAACTCTACAGTCAGAAAATAGATAACTCATTGTTACCTATTGTAGGGATAAATAAACAATTATCCCTGAAAAAAAACAATCTGAAATATTGACTGTAAAGCCATGATATACAATATTAATGAAAGAAGACACAGGCAACTTAAAAATCCTACTAATTTCCAACAATAACCCTACCAGTATATCTCAATGGTCTTATCTTAGTGTAAATAATTGTCATGATTTAGGGTATTTGCTGTATGTTGAAGTAACTTCCCATTTATCACAGAGCCTTCCTGTTCAAGGTTCTGAGTGCTATATTACAGCATCCCCTGTACAAATGCCTTATACTCAGTTGGAACCCTTACACAAGGGTTCCTATATAATTATGAGCAGTGAGATTGATTGCAATATTCCATCTATGCAACCTTCTTTTTGTTACTGTGAACCAATCTACTGAATGTTTTGTTGTCATTTTAACCCCACCTTTACCAAATCAAACTCTTTCTAAAGAAAGCTTAGACATTCATATCCCCACATATTGATTTACAGCTACCTTTCATCACAGCAAATATGAGCAAGTTACAGAACATGAAGTATATGCTAGGCTCCACTCATGAGCAGTGTATGTAACAAAGGGTACATGCAGTCTTGCTTAGAGCTGATTTGCATCAAGGTGATTTCCCTCACTGGGTACAGACCCTGGGCAAGTTCCTTGAGAATTTATTTCTAATTATGGCTAAATCTATTACATCACTAGGTCAAGGGTTAGGAAATATAGAGGAGGAATTTTTGTTGGGATATGTAGCATATTTAGTCTTCTAGGTGCCTTAAACCTACAGTAATTTGCAAATGTTTTAGGCAGGTGTTGTCAAGTAAGAATGTTTTCAAAAATAGCAATTTTAATCGTTTATATTTATCAATTAACAAAATACTTAGTAAGTGAACAGAAGACAAATTTAAATCAAATCAATATTTGGTGTGACCACCCTTTGCCTTCAATTCTTCTAGGTACACTTGCACACAATTTTTAAGGAACTCGGCAGGTAGGTTGTTCCAAACATCTTGGAGAACTAATCACAGTTCTTCTGTGAATTTAGGCAGCCTTGGTTGCTTCTCTCTCTTCATGTAGTCCCAGACAGACTTGATGTTGAGATCAGGGCTCTGTGGGGGCCATACCCTCACTTCCAGGACTCCTTGTTCTTCTTTACACTGAAGATAGTTCTTAATGACATTGGCTGTATGTTTGGGGTCGTTGTCATGCTGCAGAATAAATTTTGGGCCAATCAGATGCCTCCCTGATGGTATTGCATGATGGATATTTATCTGCTGTACTTCTCAGCATTGATGATACCATTTATTCTGACCATATCCCTAACTCTATTTGCAGTAATGCAGGCCCAAACTTGCAAGGAACCTCAACCATGCTTCACTATTGCCTGCAGACACTCATTCTTATACTGCTCTCCAGCCTTCGTCAAACAAACTGTCTTTTGCTTCAGCCAGATATTTAAAAGTTTGACTCATCAGTCCAGAGCACCAGCTGCCATTTTCCTGCACCACAGTTCCTGTGTTTTTGTGCATAGTTGAGTCGTTTGGCCCTTTTTCCACGTTGGAGGTATGGCTTTTTAGCAACAAGTCTTCCATGAAGAACATTTCTGACCAGACTTCTCTGGACAGCAGATGGGTGTACCAGAGTCCCACTGTTTTCTGCCAGTTCTGAGCTGATGGCACTGCTGGACATCTTCTGATTGCAAAGAGAATTAAGCATGATGTGTCCTTGGCCGATCACTGCATCTATGGTCCTCAACATTGCCTTCTTTGTGCTTCTTCGAAAGAGCTTGGACCACACATCATGAAACACCTGTCTGCCTTGACAAAGGCAAAGGTTTGTCACACCAAATATTGATTTGATTTAGATTCTTACTTTACAGCATTTTTTCACATTTACCTAAAAGTCTTGCACATTACTGTACTATATACTCATTGTTATAATTGATACAATTTCATTTATCATTATCAGGAGATTATCCTTTATCCTTAAAGGAAAGAAGAGGACCACTGAATGAGTAAACACTATCTTGATAGAACATGCTATGTGCTTGGCATAATCCCATCATTTGTGAAGAAGATGTTTATCAGTAAGTATTCACTAAGTTAGTAAAATGTATTAACTGGAGACTTATCAATGCGCACATCAGTGTAAGAAATGTCAGCAAATATGTAAGGATACTAACAACCCTTGTATGTTTTGCAAGCTCATAGGATTTGAAAGTATGTCTCCTAAAAAACAAAGAGACCTTGGTATTCTATATATTATCATACTAAGCAATGTTCTGTTCTGTTTAAAGAAAAGAGGTTCAAACCATTCCAAAACAGAGAAGTTGTTTAGTCAATTTCTTCAAGAAACACACTGCTTCAGAGACATAACCATTTGTTTTGTACTCCTATCTGTCACTGTTTTGATAAACCATAAACATATATCCCCATTTGATTCACCTGGCACTCTGCCTCCTGCCATTTTGGAAGCCACTGATACGCAGCCTCCTATTATTATTCCTCCATATGGATCTCTTATTTTTGTTTTTCAGAGTCATTCTGCAATTGAAGGGGAAGGTGTCATGGGCAATTGATGCATTTTGGGGCATTCAATAGTTAAAAGCATGATTAAATGTGTTTTATAATATTGTTCATTTGTATAATGTCATTTGAAGAATGTTAATCACATAGAAATGTGTTTGTTTTTTAAAAAGTCATATTCACATTCGTATCTTGTGTTGTAAACTTCAAGAACATTGAGGCTTCTAAGATTTTTTATCTCTTGTTTTTAGAACATCTTTTTTTGTAGAATTTGGAATTGAAGGTTCTTTTATATGCTTCCGTGTGCTAAAGAAAAATGAATTTGCATCCTGCTTGCACTAATTAACATTAGAATTACATATGTTTATTAAAAAATACTGGTATATCATAATCTTAGGTTGAAAGCAATGTGCTTAAATAGAGAAAAGGAGTGGTGAAGTCTAGTGACGGAGAAATGTTGTAGTGAAATGCAGTAATGACTCTATATAAAGACAGAAATGACGTGCTATATTGTGAACAGAAAGAGAGACAAATTATACTCAAGATGGATTGGTATATTATTTTTTTAATATTGCAAGCATATTGGTCTGCCTGCTACCCATAGCTCTCCTTTTCAATTGCTTCTTAACTCTGCCACCAGAATACTGTTACTCTCCTCCTGAACAGTCCTTACCCCTACACTACTAAAATAATTATCATGGCTTCCCATAAAGCAACATATTACATTCAAATTCTTCCTCATTACCTTCAAGGTTATCCAACACACGTCCCCATCCTATTTTTGATCATTAATATCCCACCATATGCCTGCAAGTCCCCTAAGCACTACGCATGGTGGATGACTCTCTGCTCCTTTAACCTCTATTGCTGTATCGCGACTGAAGACTTTTTCTATTGCTGCTACCTACCTCTGAAACTACTTACCATCCAGCATTCACCAAGCTAAAAGAGCACCTTTTAAATGTAGCATTACAGAAATATGTAAACCTTATCTCAGCCCAACCCGGTAACTCATCATCCATGCCAACCCAAGACAAGCTCAGCAGACAAATACACTACATGGGAAACATCTAGATATGCAACAATTTCAACTCAAAAGGGTGCTTCGTTAGCGGTTGCTGTCTCTCACATGTATGCTCCAATTGTAAGAAATGCCATTCCAGGACCATTTGCCCACGATTCAACTCAATAAATAAAAGTTTGGACGGAATTTACCTCTCTCTGCTGCAGTCTCTTCTCATTTCCCACTCTGATCCAGCTCTGATAGAACACATAATCACAGGTTTTAAAGAAGGATTCCATACAGGTATCATAGATTGCCCATCTAGCTCAGTTGAGTGTCCCAACCTAGTGTCTGCCCCAGCCGAAACAACAGAAGTTTCAACCCTCCTAGCGATAGAAACAGAACATGATTTTCTAATAGGCCCATTCCCATCCCGTCCTTTTCCCATATGGCATATTAATCCACTAGGTCTAGCAAAAAAGAAATTCTCATCTAAAAATGACTGATACATTTTTTGCCCCCCACTCAACATTGGTCCCCAGCATCATCTCACTCATTCCCCCAGCCTTCTTCACACTTCAGTACGCCACTACAGATAACACCATTAGTCTCATCAAACAAGCCCTCCCCGACTGCTGGCTCGCCAAAACAGATAATAAAAATGAATATAACTCCTCCCTGTTCATCCCTCACTCTGGCATTTACAAGGTATCAAATGGACGGGCCAATATTACTTTGCAACCATACTCACCTTTGGCTGCCGTAGATGTCCCAAAATCTTTTATGATTTTGCAGATAACTTCTGCTGGCTTCTGCTCAATCATTGCAGATGTCCAGCAGTAGTACATTACTTAGATGAATTCCTCGTTATCGATAACTCACTATCCCCTCCTACTAGCCTCCAAAAACTCATACAATTATTCAGGTCATTAAACACTCCACTTTCAAGTCAAAAGACAAGCGGCCCCTCCAAAGTCAGTGAGTTTCTGGGCATTACATTAGATGCAGAATCATTAGAAACCCGCATTCCCCTAGAGAAAATAAATAGAGTGTACACAATAATACAAGACAAACTTGCCAAACCTTCCCTGTCAAAGCTTGACCTCCAAACCCTAATAGGTTACCTTAGCTTTATTATGAAAGTCATACCCCAAGGCCGTTCCTTCATTTCCCACCTCCTCTCACTCCTTCCTACTGCTACCCAGCCAAACTCTATCATTACCCTAGACCAATCAGCATTATCAGACTTCCGCATGTGGTCAAACTTCCTCAAACATTGGAATGGCCGGTCCATGTTTCCCCCATCACCCACCCCATCCAGCCCAGCAGTATATTCTAATGCAACAATAGTCCTAGGCTTCAGAGCCATCTGCGGCACCCAATGGTTTTCGAAACCATGGCCACAGGAAATAATAATTGCTACATCCACACAACCCGCTTACACGCTGTTAGATATCCAATGGTGGCAGCAGCCACATTCTGGAGACACCTATGGTCCGGGCAATCCGTGACTTTCAACCCTACAAACCTAGCCACCTACAGAACTATTAATAAATTTGCTTAACAAATTATCAATCCACAGTAACCTCATCTTAAGCCAAGAAAATCCGCCGACTGACACTCTCTCACAATTTCAATTACAGCAGTTCTTCAACAAGTACACAGCAGCAGACGTGCAGCCAGTCACACCTCCAGCATTCAAGGAGCTAACTATGCAATAAATTCCTTACTTACAGAAGCGTCATCTACCATAAGTCAAGCCCTAGCACCCAACACCAGGAAGACCTACGAGCGGAAATGGGATTCATTCAAGAATTTCATTGCAGTCACCAAACCAAACAACCCATTCGGTCAATCCAGCATTTTAGCATTTGCCACTCAAGCTATCAGACGCCTCCATTAAAGTATACTTAACTGGCATTCAACATCATTACCTGCTGCACCATCCATTCAACCCATCCATACTATCCATGTACAGTATCAAATTATTCCTTAGAGGCATTTCTAACTCATTGCCACTCACCTCACACTCGCCTCCCCATCACCGGACATATATTCAGACGCATCTATGATTATCTCGACACCAGGCCATTCCACCACCAGACTAATATTGTTCTCCAAGCGGCAGTATGCCTGGCATTTTTTGGCTTTCTCTGCCCGGGTGATTTCTCCTGTCGCACGGGATCTACGGATTTTATGAGAAAGGATCAACTAGTCCGCCTCTCAGATCATTTCACTCTATTCATCACGCACTCTAAAACAGATCAGTCTCACACTGGTCACTTTATCCCATACTTCGTCACTCACGACCAGTGGTGCCCTTACAAATCACTAACTCACCTCACCACCTTAATCCAACTACACTAAGATGATAGTCCAGTTCTTCCACTCCTTTTAGGCCCACTCATCACTACCACTTTCATTTACTATATACGCACCATCCTGTCACGTCTAGGTTACAATTCCAATCAGTATTCCGGCCACTCATTTAGAATAGGAGCAGCATCATCGGCCTCTAAGAACCAAGTGCCCGCTCATATCATTCAAAAACTCTGTAGATGGCAGTCAACATGCTTCAATAGATATATCCCTATCCTTTACGCAAGCCAATAAATAAGTTGTATCAGTTCAGTCTCTTTGCCTCTTTTCAGGTCACCTTCGTAGCTCATCCCATGAGGCTGAGAAGCTCAGGGGGACAGCAATCCTCCTAACGGTACATACTCTGGAAGCCCTGACGATAAGTTAAAGGCTGGGCCTGCAAGCCCTTAAATAGCGGGCCACAGCTTCTCCCACGGAGTGCATCGTCTGTTGCGCCCCCCCTCCAACACCCCTTTTTTTAAGGACTTATTAAGGTGGCCCTCTTTTCAGGTCACCTTCGTCGCCCATCCCCTGAGGCTGAGAAGCTCAGGGGGACAGCAATCCTCCTAACAGTACATACTCTGGAAGCCCTGACCACAAATACAAATATACATTCTATATATATTCCTTTGTAAAGGAAGAAAGGTACAACCAGTTACAGAGCAGATATAGTATAGAATACTCACATAAAGATCTTAACCTGTGTCTCCTCACAAGCAGAAGGCGTGTGGGGAATGAATCCACCCTCACTGATCAGTAAGATGCTCCCAGGTTAGCTGATCTGATCTTGCAAGGTTGCAATGTTTTACACACCCCACTAGCACTCAAATGTTTAAAAAACTACATGTTATTTCTCACCATTGGCAGGATTCATTATGAGAATTGTATCATTCAATATGACAATGATTGCCTCTGTAAGACAACTAATACAAAGTTTTGAACTGGTGTAAACATGTGGTTCTTTTACCATTTCACAGTGAATACTAACAGGTCCTGCTTGGCCTACTAAGCAGAGCTTAGAGAACTAAAATGACTGAGCTATAGATTCTCTCACCTGTCTGCAGGTCCTGGGAGGTATGGCCTAAGGCAAGGGTAGGCAAAGTTTGGCTCGTCAGCTGTTGGAGGCTACAACTAGCATTGTCCTCAGTCAGTAGCTGTTTGGGGATGATGAGTTGTAGGCAAAGGTGGTGAGCGAGTTCCCCTGTGAGATAAATCTCTTTAATTCCTATATTATTCTGTGGAGCATCCATTTTCAAACTGGAGAGATTGTATAGCTGCAGGAGGTAAACTTTGTCTCTCTAGCTGTTTGTTCAATTTTAATTCTGAGGATTGCAGTGGAACCAGTGCAGTCTGACCAGGCCAGGACTGGGACAAAAAATAGGCCCGGGCATTTAAGGCTGAGTAGCCCATTTTTATTTTTTGAGCGGCCCATAGGGGGGTGGCCTTCACTGACACTGAAGGCAGGGTTGGGCTGTCGGCCAACGGTGATCGTGGGAGGAGCTTATAATCATGTGCGGTGCGCCGCACGGCCGCACGTTGATTGCCTGCCCACCAGGAAACGAGGTGGCCGTCTTTCAGAAAGTGAAATATGGCCCAAACTCATTTAATGATTAATTTTTTTTAAACACCCGGACCGGCCCACCGGGCAAATGCCCAGTATGCCCGATGGCCAGTCAGGGCCTGAGTCTGACACTGTTTTTAACTCATGTCCCAAATTAAGATGGTGATCTGATCACATTACCTTAGTGCATATCCACCTGGACTGTTAACTGTCACTTAGAATAGGTTTGAAAATTCACTGGTGTGTGAACAATAAATGAATTTCAGAATGTTATACATGCACTAGATGGCAGTGTTGGCTTTGTTTTCATTGTGGTTTTCTTGTCATTACTTAGAAAACAAAAAATAGACAAGTTAAACAAAGGGACAGAGAATTATCTTTTATGTTTCAACCTGTAAATGTAGCTAAAATATTTAACCCTTTGAGTGCCAGAGGGGTATGCATCACATTGCTTTGCGTTCCCCTCTGGCACTCAAATGATTAACATGATAGAAGAGTTTAATTCTGTTGTATTTATCATTCCAGAATAGTTACACATTTGTGTTTTCTAAATTATTTTAGGATTAAACTAAGAGATGTTTCTAATATAAATGAAGATGTTGCTTTACATTTAAAGGGTCAGTATCTCCTAAACATTATGTACATTTTATGCATTCTTACCCAGAATTTGTAAATGTATTGGCTATCATTTGCACCTCAAAGCTCAGCTCAAATGTTTTCCTTCATCCACCCCCTGTGACTTCCTTACTACTCCTCAGTAGAGGCAGGAGAACTGCAGTTTTACATATAAATAAGAAAATACTTAACCTTTTGAGTGCCAGAAGGGTATCCAAAGCAATGCATTGGTGACCCCTCTGGCACACAAAGGGTTAATCAGATAATACTCTTTTATGTAGCTGCCACTGTGTGGAACTTCCTGGCTCTGGAGCAGGAGGAGAGGGTGCAATAGTGAAGGGCTCTGTATCCATGGGGGCCAATAAGCACCACGGCCCAATAACTTCTAGCTATGCATCTGAGTGAATAGCTTTGTGTTATGGGGCCCAACACTCTTTGCACTGGGACCCTCTAATGACACATTACACCATTGCCTTCTGCATATCGCACTGTCATAGTGGAATTATCTCAGTACCAAATGGATGATAAGAGAATAGCAGACCACTTTTTTTTTTTTTTTATCATTAGGACAACAATTAGAGCGTTAAGTCTGGAATAGAATATTTGCATCAGTTTTACCCTATATTTTCAGAGAATTGACTGTTTGTGTGAAAATATAAATTTAGCATCTCTGGTGCCAGCCATCTCCACCACAGGAAACAAATAAAACATTTTCATGGGCTGCCCTTTTAACCCTTTGAATGACTGCATTTGTCTTGGTGTACTTTTCCTCTAATTAATGGGGATTTTCATGTATCCATTATTCATTTATCCCCAGTGCCTTGGAGAGCTCTCTAGCATTCAAGAAGTAATGTCCCATTAAATCAAATGGAATTTTGAGAATGTTCACATGTTCCTTATGGTGACATTAGTTTGCCTTTTGACTAACTGCTCGACCTTTCTATGTGCTTATAGCTGTAAGTGATTTAGAGCCCTGGCATCTGTGGAAGTTTAGAACTTTTTCTGCCCTGGATTTTGTACTGGAAACAGAATAGTTCTAACTAAATCCTGTATGTCATATGTGAGCAATGTGTGGCCCTCCAGCAGCTGCCTCACTACAATTCCAATCATCCTCCGACAGCTGTTGCCTGGAAGATGATGGGAGCTGTAGTCCATACCTCCCATGTGTCCCTCTTTAGGAGGGACAGTCCCTCTTTTAGACCTAAATCCCTCTGTCCCTCTTTCCCACCCTGATGTCCCTCTTTTTAGGAGATCAGATTGTGACGTGTGTATATAAGTGTAGCACATTGCTCCACAGCAATACAACTCACATTAATGTTTGTTTAAATGTCAGTATATGGCTTTATAAATTAGCCTGTGTACATAAAATACTTTGGTGTTGTTATAAGTCATTTATTAGGTTACACAAGGATGTGACAATAGGTCATGAAATAGCTTAAAAATTCCTGGTAATGCCCCGCCCACCAGCCACACCCCCAGAAACACTCCCTAAAACACAAGTGTCCCTCTTTGGCAATTTGAAATGTTGGGAGGTATGGTAGTCTAACGAGAGCTAGAGGGCTTCATGCTGTGCACCCCTGCCATATGGTTTTCTTAAAAAGTAAGTATTTGTATTTTGGGTCAGGAGATGCAGTGAATGCAATATAGAAACATAGATTTTTAACCCTTTGAGTGCCAGATAGGTATGCAACGCATTGCAGTGCAATGCACTGGATAACTCTCTGGCACTCAATGGGTTAACAGCAGAAAATAATTATCTGGCTCATTCAGTCTGCACATTTTAATATCCAATAAAACACACCATCTTGCATATATCTCAGAATAGACTTACCATAAAATCTTGTGTATAATACACACAATGTTGCCCCGCTTCACCTTATGTGAAGTGGGGGTTTATGTATTATACATGAGACAGAAAAATGTGTATTAAAAAAACATTCCCATTGCCACTGCTTCCCTCCCTCCCTGCTTCCCCATATCCTCCTCCTCTTGTAGTCCATTCAATTGCCTCAGCCTGACAGGGTCCCAGCGGGCGGCATGCTTGCATCTGTTGTCCACTCCCACCACGGCCCTGTCAGGACCTCTTCTTTGTAGCCAATGGGTAATGTCTTGCGAGGACTGCAAGGTCCACTCATGACAATACCATAGATCCAATGCACATAGCTAGCAAGCATACCATCCGCTGGGACTCTGTCAAGCTGAGGCAATCAAACGGACTACAAGAAGAGGATATGGGTAAGCAGGGAGGGAGGGAAGCGATGACAAGTTACATTTTTTTTTTATGTGACAGGGGGAAAACAAGGGTGAGTATTATACATAGGCACTCCTTGTTTTCCCCTAAAATCTTGGGTACAATGTACACCTGTGTAATATACACAGGAGCAGATTATACCTGAGATTTTACGGTATGTCAGCCCAGACAGTTTTGAATTCCCTAACAGTATTTATCCCAACCACTTCTGCTGGGAGACTGTTCCATGAGCCTATTACCCTTCTGTAATGTAGTACTTAAACAGTATAGAAACATATATTATAGTCTATTTACAACACAATGTTTTATTTATTTTTTGGGAGAAAAACACCTAACCTGCTAAAACAGTTTCCCCCCGTGTGCCAAGATTATTTTGTAACTTTTTTTGCTGGTTCTATAAAATGTCCATTTAATTGATAATTCTGGGATTTACCCATATAAGTTATATGTTATTTTATTCATAAGACTTGTTACATTCAAAAGATAGAAATTCTGTTGGTATACCCTACATGACTGGAAAACCTACCCAAAGTCCATAACATTTACTGTATTGTTATTGCAATAAAGTGAACAGGAAATAACTGTGTGAGATTGGTTTATGCTAATATTCATTATCAAATACATATTGTTCTATTTGGTGTCAAATCTCCTTCTGTAAATACCCCAAACTGTTCAGTTTACACCTACGCCTTTCTATATAAATAGATGCAGCAGGGTAACCTTCCTTGGATACCAAAATGTGTCCTTGTGCTTTAAATTTAAACTTCCTCTTTAAAAGTGAACTACTATATCCTAATAATAACCCCCAACCTTACTATGGCCAGAAAATCCTAATAGCCCCTATGAATTTTGTTTATGTGCATCTGCTCATGAGCTAACTTCAGTTAGTCTTGGCTGTCATATCCATGGAGACAGACATGGCAGTAGCAAGCAGGACTCTGGTTCTTAAAGGGATAAGTAGTATCATGCACTTTGTCTACTTATGAACTTAGAACTGCCGACAACTGTCATGTTCACTTCCATGGATATTACTGTGTACAGACTGAAGATGCCTCTTGATACCTCTTGAACAAAGGTGCAAGTGCAAAATATATAGGGCCCATTAGGTGGATATTGTTAGGAGGCATCCATTCTCCTTAAAATACCTAAGGCCCTTTAGAAGAGAGTAGGAAAGGTAATTATAGGAGCAGTAAACATTTTTAATGAAAAGAATTATATATTGTAGGGCTTTTACTGCTGAGTAAAATAAGGGTTTTCCCACTGCTGAGAGATGCATATTTCTAGAGTTAAATCTGCATTTTTTTTTCATTAGCAGTGCCCTCTAGTGGTCAAATTCCAATTAGCTATTGTCCATAGAAATGTGACCGAAACAGCTAAATCATGCTGTCAGTTAGACCTTTCAATAAGTGAATGCGCTGTAAAATCAATTCCTGATTATTTGAACAAAACAACTCACAGCAGAGGGAGTACCCTTGTTTTACTCAGCAGGAACACCTCTATAATATATAGGTTTTTATAAAAAAAAAAGGTCTACTGTTTCTTTAAAGGTTTGTGGGAGGTAGTTGGAGAATGCACTGTGATAGAGGCTTGCAGAGGCAGCAGTTCTGCACCACTGGAATCAGAAGAGTTTTTAGGCTTTTGAACAAAGACAGATGATGGGGTACCCATAAAGGACCTTGGTTGGCTGCCTGTTGCAGGCCCAGCATCCTTTTGCGAGAATGGGAAAGAACTGGTGGGCTCCATTAACTAACCATATAAAAGTATGTTAATGTCTAGAACCCACTTCATGGGAAGACAGGATTTATTCTGTGGCAACTCTAACCCACGTTTGTTTGCTGCTGAAGTGTGTTTAACCTTTTGAGTATATCAGAGAGGTGTCCAATGCATTGTAAAGCAATACCACAGACACCCCTATGACACTCAAAGGGTTAATAAACTTGGTTCCTATTTAAGAAAACCTATGACACCCAATTGGCTTTTAAGTATGCATCCAGCCCTCTCTTTCTCACTCTGTCTATGTCTCTTTCTCTCTCTTAGTTTGAATAAGATTCAAATGTGCAATTCAATAAGCTAAACAGGTGCAGCTCTAGAGCAAACCAACTACACCAAGGGGAAAAATTCCCAAAATGTGCATTGATTTAAATGGGGTTTTAACCCCTAGAATGCAAGATAGGTCTCAATGCAATTAGGTGCAATGTGTTAAGAGACCTCTCAAGCACGTCCCATTTAAAGCATTGGGAATTTTTTTCCCTCGTAATGCAGTTGGTTTGCTCCAGAATTGCACCACCTAGTGTATTGAATTGTACCTAAAGTATGCCACCCCCTTTATGTTTATGAATCTCATAAAACTCCACCTATAATATAGTTTAGGACAGAATTTTGTATGTATCTTTTCTACCTCCTAAGGGCTATATTCATGTAGCTAAAGAGGAGCAATTCCAGGGCAAACCAGCTGCAGCATAGGGGACAGATAAACACTTCTTAACCCTTTGAGTGATAATGTGTTGCATGCACCTCTGGCACTGAAAGGGTTAAGGTTTTTGTTTTGTTTGTTTTTTTAATTCTCATGGATTTACATGGACTTTAAACCCTTTGCTAGAGAGGCTTCAATGATTGGAGACCATGCTAAGATTCAAGGGGTTAACAGCCCCATTTACATCATAGGGGATTTTCAGTTGTCCCTCGTGGTGCTGCTTGTGCTTTAGAATTGCTCAAACTGAATACAGCCCCTCATGTCCTAGCAGCTCTGATGAGATGTAGGCAAAACATCCAATAGGGGGAGCATCTCATTGTGTAATATATTAATCCATATTTGATAGCTAGATACGCATAAACAGATATATACTCCCATATAATTATAGCTACCTAAAAGTATTGGTAGCATGGAATGCTTATGGAGAATGTTATTACTGACCCCACACAGATAATCACAGGAACAAAAAAGCTTCCACTTCCTTAAACAGAATGAGATCCATGGATAAAAGCAATCAAAAGTTTATTGTATCACAGCAGTTATAAACATAAGTGTACCTTTATATCCTCAGTGTTGGAGAGACTTAGAGGCATACACACAACCAGTGTGTGTCAAAAGTCAGTGTCTCACAGATATTAATGGAGGATATTATCACTGACCTAACAGATAACGCCATCCTGACAGCTGAAGCCTTCAATAGGAGAAGTTCATAAAGAACAGATAACGTCTACCAATGCCAGTATATTCCTATAATATACTGAAGTATATTTGTCCAATGCAGTCATGCGCAGTAGAGACTGCCCGAACGCACAGAATGCTGACCTGTGTACACTGGCTTTTGCAGTCATGCGCAGTAGAGACTGTCGATGCAGTCATACGCAGCAGAGACTGTCGATGCAGTCATGCGCAGTAGAGACTGCCGATGCAGTCATGCGCAGTAGAGACTGCCGATGCAGTCATGTACAGTAGAGGCTGCCGATGCAGTCATGCGCAGTAAAGACTGCCGATGCAGTCATGTGCAGTAGAGACTGTCGATGCAGTCATGCGCAGTAGAGACTGCCGATGCAGTCATGTGCAGTAGAGACTGCCGATGCAGTCATGCACAGTAGAGACTGCCGATGCAGTCATGTGCAGTAGAGACTGCCCGAACACACAGAATGCTGGCCCGTGTACACAGACTTATACACTAGTAAAATAATAATTCAATGTTATTCTAAAATGTAACATAAAAAGCTATTAAAAGCAGCTCAACATGTTTCACTGACCATTTCTTAAGGAGGAAACAGCAAATTCCCAGTGTACTTCAGACAGGCTTTTTGTGATTCCCCAGCTGACCCTACAATTGAATGTATCATTCCATAATTGCATATTGCTTGATATTGTATTAGACCACATCTCCAGATATACTTGTTATAAGTTCTCACCTTCGTATCTCATTGCGCTCTTGTTAAACCCTACGTATATCATCAGTCTTGACTATCATTTGTATAAAATCTACTTTCTCTTAACCCTTTGTGCTGCACTGCATTGGATACTTCTCTGGCACTCAAACCAACCTCACCATAGAGAACAAAGAAAATGTTGCTTTGATTTAAATGGCGCACCCCTAAATGCTAAAGTGGTCTCCAGCACATAGGAAAGCATTTTCTGGGTTAAAATCCTCATTTATATTAACCCTTTAAGTGCCGGGGGTGGGGCTCAACACATTATCCATCTGGCATTCAAATGGTTAATTAAAATTTGTATTCCAGGGGTGGGGGGCTCAACGCATTATCCATCTGGGATTCAAAGGGTTAATTAAACTTTTGTATTCCCCCACTGTTGTTCAGTTTGGTGTGATCCATAATTGCTCCTCCTTAGACTCCGTTTCTTTTACCCATATTGCAACAAATCTGTTTTTGAGCAACCGAGTTATAGGGAGGTGAGGTATCTGCTGGCTTTGCGGTCATTACAGAAATAGAAAGATGAATGTCTATTTTATTATTTACAATTTACAGTACTCATGATAAGATATGCAGCTTGCTGATAAATGGCAAGAGTCAACATGTCAGACATATAAAATGTCTATTGTCGCTAATGAATAAAGGAATGCACTTTGAATCTTATGTGCACCTGCCCTCTCTCTTGTAATGCAGACAGTGTCTTGACTCCACAGGGCTTATCCATTACTTCCTCCATGTAAACCATTCCAGATGAGTGTTATGTTGTGTTGTTCTCTGTTTTCTTCTCCTTCCAAAATACTATGGCATTCTTCTAATAGGCAACTGCTCAGCGCTCCAGACTTTTAATGTTGCCTCAGATGTGCTGGCCACACCCACATTCTGTATTGTATGTGTGGTTAGATCAATCTCAATGTCCCTGAAGCACTTTATATACCCCTTTACAGGCTACTATTTAACACCTTGTATGCTAGAGAGATCTCCATTGCATTGCAAATTATTGTGTTGGAGATCTCTAACAACCAAGGGGTTACAGCTTTTTTCTTTCTTGCTTGTTATAGACCAAGGGTATTTTCTGTGCCAGGAAACAGTGGATGGGGTGGGGTGGGGTAACGTGTAGAACTAAGGGTGCCTTGCCTAGGGGCTCCTGAGATGTGAATCTGACCCTTATTCTGTATCTAGATTAGTCTATGCAATCACATATTCACTTCTCTTTCTCTGACTAATGTGCATATTGTAAGCAAACTTGAACTCTTTTGCCTCATACACACATATAGTACATGGACACATGTGTTCATGTACACTCTTTAACCCCTTAATGACCGCCACGCGCGTGCGCGGCCGGCACTTGGTGACCACTGGGCTTTTTTTAATTATCACTTCCGGTTCAGGGCTTCCAGAGCAACGTGCAGCTGCGCCGGGAACCCTGAACTCCATGACGTGCCAGGACTGTCACTGGTCCTTAAGTGCCGGACCTGTGTGACGGTCCGAGTACGTCATCGGACATGAAGGGGTTAAATGAGGCTTATAACTCCCTGGGGGAGATGCACTAAGGTGTGGTAAAGTGGTGACAATGAGGAGATAACTTCTACAGTGATATTACTCCTCCAGGTCCTATGTCATTCTATGAAGATATGAGAGACCTTAGTGCATAGGCTCCATAGAATAACATAGGATTTGGAGAAGTGATATCAATGGAGAAGTCATTTCAATAAAAAACGGCGATCTAAAAATCTCATATGAGCACATGCATTGTGTGCCAAATCTTCTGTCGGACATGTTGCATTTCTACTTCATTTGTTATGGCAGAGCATAAACCAAGTGGTGGTTATTCGTATAGCTTTTCATTTGTATCACTTATGGATACTATATTTGTGCCATTCAATGCATCTTATTATTAGGTACATTCATTTCCGATTGCATTACTATAATAGTTGATAGGGGCTAACACCTAATACATTTCTCCCAACATTTGGACCTCTTTAGAGGCAGCTAACCTGTGAGTAGTTAGGGGAAGCTATTTAAATCATCACTTGAGGGTACATCACATTCAAATTCTCACCAGTTCTGTGCATGTATTACCACTTAGAAAACTCACCAAGGTTCTTAATTACTGGAATTCCCTCTAAGGCCATGCTAATGCATTGAGAAACTTAGAGAAACTGTATCAATATTCTCAATAATGAATACTGCACATGTATTATCACTTTGAAAAATCAAGGGAATTTTTAGTTCCTGGAGTTCCCTCTAAGCCCATGCGCATATGTTGACAATGTCAATTTTCCCAATAACAGGTACTGTGCATGGGTTCACTTTTAAAATGCTGCATTAAAAAATGTTGTGTGGCCACACTGTGCATTAACCATGTCCCCATTATTAAAATGGCAACATGAGAATCTCCCACTGCATGAAAGCGAGAGATTCTCATGTTGCTTCCTTAAATGGCGCTTCAGTCCAAATTGATTTTATTGTGTCCAATATCAGCAAGTCCTGATAGTCACAAACGTGTCTGCTTTGCTGCACGTAGAGAATGGAAGAGAGACCCCTTGTCTTTTCAGCCGGCCTTTCCTAATTACGAGCCTATCCGGAGTTGCTGGTCCTTTCTTGCTCTCCAGTGCATAAGGGATCCAGCTTATATGAAGAGGGGAAAACATGTTTCAGTCACCAGGATCAAACACCTTAATCGGACACAATAAAATCAATGCGGGCTGAAGCTCGGTTTAAGGAACCGACATGAGAATGACGGTGAGAAGGTCAATGCGCTGTGTGGCCACACAACTTTTTTTGCAACTTTTTAAAAGGATATCCTGTGCATGTATGACCAGAAAGATCAGCAGGTATAATAAATGGTTAGAATTCACTCTACGTTAAATTGACTGTGTTTACACTCATAGGGCTATATCAATCACTTCAATCCACAGAAAACAATGTGTAAATTAATTGTACAAGTGACTATTTTTTACTTATAAAATAAAATATTTATATTGGCTATTCCATGAATATTTCCAGCTAGGTTTCAGACTTAGACTATTCTGATCAAATAAACAACATAGTCTCCATCTTCCCCATTCATGAACTGTAATGAAATATATTGTATAAAAATATTATGTAATTATTATGATGTTAGAAACACATTTACATTATTTGTTTTGTTCATTCTCTTAGGATAAACACAATTAAGTCTAAAAATCCATTTGCATTCCTGTTTCAAAAGCTTTGTTGTAATGTCACCTCCTCTTATTCCTAGTGACACTCATCGCATGTAAGAAAATGTCTAGCTACTGATGTAAGTTGTCTTCTTGCTTGTCCTTGGAGATATTGTTAATTTTACAGATATGTTTCTCAACCTCTCATGAAGTGTACACTTAGTCATGCCGACATAAAATTGTGAGCATGAACACGGTAAGCAATAAATAATGCCCCTAGTTCTACAACTAATATATGATCCAATGAATGCTGTTTTAGCAAATACATCTTTAATAGATGTTTTTTGACCATATATTTGCACGTGGAGCATCCATAAGAAAGATATGATCCCTTTCTGGTAATTTACTTATAGATTTGATATAGTGGCTTTTGACCAGGTGATCTCTTAAATTTAGACTGCTAAATCTGGATTAGTGCACAAAATATGGGTATAGGACACAAGAGTGTGCTCGTTTTATGAGTTTCCTGCTATACTCTCTCTAAAGTAGATGTATTTTGAGTTCTTCCGCTCTAGTTTTAAACTGACTCAAATCTGAGCAATTTCGCTTCACCCATAAAAACTCACCTGTTGGGTCCTTTCATGACCGATTGAGGATGTGAGCTGTTATAATGCAGTATACTGTTACTTGCTGTATTTTTACGGTAAAAATCACTCAATAGTTTATCTTCATAACTGTAAATATGTAGGTCTAGGAATATTATGGATTCTTTGCTAGAATTGTATGTTAAATATAGATTCATGTCATTGTTAAGTATTTTCATAAATGGAAACACCTTAATCCAAGTAAGGCCCCAGTGTTCACAGAGAATGAGGTAGAGATCTGAGTGAGTTTGTGGTCACTGAGTACGATACTAATACTGTATAGCATAAATCACACCACTGGCAGTATATCTTTGGGAAAGTAATTACATTTTGGACCCATTATTAACAATTTAAATCTAGTGTAGCACCCATATTATTAAGTTATCATAGTGGCAGTCAATACTCTATAGGATTAAAGAATATTGGGATAACTTGATTCAATATGGATACTAATGTATTGATTACGGTATGCTCACTGAAAAACTTTCAAAGATGAGGGTCGAATGACAACTCGAGAGACCATTTTGGAATGGCCTCTTGATATGAGATTTTTAGATTGCCGTTTTTTATTTTTATATTTTATGTACTTAATAAAAGTTATGTTATATTCATAAGTTTTGGGGTTGATTACTACAATATTGGAATGGGAGTTCCTGAAGGATCTATATACTAATTGATATATATATATATATATATATATATATATATATATATATATATATACATACAAAGATACATATATGGCAGTGGAACACACTTAAAGGGATAGTAATGTTTCATAATACAAGCAGCTCTAATTAATCATCATAGTATTTGGACTTTGGAGAGTATTATTTCAATTCTGTCAGAGTTGTAGTTCCAGAGTAATTCAATGACAAAGTGTCCCCCTCCTGCCCCTTTTACTGATGTCACACTGTTCAGCCAGAGCAGAAGGGAGGTGCCCAGGTAGACTGCAGAGAGGGACAATCTTCAATTAAGATAAGGGAAAAACCTGAAAAGCTTGTCAAGGGGGGCAGGGATTTCAATGTTTTCATAGGAATAAGAGTGTCCCCTTCTGTTATCTGTCCAGTCTATGGACTGCATTCCACATCTGAGAAGAGATGGCTTACACTAGGTAAAAGGGGCAGGAGGGGGAAACTTTGCTTGTGAATATCTCATAAACCATAAAGGTTTGAGAGATAAGACTTATATCATTCTTCATGTTTTTTTGATGCCTACAAAATAAAATAAAGTTAAAATGAAGTATTGCTATCGCTTTAAGAAAAAAATCTAATAAAATATATATGAACATGTAGAGACGCACGTCCCATAGATATAATACACAAAATGTACTCAGCCTGGGGATCTCGAATTGTGGAAGGAGACAGCACACATCTGCATATCAGCAAAATTATCTCTCTTTATTTTCACATCATAAAGAGCCGAACAAACTCTTTCGGTCCTACAGTGGATCTTCCTCAGGGCAAAGAGGCAAAATAGAGTAAAGGAGGACTGACTCACCAATCCCCATTAAAGCCACCACTGGAATGCAAGAACTCGGCATTCCCCGGCGCTCAACGGGGTTGGTGACATCACGCAAAGATATGTGGCCGATAGCTAAGCAACTGGTATCCAAACTACAAATAAAAATCAAACTGCGCTGCTGGCTGGAGACAGCAACTGTAAATAAGTAGTGATAAAGCGTAACAAAACTTGCACACATTTCACAGAAAGAGGGACCATCAGCCAAATCGGAGCCACAGAGATATTATAGTTATAAATGGTTCCAAATATATAATTGGAAAAAAAGAGTCATCATTGAAATGTAAACGGATTGATTCTCCCAGTGTATGCTCCATGTTTGGGAGCAACATTATTGGATAAGTATACATTTAACACTTGTGTAACATAATAATGCTGACAAAGTCTTGGTAAAGAAAAACAACTACAAGCTTTATGCTTAAGAATGTAAATCATATTATGCATGCTCATAAGTGCACTTCAACTGCTAATAGTCACTGTAATTATCTAGTCCACAAAATAAATTGACAGTGGTTAGGTGCCTAGCCCCCTCCATGGGAGCTGCCAATAATACCACTGTATCAGTGTATAATAGCAAAAATGCAAATTAGTGAGATATAATTTTCATAGTACCAGTTCAATAAAACTCATATTAGAAGGATTAGAAACTCCATTAGGTATTAATTAATAGTTGTCAGTAATATCATGAGTCCTATAGAGTATAGTGGTTAGGTGCCTGGCCCCCTCCATAGGGGCTGCCAATATTGCCACCAGCATCCCTATTCCATATCTATGCACACATGCATATCAGTGGTTGCTGTCCATTGTGTCATAGATAGGGGAGTCTCATAAAGTCCTTCATCATGGTTCCACAACTGTCATTGCAATTACTTATGCTCCATGTGTTCACAAGTAAAGAAGACCATGATAAGGTTGTCACGGCTGGAGACTACTTCAGACTAAATGAATATTCCAATCTTAAATTGACATCCTAGGGCCCATTCCTGTACATTCAGTACAAGGAGTGCCCAGACCAATAGATGCAAAATGGCATCTAGGTTCCTAACTCCTTTATTAGTGTTTGCAAATAATGACACCACAGTGATGGAATCAACAGTAGTACTCCAAGCAAAAACATGATAGTGACAATTCAGGATTTAAGCCTTTTGGAGCAATAGTAATAAAGTCATAAATTAATCTAAACTAGCTGGCTGGCATGGATATTCCTTAGTGTCTAATCTGCCTTCAAGCGCCTTTTTGAGCTCTGATTTATGGTTGTTAACCCTTTCTTTTCGCATAGTAGTAGTCTTACCGACATATGTCAGATTGCATGGGCATTTGATGATATATATTACATAGCGTCTCTCGCAGTTCATGAATTCTTTAATCCAGATCATTTTCCCAGTGCGTGGATGTTGGCATTGCTTCCCTGTTATAATGTTACCACAATTTGAGCATCCCCTATATTTGTATACACCCATGGGGCGTTCTAACAACTGAGTAGGCTTAGTATATTTCATAACAGGGTCTCCCTTATTAGGTTTGTCACCCAAATTCCTCCCCCTTCTATAACAGAATAAAGGTGGGTTTTTAAAGGGATAGTATTGCTTATATTTAAGTAATATTAATATTGTAGAGATTAAAAATATGAATAAAATGAGGTATGTCTCATTTCTCAAACTTTTATAGTTTGAGAGATCGAAGTATCTAAAATTCCGGTTTCACAGAAGTCTGCCATCTAGCTGAGAGAAGCAGATTCTGATCCCGGGACCATCCTGTGGCTTTTCAGCAGAGTCGAAATAGCGAGATATAGAAATAAATACTTCATTGGAATGGGCTACAAAGTGTGCCTAGTTTGCAAGCACACTTTGTAGCCTGTTCCAATGAAGTATTTATTTCTATATTGCGTTATTTCGGCTCTGCTGAGGAGCAACAGGACAGCCCCGGGACAAAAATCTGCTTTTGTCAGCTAGATGGCAGACTTCTGTGAAACCAGAAATTTAGATGCTTTGATTTCTCAAACTTTAAAAGTTTGAGAGATGGGACATACCTCATTTTATTCATATTTTTAATCTCTATAATATTAAAATTACTTAAATATAAGCAGTACTATCCCTTTAAATAAATGGACAAGTTTGGTGTCCCCACTTAGTATGTGCCAGTTCTTTAAGATAACTCTCCTTATGTCAGTGGATGCTGTGCTAAATTGTGATTGGATAAAAAATCTTTCTGGTTTATCGCAGTGTCTGTACCAATTTATAGTGATTCTTCACGATCTAATGACCAAGCACGTTGAAGTGCAGTATGTACTTTATGTTCATCGTATCCCCTTTTCAGGAACCTCTTTTACATGGTAAGCAGGCCCAGTCTATGCTCTTAAATTTTTGTGGTGGTACGTACCCCCGGTACCATTTGTGAGTACGGTAAACCTTGTTTAAGTGGTGGGGGATGGTGACTGTTTGCATGCAACAAGGTATTCCTGTCAGTGGGTTTTTGGTAGATCTTGGTAATAATTTTGTCATCCTCTCTGTAAACGGTCATATCCAAAAAATGTATGTTAACCCTATCATAGGTAAGTGTAAATCTGATTGTGGATTCCAGGCTGTTGAGGTAGTCAATAAACTGCCTCAATAGTTCTGTGCCACCATTCCAAAGAAGAAATACATCATCTATAAAACGCTTGAAAAAAGTAATATGTTTGGAATATTGTGTGACAGAGAAGATGTGCAATAATTCATAATAATGCATAAAGATCGAGACATAGCAGGGTGCCATGTTTGAACCCATGGTATTCCCCTGTAGTTGAACAAAAAAGGAATCCTCAAATTTGAAATAATTCTTATTAAGGATAATGTCAATCAACAACAAAAGGTATTCCAGTGGGGGGAGAATCATTACCAATAATAGCTGCAACTACTTCCTTGCCAAGAGTATGGGGAATGTTAGTATACAAGCTAGTAACATTTAATGTCACAAACAGGGTATCAGCATCAATCCTAGTAGACAACTGATGAATAAAATCAGTTGAATCTCTAATATAGCTGTTGAATTTCTTGGTATAAGCCTGAAGATGATAATCAACATACTGGGAAATTAGTTGGCATAAAGATCCACGTGCTGATATAATCGGCCTGCCTGGTGGTTTCTCTAATGACTTGTGTATCTTCGGAATACAATATAAAATCGGTATACGTGGATGTGCCTGAGAGAGAAAGTTTTTAACTTCTGAAGTTAACCAAAGGTTATTTACCCCTAGTTGCAAAATGGAGTCTATTTCTGCTTAATAACCTAGTGTTTGATCCCTAGGTAATTTTTTATAATGCTATGCAATACTTAACGATTTAAGCACTTAGTCACGATATGAGCAGTAATCCATAACAACAATTCCACACCTCTTGTCTGCAGGGACGTGCACAGACATTTTGGGGGGCAGGGGCTCAAATGAAAAAAAGGGCAATTCTCATAATTATTTATTTATTTATTTATTTTGTTAAAAGGGCACAAGGGCACTTTGGACAAAAAGGGCAGGTGCTCAAGCCCCCCTTGGTGTCTATGTGTGCACATGCCTGCTTGTCTGCAGGTATAATAATGATTTTACTATCGTTGGCTAAATTTTTAATGGCAATTTTTTCCTCTTTTGATACATTATTACATTACATTACTCGAAAGTAACTGTCTTATTTCATTTGTAACTAGGTTGATGAAAGTTGCAATATGTGGATTACTGCTGGATGGATCTAATGTGCTTTTTTCTTGATAAAAGCAGACTCCCTCTGTTGTCCTTTATCATAATGTAAAAAGTCTTTAAGTTTTAACTGACAATGTAATTTAAATAAAGCTTTTTCCCTGTTAAATTTATTTTGTTTTGAGGTAGGGACAAAATTCAAACCCTTGCTAAGAAAGAACCACCATCTCAGTATTAGTATTCTACTAGACAGATTAGACACTGCTATTTGGCTCTTTGTCATAGTGTCATCTGAGATGATGTGCTTGATATGCTTTCTTCCTCCCCTCCTGGTTTTTCTTTTGGTCTTTGTAGTTTGGTTTTTGCCCTTCTCGAACCTCTGGGCAAAAAAGGCTCACCTAAAGTATAATCAGTGTCCTAAGAGTAAGTAAAAGAATCAGATTCTCTAAAAGACTCAGCCCCACTTCTATTAACTCTAATTCGCTGTTTTCTAAGAAATGTGGATGTCTGTCTGATAGGCCAATGAGTCAGGGGTACACCTTCAATTCTTTATAACCACTTTTTACCTTATACTTAGTGATCCCCTGCTCAAGCCTATCAACCAGGTCATTGCAAGTTTCTTTGTTGAAGGTGTCTTTGTGCTTGTCCTCTAATACTTTAATTTCAGCCTTAATCTTTTCAATTTCTTTAGCGGCTTGGTCAATGACGAATAACAATAATTAAAAAGAACAACGATAAAGAATTTTGCACCATTTGGTACAAAACTCTTGATTCCCACGTCCTATAGTGGGCTGTTTTTTGATCCTGAAGCCTCTTGGAGTAATTTTCTCCTTTTAATAATGGGTGAAAGTAACCCCATGTAAGTAGTAATCTATTTTTTTTCTTCAATCGCAGTAGATCATTGTATACATCAAGAGGCTTATCAGGACCCAAGACAGAATCCATCTAATCTATGAACAGGGTATGGCCAGTTTCAGTAGTTAACAAGTGCAAGATAGTTGATGTTTCCTCACTATCCATGTATGCTTAGCTACTAAAGAACAAGAACCTTGTCTGTTGATGTCAAAAGTATTATTCTTAATCTGATTCACAATTAAATGAACATAAACTGTGGTGCTCGCTGTCATGTGGAGGTGCATGTCCCATAGATATGTACTCAGCCTGGGGATCTCGGGTTGTGGAATGAGACAGCACACATCTAGATATCAGCAAAATTATCTCTCTTTAATCTCACATCATAAAGAGCCAAATGAATGCTTTCGGTCCTACACTGGACCTTCCTCAGGGCAAAGAGGCAAAACAGTGCTTACTTAGGTATATTTAAAGATTAAAGGAGGACTGAGTGAGTGAGTCAATGTGCTGTCTCCTTCCACAACCCAGGATCCCCAGGCTGAGTACATTTTGTATATATATATATATATATATATACACACACATACTATAACTCTTCTCTTTTTTGTTTTGGATTATTGCTTATTTGTTAACTTGACACCCCTGTCCAATACTAGGGAATAGGATTGATTCTTTGATACTGTTTGTGGGGGTGCGGGTTCACTTCATTACAATATAGTTCTTAAAACAACACTAGCACCTAAAACTTAATTGGTTGATACAACTTTAAATAGCATATACTTAATGCTAGAATATGTAAACATTAATTACTGATGTTACATCTATAAAACACAATACATGTAAATGGTCCAATTCAGAGAATATCTATTTAATGTTGTTTTGCTATTTGTAATACAAGATAAGAGCTAAAGCCATTCAAACAATTATGAATAGTGCCCACAGCTCTTGTACTCCGAGATGATGTTACCTTATTGCAACCCATTTACAGACAATTGAGCACTATGACTTCAGACACCTATCAAGATTGCTATGGTAATAGTACCCAGGCAACCTTGGGAAATGCATGAATGTTTGTTCCATCACAGCCTATGTATGTCTAGATTTTAAAGGGATAGTAATACTTAAAATGTAAAAAAAATATATTGTAGGGTTTATCCCCCTGAGTAAAACAAGGGTACTCCTACTGCTGAAAGGTGTTTTATTCAAAAGTTATTACAGCTCAAAGTTGATTTTTAGGTGCAATATCACAGTGGCCTGAAATTGTACAGTGGCGCTGTTGCCACACCATCCTATGGAGATTTATGGTCCCGGGACCAGAGCTGTCCATAGGATGGTGTAGCAACAGCGCCACTCTACAATTTCAGGCCACTGTGATATTGCACTTAAAAAATTCAACTTTGAGCTGTAATAACTTTTGAATAAAACACCTTTCAGCAGTGGGAGTACCCTTGTTATACTCAGGGGGATAAACCCTACAACATATTTTTTTTCATTTTGAGTATTACTATCCCTTTAATTCTCAGAAAACAAATTTTTACAGATGCCAGCAATAAGTATAAGGTGTTTAAGTGTGTTTAACTCTTTAAGGACCGGGAAAATCTGAGGTGGATTTCACTGAAGGACCGGAGCAATTCTGACCTTTTTGACTATGTCTCTGTTCAACAGTGTTTTCCCTCTAAGTACTTTATTTTACCCATGAAAATTATATACCGTTTTTTTATGCACAAATAGGGCTTTCTTTTGATACCACACTTATATGGATAGCCCACCAGTTATTTTAGTAAAATTAAAACGGTAAAAAAAATGTAAAAAACACCATTTTTTTTCTCTTGGGATCATTTGGGCACAATGGGTTAAATTTTTATAGAGACTGCACGAAAGGTATGACCGGTCAATCATACCTACAAAATGGGCAGTTTTAAGTGGGCACTGTCCCCCTGGGTGAAAATCCCCATGTCCCTTTTTCTCACTTTTTTATTGATTAAATTTGGCAGTATGTATAAGTGTATTACATGGCTCCACAACAATCACACTTCCAATTTTGGTAATTGACATGTTGATTTTTTAAAATAAAAAATGAAAAAAAAAAAATTGTGTTGTGTCTTTTTAAAAAAAAAAATAAAAAAATAAAAAAACAAAAGTTGATTTTAGCAGGTCAAAAATTGACCTGCATCCAGCCAACCTCCAGCACAGCAGTGAAGGGGTTAATACCCCCAGCTGCTGCATTTTTTTAACCACTAGGGCCTAGATTTAAAGGCAACCGTTAAACCAGCCGCTAAGTGAAAAAGGCACATCGCTCGCAAATAATACAGGAGTTACGGCAGATTCAATAGCTACTCTACAAGAATAGCTATCGAGCGTAGGCACACAAAAAACACGTAACACAAAACCCGTTGTCGCTCATGTTAATGCACAACGGGCGGCCAAATCACACGATAACTGAGCTCCAAACAACATGTAATATAACGGCTGCCGTTGTCAAGCAACCATGATTGATGCCAAAACAAATTCAAACACACAGCCAATCCCAAAGCCCCAATGTATCAAATAACTTCAAATACACCTATATATACCCAAAAATAACCGCCACACACTGTCTGTTATCGAGTTCTTCAGAGCCAGATATCAGGACCCAGGAGCGGAGGATAGTGATCAGAGAGAGGGAGACAGGGGCGTTCATTGGAGGTAGAGGAGTTTTGGAGTTTGGAGAGAGGAGAGCATTGCACAGAATACGACACATAGCACACCTTTGCACATATTACATACACACATACAAACACATACACATACATACACATAGTCCTTTTATTTTATAACACCTCACACATTTTACTTTTATTTTTGACAGTGTGAATCTGGGAGTGAAAGTGTGTGACAGAGAGTGAGTGGATCGAGTGTGTCTGTGAGGGCCTGTGGGAGTGCCTGGGTGTGACTGGGTGAATGATGGCGAGGAGAGGAGGACAGGAGAGAGGGATGGGGAGAGTAGTGGAGGAGGAGGAAGCTCAGGAGGGGATCCCTCAGCAGAGCAGGGGTGGGAGAGGGAGATCCGCAGGGCGGAGGGGGACCCGGCCCACAAGAGCAGGAACACGCAGGACAGGGACAGAACCTGCAGTGGGACGAGGGGTAGTTGCTGGGGAGCACCCCACACAGTCAGGGTCAGACCAGGCAGGGCACTCCAGCTCTGAGTCATCCCATGCCGGAGCTGATGAGGCCAGGATCAGAGACCCAAAGTATACAGAGGAGGAGAACACGGCTCTTGTGGAAGCTGTCCTGGAGAGGCAGAGTGTTCTCCACCCGACAGCGAAGGTCCCTGGCCTGTCAGCGAGGAGGAAGGCAGCCTGGAACCAGATCTGCAGCCGGGTCAATGCGGTGGCTCCATGCAGACGGGACGTGGAGTCCATCAAAAAGCGATGGGGCGACTGCCGGAGGGTGGTCAAGAACAAGCTCTCCGAACTCGCCAAGCACGCCCGAGGCACTGGAGGTGGCCCACCTGTCCCTATCACCTTCTGCGGCTGGGAGGAGATGGTGCGCCAGAATATGTCCCCAACCCTGATCGAGGGGGTTGTTGGAGGAGCTGACACTGGGGATGAGAGGAGCCTCCACACTACCGGTAAGTGCAACACTACAGAACAACACACTACAGCAACCAACACCAGCTGCACACACAGTCACACCTCAACACATGCCCATCATTCATGCACACAACTGCACCAACACAGCACCCTGAGGGTTAAAAACAGGACACAACACAAGGACAAATATCAAGGTCCAACTTGGAACAAACCTGTCCAAGTCCTACTTCAACCCTCCTGTCACTGTGCTCATCACACACAATACACAAACCATGCAGTTCCAAATGTCGACTGTCATCACTGTTCACACACAATGTCACCCATGTCCCCACTGGGATGTCAGCACTTAACCCCTCGAGTGCTAGAGGGATCATCAATGCATCAATCAACAATGCTTTGGCAACCCCTCTGGGACTCAAAGGGTTAACCAGACAACAATCAAGTCAATAGGCCAATGATCACATGCTACACAGGGGACATTCACTAAGCGGTGACAAACACATGGTGGAGAGAAATTCACCATCACACATCCTCATTTCACCAATACCAGTGTTAGCCTATGGAGAATATGCAATAACATGAATCAAGTTGCTAAGGTCCCATCGTATACACTCCATAGAAAACACTGGAAATGGGGAAATGAGATCACTGGAGAAGTCAGCATTATGTACACTCCATCATGTCAACAACACCGCTTACTGAATCACAAAAAGGATGGAGCAGGTCACACATCACAGTGGCACTGAGAATAACTGCTTGTATGTGCAACACACAGGCCTCAAACAATACCCCAGAATTAAAGGGGGAAAAAGTAGGCCTTGGTGTTGTGTCTGCAATCATTTACCCTAACTTCAAATGACATATCTCACATCTGATTCCCACATGGATCCTCAGGGGTGCTGATGCCATGGATGGATGGTACACCAGGATACACATGGGAACCAAATATCATCCATTGTACCTTGGTCACCAACAGGCCATGAATGATAGATATCTCGGATTGAGTACGGTTGCCTCACTCAGAAGGATGGATGGGCTCATACTCAAAGAAAAACAGGCCTCAATCAGAGATATCCCTCACTACTGGCGTGATTGTTGCCCTTCAGGATTCAACTGGAACACACGACATGGACAGGATCCTGTCCAGTTCATCAATCTCTGATTGCCAGGGTGGTATCCCATGCCCTACAATGAAATGCATAGGATATGATCCTGACAACCAGAGAGTCACCTGTCAAGTAATGAAAAATTGTGAATTGGACGGGATCAGCTAAGAAGATAGGGTTGAATAACACTTGATTCCCACTGCACATCTGTTCAAACAAAGATATGCACACAAAGGAAAATGGTCAGATATGTACCTTTCAAATGGCTCAAAATATGTCCCAACACAATGTGAACCCAGAGATCATCTCACTGCCTGTGATTGGCCTACTGGCCAGATATGTGCATCCATCAGAAACTAACTTACATTGATACCATCCAAATACACATGCCTAGTATATCCCACTCTACGTAGATGGGATATACGAGGTATGTTCATATCCATCATATCAATCCAATGTATATTTTGATGGGTGCACATATATAGCCAGTAAGGCAATCACACCTACTGAAATGAGCTCTGGCTTCATATCTGGAAAGGATATATTCATATCCATATGAAAGGTACACATCCACATGCATATATGACCATTTCTCCTTGTATGTAACTGTAATGGCATAGCAATTGTTAATTTCACCAACATGTGGATCCATGTTAGTCCTATCCCACCAACCCTCATGGTTAGACAGATATCGCTCTATTTGACAGCTGGAGATTTCAGTCATTAGAACACACGGAGGCTCTTCAGCAGAGCCTAAATTGCCCCATTCAGAGATGGAGACATCTTTGAGATGGTCAACAAAGTGTGCCAGGTTTGCAAGCACACTCTGTTCACCATTCCAATGAAGTTTACATCTCTGAATGGGGCAATTTAGGCTCTGCTGAAGAGCCTCCGTGTGGTGAAATGACTGTCAAACATGTCAAAATGACTGTCAAATAGAGCAATATCTGTCTAACCATGTGGGTTGGAGGGATAGGACTAACATCGATCCACATCTATCTCTTACAATGCCTACAATATTACATCATGGTGAAATTAACCATTGCTATTCCGTTAAAGGGATAGTAATACCTAACATGTGAAAAGAAAAATATATTGCAGGGTTCATCCCCCGAGCAAAACAAGGGTATTTCCACTGCTGAAAGGTGTTTCATTCAAAATGTAGCACAGCTCATAGTTGACTACTCCAGCGGCAATATCACAGTGGCCTGGAACTCTAAAATGGCGATGTTGCTAGACCATCCTATGGACAGCTTACGTCCAGACGCAATAAATTCTCATAGGATAATGTAGCAACAGTGCCAATGTACAACTTCAGGCCACTGGGATATAGCACCAAAGCAATTCTACTCTGAGCTGGGAGACTTTTTGAACAAAAACCTCCTCCAGCAGTGGGAGTACCCTTGTTTCACTCAGGGTGATAAACCACAAAACATATATTTCCCTTTCTGCATTTCATGTATTAGTATCCCATTAATCCCATCATGGCTACGTTTACTAATCACACAATCTCAATTCTCCACACAGCTTATGGGCCTCCATCTCAGCAGGAGCCCGTGGAGGAGCCGACCACACCACCCAGTGAGGAGGATACAGAGGAGGGGACTAGCCACTGGGAAGCGTCTACAACCACCACACCTCCTCCCCAACTGGCTGCATCACCACTGCCTGCCTCTCAACTGGCTGCCTCTCAACTGCCTGCCTCTCAACTGGCTGCCTCTCAACTGCCTGCTTCTCAACTGCCTGCCTCTCAACTGGCTGCCTCTCAACTGCCTGCTTCTCAACTGCCTGCCTCTCAACTGGCTGCCTCTCAACTGCCTGCTTCTCAACTGCCTGCCTCTCAACTGGCTGCCTCTCAACTGCCTGCTTCTCAACTGCCTGCCCCACCACAGGATGCTCGACAAATGTACAGCGGCTGGATTCAGGGGGAGAGATGGATGCATCCCACTAGCACCGGGAGCTATTACCCTCCAGCAGCAGCACCACCACCACCAGGGAGGCAATGGCTGCCCGGGAATGTGGCCACCAGCCAATATGGGCCATATTCCACCGAGATGGATCTACCCTCCTGGATGGCTCCCCAGCATGGCCCCAGGTATGATCCCAGGTGGGGGCCAAGCACCTACCACTGGCCAAGGTATGACCCTTGGCCACTTGACTACCAACACCTGGGCCTGATTGGGGAGCCCCAGCGCCCTCAGCCAAGGGACTTGTTCACCCCACCACCTCAACCAGCACAGACATCAGTGGGCAGCAGTGGGTCCCTTGATGTGGTGGGCACCCACACACCGTCTGTGCAAGCCACTCCACCAACACAAACAGCAGTAGCAGCCACAGCACACCCAGTACCAGCAGAGGAGACAGCAGAGGCTGGGGAGATAGAGGCTGAGGAGACAGCTGAAGCTGGGGAAACAGAGGCTGAGGAGACAGCTGAAGCTGGGGAAACAGAGGCTGAGGAGACAGCTGAAGCTGGGGAAACAGAGGCTGAGGAGACAGCTGAAGCTGGGGAAACAGCACATGTGTCACCGGCCACTCCCATCTCCAGCAGTCAACGCACCCCAGATCTGGAGGCTGAGTGCATGGCCCTTCAAAGAGGACAGCTCCGGGCAACCCACGCCACCAACGACAACCTCACGAGGAACCGGAGGGAATCCCGGAGGAACACGAACAGGTTGGAGACCAGAATCCAAGCTCTGGAGTCAGAGGTTGCCAGGGGGAACACACAACTCCACCAGATACATACGGGGATGATGGACATGTTTGCACAGGTGCTCGTGGAGTTGCGAGAGATTAACCGCAGGGAGAACCTGAGGATGGAGAGGGAGAACCTGCGTTCCACAGAGGGGTCCACTGCACCCACCACCCCTTCCAGTGTTACCCCAGAAGCCACACCTAGGGGACAGAAGGTGACAAGGCAATCAGCCAGGGCATCCACCTCTGGCACCAAGTCTAAGGCCCCCCCCCAAAAAAAAAAAGAAATGAAAGGCCCAACCTGTCATCTGCCCCCTCAATAAATGAAAATTGTGCTTTTGAATCCTGTCTGATCTGCTGTGTATTCACTTATAGATTGGGTGGCAGGGTTGTCTCCAATGCATTGCCAAACAATGCCGTGAACTCAACTCCTGCCTGGGGGAAATGTTTGTGTGATGTTACAACATGGGTTCACACACACCCACACCATTGTCCAAATTCACCTGGCAACCCATCCCTGTAGCCATATAACACAACAGTGTTACATGGCCATGATGTGTGTCAGATTTGATCAGAACATACCCCTTAGCACAACAACTGGTGCAACACTGAACATTCGTCTGCATCAATTGTTGTGTTTGAGGGGAAAACCAAACTAACAGCTATGCGACTTAGCAGGGAAATAACAAGCAGGACAGATTGAACATGCATCAATATGGTCTTTAAATCAAAATTCTATTGTGCAGCTGACATACTGGGGAACACAATGTACACCCTAGGATCTCAATGTGTGTGTTACACATTGTGATCCTAGGGTGAGCATTGTGTTCTCCAGCAAGTCAGTTGCACAACAGGAGTTTGAATCACAGCCTAACTTACTGCATAACCCAATGATCTTCCTAAGATTTCATTGTGTAGCACGCACATTGGAACCTTAGGCTGAGCATTGGCTTATGTATTAAAGGGATAGTAAACCTTGAAAATAAGTTCATTCTATATTGTAGCCCTTAAAAAAACATGTAAAATGATATAAGTCTTATATCCCAAATCATATATGCTTGGTAGATAAGACTGATATCATTTTTCATGGTTTATAAAGGGCTACAATGTGAAATAAACTTATTTTCAGGGTTTACTATCCCCTTAAGTTGTGTTGTTGTTTAACTAAGGTTATAACACACTTCACCAGTAATAACACTTGTCCACATGGTTGTTTTTGTTGATGTAGCCCATGTACTGAGATATGACAACCTACAGCAATCTCAGGACATTGATTATATTGAGCAACACACAAACCATGGACATCACATCACAGTGGAAGTGTGTCCCCTGTATCACCAGCTAATCACTCACAACACACATCAGTGTATCACTGCCATCATGTCATTGCATGTATACATCACAAAGTCCACTCATGGTCAGGCAACTAGTGGACTCCTGTGATGTAAATCATGCCTTCCTTTGTATGAGGGATACTCTAGCCTTGGGTACGGTTCCACATTGACAGGTGTTTGATCCAACATTCATTCATACAGACACGGATTGAGTAGTGATGTTTCTTGTGTATTTAGCCAATATGCATTAAACACTTGTATGAGCACAAAAAGGTACATCTGAACTAAATAGGAATACATTAGAAATGCTAGTGAACTGCTCATGTGTTGTCTACATCGTTTGGCATCTGTGTATGAGCAGTCTTACTGTACAGGTCTGATACCTGGATGTTAGTACACACATAAATTTGTGTCCATATGTGAATGTTCCAGTAGAGGTTGCTGTGAACATCAGGTCAAACATTGCATCACCAACACAATCACTTGGAACGCCAAGGGGTGAGCTTCATGGAAGTGTTGTCCAGACTTCAGTCCAGTCATATGGAAACTCCTCTGTTCAAGGATGGATCGTGCTATGGATGCCTGTGGGACAAGAGGACAGGATTTGGAACATCACCCTCGAAGTGATCGTCATGCAACAGCTACAACATCATGATCCTCTTAATCTTTCCCGTTACATAAGTCTACACAAACCACTGCTTTGTAATGTGTTGTGTACTGGTCTATGAACCATCATGGGGGGAACTAAGGGGATGTTAACCATCCTTAGGGATATTTGCCCCTGACATGGTTACACACATCAACAAATATGTCCTAATAGCTTCCTGACAACAATATATTTGGGCTGCCACTGTCAGAGACAGGCCAAATATGTTTGGTTCATGGAGCTAGTAGGACATATTTGTTAATGTGTGTATTTCTTTCTGGGGCACATATCACTGCACACACACACACACAGGGCAGCATGGTGTCCATGGAGATGTGATCCACATTTCATGAGCTCCATGTTGTGTAACACACTATTACTGTCGATCCACCCCTCTGCTGCTTTCTTCAACTGTAGCAAGCTACTGGTCCCATGTCCCCACGAATGCCCCCTGAACCCCTTATATGACAGAGTTCTATCCGATGCATTGGCTTGGATGAGACTCCCTTGCTACAGGGGTACCATGGTTGCTATGGGTCTGATCCTAGCAGAACACTTTAGTTGGTGCCTAGGGAGCTGTGGGATATGCTGAACAAGGTTAAAGTGTTGTACTTTGGTTTCCAGGGGGGGCATGCATGATATCCTTGAGGTAGCAGTATCAACATGGACGACAGGTTGTCAGGTGTATTCGGAATCTCTAGGCCCAATCTGACTGGTCCACGGAATAGTTGATGCTGGTGGTCCATACTGCAGCCAGTGACAGGGCTGTGTCACTGATCCTGTGGGGTGAAACAGAACATGTGTGTTGTGGTGCGTGTGTATGCATGGATTGTGTGCATACATGTATTATACTCACAGCAGAAGTGATCCCTGATCAATCTGTCCCTTGTCTGCATCCCTGTTGGGGTTTCCTCACACTCAACGATATCCACAGGGTCTTCAGGTCTGGGTGGGGGATGGACATCGTCGATGAGTCTGGTGTCCACCGCGATATTATGTAGGATGGCACATGCCACGATGATGTCGCAGACCTTGCCTGGTGCATACTGCAATGCTCCCCCCGAGTGGTCCAGACATCGGAATCGGGACTTGAGGAGGCCGAAGGTCCGCTCAATGGCATTCCGTGTTCTGGCATGAGCCTGGTTATATCGTTCCTGGGCATCGTTTTGGGGATTGGCGACCGGGGTGAGGAGCCATGGCTTGCATCCATAGCCAGCATCACCTGTGGAAAGTGAGTGACATGGTGTGACAAGGAGCACATATTGTGTAAATGTTGTTTTCTGTGGTGAACGTACTAGCACATGTGTATGTGGTGTCATTTGGTGCTGTTAACTCACCCAGAAGCCATCCGCCGGTATAGGTCCCATTTTCGAAATCCCTCTGCACAGATGAATTTCTGAGTATATGTGAATCGTGACAGCTCCCGGGAAATTTCGCACAGACATTCATTATGGCCAGGTTGCTGTCACACACCATCTGCACATTCATGGAGTGGAAGTTTTTGCGGTTCAGGAACATATGTCCCTGACGTGCTGGTGCTTTGATACGGACATGGGTGCAATCTATTGCACCCATGACCCTGGGCATGCCTCCCCTTGCATAGAAGCCCTGCTTCAGATGTGTCCACTCCATATCGGTGATGGGGAAACGTATGTAGGTACTGGCCTTGGCTTTGAGGGCTGGCAAGACCTGGGCCAGCACCCTGGAGAATGTGGCCTGGGACATGCCAGATGCGTAACCCTCTGTCGACTGAAAGGCGCCACTTGCCATGAAGTGTATGGCACACAGGAGTTTTTGAAGGCCAGTTAGAGCATGGTTATGGGTGCATATGGGATCCACCTGCTCCTTGATGACCTCATACAGGGCTATGATGCTGTGTGGCCTCAACCTGTAGCGATCAATAACCTCGTCATCGGTCATTCCAAAGAGAGTGACCCTTGGACGGTATACCCTGGGCCTTGGTGGTCGTCTATGCATCCTGGGCTGCTGCAGGGGTCCCTGTGGCAGCTGGGGAGCATCCTGTTGCTGCAGCTGTGCATCTGCAGGCAGGTGTCCTCCGGGTGGGGATGGGCTCCTGTGTGGCTGCTGAGCCAGAGCCTCCTCACTTGCAACAGGTGGAGGCTGTTGATGAGGCGTGCTTGGAGGTTGCTGATGTTCCCCAGCTCTCTCCCTTGCACGCCTTCTCCGCAGCCTTCGCAACAATATGTAACCCAACATACTGTTTGCTCTCTCTATCTGTCTCTATCTGTCTCTCTCTATATCTCTCTCTCTCTCTCTCTATCTATCTCTATCTCTCTCTCTCTCCCTCCCTGAGTGGAAAACAAGCCACAAGTGAGTGTGTTGAGTTGTCCCTTTAAGTACTTGCTAGGGCGTTGTGTAGGTGTGTTGATGAGGTGAGTGCTGACCAATGGTGAGTTGTTTTTGTCCAGGTAAGTGTTAGCAGGTGTGTGTGTGTTATAAGATGTGGTGTGTTGTGCTTGTTCTGTGTGTGCCATTT
This sequence comes from Rhinophrynus dorsalis, assembly GCA_037306005.1. Lineage (NCBI taxonomy): Eukaryota > Metazoa > Chordata > Amphibia > Anura > Rhinophrynidae > Rhinophrynus > Rhinophrynus dorsalis. Next base: position 268,439,959 of record CM074721.1, on the reverse strand, counting down.
GCGGACGTGCAGTTGTGGGGTGCAGGTGGCGTGTTGATGTTGCCCAGGTGAGCTTGTATTTGCAGGTGTCCGCTTTGTGTGATGACCCCCATTGTTCCGTGCCATGTTGTGTTGTTGTTTTTGGGTGTCGTTGTCCCTGTGGTGTTGGTTGTTGTTGTTTGTGTAGTGATTTGTGTTGTGTGTGCATGTTTTTGTGTTGTTTTGGCATTGCACGGGTTAATTTTCCCATTTACATGGTTGTGCGGTAAGCATTTGGTGTGTTTTCCTCTGTAACGGGTGTTTTGTTTTGGTCGTTAAGTGTCTAACGTGTGTGAGAAGTGGGTCTTAACTTTTAGCCGTTAGGTGTGTCTTTTTTTCAGCCGTTAGCAGTACCGCAAGCCTTTGAATAGCTCTGGGGTATGTTGTTCCATGCGTCTGAATGCACGTAGGTGTATCGGCCGTTAGGATTGTGCAACTGCCGTTAGCTGTTGTTTAGACGGATCTTTGAATTGCAACATGACACAACGCACCCGTTAGTGATTTTTTTTGCTAACGGCTGCCTTTAAATCGAGCCCCAGGTGTCTTCTCTCTGCTTTTCTGTCCCTTACTTTGATCGTAAGAGACAGACAGGCAGAGTTGAGACACAGAGGCAGTACTGCCTCTTTCATTCACAATGTCTCCAACCCATTGTGAAGCAATGCACTGGAGACTTGTCTGGAAGCAAGAGTTTAAGGGGGGCACCACAGTTGCTTAAAAAAATATATATTTTATATATATATATATATATATATATATATATATATATATATATATATATATATATATATATAAATCACTGCAGCCCTGCAGCATGCATTCATCATAAGTCTTCAGTTTCAAAGGGATGAAGTAGTAACATTACTATAGAGCTCTGCATAAGAGGTGTTTGTGCAGCAATCTGGCAATCTGTGAACTAGAATTGAAACTCTCCATTAAATGGTATGATAAGACAAGCTGAGAACATACAGAGATAGAGGTGTATATACAACATAATGTATAATGTAATGCAGAGTAATCAACTGTTGTTTCTGTTGTCAGTAACTCCCTAATATATTCACTCACCAGACTGGGTGAAGTACAATAGTAGTCTATATCATGGCCTAGTGTTTAATGCCCAAGGAATGAAATGATTGAACTTCGTTACAAGTCAGCAATAATGATCCATCCTTACTGTGGAATCAAATCAATGGGAATTAATGCTGGATCAGATGATTTAACCCTTTGAGTGTCAGAGAGTTACACAACACATTGCAACATACCTCTCTGTCACTCAAAGGGTTAACCTGCTCATATTTCCTCATTTTCTATTTTTTGGAGCAATGCTCTATAATGGTACTGTATGTACCTCTGTAGTTTTGCATTCTGATAAAGTAAAAATCCCACAAATTTAAATTTAAAGACTCAATTGAGACTAAGGATTAGGACTGCCGCAGGCATGATGCTTTGTGCTAATGTATGCCCTTCATGCCTGTTTTAAGCAAGTAATGTACTGGGGACCTCTCTAGCATTTAAATGGTTAACCCTTTGCGTGCCAGAGAGGTAACCAACACATTCTAACTTAAAATCGCCATTTAAATCAACAATCAGCTTTGTGAATTAGTGCTCTGGTGATAGATGTGTGCTCTAACCAATGGGAGCACAAGAGGTTGAAACTGAATCTATTCAGGTTTTAGAACATCAGAAAACTGGACAGGACATCCGAAAACCGGACAGAAGAGCCCAACACAGGATTGTCCTGGTCAAAACCAGACAGGTGGCAGCCCTACTAAGGATTGTTTTCCAGAACCTAAAAAGATGGAATTCTAGGGTGAATCAACTGCAGTATAGGGAACAAATGAAAACTTCCATTGATTTAAAGTGATAGTAATACTTCATTTTTTGTTTATTTAGTATTGTAGGCATTAAAAATATTAAGAACTATGTATGTCTTATCTCTCAAACCTTTATGATTTGAGACATACTCACATCTAAAGTTCCCTCTCCCTGGCTGTTTCAGTCAAGTCTGCCGTCTAGCTGACAGACTTGGATTCGCAATCTTTAAAAAAAATCTACTTCATTGGAACAGTCTACAAAGTGTGCTTGCAAACCAGGCACACTTTGTAGTACATTCCAATTACGTAGTTTTTTTTTTTTTTTAAAGATCGAGATCTTGGCTCTGCTGAAGAGCCGACAGCCGGTCTGTGGTCCAGAATCCAAATCTGTCAGCTAGAGCTCTCATGTCAGGGAGGGGGAAACTTTAGTTGCGAATATCTCTCAAACCATAAAGGTTTGAGATATAAGACTTACATAGTTCTTACTATTTTTTAATGCCTATAATACTAATAAACAAAAAATGAAGTATTACTATCACTTTAAATGAGGATTTTAACCAATTTAATGCTAGAAAGGTCACAACACATTGCTTGGAAATCAGTGGGCAGTTGGGGAATTTTTATTTTGTCTCATATGGTGCAATTGGTTTGTTCTAGAATTGCATGTTTTTAGATTCATGAATAAGGCCCTAAATTCAGCATTATGATAAAGGAAATAAACTTCAATGTTCATATTTAACATGTTAATAAATGATTAACTAAGGAAGAAAAGTAGAATTTAGATTGTTAGTCACTAAAACTAAACTGCTTAGCTTGCATGCTGCATAAAATGTATTATAAACAATAATCCTAAATGGATTTTCTACTACCACTATCCTCAAATAAAAATAGCTGAACAAATGTTCTATTTAGCTTCAAATTAGTTTCCAGCCTACTATTGACTGGGATGTATGCTTATGCATCCCCCAGCCAATCAGCTTCTAGCAGGGGATGACGAAACCTGATAGAAGCTGATTGGCTGGGATTGAGCAACACACCAGAATTTTTATTTGTTCCCTATGGTGCAGTTGGTTTATTACAGAATAACTCCAGATTTTTATAAATATAGGTCAATATCTCCTCACGGTTCCTCACCATCCCAGACCATATACCAGGGCTTAAAATTTGAAGTCCTTTGCTACTAGCCAGACCTGAAAAGTTACTCTCCACTGCAAGCTATAGCATACCCACCAGGGCTGAATTTCTACTCGCCAGGGCTAAATTTACACTCGCCATTGGCTAGTAGCGAGTGGAAATTTTGAGCCCTGCCATATACCCTGCACTGTTTTCCTCCATCCCTAACCTACAATACCTGGCCTGGTTATCACCCAAACACACCCCAAAACCCTTGCACATTTTCCCTCCATCTCCCCACAACATAACAATCTTGGTTCCCATCGTTCCCTCCTTCTTAACCCTGAACAATTTCCCCAATCCCACCTCAACATAAGACATCTGATTTAGCTCCATCCCTCCTCACATACCCTGCTTAACTTCTCTCAATCCCTCCTCCCTATCGAAATAATGGTTTCCCTCCAACACTTCCCCATATACTTTGGACAGTTTCTTTCCATCCCTCCCCATAGTAACACTGCTTCCTATCCCCTTCATAATTATGGCAAATTACATCCCCTCCAATCATTCCCCATGTAACAGAACTGATTTACCACCATACTTTCCCCACTTGCCTGACACAGTTTCCCTCCATCAATCCAGCATATAAGAATAACGGTTCCCCTCAATACCATGTATGCTTAATTCAAACCCTAGATCTCCAACACTCCCCCACATACCCTGGATAGTTTATTTCCTTTCCTCCTCTACATAATAATACTGGTTCCCATCCAAGCAACCTACAAGTAAAGTTTTCCTGTAAACCATTCCCAACATAATTATGGTTGATCTGGTTCACCTTGACACCTCCCCCACTTGTCTGGCACAGATTCCCTCCATCATGCCAGCATATAAGAATAACTGTTCCCCTCCATACCATATATATTTCATTCCATCCCCATTCCTCAAAACAACCCTGGGCACTTTCCATCCTTCACCCGCATATGCCACACAGTTTCATTCTATCCTTATCCCTCATAACAATCCAGGTTCCTCACCATCCTTTACCCACATACTCTGAGCTGGTTCCCTGCATCCGTATCCCACACAACAACCCCAGTTCCCCACCAATGCTCTCAAACATACTCTGCAGTTTCCCACAATTCCCCACATGATAGTCTCAATTTATCTCTATCCCTTCATAGAGTACCCTGACATGTTTCCGTCTACTCCTTCCAATATAGGAACAACTGTTACCCACTATCCTTCACCCACACACCCTGCACAGTTTCCTATTAATGTTCCCCCAACATAAGAACCAGGTTATCATTCAAACCTCGCATCCCCCACACACACATACCCTGCACTGTTTCCTTCCATTCCTGTCAAACTATCCCGGTTTCCATCCAATCAACTTCCCCATTCATTGCACAATTTCCTTCCAGCCATCCCTCATATAAGAAATTCTTCTCCAATCCTTCCCAATACAAAAACTGATCAGATTCCCTGAACATCATTCACATATTCTGTTCATCTCACCTCATCTCACCTGCATATAAGAATAGCAGGGTCCCACCATCCCCATTCCATATAGTAATGAGCAAGTTCCATCCATAACATAAAAGACACATTTCCCTTCTATCTCTCCTCTGTATTCCCTGTACAGTTTCCCACCATCCCTATCACATATAAAATAATGGTCTCCTTCAACTCTTACCCACAAATCCTAAAACGTTCCCCTCCAGTTCTCCCACTACATAACAATCTCAGGTCCCATCCCACACTCTCTCATATAACCCAGAACAGTTTTCTTCATCCATCACCCACATAACAATCCCAGTTCCTATGCAAACATCCCTCACATACCTGACACAGTTTGGCTCTGTCCTTCCCTTAAATAAAAGACCCAATTCACCTCCATCCCTTTCCCGCATACCCTGTAAATTTTGCCCTCAGTCCCGCCCCCTTCATAACTCCCTCAAATTCACTGCACAGTCTCCCTCCATCCTCATATACCAATTATGGTTTCCTCCATCACTTCCACACTTACTCTGTATGATTTTCTTAAATCCTATCCTATATAACAAAGCTTGCTTCCCTCCATCTCTACCCCACATACACAGCAGTTTTTCTCCATACATCAGCAACATTGCAATTTTTATTCCCGTCAATTCCTCTCTCACATGCTCTGCACAGTCTCCCTTCTACCCACACTCATATAATATACTATGTTTCCCACCATCCCTTGCACAAGTTCCTTCCATCCCTATCCACATGGAAATTTTAACTTAAAACCAATCCTCTTCCACATACCCAGCACATTCCTTCCCCACATAATGATTCTCATGTACCTCCATTTCTTCTGAACATACTCTATGCAACTTTCTATAAATCTCTCTCACACATAAGATGCCCATCTATCCTTCCCATACATGCACTGCACAGTTTTCCTCCATCTCTCTTCCACAAGAATCTCAGTCAGTCCGTCTTCTTAGGGAGTCCAGCTAGTATAAATTCAGGCACAGTTAGGGGTGGCATTATGCCGGGGTGGCATTTGCTGGGGGTATTGGCACCTTATCAAAGTACACCTTATCTAAGTAATGAGAGTTAGACAAGAGAGTTGGACAGGAGTGAGACAGCTGCTGCAATATAACCAATTAAATACTACAGGCAAGAAAACAATAAAGGGATCTAATGGAATAGGAGGGAAGAGATTAAAGTAAATGTTACAAATGTTAAGTTGTCTTACTAAACAATCTTAGTTAGATATTATATTTCACCTATTTTCTGACTGTTTCTCCTTCCCCCCACTATCTTTTTGGCATGCATAACAAAATGAGCATATTACTACTATCTGTTCTAACTATGTCACTTTTAATACAGTTTTCCTCATGTCCCCACAAACCTGCTCCTCACTTGCACCATAACATAATAATTCACCATGGACTTCTGCATACATGTGCGCTACCCTCTGAGTGCTGGTGGAGAGTACTAAAAACAAGCTCACCCAGCCCCAGTTTTATAGCAACAGGTGCACCTTTCACTATATGCTCACCGTAAACAACTCACTCAATTTTTATGCATTTTACTGCCTGCCTTGGCAAATGACATAGAAACCAACCCTGGCCCTCAAACAACAATAAATGGCAACTTCACCTTTAAAAAAGGTCTCTCTTTTGTGCAGTGCAACATGCGCATACTACCCAAAATAGATTAACTAAAATCGCAGTGTTATATGTACAAGCCAAAAATCCTCATACTCACTGAATCCTGGCTAAACCCTAAAATACCAGATACTACTGTTGTGATTGAAAGCTACTCATGTTTAAGGAAGGACCGAGAAAAGCAAGGAAGAGGCATAATCATATACACCCAAGAGTCTATAAACTTTACAGTTTTAAATGACTCTTATAACTGATCCACTTACATATAAATAAATTGCAATCCTCCAATGTTTTCTTTGGTTAATGTCAGTCAATACTCCATCTTATGCCTGCTGTCTCCAGTCTGATATTGAAGAGTTAAATATCGATGCCACACACTTGTATTGGTAAATATACAGTGTGCCGGAGATCTTCCTTAGATTCCGTTAGAGACTTTCCAGGGTTTCTCTTCTTTCAAGTAGATTAGTTGTTGTTGGTTATCAAATAATCGGGTTAAATCAGGTAAAGGTAAAATATTTATTCCACAAAACAGAAATAAAATCCTTGGTACAACAGTGTAATACCATCACCGTTAGTCACACCACAACCACTCCACCTTGTAACCACACGAACGACCCGCATCCACTGCGGTTTAAAATAACTCAACCACGATAAGGCCCTAACGTAGGAAAGTCAAAAAGAAGAGTTGGTAGTAGTAGTAACCCAGGTAATGTGTATGCGTTGAGCACATCCTCAGGGGTATAGATAAAATTGCGGGTCAAATACACAACTTTTATAGTATCTTAAAATTCAATAAGTGTCTCAAGGTGATTAATTACATCCTGGTTCACACCTAGATTGATTGACATTTGAATCAAATACATCCATTTAGTAAGTAATCCTAAATAAACCCATTAGATACCTAATACTTCATGGAAGGCAACATCTTAAAACAAGTTAGAAAATATTAGTTCAAATTGTTTTATGCAGTATAATATTTAGTGACAATAACTTAATTGTACAAAATAAATTTAGACTAACCATTTACAAATATATTCAAGGTCAATACAAAAAACTCTATAAAGCAGTGTTTGTCAATGTTAGTCCTCAGGGAACTTCAACAGTGCAGGTTTTCTAGTTATCCCTTCTTAATCACAAGTGTATAATAAGTGGCTTAGCCATTATTAGTGATATTTTAAAAACATGCTATCTTGGTGTGCCTCAAGGACTGGAGCTGAGTATCACTGCTCTTAGGAACTATTAACGCAAAAGAGATAAAAAACAAGAGGTCATCTATTATGACTAGAAGAAAGTAGCTTTCTACTAATACAAGGTACACAGATGTTGTACTTGCAGATACTGTAGTCGCTTTCAAAAAAACAATGGCTACTTTGACACTGCATCTTCTCTTTAATCACTCTAAATTGAAATAGTGCAGTAAGGTTGTAGTAATAATGTAGTAAGGCTGTAGTACAAAAGAAAGAAGAAATGAGATGTGGGGGCCCCGTGAAATATATATTTGACTTCATTAACCCTCCTCACAGCCCTTCTCACAGCAAACCCTGCTGATTTAAACTTCCTCCACTGCTAGTAGTTTACCCTACTGATGTTGGTTTAAATTAGTAGTAGTAGGAACAATAGTATCACAGTGAAAATATGCAATTTTTATGAGTATAACCCCTTGCAGACCAGAGGCTTGTACAACAAATTGTTTTGTTATGTGTTTCCGACCTTTCTGGCCTTCAAAAGATTAAGACAGACAGCTCTGTTGCAACTGCTGTATATGAAGAGCTTGTGTCAACAAAACTCAGCTCTCCATAGACCTCAATATCAACAGTGTAACCTATAAATGTGAATTCCAAACAAATATAAGTTGTAGTAATTGATGAATGAAGCAGAAGGACAACCTGTTTTACTCAGAAATGTAAATATATTTCCATAATTAAGGTGTACTGCCCCTTTAATGTGTTCAGTGATTTTATTGCCTGTTAATGGGATGTGGCATCAGTGCAATGAATGATTTACTTTTTTTTCTTGTGGATCGCTCATCATGTTTTTGACAAGCAGCTGTACTGCCACCCCAAGAATTGTGACTCCTAGTTCTCTGTGAAATGACTTTGATCCAGCTGAAAACAACGGCAGTTTAATGAACATATCATGAGTAATGTGGTTGCTCTTGCCAAACAATGTTAAACTGTGCTTATGAAGAGTCATGCGGAACAGAGTGCTGAATCAGAGAGGTAAATGTGATAAAAGCTCACTGTAAGAATGAAAGAGGCTGCTTCATTTAGACAGAGTAAAAGTGAAGATACTGTGCACAGAGGACAAATAACAATCCTAATTGATTTAAAAGGGAAACTGTCCCCTTGAAATTAGTGACTCTTAACCAGTTTAATAGAAGCACTTGCTTAGGAATTTGTTCTTCACTTAGCAGCCATTTATATCTAGTCACTCATGTTTGCATTTGTACTCTGCTGCGTTCTATTACTGAAGAGAAACATATATTACCTTGTGAATATTTACATCTCTCTTTAGAAACATAGGTAAGGCTCTCTCTATGACTAATCTCACCCTGACTAGTGATCTCTAATGTTTATTGTATATGGGAAACTGGAGTCCTAAAATGGTGCACGTTATACAAAAAACATACAATTAGATAAACAAGCCTTTTTGTTTAAATGGATAGTAATACTTAAAGGGGAACTACCACCCAACACAATCTTTAGCTTCACTAAGTCCCCATCTGGCAACTAGCTGCTTAGTAGCGCTAGTCACCAGAATAGTTACCTTATTTAATAGATTTCTCCTCTCTTCCATGGGTGACAGGCAGGACAGAGCGCGGACATCTTGCCATTGTGACATCCGCGCGCCTGCTCTGTCAGTCCCAGCCGGAGCCAAATGGCTCCAAGCAACGCCTCCTAGACCTGGCTGGGACTGACAGCTCAGGCACATGGACGTCACAATGGCAAGATGTCCGCGCTCCATCCTACCTGTCACCCATGGAAGAGAGCAGAAATCTATTAAATAAGGTAATTATTCTGGTTACTAGCGCTACTAAGCAGCTAGTCACCACATGGGGACTTAGTGAAACTAATGATTGTGTCGGGTGGTAGTTCCGCTTTAACATGTATAAAATACATATATTGTGTTTATTCCCCTGAGTAAAACAAGAGTACTTCCACTGCAGAGAGGCATTTTAATTAAAAGCTAACTTGAAATTTTTAGGTGCAGTATCACAGTGGCCTGTAATTGTACAGTGGCACTGTTGTTACACCATCCTATGGAGAGTTATGGTCAACTGACCAGATCTATCCATAGGATAGTGTAGCAACAGCACCACTGTACGATTTCACTCATTTATAGGCTGCACCAGAATTGGACTAGAAATCAAGTCAGCTGCCATTGGGCTAGCTGAGAACTATCCATTCTCCTGAACATTCATATTAGAAACGAACAAGTATTCAGCCATAGTGAGGACACTGATGGTGGCAAGTATGGGTATAATATCAAAATGCATCTGTGGACACTCAAAGAGCAGATGTTGCTGTTTTTGTTATTTATTATTGCACACATTCTGGCATGCAAAGGGTCAATGACTCCTGTACATAGCCAGTGGAGGATGTTAGTTTTTTTTTCCTGACACAGTGTTAACCCTTTGATTGCCAGAGAAGTGTGAAATATTATGAACCACTATGTAGGACATCTGACAATCCAGGGGTTGAATTGTGTTTAATACTTCTTGAACAATGTGGTTTAACCCCTTAAGGACCATTGTCGTGTCAGGACCGTCACGGTGGTCCGGTACTTAAGGACCAATGACGGTCCTGGCATGGCATGGAGTTCAGGGCTCCCGGCGCGGCTGCATGCCGCTCCAGAAGCCCTGAACCGGAAGAGATAATAAAAAAAAAGCCCCGTGGTCCGCAAGTGCCGGCCGCGCGGGATCGCGCTGGTCCTTAAGGTGTAAAGTACCTTGTTAAACCTTGTTATTTTGTTCAATTGTGCTGACTTTCTGAGATGTTCAAAAAGTGGTGGTAACTGTAATTGTCTGTAATCAGAACAAAAAAGTTCTTATGTCTTGGTCCAACAAATCTCAGACACATTTTTTGCATCCAATTCTACCACCTCTGTCAAAGGTAAAAAGCCATCTTAAAAGTGGGTGTGGTTTAATCTACCGTCATATTGTAAGGTTTTTTCAGAAAAAAATATTCTTTTAACAGACACTTTTTTGTCTGATTAACGTCATTTTTTCCCGACAACATAAAAATGGTCTAAACTTGGAGAAGACAAATGAAATTATTGTTGAGTGAGAAGCCATACTATATAGTTCGCTGGTAAAAGTCTTTTTATGAAAATTTGTCGTTTTAAAGAAAAAAATTGTCTTTGTTTCTTGAAAGTGTTCATTTCAAAGACAATGTCAAAGACATTTTTAACATCAGAATTTTTAAGGGCAACGTTCATCAAGATCTTCTTACCGTCATTTTTAAGTCTTTATGACATATTTTCAAATCCACATTTGGTTTAGTGTGAATATGCATATTCTCACAAACAATGTTTTCCTTCCCACTTGCTTTCCAGTCTGGAAGTCTTTAAATTGTTCACACTAATTCTGGATGCTCTATGCTTCTTTGCATGTTGGAAAAGGAATCATGCCCACCATATGACTAGTAGGAAAGTTCTCCTGAACATTTGGACTGAGCTGCTCAGAGATATTCAGCAGGTATTTGTGTGTTTGGTGAGATGAACCCAAACACATTGTGGTATGAAATCTTGTCAGGTATCACTGGCAGCCCTGATAGGTGTAGAACTGGAAATCCTGAGGTGATCAAATGGTAATATGACCGCATGACAACTTTAATGCGGGATGCTAATGAAGAAAATACTCTGCAGTGCTGCTCTGATTCTTGGGCAGTTCTTCAGAATGAAGATTTAATAACCATCCCACATTAAAATAGAGATCTGGTCACATTATCAAATGGCAATTCATAGGCTCACCAGATCTCCCTTTAATGCAGTGCACTCTCTCTTTCCTACACAACATCCACCAGAAATGTCTTAAAGGGACAGTAACACTTAATATGTAAAATATATATATATATATATTGTAGTGTTTATCACCATGAGTAAAACAAGGGCATTATCACTGCTGAGAGGTGTTTCATTCAAAGTTATTATTGCTTAAAGTTTATTTTTTTAGGTTCTGTTGCTAGACCATCCTATGTACAGCTCTGGTCAGTTGACTATAAATCTCCATACGACAATGTAACAACAGCTCCACTGTACAATTTCAGGCCACTGTGATACTGCACCTAAAAAATTTCAAGTTTGAGCTGTAATGACTTTTGAATAAAACACCTTTCAGCAGTAGGAGTACCCTTGTTTTACTCGGGGGGGGGGCTCTACAACATATATATTTTTTACAGTTTAAGTATTACTATCCCTTTAAAGAAACAATAATGTCTAAAAATTAAGCATGTTGATATACCTTTAAATGTCACACATATCCAATTAATATCCAGCTGATATAGGGAATGAAAGACATTAGGTATAAATGTAGACTAGCCAAACTGAGTGTGCTTGCATTAGAGAAGATATAATTAATTAATTTACAAACATATTCTAAACCTATACAAGGAACTCACTGGGGGACTATTTACTGAAAAAGATGAGCAAAAAAAAACAAGAGATCATCTATAAAGACTAAAGGAAAGGCATTGTCAACTAAAACAAAGGCAGGGATTTTTACAGTAAGGGTTGTACGGTTGTGGACATTTTTGTTTAGGGAAGCTGTGTTTGCTTAAATGTAAATGCTTTAAAAATAGTGGAAACTTTTGTAGCTCAGAAGAATATTGAGAATTGTGATATTTTAGGTTAATGTAGCAGAAGTTTCTTTGCTGGGAACTAGAAAAAAAAGAAAAAAGGTGTGTGTGTGTGGGGAGGAGTCTTCCTAGTGCAATAGTCTCTGAAAATTGTAAATAATCACCACACCATCACCAATAATGGAATCTTACTCACAAAATAATTGGCTAGCACTCCAGCCCATATAATCTGCAGCTTCTCTTCAAAAGACACCACACAGGGACCATATATTGAAAAAATACAAAAACAAAGAATGGTGTCAATGGTGTTTTATCACAAATACAAAGTAACAATATAGTCAAATAAATGTTGCACTCACATGAAGTGGTTTGGAAGATGGCTTTTATTACTTAGATTTTATGTATGGCACATTACATTGGATAAAACAATTTTGAGCCGCGAAATGCGTAATGTTATCTGGTGTTCTCAACTTTTAAAAAAGAGACAATTTTAATGATCTTGGAGGAACAGCATTTTTACTTTGAAGATCCATCTGGCATCCTAAGCTAACAAACACATTAAGGAATTCACCAAGTATAAGCTCTGTGAAATTAACTTAAATCCCACTAGTGTTAATTGGCTGACGAGAGCAAGCCAAACAAGTACTTAAACATTTGTATTGTCAGTGACTCATTCACTGATCTTTGAAGGAGCCCATTGATGGACTGCATCGTGAGACTAAATGAATCAGACTGGGGGAATTCAATTGATAGTAAACTGGCATAACTGAGACAATGAGGCTGGAACAATGTGGTGCCAAAAAATATGCACTCATGAGTATATTTTCTTTTAGGTTTTCATGGTAGGCTGCAGAGCTGTTCTCATAATAGGATAAAGTGGACAGATGCCCACTGACAGAAAAGACCTCTCTACCATTAAGGGGTTTTGAAGGTCTGTTTAATAGGTAAAATTGACCTATTAGCAGATTTGTTCCCCTGGGAGTAGACCTGCCAGTGAAGCCAGGGTTGCATTCTGAGCCCCGGTGGACTAACAGGGAAGTAGAACAGGGGTCTGAAAAAAGTCCCCCAGGGATGTCTCACTAGCCCAGCAAGAAGAGACTGAACTGCAAGCCTGAAGTCTTTCAGTTCTGCATTGTTGGGCTGCTTGCATTGTCCCCATGGACCTTGTGAAGTGCTTCTAAGCCAAACACTAATGGTCTATGGAGGCTGTGAACATAACTTCAAAGTTTGTGGCTGTGAGCCACACACTTACATATTGTGTTCCAGTCTGTTGCCAACTGGGGTTGTTTGTAACAGTTTTCTGACCCTCTGAACGGCTGACAAAAGCAATTCTGGGGCTGCACAGTACAGCCCTGGATTATTTAATAAATCTGATAATTGCCCTTTAAACGTAGGTATATGTATTTGTGTCCATCCTATGGTACAGATGGGTTGTCCCAGATTTTCTCTAGTTCTTCTTAGTAAACAATCCTCTATATTTTGTCAAGCTACTGTAGGTATAAGTGCTTAGCATTATATGAATCTAAGTGTAAGTGCACACCATTCTTTGAATTTATTTTAAACAGGAAGTGACTCCTCTGACATAACTGAGATACATACAACAGCATGTTAAAGGTGGTGGTGGGGGATAAATTAGGCCTGTGTTTTTATTTTTGTCCTCACATCTCTTTTAAACATGAACATATATAAAAAAACAAAACAGTTTCTTTGTTGTCAAACTCAGTTGTTCCTAAATACTTTTTTTTGGCATATGTTATGTGCATCAACATATTTACAAGAAAAATTAAAAGAAAAAGAAGCATGAGATGGGATCATTAGAAGAATGCATCACAAATGCAGTATTTTAGAAAACTGAATCACAGTTTGAAGTCTGTTTAGCAATTGCAGATCTTTCACTGGACAAATTGCATGCTTACTTTAAGAGAAACACTTTTATGAGCAGTTTTCCCAGGGTTAATTAGTTGCATTTATAGCAGTGTTAAACGATGCACTCTCCTTCACACTTAATATATTGAATAGATGAAATGTTTAAGTTGTTCCTCATATTTAATAGCACTCTATATACTAAAAATGTGCAAGCACTTATGGAATCTAACAATCCAGTCACTGGAGTAATTTCCAAAGTAATTCAAGCTTTATTCAAAAACGACAGTTTCCAGGCATAATAGGAGAGATTTATAAAAACCGAGGTAATGTAAAAGAGGCATTAAAATAGCTGTAAGATTGTTACTGGTAGTTATAAAAGTATTAAGGACAGTTTAGGGGGACATAACTCTGTATGGCATGTTTTTTTTTAAAAAATGGAGTAAGAAAGTTTGTTTAATTTGGGTGTGGCCATTACATTCGCATGTTAAAATCATAAAAGAAGCAGTTTTGGCAGACTCAAAAAAATCTGATCTAAATGGATGGACAGTCCGCTGACAGCTCTGCCTGGCTTTTTTCCTAAACAAATGCAATTCGTTACTTTTTCCATTACATTTTCTGCATATAGCCCCCCATCAAATGTCCTTCTTTTTGCCAACAGTATGTGCGGTTCTAGCCGTAATTGTTCAATGGGACAAGGCTGTAGATTAGGATGTGTGGTTCTATGGCTACAAGTGTAATTGGACAAAGCTGGGGTCAATATGTGTGGTTCTATGGTTACCAATGCAGCGGGACAAGGTTTAGAGATCAGCATGTGTGGTTTTATGGCTACCATGACACATGGCTGAGGGGTAGTATATGTAGGCTGACCATAAGTACCGTTTTAAACGGGACAGTACCTTTTTTCATATTTCCAGACCATCCCATCTTTTTAATATAAATGTCAATTTTGTCCTGTTTTTAATATAACATATATAGTTTTAAATTTTTTGAAAAAAAAAAAAACAACGCGGCTTGTTTATTTCTCATATGATAAAGCAAATTGGAACTTCCTTTTGTCACACTAGTGGTTTTACTGTACACATTGATTACCATAGAGTCTTATGACTCAAATGGTTTTCCTGTACACATTGATTACCATAGAGTCTTATGACTCAAGTGACTCATAACTGTCTAAGACTCTCGAGTCTATGGTAAATTACCATAGAGTCTTTTAGACAGTGATATGACGATGAGCACCGGAGTGGTGTGCAACCAATCGCTTGCAATGTGTTGCACACAACTTTGACACCCAAAGGGCCCAAGCCCCAAAATATATTTATTTTGTGGGATAATGTGGCATACATTCCTTGTGACGTTTCTGAGTGTTTAAATTGATCATCAATTTATACTCCCAGATTTTTCTGTCTCTATGTGTCTTAAAATTTCCCATCAGTACAGACACCCTGAGATCTTTAAAACCGTGACCAGTTTTGCAAAAAGGTTTACCCAATTGGGTGTCTCTTTTGTTGTCCACACTGGAGCTATGATAATTTGCCCTTGATGTTGTGGTTTTGTTGGAAGTATGGTGTGGGCACCTTATCTGTGGTACATATGTGTGCATAGGATGCATGTGTGTTTTGTACATAGTGAGAAGTATCGTTTTCTATTGTATTCTTAAGGGAACTTTTCACCACCAGTTGTTTCAGGTTGGGGCACTGTATATAGGAGAGGAGCAGAGGTTTTGTGAATATTCTTTTTAATCTGCCATCAGTATGTAGTATTGTTTGGATATCTTTTGAGATTTTGGGCAGTATTTCATGCTGGGGTTGTAGGTGATTACTAATTGCACTCTGTTGTTGTTCGTATTCCATGCGATTATTTATTTAGAAAATATTTTCCCGGGAAGAATACATTGAATTTTTTTTCATGTATGTCCTGGAGAGCTTTTACAGTAAGAACTTACATGTTTACACAAAATAGAAAAACAACATAAAAATTATCGTAACGGATCCTACCCGTTACTTGAGCCCTTGTCTGGACCTCAAACTATTCAGCCAAAGTCTATGGACATTTATTACTGTTTGGACTCTGTGCTGTGCCTTGGTGTACGAACTGGCCAGGTATTCCCTAAGAGAAAGACTTATGTTTATAGTCTTTGGTTTGTGTACTATGTTGAATATATGTCGAACGTTTAATGTTTAATGTACGAAGTGTGTTCGAGGGTTCACACACTCGCCGACTAGCAGTTGGAGGGTACCGGCGTGGTGTACGATCAGCGCCACCGGATCGAACGTTCGGCGGCGGGGACAAGAGGGGAAAGCTGGAGTAGGCATGAAAATATCTTCCAGTCTAGCCAGTTGACTATGTGTACTGTAGCTAGACCCCCTGCTGTGTGCTAATTAAGCCACTGTGAACTGCAGCCAGACCCCCTGCCGTGTGGTAATTAGTTCAAGCCCTCAAGTCTTTGTTCAATCAAACCCTTTTGTATCTGAAATGTAATCATGTCTTGTATCTGTTAAGACCATCTGTTGCTGGCCTTTGTCTGATGTATTGTGATTGGATCACGCCCTATTGTATCTGGTTTCCCCTATAAGTTCCAATGTAAGATTTGTGTATAAATATCTGTGGCCTTTGTCAATAAAGTGAGTTATGTTTTGGAGTGAACCAGAGTCATGGAGTCTTGTGTGTTCCTATGGTATTAAAGTGGCCACTCTGCCGCCCAAAGAAGATCATTTTTTTTGGGTAGGTTATTCCAGGCTTTTGGAGGTCTGAAGGAGAAGGCAGATTATAGTGTGGGATATTCAGTGAGTTGTTAGCAGTGGAGTGGAGGTTAGGAAGTCTGGTAGTGTTCTAGAGAAATTGTTATAAACTAGGCAAGAAAGGTGAAGGGTACTTCTAGAATCGGGTGTTCGCCACTTTAGTACTTTAAATATATTGCAGTGATGGGTAGTGTAATTACGTTGGAGGACAAATATGAATTATACAGTGAATTATAGAGTGTCGAGTTTACCAAGATGTATTTGTAACACAGCAGCATACGCTACATACAGTCTATGACGGGCATTAGTATCTGTTGAACAATATGTTTTCTTAACAGGGGAAATTATTTGATTCTAAACAGACCTCCTATTTTAGGATAAAGTCTGGATATTAATTTATCAATATAAAGATCAAAACAGAGGTTGGGGTCAAGCCACATAACAAGATATTTGTAGGTTGATGGGGACAAGATACAATTAAACTTTGTTATGATGGTTTGATGGGTATTGTGGAGTTTAAGTAGTTTGTGCTTTGTACAAAATACTATTGTAATCATTTTGTTAGTATTTAAGAAAGTTTGTTTTTAGCTATTGATCTTTCACCTTTAGAAAAATCATCTTGTAACACTGTCTCAAATTGTGATACGTTTGGATTTTTATTGTAGATTATAGTGTCATCTGCATACTTGTGCACAGAAGATGCTCTGCAAACTGTGGGCAGATCATTTATAAATGGAAAATAGAAGAGAACCAAGAATGGAGCCTTGGGTAACCCCACATGTTACTTTGATTGGAAGGGAAGTATTGTCAGCAATAGATGCATATTGCATTATGTCTGATAATTAGGATCTGAACCAGCTGATAGAATGCTTACACAATCATCATTTTTTGAGCTTACTTATGTGAATATTATGGTCTACTGTATCAAAGACCTTTGCAAAATAAAGTAAAGTAGATCCATTAATTTAATTATTTTCCACCAGTTGGTAGTATTTATAGGAGTTGCAAGTGGACACAAGGATATTGGCTTTCATTTGATGCAAAATTGCTATCCCCACTTTTGTGGATGGACACACTCTAGCCACTTTCCAGGCTTTAGGCATATTTGTCAAAAACAAGTGCTAAGACTGATGGGTGGAACAGGAGTGGATGTGTTTATTTCTAGCTATCTTATATATGCAGAATCTAGTGCTATGTTTTATTGTTATCTATAATGCGTCAGGGGTAAACCCAGGATTTCCAGGGAGGGGTTTCCAAAAATAAACAAAGTATATAAAAAATACCTAGAATTTGTGTTGTGCAGTTCTTCATCAATAATTATTTCTAGACATCTTAAAGTAAACCAGTGGTAGTCAATCTTTGGCTCCCACCATCTATTGTTGGACTATAATTCCCATCATGCCAACTCATTATTATCTCAAAGCACAGTAGATGTAAGCACTTAGCATTGTGTGAAACCAAATGTGACCTCAACCTTCTTTGAAGATGGTTTAATGTAAAACCAGAATTGTTTTGTCATTATAAACAAAACAATGCTTGGGAGACAGGCACAATACTTTATACTTTGTTCACAGCCTACCAGTGACTTAAAACAGACCTGTTATTAAGGTGAAAGCAAGGGCAAGGGGGAATTCTGGGAAACTGGAAAGCCTCTTCTCAATTTACCCATGTGTGTAGTATGTGAGTGGGCTTTTACTGTGTGGATATTGACTGCAGTGAGAAGGAACATTCATAGTGCTACTGTCTGCCCCCTTTCCAGTCACCTGATAATTGGGAAAATGTTATAGAATCACTTTTTGATGTCAACATACTCTGTACATTTTAGCTGTGAATGAAAAATATAATTTGCTGGTATATTTTCCTTTTTTTTCTAGTCCTGATTCATTTAAATGTGACACCAATCACAACAGGACGATTATTTATTAAATTTTAATCACACTTGTGAAATCAAAATGACACATCTTCACCACATTGTAACAATTACAGATTAAAGTAAAATTGTACATAGCATTAAAAATAAACATTTATTTATAAAAATATAAACTTTAAAATGTCTTACGTTAAATCAACAAGTCCAGTTACATCCTACACCAAATAAACTGTACATCATTAACCCCTTGAGGACCAGAAGGGTATGCAATGATTTGCTTGCAAAGTGTTGCACACTTTTCTGGTCCTCAAGGGGTTAAGAAAAAGATTCCACAGGAACAAACATTTTATTTCTAGTCACTCTTTTGACTCACTTAGCAAATATCACCATGTTGCTTCAGTGTTCACATTAAGGCTATGTGCACAATGGCTACTTGAAGACCTTTTGTGAAACCAATTTCCTCCAATGGTACTATTCGTACTGGCAATTGTCACCTTCCAGAATGCATATGAATGCAGCATGTTGCAACTTGGATGCATTCTGTGATATCAAATTCCAAATTGCGCCATGCCTGATCTACACGATGTCCCACAAGCCAATGTGCAGATCATTCAAAATAGCAATATTGGATTTGTGATGCCCATCACAACATCCAGTAACTGGTCTACCCATGTGGTTGTTAGCCAATAATATATGGATGAGTCACATGTGGGGCGATTTTGTAAGACACCTTCTCAACGCGCCCCATGGTACAGAATCACTGAGGAAATGCAGGACTTTGGAGGAAGTGAGGACTGGTTGTTTGACATGTGCATAACAGAATGCAGACAAGTCACAAGAATGATCATAGCCTAAAGGGAACTGTGAATTTTGAAAAGGTGTCTCTAATGTCTACATGGGCAACTATTCCAGAGAAAGCCATTACACTTCTTGTATCAAAGTCACTCATATGTACTAGGCCTTAATATGATTATTACAGTAATCGGACGTGGATATTTAGGTGTCTTTCATACAGCAGTCAGTTATAACAATGTACTGTTTTTGCACTGCATTTAAACTCTGCTTTAGTGTATATCTAGAAAGTGGCATTTTAGTGTCATGAAAATGTGTGCATATATTTTCAAGGACACAAGAGCACTCACAGGGCTTAAATGTGTTTAAATTAAGAATTTACTGACAATGTTTCGGCCCTTCTCAAAACATTGACAATAAATCCTTACTTTATTTCCTTTTAAGCATTGTGAGTGCTCTTGAGTCCTTGAATACACAGAATGCTCAGGAAACCTGACATCTGACGGCTTCAAATGTAAGTGTTTCAACTTCTACATTTATATCCTATATAATAATTAGCTAGTGTATGTTTGTCAGAAGATGTCATGAGAGTAGACGGCTGCGCACTCTCCAGTCATGCGCAGCACAGACTGCCCACTCTGCGGCTGATAACGGAGGGAGGACTATGGTCTGAATTTGGAGCGCCCTGCTCCGTTATCAGCCGTGGCGCTGGCAGTCTCTACTGTGCATGGGTGTACCGCGGCCGTTGCTGCCTGCCACTGTGCCCCGTGTATACGGGCTGTTCATCTAGTATAAGAGGATTGTAGTCTTACCTGCTAAATCCTTTTCTCTTAGTCCATACAGGTTACTGGTAACTCTGGGTAGGCGATCCACCCCTTTAAGTAGGCAGAAACAATTCTAGAATTGTATGCAGGGGGTGCAGCCTACCTTCCCTCCTTGGCTGCAGCTAGCCAACCAGCTCTAGAAAGATTTGAGACACTAACTATTGACTAGATGGTAGAAGGGAAAGAAGACTCCTGTGAGCATGACCCCAAAGGACCCCCACAGTCTGCCACAGGAGAGCCAAGTATGGTCCCTTGACAGGGTGGGAGACCAGTAACCTGTATGGACTAAGAGAAAAGGATTTAACAGGTAAGACTAAAATCCTCTTTTCTCTGTCGTCCAATACAGGTTACTGGTAACTCCGGGATGTCCAACCACTGAAATTCCCAGAGGCGGGAAGTAAGGCAAGGGCCAGGCACAAGGCCCCCAAAGTCACCAGAATAGATATGAATCATCAGATCAGAGATAGCCCAACAAACAATGAAGTGTCAACGGACACTGAACAGGAGTAACAACACCCCAACTGTTACACAGCACACTGAACTAGAGCCAACGGGGCTCAAAAGTGAAGGAAGCACCAAGAACTGAAGAAAATCATAGACAAGCAAAACTGCCTCCAGGATTTTCCTCCTAAAGCTGGTGTCAGCCGATGCTAGTACATCAACACGGTAATGCTTCGAAAAGGTGTGCACAGACAACCAAGTGGCAGCCTTGCACAACTGATCAGCAGAGGCCTGATTCTTGTAAGCCCAAGAGGCCCCAATAGATCGAGTAGAATGAGCCGTGACCCTGAAAGGTACAGGCTTCTTCCTCAACTCATAAGCCTTCCGTATAGTGGACTTGATCTAAGAAGCAATAGTCACCTTGGATGCAGGTCTTCCTGCCCTAGCACCCTCAGGAATGACGAACAACGTGTCTGATTGTCTGATAGACTCAGTGCGATGTACATAAAACTTGAGACAACACACCACGTCTAACAAGTGGAGATCCCTCTCCTTGTCAGTGGTGGCGTCAGGCCATAAAGAGGGCACCACAATCTCCTGATTGATGTGGAACTCCTAAACCACCTTCGGGAGAAACTACTGAGAGGTGTGAAGCACTGCCTTATCCTTGTGAAACACCAAATAGGGTGGTTTACAGGACAGAGCATGTAACTCCGTGACACGGCGGACACACACAATCGCCAGGAGAAAGGCCAATTTCCACATCAACAGGTGTAGAGAAATA
The DNA here is from genome assembly GCA_037306005.1 of Rhinophrynus dorsalis. Taxonomy (NCBI): domain Eukaryota; kingdom Metazoa; phylum Chordata; class Amphibia; order Anura; family Rhinophrynidae; genus Rhinophrynus; species Rhinophrynus dorsalis. Next base: position 268,418,764 of record CM074721.1, on the reverse strand, counting down.
GTAGCCAAAGACTCAAATGGAGGGCGCTGAAGAATGCCCAAAAACACGTTAAGATCCCAAGGAGAAGCAGGAATCTTGAAGGCAGGATGAGTATGAGCAACGCCCTGGAAGAAAACCTTGACATCAGGAAGGATGGCAATGCACCTCTGAAAGAAAACAGAGAGAGCAGATGTCTGATCTTTAAGGGAATTCAAACTGAGGCCATTATCCACACCGTCCTGCAAAAAGGCCAGGACCGTAGGCAGATCAAATTCCTGAGACAGGTCCTTGTCAGCACACCAAGATAGGAAGGTCGACCAGACAAGATGGAAGATCTTGGAAGAAACAGGTTTGCGGGCACTAAGCATAGTAGCCACCACACCAGAAGAAAACCCTTTCTTCCTCAATATTGAGGATTCAATTTCCAGGCCGTCAATGCTAGAACATGAACATCCTCCTTCCACAGGTAACCCTGTAGAAGAGGATCTGGACGGCAAGGGAACCGGAATGGCTCTGTCACTGACAGATCCGTAAGCTCCGGAAACCAAGCCTGGCGAGGCCAGTACGGAGCAATCAGAATGACTGGACAATGCTCCAGTCGTAATTTCCGTAACACCTTGTGCAACATGGGGAGGGGAGGAAAAATGTAGGCCAGAGGGAATAACCAGGGAATGGACATTGCATTGACTGCCAGAGCTAGAGGGTCCCTCCATCGAGAGCAGAACCATGGAACCTTCCTGTTGTGTCTTGTGGGGACACCATTTCTGAACAACGAGGGTGAACACCTCTGGGGGCAGCTCCCACTCTCTGCTGTCCACTGTGTGTCGACTGAGGAAGTCCACCATGACGTTGTCTACGCCAGGAATGTGCACTGCAGATATGGCAGGAACGTGATCTTCTGCCCAGGACAAAATAGCCTTGACCTCTAACCAAGCAGCAAGACTTCTTGTTCCGCCCTGCTTGTTGATGTAAGCCATGGCAGTGGTGTTGTCGGACTCTACCCGGACTGGCCAGTCTTCCAGCTGAGATGTCTAATGACGAAGGGCATGAAATATTGCGCTCCAACACCTTGATGGAAAGGAGAGATTCTTCCAGAGACCACCGACCCTGTGCATTCAGGCAACCCAGGGCCGCTCCCCATCTGGAGAGGCTGGCATTCGTTGTCACCGTGGTCCAGGAGGAAACTAAGACCACTAGGACTAGTCTTCAGAAGGTCCGGCCAACCCCTGCACACCTGAATCACAAACCACTGGTGTTCCCTGGTATGTGCCATGGCAAACGGTACCGCCTCTATGGTGGAAATTAATTTCCCTACAAGAGATGACAGCTTCTTGGCTGGAACTGAATCCTGAGCCAGTATTGCAGAAACCCTGTGGGCGATCTGGTGAGCCACCTGGTACGTGAGAAACATCATGTTCTTCTGGGTATAGAAGAGGAGGCCCAGGAAAACTAGAAGCTGGGATCGGACAAGGTCTGATTTGTCCAAGTTGATGATCCACCCATGGTGGGTGAGAGCATGAATGCATAGCTGAACCTGCTGATGAAGAAGTTCCGCAGGAAGAGGCTTTCAGAAGCAGGTCATCCACATAAGGAGTAACTCTGACGCTGTCTTGCTGGAGGACAGACACTAAGGCACCCAGGACACGGTTGAAGACCTGAGGAGCTGTCTTCAGACCAAATGGAAGAGCTGAGAACTGAAAATGGAGTTGAGATCCTTCAAGTCTAAAATGGAAGACAACCGCCATCCTTCTTGGAGACCACAAAGAGTTTTGAGTAAAAACTCATACTTCTGTCCTGAATTGGAACCGGCTCTAGAATGTCCTTGTCCAGAAGAGCCTGAACAGCGACGTCGAACAGACGGCGTTTCTCTGCGTCCTGAGGTGTATGAGAAGGAAGAAAGTGAAATGGAGGAAGAGAGACGAAAGGGATCCTGTACCCTTCCGTCACCACCTGAAAAAACCCATGGGTCCGACACTGAATCCTCCCAAATGCTGTGATGGTGGAGCAGATGACCACCCACAGCACAGTGCGGACCCGGGTTCAGTGAGTCATGCCATAGTAGGCTTGGAAGCCTTGGGCTTGGAGGAGACCTTGGGCTTCCATTGCTGTTTGGGCTTGGAGGAGGTACGCGGAGCTGAGAGAACCGTCTGGTATGCCGTATGTGTCTCATTCTGAAAGGAACGAAAATACCGGTTATGCTTAAGCGGTGTTTTCTTCCTAGGAACTAAGGGTAGAAGTGTACTCTTACCCCCGTAGCCTCACTGATCAAAGCCTTGAGATCTGGCACAAACAAAGAAGTGCCTTGAAAAGGCAAGGAGAGCAATGCTTTCTTAGAAGCAGTGTCAGCAGACCAGATCTTGAACCAAAGAGTCCGTCTGGCAACCACAGACATGGTGGAAACCCTAGCCACCAAACGGATGGCATCAAATAGGGCAGCAGAAACATAGTGCTGTGCCTCAGAAATGTTGGCAAGGAGGTGCAACTTATCCGAAGTAGGAGCACCCTGACGGACAGCAAGAGTGAGCTGTTCAGTCCAGACCGCAATGGCCCGGTTCACCCATGCTGCTGCGAATGCTGGACACATGGCAGAACTAGCAGTGGCAAAGATGGACTTGAGGGAGACCTCAAGTTTCTTGTCAATCCAGTTCTTTAGAGCAGATGCATCAGACACTGGCAAGGCAGTAGACTTGAATAGCTGGAGATAGGAGCATCCACTTTAGGAGGATGAACCCACTGAGCAAGCACTGAGCAAGTAAGGGGCATTTTAGGCTCCTGAAACACATCAGGGGGGTCAAAAGGAACCTCCTGAACTAAGGGAATGTATTCAAGACAGCCCTGATCAGGCCCTCAGCGGAGGGCTCAGGATCAGCCTCAAAATGATCCCCAAAAGACTGAGGAGAGCCCAGAGCAGAACATTCCTCAACATCTGAATCCACTAGGAGTTCCTCTTCAGAGGAAACTGACACGTCAGGTATTCCCTGAGGTTTGGGCAGGGAAGACTTGATGGAGGAGGGGGTCTCCCAAGAATGAAAGACCCCCTGTAACTGGGATGGAAAGAGTTGCAAAGTGCAAAGTGGACCTGAGGTCCCTAGTAGCAGCCTTGAACTATTGCACCCAAACTGGCTCTAATACATGGCTGGAGGTCCCTGGAAGGCTCTCAGGGACATCAGAACATGCTGGGCATAAATGACCTGTGAATTCTCTAGGTAACCCTGAATGACAGGAAGAGCAATGTGCAATAGGGGATACAGAGACCCCAGCATCCTTAGTCTTAGGTCTGCCCCCCAGCTCCAATGGTATAGACATTCTCACAGTGTCAGTAACCTTATTGTATAAGAAATGACCCAATTATAGTGTGTATGATTAAAGTTTCACCCCAGAAATTGCTAAAATAGACTTATCTTGCGGGCGAAGGGTTAATCAGCAAAGGAGAGTGCAAGCCCTGCGTAGGATACTCACTCTGGAAAGATCACAAAATGGTTGCAGTGGTGGGAGCCAATCAGAAACGAGCGCGCAAAGCAAGCGATCATGGGAAATTTAGTTTTCCCACAAAAGTGCCTCAAACAGTGGCCAAAGCCCCCTGAGCCCCCCAACACACTAGAAATATGAACCGGGTGATAGAGCAAGGGCAGTCAAGTAAATGAGTGATCTCTGAAGTCGCTAGGTTAAACGGTTGCAAAGATATGTCCCAAACTGTACAGTCCCATAGGAGTGAATGGAGCAATGGCGCCTATGCAGTAAAGCAGGAACTCAATTTTTACAAAATTGAAGGTATAATATTAAAAGACATGAAACATCACTAAAACATGTTAGGAAACCCAAAAAACACTGAACCAGTAGGAAAAGTGTCAGAAAACCCCCCAAATGAATGCCAAACCAGCAGCTAAAGGATTAAATACCACATAAACCTGCTCCAAACACCCAACAGACATACAGATAGACCCAGTGAGCGCTGGAGTGTGCAATAGGAACTCCAAATGAAAAACCCCTGTGTGGAGGGGCACTGTGGGACATGTGGACCTGCAGCTCTCAAAGGGTTGCTCACCTTTCCTGCAAATCTTCTGTCTTCAGATTACCATGTTTATAGAAGAAGCCTCGGTGGGTGACTCCTGAGGAAAGAACTAATGGTGGTATTCCATTTCTAACAGAAAAATAAAAAACTTTTAAAGCTATAGAAGAACTGTTCTCTTGCCTGTGTTATCTTCACCAAGGAACAAATCTTTCTGGAGCTGGTTGCAGGGAAGGTAGGCTCCACCCCCTGCATATAATTCTAGAATTGTTCCTGCCTACTTAAAGGGGCGGATCGCCTACCCAGAGTTACCAGTAACCTGTATTGGACGACAGATATATATATATATGTATATATAATTCCAACACAAGTCTTTCTGTTAAACAAACAAAAAGACACTTATTTCTACAAGTATAGTATCCCTCTGAATAATTCTGTGATTGCTGTTGGAACATATAACACACTGTGAAGCAATGGGTCTTATGTATTATGCAAAAAAGCTTGGTAAATGAGGAGCAGAGCAGGTGGCATCAATCAGGCTTGTGTAGCAAATGGGCTTGAACAGGGCATCTCTGTGGCTGTGACACTTTTCAAATAGTGATAACTTAAAATGCTTGGATTTCTCCCTTCACAACATCCTGGTGGTGGAAATGACTTCTTTGCCTTCACAATGGAATCAGAGGTTATGGGGCCTCCTAATGTGGTGGAAGTCCATGGAAAACAACATGGTCTACATCTCTGTTAAGATGTAAATTGTATTGTGTTTTACAACAGCTAACTTGTATTAAAAGGGAACTTTACCTATAGGAATAAGTGGTTCTTAACTAACAGAAGGTCTCACCTAGGTAGACGTCCATCATACAGCAATCAGGTATAGCTATACACTTTTGTACCAGAACTATTAGTCTGTAGCTGAATACTGGCAGTATCTGAAAATGCTTACATGTTCTACAGAATCATGGGAGGGAATTTTAAATGGTTTATTTCATTCAGAATGCTATTGCCTTCTGTGAGGAAGCATTTACTAATGGCAAACTAAAATGGAACAAATTAAATGATGGAAACTCAGATATAATGAAAAAAAAAACAATACATGACTGTTGAATGAAGGACTCCACCCTAGGTAAGTCCTCCTGTTAAACACAGTAAGACAGACTTAATTCTATAGTTCCTCTTTAATAACAATAAAACAGTGTATATTGACTTTTTTTCATATTTGCTCACCCAGGAAAAATATAGCTAGTGATGCCTGAGTATATATTCAGGTGAGTACTTTCAGTAGAATGACCAATATTTCCCATAAATCTAAGCCATTGACCATTGTGTCATGCACTTCCAGTATAAAAAATGATGGCAAACATGCATGAAGTTGATGAACAAGCCACTACAGTGAGTAGTGTTCCCTCTATAGTGAGCAACCCAGAACTGAAGGAGTTAAAGAATAGTTTTTATGCAGGGCTGCATTGGAATAATAGATGCAACATGTAGGTCTAATGTGTTTTAATTACTTTTGAACTCTTTCAATATTGGGTCGCTCACTGGTGCTCGTCTTGGAGGTAACAATGCCATCTCTCCTTTTCCTATTATACTCTATAGGGCCTATTCACTAAGATCTTTCCATCTTGAAAATGTTGCTCCAAAGAATAACAGAGAGAGTTGTCTCACTGGAGTCACTTCTCACAGCTTAATTCATCTTCCCAATTTGTAAGATTTCTTCTACTGATTGGCAGTATTTGCCTTAATAAAAGTGCTATACATGTAAATTACAAATGAACACAGCAGATAAAGACCTCACATTCATTTGGAAAGAGGTGTAACACTAGTAGAGCTCAGTTCAATGTAGATTGACAATCCCTTTGTAGAACATGAATGGGGTGCAATTTCTTGATTGCTATGTTGAAAACTTGCCATTAATTAACCCGTTAGATGCTAGGGAAATCTCCAACGCATTGCAAAATAATGTATTGGAGATGTATCTAGCATCCATGGGATTAATGGGTTAAACACAACAAATAAGTATCTAGAAATCCACAACAGAACATATTACTTCTGCCAGATTTAGGAAATCATTATAGTTGGTATTTATCTGGTATCATCCTCTCTACGGCAGTAAACACAGCTTTTCTGTAGCTGCACCTTCTTTTATGCAAAGTTCTCTAAATAGTGCAATTAAAATAAAAACATAAGAAGCATGTCCCACAATGCCATCATAAACATTGAAGAGGTACACAACAAAACATTGTTTCAACTTGAAAAACAAAGTCAACAATTCAGTAACAGTCACGTTTAAGTTATAAGCATGGTCACGTATCCATACTGGAATCCATGTTGTGTTCTGGAGACAGAAGGCAGGGATAGGGGGCAGCACATTTTATGTTTACATATGTTGTGTTCACAAGCACATAGTGTTCCCCTATGAAAGTTGAGAATATTGAAGAAATCCTTGCGACAAGTTCAGAAAATGTTGGACGTAATTCTGGTTTTGGATGCCAGCATTTCAGCATGACGTCAAATCTGTTTGAAGAAAAGTCAGTAATGTTATATTTGAATATTTAAAGAGCTATAAAAAAATAACTAACACAGAACACGCCATATATAATATATAACATACATTTTGTAAATCAAAGTAAGGATTCAAACTACAAAAAAAACCCCAGTAATTGTTAAATGTCTCTTTACTGAGTTTCAGGTTCCTCTTCTATTCAATGGTTTAAACTTTTCTTATTTTTAGGATTTGAAATATGGTAGTTTTTAAGCCTTCAATAATGGATTATAAATGATATATTATTTAATATGAATACAGATTTTTGAAGTAACTTTAAAAAATTCAATATAAGAATTTGACACATAGAAATCCCCACCAATTGTACAAGTTAAATATTTTTATGAGAAGGGCAGCGTGTCTGGAAGGTGTTTGAGTGAGACAAGAGTTCTTGAGCTTCTTAATGACCAATGTAGAATCTAATGTCATATGTGATTATGGGCTTTTACACATGCCAGAAATTTGGAACGTAGCATCCACTAAGACGTAGGGAATTGATGGACCCTTGTTTGAGACTTTTTGGACTACCATAAAATCTCGGGTATAATACGCACAATTTTACCCCACTTCACCTTATGTGAAGTGGGGGGTGCGTATTATACATGAGAGTTTAAAAAATAAAATAGGGTGGCCGATCCCTTCCCTCCCTCCCCCGGGTCAAACCCGCTCTCAAAACAAGCCTTACTAGCTTGAAGTTAAACTTGAAGTCCGCATCTTCTTCTGTGGATAAGGCAAAATAAAGCGTTATGCACAGCTTCCTTGCGGGCGGCACACTTCCCTTTGCCGCCCGCTTACATCAATGGGCTTGCAGGACCTTCCGCCTACAGCCAATGATAATGCCCTGATACACTGTCTAACTTACCTTGTATTGCAATGCATATGCTCATCCAGTACCATGGACATGCCGCTTCACAAGAACATTCCCCATGGGGAAATGGAGCACACAATTCTTCTATTCTCCATTGTAACACTCCCTTTAGGGGCCACTTCTGTATGTTTCTGACAGAATCCCTTTCTCTGGAAATCTGCTCATTATCTTCTGTTCATGGATGCTGGTTTGATACTTTTTATTCGTAGGTGCCATTGCACATCTTCTTCTTACTATATGACGGATTATGTTCCCTCATCAGCCCTCTTAAGGACATATGCCTTCTATCGAGTATATATTACCTTGCCAGGGTTTTTTCCTCTCCTCTCCCACCGCTTCCGGGAGTTGGGGATCCAGATGAGACCCTGGGTGGCATTGGGGATGGGGGCGGGATGCTGGATAGGACTACATTGCGGGCAACGGATGTGTTTCAGAACAATGCTCTGTTTAGACCTTCATATTGTGTATTAGCATTATGGGAATGGAATGTACAATGGAATTGTGTGGTATAGCTCTCTGAAGTGAGTTCATGTTGTTTATATTGCTTTTTAACCACTTATTTTTCTTCCTCTGTTTCTGCTCTCTACTTCTTCTGCTTTTCTCCTCTTCTTTAGATCATGCCTGCAGAGTCCTGCGTGGACCCACTATAGGCTCTGGGGTCAGAGGACTCACCCATTGTTCCCATATGTTTTCCAACCTTTTTTTGACTTATGACAACCACACATACTTCACACCACTTGTATCTCACACACCATTTAAAAATTTGGAAGGTATAAATCACCCCATCAGGCATAAGAAAATATTAACCCTTTGAGTGCCATGCGTTGCGTACCCCTCTGGCACTCAAAGGGTTAAATCATCTAAATTCTTTACACACCTAGATTGCCCTATTACAAGGCACACTTAACAAAGGGGGAGCATTTCAAACTGAATCGGGACTTGGGGTAGTACTGTATCTTCTCCCATTCTTTTTCAAGCAAAAGAGGCCATTCTCATTTCAACGCTTAGACAAGGACTTAAATTCAGAGGTATGTGATTATATTATTATTAGTCTAATCGATGGCTCTTCTTTCACCATCTGAAACCTCTACACCCCAGATACTACTGACTCATCTTTTTTTCACTAATCTTCCAGGATTTTCTTAATTTCTCTTCTAAATATGTACTGGTGGGGGTGGTAATTATACTTCTTCCTAAACCTGGTAAAAATCCCCTATTGGTTTCCTTCCATCTCTCAGTATCCTTACTGCATACAGATTTTAAATGACCGAATACAATTTTAGCCAATAGACTCAAATTAATGTTGCCTTCTATCATTACTCCAGAGCAAACAGGATTTATTCAAGGCAGGCATTCAATAAGATCACGCTTTAGCTTCTTTAATTCACACTAAAAACCTGCTAAACAGACTATGCTAGTTAATTTAGATGAAAATATTTCATCTTCTACCTTTTAGAATTCTGGCAGTTTGGGTCCCAGTTTATTGAAACTATAAAACTGATTTATAAGACCCCATCAGCTATGTTGACAAGCAATAATATTAACTCCACAATCTTTACCCTACAAAAATGTACACCCATTTTTCAAATGATGGCTTCAGTCTTTTGACCTTTGGAGGAGACTGCTGCTCTCATTTGTGAGCAGAATTAATTTTAACAAAATGGTCACACTCTTTAGAATCCTGTATCTCATACAGTTGCCATATTATACCTAAAATAGATATCCACAAAAATGTATATGGAGCTCAAAGAGACTAAAAATAAGCTTTACTAATTTTGCATATGGAGGTTTCAGTCACCCAAACTTACATTTATATAATATTGTGAGCCTTTTGAGATGATTGCCAAAACGAAGGTTTCTGTTGATTGTGAAAGAGATCAGAACTTCATCCCTTAAATAAGTCTGACATTACTCTTCCATGCCCGAAGGTCCAACATTCCCACTCGTTGTCATACTAAACCGTTACTAACAAGCACAATCTGAACATGGCAGTCAGTGAGGCAAAATTTGTTTGCCAGTAGATACACTTCAATATTTCTGACTCTTCTAGGGAATCCAAACTTTCAGAATCGAAGGGTGGACTTAAGATTTATATATTGGGAATCCAGAGCTGTGGAAATGCTAGGGCAGATGCTTCATCCTGCCTCTGGAGTTCTTTATACGTTTTTGGAACTTCAGACTAAATATAATATCCCAGCTAACCAAAGAAACATAGTTCATCACACATTTATACATTGATCTTTCCGCCTGCAGATTTAGGCAATGTAAAGTTAGGTGTGGTACATAGGCTTCTGGATGCTCCTGAGCCTGCAACAAAATGATTAGTTGCAAGTTTTATGGTTAGCTTGAGAAGCTCCCCGCTATTTATTTCCATGAACACTCTTATTGGCTTCTCCATAGGGCATATGTTCCTCCAACAATAGCACATAAAATATACATATCTGTTGTGTACCAATAATAAACCTGGTAATAAACAGACATAGAACCTACGTTCAAGTAATATAGATGACTCAGAAGAAGCAAGGTATAATGATAATTTATATGAAGATTAAATTATGTGCGGTACTATACATATAACCAAATAAATATTAGCTCAAAATCAGAAGAAGACAGCCAAGAAAGAACACAGTAACAATACTGGCAAGGAAATAAGGTACAAATACTGGCAAGGTTACCAGTTCATTAGAGAAAATCCAGAAGTGTAGTCTGGCAGTCTGAGGTCAGGGCAGGAGGCAAAGTTTCACAGGCAGTAGGAAAGTAATAGGGTCAAAAACCAAGAAGAGATCAAGAAACAAAGATGCTGAGGCCAAAGCCAAGAAGCTTACAATTGTGCGCCGATATGTGGAAGAGAACTCTTTAAATAGGGCTCGTAGACAGTGTCATCACATTGATGTTGACAAACACACATCCGAAGTCGGCATAGTGTTAATCTGATGGAGCATTTGCTGAAGAGAGCAATGCCGGAGGCTTCCCACAATGGTACAGCGCTCCCTGAAGGTACAACACTATATGATACAGATTGTTGTCTGAAATGTTCACTACCACAGGCCTGTTTCCTGAATTCCATTTGGTCATGACCCACATACAAACATTCTGGAAGAGGATACTCTGTTTTATCCTCTCCTCACGCAATTTTAGTATCTGCTTGAGTAACTCTGCTTTTCTCCTGGGATTATATCCTCAGGAAGAATCTAGGACCAACATTAAAATGATTTTGATGAAATTATCCTATACTATAATTCACTAAGGATGTTTGTCAGAAGCTGTCATGTGCACCGCCCAGGAAGGTGCACAGAGAGGACTCTGGTCTGAATTCAGAGCGCCCCGCTCTGTATCACTCACGGCGTGGGCAGTCTGTACTGCGCATGACTGCAGCGCTGCCTTTGTTGGCCCATTTACACGGGCTTTAAAACTAGTACAATAATAATAGACATAAAAATTATATTAACCAACTGGACTCTACCATCTCCCCCACCGTTTCAGCAGTGGAAGCTACATATGTTACTAAATGCCTTATATTAGTGTTAATGTTTGTACTGAAATCTATTCTGTCAACATCCACCAACCTACTTTGTAATTTATATTTGTTGGAAAGTAACTAAACATGATGCACTGACAATAAGAAGTTTATGGAAAAAAAAGTTTTATGCTGTAAATATTTTACTGACGGTAATCACTGTTTATTTTAAATATGTAAAGTAAGCTATAAAGGCCTAGGGCAAGAATTCAAGTGACATGCCTCCCAACATTCCAAATAGCCAAAGAGGGTTAACTGTGTTTTAGGTGGTGTTGCTGGGAGTGTGGCTGGTGGTCGGGGAACTACAAAGAAACTTTAGGTTATTTCATGAACTCTTGACTCCTCTTTGTATTACTGAATAAATGATTTAGTTCAAGACCAAAGTAATTCATATACACAGACTACTTTGCAAACATATATTCTGAAGTTTAAACAAACATTAATGTGAGTTTTATTGTTGTGGAGCAACATGATAGACTTATATACACTCTACACAGTCGGATCGCCAAAAAGATGCACATGAGAGTGGGAAAGTGGGACAGAGGGATTTAGGTCTCAAAGAGGGTCTGTCCCTCCTAAAGAGGGACACTTGGGAGGTATGAAGTGATGATGTGGACTATAGCACTCCATATCAATTTCATGAATTTAAAATGGCTACCTGGTAAACAGGCCTGACAGTCACAATCTACTTATTTGTCTAACAATATACATAAATATTGTCATTTATTGTATCTTAATAAAATGAAAATAATACATTTTTCAGGATTTTTTTTTTTTCAAAACAAAATTACCAGTGCAGTGCATATTGCACATAAAATGTTGAGAATTAATTTTTTTGGTGATGTTAATGAATTCCATTTCTAAAAAATACATAGGTGTAATTGTCAATGGATTTGCAGTGTCAAAATCATAAAATTTCATTACAAAGGGAGAGAAGGTTGTTACTTACAATGGATCAGGACAGTATTCAGGTTGCAACAGTCTTCGTCCTTGTAGTAAATAAATAGTTATATCAAACGAATTAACATCAGGGTATGGTGGTGCTCCTCTTGTCATTAGCTCCCACAACAGTATTCCAAATGACCACTAAAATGAAATTAGCTTGATTAGATAAACAAGTAACATTAATGTAAGATTTATTTATTATATTACTAAAATGTAACTATCCTTCTGTGAAAAATAAGTCCATCTGTACCATCTTCAAGACATCAACTGTCAATGTGCTGCTCTGTGCACATCCATTTTTATAGTATTCTTTTCTTTATAACATCTGTAGCTTTAAGGCACTCATTGCTCAGACTGCCACAGACAGACATATTCATGTAAAAATAGATTTTATGTTTAAATCACATTCATACAGACACCTAAAAATTGGTCCACACTGATATGTATATATGCAAGTAATATGTAATTATATTAATAATAAGTGTCCGTATTTCTATATAACACTGACTTTGTTGTAAAATTATATTGCAGCAACAAATCCAATTTTGTGTTTCTTTGCCAAACTGCATGGTACAATGTATGAAAAACAGGTCCTACAGGGGACCTTACAGCAGAATTATATACATACAACACAGCATTATCAGAGGAAAATGCCACAGTTACACCTTTAGAGACCAGAGGGGTGATCAATGCACACTACTCTACTCTAGCTTCCTGGATTACAATAGAGTGTAACTGAGTGGCATCTGTTAGAATATCTATCCTAGTTGTTTTTAACCAGGGTTCCTGAATTGGAAATGTATAATTAGCAAAATAATTATGCACAATAGGTTCTATATTTTTATTATGATTCTGAGGTCTAAGAATAATTATGTAATTATATATTTAATTATCTTTCCCCTTCAATACACCCTTTCAAATTCTTAAGGTTGTCCAGAAAATTCCATCCTGTACACTGGAGATGCTTTCAGTTAAAAACAAACAAAGACCGATGACCTATGTTATAACCACATAGCAAACTATGGGAAGGTAATTTGGTGCAGTGTACAACTGTGTGGAACACAGTGGACACCAGAGTAGGTACGTGTGGAGCATCCTGGAGATCCAGGGAAGCGAAACATTCCCCCAACACATGGCAGTGATGACAGAAAGCAGAGATTCCATCTTGAAGATTGGACCTAGATATACTGGTTGATACACTTCAAGTCCAGGATAAGGACAGCAGACGCTGTCCTTTTTTGAAAAAAAAAAAAGATTGGCGTAAAATCTGGTGACACATTCCTGGGCTGGAACACACACCACCATCTGCTTTTTCAGCACAGAGGATACTGCCAGTCATTCTGTTTCGCTAATTTAGAGTCATTTTTCAAGGTTCTAGTTCCCCTTTAAATCAATGGAAATTTTTTTGTCCCCGTAATGAAGTTGGTTTGCCCCTGAATTACTCCATTCCTTTTTTTGTACAGCAGCCTCATTACATACTAAGAATTTGTCTGCTTTACTGCTGAATTAAATAGAAAATCCTATATTTATCTCTGGGCATAAAAACAAAATTGGTTCTTGTTAGAATTAATTTTCCTTAAATACTAGCTGTAATAAACTGATTTGTTTGTGAGCTAAGCTTATGTGGCATTTTATAGTTCTTGCAGAAGAGTTCTCTGCAGATATCACGTTTATGAGGTATTAATATTTCTTATGAAATTACCATTCCTAGATTATTTGCTTTCAGCCCAGTGTGCAAGAGATACCTCCAACATATTGCTTTGCAATGCACTGGAGACATATTAGCACCCAAAGGGTTAATATATGCTACAAAATTAATGTTGTAAGATAAAATATCATATATCTCATACCTGGGAGCTCTCTGTTTCTGCTATGGAGAGACTCTGTTTTTCAAATGTAGTTACTCAGTCTGTGGGGACAGAGGCTGATTCCCTGGCTTGGTGAGTTTGCAGGCAACCCTGCCCACATCCCCCACCTGTTCTACCCACTCATGCAAAAATTTTCCAGGTCAAACGCTGCCTTTCCTTCCTCTAAACCCATCCACCCTGATTAAGCCCCACCCATATTATGATGCAACTTGAATCATTTGGACTCACCCATCCCCAGCCCATCTTTGTACTCTGGGGGCTGACAAAAAGCAGGTTCCCAGGTATGCTTATTACCCCAGGTATACCAGTCATGTATATTTATATAATTATTGTGTGTGACAAAAGGCCTTACCTAGTTAGCAGTCCATTATATAGCAGTCTCTTTGTCAGGCCTACATTGTATTGAAAGCTTGCATTCTAAAGCTACTCAGCCAATAACTGTATCACTTTTACTCTGCCAGTCTCCTGCCTGTTCTACTGCTATCATGGTACCAACTTTTGCCTATGTTTAAATAGAACTGTGCATGTATACAAAGAGCCTGATAGAGCAGGGAATCCTGTCCTACTGATTGCTTTTATTGCACATCTTAAATTATTATACTGCCAAGTGTAACAAGATACATACATCCTTTGTCACATATAAATAAAACTCCTATTTTATACATAGACTGGGTTTTATATGAAATTCATAAAACATGAGATTATTAAATAAGACATAAGCCCTTAAGATCTTAAAATGCATATTAAGCCTTTCTGACAATTTTATGACATGTTTCTTCAACATTTATACTACGAGTTGCAAAGCAAGGAATTGCAGTGCTCTGGTTCTTAAAGAGTTAATGATTATTAAATGCACAGTCCTTAATTCCTCAAGACACAAGGCCACATGAAGCGTGCCGTCTATTGGTGCCTAGCTGTGGCTCAGATAATTATGGTTACTGATAAAATACATATTAAATATGACGTATAATTACCACATCAGATTTTGTAGTGAACTTCTGTGTCTGCAGGCTTTCCAATGCCATCCATTTCACTGGCAGTTTTGCTCCAGTCTTATTGTGAACACTGTAGTACTCCTTGTCATATACATCCCTAGCCAGACCAAAGTCAGCTACCTTCACTGTGAAGTTCTCATCCAGCCTACACACAAAATGACACAAAATGTTTATGAAAGAGGTTAGTTTTCACACTATTTGTTATTTTCTTCTATATATATATTTCTGTTGTGTTAACCCTTTGAGTGTCAGAGGAGTATGGAACGCATTGTCCTGCAATGCTTTCCATTCCCCTCTGGCACTTAAAGGGTTAATGAATACATGTTTATACACATATAGTTTTAGATCCTAAAACAAGATTTGCCAGCTGTGGGTCCTCCAACCATAGGGAACCACAATTCCCAGTATCCACAGCTAAGATTGGCCCACTAGAATCTTACTAAAGAGAGTAACAAGTTCAGCTACAGACTACAAAGGAGTTCTAGTGTAAAACACAAATACAAAAATAAGTAAACAGATACACTGGAGTGCAGAGTGATGCAGGCAAGTCCGTCTATTTAACAGATTGAGCCGGTTAATTCAAGTGCTCACAATCCATTTATATCCCTTTAATGAACCCTTTGATTGCGAGAGAGTTATCCAACATCCATTGCGTTGCAATGCCTTGGATACCTCTCTGGCACTCAAAGGGTTAAACTTTACTTCTGACAGATAATAATACATTCCAACCCTAACACTGTGTCCTTTGAATACTTGTTTGATACTTTTGATCTATCAGACTAATGTACCAAGAAGTACTGGAATAATTCTGGTGCAAATCAACCAATGCCTTGGATAGATCTCTAGCATTCAAGGGGTTAAAAGCCGTATTTAAATCAACGGAAGTTGGTTTGCCCCAGGACCACTCCAGTTCTTCTCTATACATCAGTGTCTTTTGTTATTTCTTGTAAGAAAGTTACCAGTTTGCAGTACAAAAAGAGAGATGTTATAAGTAGTCTGATACCTCTTACTGGACCAACATATGTTTGCAATTATTTGTGTCCAGATCTCATAGGGTTCTTTAGTGTAGGACACAATGATTCAAAATCATACAAATTATAGTCTGGCAGCAGCTGGAGCGCTTTACGTTGCCCACCACTGGCCTAATGTACACTGGTAGAAGTTGCTGGGTGTAGGCATTCAAGACACTGGTCACAAAAGAATGATTTATTTGCAAAGTGCTTGGATTATATTGCAGTAGTCATAAGAAAAGTTATATATTATTGATAATTATATAACTAGCAATGTTGTGACAGCTTTGCCCATCTGTTTTTGTGTCTTGTGTGGTTTGTATTGTTTTTCATTCATATTGTATGTACATGTATTGCAAGGACTGACATGCAATATTACATACTGAACAAATCACCAAACCATGTAAAGAACTAGCAGTGCAGTTCAGTAAGTCACCACTTGCCATATATGGACATACTAACTCAATTACAAACACCAGTAACCCCAAATTCTGTATATGGCCCTAAGTAGGTGTCCAAAAGTTGTATTATAAATATTATTTGAATTAATATACTGGAGCAATCACAATATTTATATTGATGTCGACATGATTGTGTGTAATCTGTTGGATGCTAGAGAGGCCTTCAACACATTGCGTCAGAGAAAAGATAAAAAGAGAGAGGGGTTTTTAGACCCTAGAGAGAAGAATACCTTAAGCTGCAGACTGGCAATGCCCAGAGACAGTAACTGGAGGGGAGGATGGACAGTATGAAAAGGGAGCAGTGACAGTGTGAGTGGGGAGGAGGGAGGGGATTGCACATACATCTGCAATGCACAGTATATAAAAACAGTTGATTTGGTTGTAATAAATAAAAAAAAAATAAAGTATCTACTAAGAACACAGACTAAGCTTCTGTCTGTCCCTTTAAATCAAGTCAAACCCTTGGCTTTTCACTTTTAACAGACTTTCAACAAATGTCATAAAATACACAACACACATTCTTTGTTCTCTCATGTAAGTTTTATTGCTGAAGAGCAGTATGATGCACTTATATACACACCATACAATCTGATTTCCAAAAAAGAGGGACATCAGGGTGGAAAAAAGGGACAGCGGGATTTAGGTCTAAAAAAGGGACTGTCCCTCCTAAAGAGGGACACTTGGGAGGTATGAAGTGATCAACATGACAAAATAATCTCACTGACCACTGCAATATATAATAATCTGTATACAACATATATGACCTAAGCAATATAATACCCATCTGCATCAGGAGTGGGCAGCCATTGACTCTGCAGCTACAGATGTGTTACAATTTCCATCATCCTTAGGTGAAAGGGAGGGTGGACAATGTTAATGTGGAGTGAGGGAAGGATAGTGTGAACAGGGAGTTAGATGAGCACGGACACAGAATGGTAAGGGAGAGAAGCGTGGATAGTGTGAAGGTTGCGGGAGCGAGAGTGTAGAGTATGAGCTGTGAAGGACAGTGTGAATGGGGAAGAGGGAGGGAAGCACTGACAGTGAGAATGGAGAGTGACTGCAGGAAGAGTGTGAAACAGCCATGAGGGAGCAGGGAGGCGCACCTTCAATATTATAAAAGAGGCTTCAGCATAAGGAGTGCCCTCAGCCACCCAGTTTCGCTGACAGGGAGTGGCTGACAGTGAACTAGAAAAGTAACATAGTAGATAAGGCTGAAAAAGACATGCGTCCATCAAGTCCAGCCCATGCCAATAACACCCCTGTTGATCCAGAAGAAGGCAACAAAAAAGCCCTCTGGAGCAATTTCCAATGTAGTCCCAAGTGTGTAAGTGTGTGTGTGTGTGTGTGTGTGTGGGGGAACTATTCCTTCCTGACTCCAACTGGTAGTCCAATACTTCCCCGGATCAATATCCTGTTTGCTTTGAAGCCATCTGTCATAATTGTCAATATTGTTCTGTGCTAGATAGGCATCCATTGCTTTTTTGAATGCAGTTGCATTATCTGCAAGCACAACATCCCGAGGCAAAGAATTCCATTGCCTTACCGCCCTTACTGTAAAGAATCCCTGCCTATGTTTTAGTCAAAAGCTCCTTTCCTCAAGTCTTAATGGATGACCTCTTGTTCTTAGCTCAGCTCTTTGCATAAATAATTAATTGGATAGTTCTTTGTATTGACCTTGAATGTATTTGTAAATGGTAATCATATCACCCCTTAGACGTCTCTTCTCTAATGTAAACAAACCCAGTTTGGCTAGTCTCTCTTTGTAACTCAGATCCTCCAATCCCTTTATCAGTTTTGTTGCACGTCTCTGCACCTTTTCCAGTTCAGTAATATCTTTTTTTAGAACAGGCGCCCAAAATTGTAGTCCATATTCTAGATGAGGCCTAACCAAGGATTTATATAGAGGTAGGATAATATTAGCATCCCTTGCTTCTACACCTCTTTTTATGCAGGCTAGTACTCTATTTGCTCTTGCAGCAGCTGAGTGACTCTGCACACTGCTGTGAAGTCTATTGTCTATCAGTTCTCCTAAATCTTTCTCTAATGAGGATTTCCCAAGTTGTTTCCCATTTAGAGTATATGTAGCAAGTTTGTTTCTACAACCCAAATGCATAACCTTACATTTATCTACATTAAATGTCATCTGCCACTTTTCTGACCATTCACTTAGTTTGTCTAAATCCTTCTGTAGGGAAAAAACATCCAGCTCTGTATGTATTTCCTTACATAGCTTAGTGTCATCAGCAAAGATTGAGATGCTACTTTCAATTCCCACTTCTAGATCATTAATAAACAAATTAAAAAGCATTGGGCCCAGGACTGAACCCTGCGGCACCCCACTTATAACCCTAGACCAATTTGAAAAAGTTCCATTTACAACAACTCTCTGCCATCTATCATTTAACCAGTTCTCAATCCATGTACAGATAACACCGCCCAAACCGAAGCCTTTTAATTTATGCAGTAACCTGTTGTGAGGCACTGTGTCAAAGGCTTTTGCAAAATCCAAGTATACTACATCAACAGCAATTCCCCTGTCCAAATTACTACTCACTCTTTCATAAAATGCAAGTAAATTAGTCTGACATGATCTGTTCTTCATGAAACCATGCTGATTCCTACTAATGATATTGTTTGTCTTCACAGAGTTCTGAATACTGTCAGTTAATAACCCTTCTAGTATCTTACCCACTATGGAAGTCAAGCTCACAGGTCTATAATTTCCTGGTCTGGATCTTGCTCCCTTTTTAAACAATGGAACTACATCAGCTTTCCTCCAATCACAGGGCACTATGCCTGATGAAAGTGAATCAATAAATATTAAGTATAATGGTTTTGCTATTACTGAACTAAGTTCCTTAAGTACCCTTGGGTGTATACCGTCCGGTCCAGAGCTAAGGTTTAAATATATATATTTATATATATATATATATATATATATATATATATGGATAAAGCTTTACAATATCCAGAAAGGACTTACATATTAATTGAAATATTGTGTCGTTATAAACAATTAAATATGCTACTCTCATTATGAATGTGAGGACACAAAGCTATTTTTTTCCTGGGTTACAAAACAATTTAACATTCTGGAATGTATTTTTTGCAGGAACATATATATATATTATGGTTGATTTTTTTCCACCATGGGATATGCTTTCTAACACTCTATCCTGGTCATGCTAAACTCGATTTATAGCTTTATGGTATTAAAATGATTATGTCAGAGTAAATTTAAAGACTTTTTAAGTACACACTGACCTGCTTTTAATTAAATGCGGATTTTATTGCTACAAGCTGTAAAGAGGAATGAGTCAGAATTGGCATCAATCAATTTGGAATTACAGAAATGTTAACCAAGGAGGGGCTGAATTGAAGGGGCAGGAAACAGGAATTTTCCAGGACGAGCTCCGCAAGACGAGGCACCAAAATGACTAGTCTAAATATATTGTAATTGTTTCATTGTTTTCGTGTGATTTAATTTCAGGTACTATTGTGCACAGTCATATTCACTCTGTTACAGGATTCCTTCATATCATAATTATTCTGCTGTTGAAAATTAACCCTTTAAGGGTCAGAAGGATGTGCAACACATTACAAAGCAATGCATTGCCCACCCCTCTGGTCCTTACAGGATTAAAGAGAAAATATACAGTTAGATAAATTCATCAAAAGTATGGGAAGAACAAATATCCAGTATGCTGCTCTAAGCCACCATGAATGACAGATATAGTTCGGTATTTATCAATAACTTACTGTATTTCCTTGCCTTGTGTATGTGCAACAGTGAAATGTGATAAAAATATTGTGTAACCAGGAATTCCCAATACACATAGAGATATGTACTAGGAGTATGTGCAAGTATGTGAGTGTATGGTAGCTATCTATGGTGAACCTGTCTGGTGAGAATGGAGGATTTACCAGGTACTCACTCATTGATGAATGAGTGAACACCTTATGCATTCCAGTCATTAGTGAACTAGCAAATGGTGAACGTGCAAGGAAATCAGAGGATTTCCTTGCACAATCATCTTTTAGTCATTTGATGAATAGACTCCTTAGGCTTCATTATCTCCTTAATTGCAAGAGATGTCTCCAATGCATTGTAAAGCAAAGAGCAGGAACCACCTCTATCGTTAAAAAAAATGTGTAGCAATGCTGCTAAGTTCTAAAAAGCCTTTTACTTACCTGCAGTCACCTCTGCTGCACCTTCCGTCAAGCACAACAAATCTGCAGCATGTCACACAGTGTGTATGGCACCATAGCAGGACAGCTTTGCTATTGTAGGGCGATTAGCACAGTAATAGAAATACTGTGCTAATGTTGCCCATGTGAAAAGGGTCCCGCTCATGTTTAGAAACCTACACTTTTATTGTTTTCTGAATTGGTGAGAACCAACAACATATACTGTCATTTGACCACTTCTTGGACCAAAAGTGTTAATACAACATTGTCTTTATTAAGCAATTTATATTCTATCCCCTTTGCACTACTGACTTCTGTCCTTTTCTCTAGGGATAATTAGTTTGACTGGATATCCTCTTTCTGAATCTGTTCACATTTCCTGGAGAAAACAGAATCCCCCATTGAGCCTCATTATCCTCCCAGGCAAGATCCAAGGGCCATAGTCAGGAAGTAAAAGAGGTGTCATTGTGGGGCAAATCAACTACACCATAGAGGACAAATATACATTTCCCAAATCCCCACTGATTTAACCCTTGAATGCTAGAGTAGTACTCAAAGCATTGCTCTAGGGAACTCCCTAGCATGCAAGGGGTTATAAACCCTATTTAAATCTAAGAGACGTTTCAGTTGCCCCTATGGTGCAATTGGTTTGCTCCAGAAGTCCACCTTGTAACTTACTGACTACAGCGACTATAGCCCTAAATGACTTTTCATCCTTTTGTATATTTTTTGAGGGTTTAAAATTAGAGTTAAAATCCATTATCCAGTTGATTCTGCCACTAATCACACTAATTACTGAAACATAACAGCAGGACGTCAATCACATAATCTAGTAGAGAGTAGCAGATACCTTTCAGTGCTTTTCATTGGCAGCTGCAAGCTCTAGGTTTACTAAGGGGAGAATCTTATCCACAGTGTTAAAGACAAGAAGAGGTTAATATCTTCAGTAAAACCTCATTGTCAGTGTCATTATGTCAACTTTAATTATTTACTGTTTGTACTGTATTTGATGCCATAGATGACATAAATGGTCTTACTTTCCTTATATAAAATAATGTATGTCTATATTTTCAGTAGTGAACAAAATATATGTGTGACCTACAATATTTATGTTGGCTTAAAAGGAGAAATAAAGTCTTACAAAAAAAGACTAGAAACAATAAGATCAAAAATTGCCCACCAGACACCAGCTGGAGCCATTGCTAACAGTTTTGATTAAAAATAAAGAGGTGTTACTTACAATTACTTTTGCATTACAAATCTTACAGAATTGGAAGTACCCTTGTTTTACTCATGTGTGTGTGTATATATATATATATATATATATATATATATATATATATACTCTCAAGACTTGAACTTAGAACACTTTAAGACTTAATTGGTAATAAATTATTAAATTAACAATAAATGGTTAACATTTTCTATACACACACACAAATATATATTTTTTTACTTGGAAATATCACAAACTTGCATTCAAATGGAAGCAATACTCTATGTGAAAATATTCTGTGAAAATAAACTGCAGCAATTCTGTGGCAGTAACATCTGCACCATAAGGAGTCAAAGAAAACTTCCCATTGGTCTTTACAAAGGACTTTTAACCCCATGAATTCTAAACAAGTCTCAACATAGGGTCTCCCTTGGGAGCACCCACTGAGAGAGCCACACCTCCATAGTTAGTACAGGAAATAGTTTAAAAAGGACCTCCAATGCCCACCATCCCCAGTATTATTCGTGTCCTCTTCAGGTCAGGATACTGTTTATTTCTTCTCTCAGTTTATTATTTTAAACAGGGCCCCACTGGTATCCCAATTTGGCAGCCTGAGATAGCCTTCTTGTGCAGTTTCTGCCTCTGCATTTATATATTTATTTACACAGGAAGCTTTGACTTCAAAACAAGAGCAAATTTAAATTTTTGCTTCAATAAAAGTCCATTGTGGCAATTCAATGTCCAGGTTTGCTTTCCACTGAAATGCAGGTTGCTTAGCGCCATAATTTGCAGAGTATAGACTCCATTTTGGAGTGCTTTTGGCTTTAGAAGGCTCTTTGGAGGAGTATAGATTTCAGGCTGTGCTGTGTCCTCCTTGTCCTGTTCCTGAATATCGATTCTTAGGTGATGTTAGCTTTCTGGTGCCACTAGAAATGTAAATATGAGGAGCCTGCCATAAAAAAGGCTGCTCTCTTTTTAATATGTTATACCTAATTTTAACCCCTTAAGGACCGGGAAAATCTGAGGTCGTTTTCCCTTAAGGACTGGAGCAATTCTGACCTTTTTGACTATGTCTTTGTTCAACAATGTTTTCCCTCTTAGGCTTTTATCCCACCCCCATAAATTATATACTGTTTTTTTAAGCACAAATAGGGCTTTCTTTTGATACCCCACTTATATAGATAACCCACCATTTACTTTATGAAAATTTAGAAAAAAAGTAAAAAAAAGTAAAAAAAACACCATTTTTGATTTTTCTCTTGGGATCAATGGGCCACAAAGGGTTACATTTTTATGGAGACTGCATGAAAAGTATGACCGGTCAGTCATACCTAAAAAATGAGCAGTTTAAAGTGGCCACTGTTCCCCCTGGGTGAAAATCCCTATGTCCCTTTTTCCCACCCTATTTTGACACTTTTTTATCCCTGGCATTTGGTGGTGTATATAAGTGTATTACATGGCTCCACAACAATCACACTTGCAATATTGTTTAATTATATATATATATTTTTTTAAATAAAAAATGTTTAACAAAAAAAAAAAACAAAAGTGTAGAATTGCAGGTCAAAAATTGACCTGCATTTAGCCAGCCTCCTGCACCAGCAGTGCAGGGGTTAATACCCCCAGCTGCTGTAATTTTTTTTACCACTAGGTGTCTCCTGTCTACTTCTGTCTCCCTTACTTTGACAGCAAGGGAGACAGAGGCAGACGAGACAGACACAGACAGCATGCTTTGCATGCTGCCTCTGTCTGTCACTATGCCGGTACATGTGATCGCTGCTACGGCGATCACATGAATTGGCACAAGCAGGAAGGGCTGAGACTAAACACCCCAGTCTCGGAGCGCTCAAGCTCAGCCTGGAATTAATGATAGCAGCGTGCACGGAGGCACGCTGCTATCATTTAAGCTATGACGGTCCTGGACGGTCATAGGTCGTTAAGGGTATAACAACCCATGACGGTGCAGGACCGTCATGGGTCCCTAAGGGGTTAATCACCTCTACCTAGTTTTACTCTGTAGAGTCAGTTATCTACTGTTTACCTATTATGTATCTACCCTCGTTTAAAGACTATGTTTTAACCCTTTGAGTGCCAGAGGGGTATGCAACGCATTGCAAAGCAATGAGTTTGTACCCCTCTGGCACTCAAAGGGTTAAGGCTATGCCATTCCTGTACTAATAATGTGCACAGCTTAGCATGCCATATTTCTGCTATGATTACATCAGTTCACTGTGCCTTTTATGGCACAAGGGATGACTCAGGATTGAATCCCACTGATTCTTTTTGCCAGCTTCAACATGAAGGCTGCTTGTTTGGCTCTTTGAGTGCCAGAGAGGTGTCCTGCACATTGCAAAGCACTTTGTTATGCACCCCTCGGCCATCCAGAATCATAAATTCTCATTTGATACATGGGGGTTATGCACTAAGGCGTTATAAAGAGGTGTAAAGTGGAGACAACTTCCCCAGTGATTTCACTTCTCCAGTTCTTATGTTATTCTATACAGCATGCACCATAAAAGGTTGCCAAACCCTACATTACAGATGTAAGCTTCAAGTGAGGTTGCATTTGACAGCAAACTTGTGCAGACAGTTGTTAATCCCTCCCATGTGATATCTGCTGCTTGGAGATCCTGATGGAAAGATGGAATTGTTCTTACCTGTCGATTGCTTTTCCTTCAGGTATACTTTGATAGCACACAGACTTCCCATCCTTTGTTTTGTTATTATTAAAGCACTTTTGCAGCATCAACTGGCCTCTGTTCAAAACACTGGGGATGGTGGGGTGGTGGATATACACACATACAAAAAGTAGCTCCAGCAATGAACGGGTAAATCAATTCATACTCAGTTCACATTGTGTGCTTCATCCACTAAATTATCCAGATACAACTACCTGAGATCTCTATTGAGATGTGCCAGCCTGGAAATTATCTATTGATACCATATTTATTCACTACACAATATTTGTTTGGCTGCACCAAAGCAAATCTATTAGATACTCAGTGTCTTCATAAAACAGCTTCATCTTTATTTAAAGTCAAACAGATTAATTTCAACAATGAGTAACATACATCCAGACTACATATATCTTGGAGTTACAGACCATGAGACGTCTTCATGAGCAGGTTTAGACACCCCGGGGTGGTGGGAAGTCCTTCTAAAACTATCCTACCTAAGGAGGTGGGGCTCTCTCAGTGTGTGTTACCAATGGAGACTTGAAGGAAAAGGAATTAACAGGTAAGAACAATACCATCTTCTCACAGTTGGTTTGTCCCAGAATTGCTCATGGCTTGTTTTCTGTGTAGCGTCCATTTGGCCACATTCAATAAACTAAAGAGATACAATTCTGGGGTAAACCAATTGCCATAGCTGGGAATGCTCTGGATTTGGCCCGGAGACTCTGTTTTTTGCTGCTAATTACAGGGTCTCTGGGGCAGAGGCTGATTCTCTGGATGTGGGGTGTTTCTAATGAAACTCTCCCCACTTCTGCTCCTTCCTATTCTGTTCCTCCCACTCCTGCCCTCTTCTCCTCCTTCTCCAGCCTTTTCATTATACTTTTTCTCCATTCTATAAGCTCCTTCTCCACTCACGATTAAGCACTCCCCTTTTTTATGCAAATCACATCATTTTTCTCCCCCCCAGCGGCACTACAGGGCTCCCCTCTCCAGGAAGTCCACAATAAAAAGTGCCCAGGTGTGCCAATTTCACCACAGGGGATAATTCTAAGTTCCCAATTATTTAAATGGGAAGTCTAACCACGTGAAATGTTTCCACACAAAACTCCCATTGAATTTAATAGGTCTACCACTGTTATTGAAGGGGTTAAAAATCCAATATAATTTGATATGAATTTGGGAATTTTCACTTGTCTCCTATAATGCAGTTGGTTTGATCCAGTATTACTCTTCTTTAGTATCCAGAATACAGCCCTAGGGCCCATATTTATAATAGCAAACTGGCGTTATTCTGAAGTAAACCAACTGCACCATAGGGGGCAAATAACAATTCCTGTTAAATTAAATAGGGCTTTTAACCCCTTGAATGCTAGAGAGGTCTCCAATGCATTGCAAAAGCTCTAATCAAGTGTATGGGAATTTAGGAATTTTTATTTTCCCCTATGGTGCAGTTGGTTTACTCCAGAATAACTCCAGTTTGCTTTTTAAATAAGTGCCTATGGGGGGATTTATGAAAAAAAAAACAATCTTTAGAATTGTCTGGGCATCAGGTGATGATGTCAGTTCTTCTTCATAAATGAGTAAGTGCACCGTTATAAATATGGTGCTAACAATCCGATGTTAACACCTGGAATGCTTAAGAACACCTAATACCTGTTGTTAACATTCTTGCAAAAATGATGTCCGTAAATTGTCGCAGTTAGCGACATTTCTTTATAAATTTGTTGCGCAATAATTTTTCATAGCTTTATTGTTACTTTTTATGAAACACAACTATGTGGTTTAAGGTTTCCCTAACTGCCACAGGCTTATTTTTAAATGCAGAATTCAGTTTTAGGCAGTTCTACTCCATATAGCTCCCTCTATGTTCTTTCAAACAAATAAACCCAAATACATGTGAATCCATACACACATATAGATAGATAGATAGATCGATCGATCTATCTATATATTTTATTAATTGCATATGAATCCAGCATTAAAAATCCTCCCAGTAGTCAAACTCTCACACACACACACACACACACACACACTCTCTCTCACACACACACACACTCTCTCTCTCACACACACACACACACACACACTCTCTCTCACACACACACTCTCTCTCACATACACACACTCTCTCTCTCACACACACAGACACAGACACACACACGTGTAATGAGTGAAATTAGCCATACAATACTTACATACAATTCCTTGCAGCCAGATCTCTGTGGACAAACTTTTTGCTCGCAAGGTACTCCATACCTTTAGCAACCTGTAGGCCAAAGCCTATGAGATCTTTAACTGTTGGGTTCTGTAAAAAAATATAAATATGTTTAACAATAATAAGCACGACATTTGCTGACTGTCTATTAACAAAACAGTACTCTTTGTCACCAAAGTCACATTTGGGCTATATGCAGAAAGAGGATAGTTCTGGGGCAACCAAATGTACCACAGGGGAGAAATCAAGAAGAATTTGGGGGAAATGTTATTTGTCCTTATGGTGCACTTAGTATGCCTCAGCCCCTGAACTACTCCACTTTCCTTTCATTCTTCTTAAAATATTTCTTAACTCTTTAAGGACTAGAGTGGTGTGCAACTCATTGCTTTACAATGTGATGCACACCCCTCTGATCCTTAAAGTGTTAAATTATTGGACACATGAAAAGAGTATCTTCTTTTTCTGCAGCAAAACATATATGAAAAAAGCACAAAATAGGGGACAAGCATGGAGCTCTCTGAAGAATTACACTGTTTACATGTGTTAATTGCAGAGATGCTTTCGGTCAACAGGAATAGTGATGTTATAAGATAATTACTAGTATTAGCCACCAAGGTTTGGTAGCAAAGGATGACGTGGTATGTAAAGTAAGATAACTTCACTCCTTGGTAAAGGGTGAGGATGGCTTACAACAAGGGCACACTCACCCTAGGGCAAGGATAGTGGAGGATTCCATTTATTTTATGGTGGGGGATTCAGACCCCAGTGAAGTGTGCTGGGACCTCACAGGAGCCTTAGGAAGTGGCAGTGCTGCCCCCTGTATTCACTAGACACATTCCTGTGATTAGCAGATGTAAATAGCACTGCTACAGGGAACACTCTGCGGGCATCAGATTTTTTTTACACCCTTTGAGTGCCAGAAGGAAGGATATTGCATTACTTTGCAATGTATTGTGAAAAAGAAAAAAAAAAAACTTTTCAGGTGCCAAACAATTTAGGAAACATTACAACAGTATTGATATGCCTAATGGGTTCTTATAATTTGTCTGATAAGTTTTATAGTAGTTAAAGGGTATCAGGTGAGAGTCAGCAGTAGTTATTGGTCACCTCTTAACCCCTTAGATGCCAGAGAGGTCTACATTGTTGTTCATTAAAGGGGATTTGTCGCCTAATTTCAACTTCATTTTATAGCTCATTAATAATTGTCTATGTGTTATCTTTCTATTTTTCTCATAAAGTTTTCCTTTTTTTCTTTGTTTTGAAGTTTAAAGTCATTAATTCTCAACTCCCCTTTAGTGGCATGCCTTTCCCAAAACCTGTTTAAACTGTGCCCTGGTGTGATATGATCATCTCAGCTCTCCCTGCTGTGTATTCTGTAATTATACAGTGGGAGAGAATGTGCAGCAAGTATACTTCCCATCGTTTCACATAGCCAAAGAGGGTGTTGCTGGGGGCATGGATGGTGGGTATGGCATTACTTATAGGTTATTCCATCACCAATTGATACCTCTTTGCATTACTGAATAAATGATTTAGAGCAAGACCAAAGTATTTCATTTACACAGACTAATTTATAAACACGTAAGTTTACACAACCATTAATGTGAATTTTATTGATGTGGAACAATGTGATACACTTATACATACCACACAGTCTGATTTCCTAAAAATAGGGACTCCGGGGAAGGAAAGAGGGATTTGGGTCTCAAACAGGGACTGACCCTCCTAAAGAGGGACACTTGGGAGGTATGGCATATCGTTTGCTGTATGTTTACTCTGTAGTTCATGAGTGAACTAGAATATAGGCTGCCACAAATGACAGGAGGAGGGGATATGGGCTGAAAAACTAATTCAGCATGAAATGGGGGGCAGAAAAGGACGTGCATGAAGCTGTAATGAAATAACAACAAGACAGCTCCCTTTCAGGAACACACCATGTACAAAAATAAAAGTATATTTATAAACAAAAACATTTTTAAAAAGCCCAACTCACATTTAGTAATTGCACAAAAGCATTAATGACTTGGAATGGAGTGGGAGTTGTGACAGATCCACTTTACTACAGAAAAATATTCCTGTATATATTAAAATTACCCCCTGAATGGCTGCTGTAAAATGTATTATTCAACCTGTCATAAATAGGAAATCTTGATAACTTAGAACACTAGCTGAGAAATCGTCTGCTGTTGTAACCCCTGGGGTGATTAACGCATTTCTTAAAACTAGGATCATTGGGGGGGAGGTACAATAAGGTGTGATAAAAGATGTAATAAAGCGGAGACTTCTCCAGTCATATTCCTATACAGCCTATGCTCAAAGATCTCTTGTTAGTGCATAGGCTCCATAGAATAACACAGGAACTGGTGAAGTGATATCACTGGAAAAGTCATCTCTGCTTTATCACCTATTTATTACACTTTAGTGCATCTCCCCCATATATAGCTTGATGCTTATCCACACATTTACTACATTTTTTCTATTTAAAAATGCTGTGTATTCCATGCTATTTTAAAACTATGAACTTAAGCAATAACAGTTGTATTACAGTTGATGGACTGAATGAAAAAGACACTTGGGCCATTTACACAAATACACTGGAGCAATTCTAACTGCACTGTAAGGGGCAAATAAAAATCCCCACTGATTTACATAAGCATTAAATCTGATGAATGATAACACTAATGATTTAGAGCGGTGGAAAATCCCTGTTAAGATGAGCATGAATCTTGGGAATTTTGAATGTATCTATCATATTTTATTTGGTTTCATCATAATTCCTCCACTGCTATTTCGTACATATAAGATAACATTAGCAAAGATGTTAAGTTCTAGATCACTTGAGAAAATGAAGTATGAAAAGAAACCCAGCTGCAGCCATATGTGTTCTCCTTTGTATATGATGTATGTGACTACCTCACATGTATGTATTTATATACCATCACCGGGGGTTATGCACTAAGGAGTGATAAAGTGGAGATAGCTTCTCCAGTGATCTCACTTTTCAGTTCCTATGTTATTCTGAAGAGCCTATACTAAGCTGGAAAATCGTAGTGGATTGGCTCCATAGAATAACACAAAATGTCATCTCCACTTTATCACCTTCCTATCACACCTTAGTTCTTCTCCCCCCAGGTGTACTTAGCACTATACAGTTTACATTTAGTATAGAGGGGATACAATATGTGCAGTAGTTATACAGACGATTATCCTAAGGGGTAGTCTAGGTAAGCATACATTAGGATAGGAGGTCCGTGCACCATGGAGCTTACAATATACTTACATGTGTTTCATTTCTTATGAAGTTTCTCAGATCTCCATGTTTCATGAAAGGCAGCACTACCAAAGGGGAGCCCTCAGTAGGTAAGCAGATCCCCAGCAGGGACAGGACATTAGAATGGCTGAAATCTTTCATGATGATACCTTCTTTAAGAAACTGGGAAACTTCTTCAATATCTGTAATTCCTGGAAAGGTCAATGAAAAAGCTAAATAACTAAAAGAAAATTCTGACAGCTGGCTGGACAAATATGTGAGTACCTTCTTGCTGGTGTAAATGTATCTTAATCTCTTGAATTTACTAGGCACCTGAGGCCCATACAGATTGATCAGTTCTACAAATAGAAGTCTGGTTGACGATGTCTATCTCTGGGTTGTAGTGAATACCTCAGTGTTATAAGAGACGGGGGGAGATCTAGGGAGCAGCTGAAATTATTTACCAATAACCATAGCTGCTTTGGTAAATAGGCAGAAAGGTAAAATGCTGTTTTAATGCAATGTGCCCAGAAGATGAATTTGAACAAAGTGCATCCAAATGGCAATTTAAATACAATAATTATAAACCCTCCAGGTACTGCAGACGTTTGTTATAAATTATTTATGGGAAGAATATAGAAGGGCTTTCCCAAAATCAGCATCTCATTTAAATTTTACTGTGCAGTTAATCCATTGTCTAGTTAAGGATCATGGGAGTTGTAGTGCAACATTGAAGAGCTACTGATTGCTCATCTTTGATTTCAATTTGTTTATGTATATCAATCAATGTGAAATACCGACACATGTTGTTTTAAAGATAAAAATGGATATTAATGCATGATATTTAGAATGTTCTAACTTACTATTAAGAGATTTCACAGCACAGTGAATATTCCTCCCATCTGTATCCAAAAGAGTACCATGATACACACACCCAAAATGCCCTGCATAGGAAAGATGATAGATTATTGCATCAGCTGGACAATTCCCTGAGTTTACTGCAACTATAAAACATGCTTGGAATCAACAGGCAAAATGTAAAAAAATATATATATATTAATCGATAGGCATATAATTTTACCTGATTAAGATTCAAGTCATCATTAATCGGTGTAGCTACTGTAAAATGTTGCTGCAGTTGATGATTACAGACTATTGCATTGTAAGGTCACTTTATTGAGCTGAACTTATCCTTTCAGTCTCTCGTAAACATAACCTCAAGAGTGGCAGTGTATGTAAAAGAGGGGACTATTTAATACAGTCAGTATACATGTACAAGTATCTACATAAATACTGTATAGTGTAATAGCAGGCCAAGACTTTAGAATCTCCCTGCTTGAACAAAGGTGATTCACATATGCTCACAGAAATTCTTGGGTCCTGCCCTAAGGCTTTGACGGCTCAGATTGAGAACTGCTTATATAATTCATGTAAGAAAATACTTAAGTGCTTACTTCCTTATACTCAAGTACTAATAGTATGGCTTTTCCCTTATAGCCATGGTGGGCAACCACTGGCTGTCCAGCTTTTGGGTCCTATGATTTCCATCATCCTCAGCCAGTCAGGAGCTGGTTGGAGATGATGGCCGTAGTACTAGTCTCCAACCACTGGACAGCCAAACATAGCTTTCCTCTAAATTAGATGATTAATTTATACTCTGTACCTATTTGCCTGTTCATATTACAAAAGGCTCTTCCATTTAAAAGAAAAAAAAGTATTTTAACATCTATGACTTTTCAGGTTCAGAGATGTCTGTATCTGTTTTATGACTATCAGGTGTCTCTGGGATAGAAGATTCCAGAATCAAATAAAAAGATAAGTACAGATCATACTTTTTTAAAACCAAAAGGTGAGCAAATCCAAGTTACTGTATTTTATTGTACAAAATACCGTTTGACAATGTACCATGAGCAGTGTACACAAGTGGTTAATAACAGACACTTGAATAGCTGTAAAGCATGTGACTACTCAGGAGCTGAGCGCAATGGATGCTTGATTAGGTGCACAGAATGAACACTCCGGGGCTTTATACAGAAAGCAAGAACAGCAATTCGGGATTACACCGACTGTAAAATAAGGGAAAAATCCCCACTGAAAAAAATTCCGCTTTTAACACCATGAATACTAGAAATGTCTCCAGAGCATTACTTTGCAATGTACTGGAGACTTCTCTATTACTCAAGGGATTAAAAGTTGCATTTAAATCAATGTAAATTTTGGGAATTCACACTTCTCCTCTGTGATGCAGTTTAGACGCTGCACAGTTGCACCTCTTTTTGCTTTCTGCATAAGGCCCATGATATATATATATATATATATATATATATATATATATATATATATATATATATATATATAAACAAAGACCCAAATAATGTGGTAACAGCACCGATAAATAATCAAACAATGGTTGAGCTCGTTACTATCCTTGTGACCTGCTAGTGGAACAAGAACAAATAAGAAACAAAACACAAGGAACAAATAGGAGAGCCCTTACAAAAACTGTATATATATATACTAAATACTTTAATAGAAAAGAGAAACACAGAAATATAATAAAAATACTAATCCAATGTAAAATGCTATAATTAGCGCTACTAGATCTCAGACCAAGAGAAAATAAATAGACGGGAGGGGTGTATGAAGAAGCCACTACATATGAATGCCTGCCTGCTCAATATTTGGATACACTGAAGTTATAGACGGTTTCTGATTGATCTACACACTGACAAGTTGCTATTTTGTGTCTATACCATTGACTGACCCAGAATGGGTTATTTTCTGTGCATAGAAACATTGAGAGTCCTCCGCAGTGCATTAAATATTTATATTCTCTTGGTGTAGGATCTAGTAGGGCTAATTATAACATTTTACATTGGATTAGTATTTTCATTATGTGATTATCTTTTATATAAAGCATTTAGTGTATATCTACACAGTGTTCATAAGCGCTCTCATTTTTGTTTCATATATATATATATATATATATATATATATATATATATACACACTACTTTCCTGATTCTTCTGTTGCCGCTCCCTGCAAGTTGAGAGAAATAATGAAAATGTGCAATAATATTTGCTATATCAGTTAGAAAAAAAAAAAGACTGTATCTAAATCATATTTATACTTATTATTATGCCACTTACACATCTTGTGAAATCTGTATTCAGTGCGCACAATCATATTAATTCCTCTTTTATCTTTTGGATGCTATAGTTGCCACCATCACTTTGCAAAGCAATGCGATACAGATTTATGTTGCATCAAAGATGTTTATTATTACAATACTATAGAATTGTATAATATGGCATTCATAAAACAACAAAAGCCATGTACTCACCTCTTCCTATTACTTTATTAAAGTGCACTAGAAGTCTGTCTACCCCAATAACCATATGCTCTACTTCTTTCACCAGGTCGGCACTTAAGGCACTTATATCAATATGGACGTTCACTTGCAGCAGGGGGCTGGCTATATCTGAATCCCCACTTGACAAGATGGGGGAGAGGTCTCTGTGGGGATACTGTGCTGGCCGGCAGGATCCATTCTGAGATGAATGTGGAAACGGATCTATAAAGGCACATTTATCAAGAGAAAGATAAAAAAAGTAAAAATGTTACCCTCAGTTGCATTATAGTTTCTTAACAACTTGGATAAAAGAGATATTACAATTGCATTGATTTGCAATGTGTTGAAGACATGCTAGCATCCAAGGGGTTAAGGATGAATTCAAACTCAAAATTAAGCGTAGAAAACTCTCCTGACTTTTATGACACAGTCTTCCCAAAAAGGTACATATTCAGCTCATATGGCTTATTCTCAATTGAATGTTCAATACAAATTAAAAACAGACTACATGTGGATTTTACAATGATTGTTGTAATCAGGAAGATATAAATAAACGTATACATTACTGCAATATACTCAGTACACCCAATGGGACTGTAATGTATATCCTATATCAGTGTTTCTCAACTCCTGTCAGGACCCACTAACAGGCTAGGACTTAAGGATTTCTCTGCTAGAGCACAGGTGTGGTGATCAGAGGCTCATTCACA
Organism: Rhinophrynus dorsalis; assembly: GCA_037306005.1. Classification (NCBI taxonomy): domain Eukaryota; kingdom Metazoa; phylum Chordata; class Amphibia; order Anura; family Rhinophrynidae; genus Rhinophrynus; species Rhinophrynus dorsalis. The sequence continues at coordinate 268,384,963 of CM074721.1, read as the reverse complement.
AAAAAAGGCCATTCAGGTACGGAGTCATAGAGATCCCCAGTGAGCAGATGTGAGCCAACAGAGCTGTCATAAACTTTGTAAATACCTGTGGAGCAGAGGCCAGCCTAAAGGGAAGAGAGGTGAACTGAAAATGATGTGAAAGGTCCTGAAAGGCAAACTGCAGGAAAAGCAGATGATCTGCATGGATGGAAATATGCAGAAAAGTGTCACTTGCATCTAGGGATGACCAAAAATTAAACCCACATGTCCACTATGGAAATGGCCCAAGCCCTGTGTAAATATCATAATTGACATCCTATTCTCTGAGGAGGCCCAGACTCCTGCAAGTCATGTGGTGGTAGGCTTTTCAGCTTTTAGCTTTGGCTCAGACTTCTTGCTGACCAGTCCTGCTTGGGTTTTGTGGTGGAAAACGGCTGGTTTGTGAGGAAATTGGTGCCCTAGGTATGTACTCATACTAGCGGGGTGGGGGTGGGGGGGGAGGTGAGAGTAATGAAAATCTCTTCTGTGGAAAACTAAGGAGTAACCTGATACAACAAGGTACTCTGGGCCAAACAGCTGCTTGCCCACAAATGGAAAAGACACCAAAACTTCTTCGAAGACTGTCTGGCCAACCAAATCTTAAGTCGAAGAGTGTGATGCAAAGCCACAATTAAGGAAAAGGAAGCTTCAGTAAGATATGCATTAGGCTTAATTATCTTTCTTAGCTGTGTCTGCTTGGATGGCATCTGAAAGCTGATCCCTCCAAACAGCCAAAACCCTAGTCACTTGAGCAACAGTGAAGGTAGGCAGTAAAGAGGCACCACGGCCATAAAAACTGCCTTTAAAAGAGAATCCAAATATTTATCTACCTGTTCTTTTTGAGCCTTGAGTTAAAGGGACAGTAATGTCCCATAAAAAATGTTTAGAGTTTTGTAGAGATTAAAAAAATAAGCTAAATGCCACAATCCTATCTCTCAAACTGCTATGGCTTGAGAGATATCCTCCGTTAAAGTTCCTTTTCTCCTAATGTCAGTTGTAAAGCTGACAGAAGGAGATCCATGTTGGCCGACAGAAGGAGGCTCTTCAGCAGAACAGCAATGGTGCGATTTAACCCTTTCGCATCCAGTGACGTGCCAGGACCATCACGGCTGTCCGGCATTTAAGGACCAGTGATGGTCCTGGCATGTCACATACTTTTTACTAATAGCAGGGACTGAAATTGATCTCTCCAAGACTGGAGGGATCTCTTTCAGTCCCCCGTTCGGCGTGCCAGCACAAGTGATCATTCAAGTGGGACGGCACGTCAAACTTTCCTATCTGGTCCTTAAGGGACCACACACCCCAGGACTGCTGGTTCTTATGGGGTTAAAAAGAATTACTTCTTTGGAACTGTCTAAAAAGTGTACTGGCAAACCAGGCACAATTTGTAGACCGTTCCAAAGAAGTACTTCTTTTTAAATTATGCTATTGCGGCTCTGCTGAAGAGCCGCTTGTCGGTCCCCGGACCAAGAACTCCTGCTGTCAGCTTACAGCTGATGTCAGGAGAAGAGGAGGGAGAGGGGAACTTTACTGAAGGATATCTCTCAAACCATAGCAGTTTGAGAGATAGGATTTGTGGCATTTAGCTTATTTTTTAATCTCTACAAAATTTTAAACATTTTTTATGGGACATTACTGTCCCTTTAAGAGACAATCTTTATATGTGCCCCAGTATGGCTACTGCACATGCTCGTTCTTAAAGGCACAGTGATGCAAAAATATATATATATAAAAAAAAAAAAACGGATGTAAAAGTATATAAACGTTAGTAAGGCAGTCTGAAAAAGTCACTATCACCAAAGGACTATACCGAAAATAAAGAGAAAATAAAAATCTAGAATACAAATGCAGAAGAAGCAAAAATCAAGGACTGCCTTACCCAAAAGGCAGTGAAAGGGATAAATGAGAAAGTCCCACTGTGTAGAAATAAAGGAATAAAGTAAATGGGAACACAGAGTCATACCAGTTCTATAGGGTGCTAGTCAAGCTCAGATTCCACAGAACATAATGTGGCTGTCAGACAAACAAACAGAGCCAAACTCACAGGACCTGTACATACTGAAAGAAATAATCCCTCATCTATGTGGAGAGGGCTGATAATGCAAGCATTCCTCTACTAGACTTAGGTCCTACAAGTCTATACTTTGGATTAAACCTATAACGGAGGCCAAAAGTAGGATCCCAACTAATGGGTGATTACACAGCCCCATTCTTAGCAGAATAAAACAAGAAAGAAAACTAACTAAGAGAGTATATTTACCCCACTTCCATCCCTTTTACAACTGAGCATGCCTATTAGGTGTAAAGTAGATCGGGGAGGGAGTCTCCACCTCTGAGAGCCTTTTTGGTTAAGTGCCCTTACTTCCTGCTACAGGATACTTTACCCCATGTTCCTAAGTAAAAAATACTTAACTTCCCAGGTCTAAAGGGGTTAAACAGTTATAAATACCAGCACCATATCAGGACAGGAAATCAAGAGATTGTAGGAAGCAACAGATAAAAATGTGTGTGCGATTTTATTTCAAGGTACATGAAATATGAAACAGAGGAAATGGCAGTAGGTGATTCATATCCTGCAGTATAAAAAATGAGAGTTTCGGTATATGTCTTACATTTATCAGGAAAGCAGAGTGATAAATACAAAAGAACAACACTTATTTCGTACACATATTGCTTGTTATCTGATCAGCCTCTGTTAAGTAAACACTCTGACAGCAGACGTATTTCAGAATCTATTGTTAATCTATCTAAAGATCGTTCATGCTACAATGCACGTGAGTTAGGGCAATTCTCAGCTGGCCTCCCCTCCAGATTAAAGTATCTCTTACAATGTAAACGGCTCAGCTAGGTGGAATATGCATCTATATATTGACTGAACAAAAATGGTAAACTTCTTGTATCCACTCCACTTAACCCTCTGGTTACTACAGACATTGCTTTGCAATGAGTTGGAGACATCTCTGGCTACTTAACTTATTTTATTTCTTTTTTTTTGTCTCATTTCTCATAAAAAATATAACAAATCTGGAAATACTGACACAAGTTCCTTGGATTAATTGTTTGCAAACTGCCTTAACTACTTCTTTTGCCTAAGTTTACACTAACCATTTATGGGCATAATTAATGGACAGGTCAGGCTGGTGTTAGCCAAACATGATTGGTTGATGCCCTTGTGGGCTGCTACTGACTGAATTCAACTGCAATATGAACAACTTGAAGCTCAGCACTGTTGGATATTCAATGCATTTTGCTCCGAAAGAGTAGACGGATCATGAGAGGTGGCACTCACCTGTGAGAACAGCCCCATAGACAATTAGCTTATTTAGTTGTGGGTTTATATATAAGGAAATTAATGTCACCAGTGTGAACTAATCCTTACTTTATATGTTGATTTGAACATGTTCACAGTGCTGTACATCAAGTGCAGGTGAAAGCACTATACAACTAGTCAGCTACTTACAGGGGACAATATTAATCCTTTGAGTGCCAGAGGGGCAATGCATTGCGTACCCTTCTGGCACTCAAAGGGTTAAAGGGTGGCAGAAATGCTGCTGCTATGTTCTCCATTTCATATTCATTTTGCAAAGTGTACAGTCATTTTTACAGTGAATATTTATTTATAATAAGTTATTTTTTTTTATTTCAGAAAGCCCCATGAGAAGCAGCAAGCTGGATACCACTCTATAAAAAGGGGGGTGGAGGATGCCACAGTGGGCCTCAGACCGAAGGTTCACCTAGGGTGCAGAGTAACCATACACCAGCCCTGTTTACAGATTCATTTGCAGTCATGAATCATGAAATGGAGGCTCATTTCTAAAGTCTGAGGAAGATTGAGATGATTCAACCTGGAGTCACCACCTTCAAAAGAACTTGGCACTAAGCACCAATTATAGCTGATATTTGGAACTTTATAAAGCAGAACTGATAATGGGTGGTAGAATGGGGTATATCCTAATTTAGAGCAAGGTAGAGATTTGTCTTGAAAAAAAAAAAACATTTTACAAAGTAGTTGTCACGAAGAATAACCCTTTGAGTGCCAGAAAGGCGTCCAATGCATTGAGCTGCAGTGTGCTAGATACTTCTCTGGCACTCAAAAGGTTAATAATTTTTTTTTTTTTTTCATACATAAGCAGATTTGTGAAGGGAATTATAAATATAGCACAGTAAGGAAGCATCACTGGCGGCACACGAGATGCAGTCATGCGCTCTCAGCATTCTGTGCATTCGGGCAGTGTCTACTGCTCATGACTGCATCGGACAAACATTCTTGAGTTTTATTATATAGGATATTAAGAAGGTATACAATACAATAGCTGAAGTATCTACAGTATCTGTCAAAAAAGGTATCCAACGCTTTTTGAAAATATCTACAGTATCTTCCAACGTCTTTCAAGGCAAAGGGTCAACATTCTTACTGTCCTGCATTTCAGAGGTGTGTCTTTCCCTCTGTCTTAACCCTTTGAGTGTCAGAGCAATGTGTTGTGTGCCCCTCTGGCACCCAAATGGTTAATAGATGAACCTTTGTATTTTGCTCCCCTCTTTGAGTAAAGAGGTCCCCAAATATATAGTTGAATTGGCTTTGAATATATTTATAAACAATAATCATGTTCCCCCTTATACACTCAAACCCAGTTTGGCTAGTCTCTCTTTAACACAAAAGCTTCCAATCCCTTTATCTGTTCTTTTTCCAGATCATTAATATTTTTTGTTTTTTAAGAACAAGAGTTCAAAATCCCTAGTCTTATCAAGTATTTGTAAAGCGGTAAAATTATATCTCCATTCAGATCATCTATACCCTTTTAATAAATGATAGTATCCTACTGGCACTCATCACTGCCAGTACTCCCAAATCTTCATCTAACAAGGATTCTCCAAATAGTTTCCCATTTAGTGTATATTAGCATGATTTTTTCTGCAAACCAGTTACATAACTTTACATTTATCTATATTGACCCTCATCTACCACTTATTTACCCATTCACTTACTTCATTCAAATCTTTCTGCAGAGAAAAAAAACATTCTGCCTTATATGTTTTGATTAACAGGTTAGTATCATCAGCAAAGACTGAAACACTGCTTTCAATACCCACATCAGGATCATTAATCAACATACCTGGCAACTCTCCGGAGGTTGCATGCATGTCGCCACGTTATGCAATGTTTCACTATTTTAAACATGGAGACATGGTTTAGGGTGTTAAATGGTCACATGCTCTTTTGCGTGAGACCTTTCAAAAGTGAACCCTCTCCGGATTTGCCCTGGAGACTCCGGTATTGACACTTCTTTACCGGGTCTCTGTGGCAGAGTCTCCGGATGTGGGGAGTTTCTATTGAATCTCTGTTCACTTCTGCTCTTTCCCCCCCATGTTCCTCCTTCCCCAGCCTTCTTTTATTATCTGTGTCACATATGTTAAGCTCTGTCCCCCCAACTCGTGTCAAGCCCCACCCCTTTTTGACATGATTTGCTTCATTTTTCTCAACCCCTACCACACCAGAGGATTCCCCTCTGGGGAGACAGCATTTCAAAGTTCCCAGGTATGTTAATCAACATATTAAAAAAGCAGTTGGTCCAGGACTGAATCCTGAGGCATTCCACTGTCCAACTTGGAAAGGTTCAATTAACAACAACTCTCTGCATTTTATTATTTAACCAGACCTACATCCATGCACAGATTATTGTCTCCCAAGCCAATCTATTTCAGTTTAGGCATAGGCACCATATCAATGGTTATGGCAAAATCGAAAAATACTACATCCTCAGGTATACCCATATCCAAGTTACCAATGACCCTTTCATTCAATTATCTTTAAAGATCATATCACTTTAAATATTTGAGTGGCAATGTGGTAGGCAATGCATTAAGAAACAATGCATTTCCCACCACTTTGCCGAGGAAAGGATCAACAAATAATAATACTGCCATGGTTGTAAATTAGGGATACAAATAAAAAAAAACATAATATCAAAATATATATTCTACCTTCCTGGACTGTTGATCGGTAGTCTACAGATTCGCTTGACACCATTTCCGTGGTTGGACTGATACTCCGTGCACTGACAAGCCTGTCCAAGTGAGGAGTATGCACTCTCCTCTCGTTCAGGACCAGATCCCCACCTAGATCTTAACAATGTTAAAACAATTCAGTGACCAAATAGATACAAAATCAAATGAGAGTTATCTTTAGGAAAAATACTGTACCTTTCAATTGTTTTCTCTTTCTCATCCATATAAATATCCCAAGAATTATCAAAAGCAGAACCACACAAGACACAACACCAGTGATTATTCCAGTATAATTCGCAGTTTGCTGAATCATCACTTTTCCAATAACGATTGAAGACACTTCTTGCAAGAACTTCACAACAAAGAAAGAAAGACACTAAGGTTATCTGCCTTTGCATTCTTGATAGAAAAATCAATATTCTATTAGTTTTCATGTTTTGAACTCATGGCTGCATACACAACAAAAGAGGATAAATTCTGAAACAAACTAGCTGTGCCATGGGATCAAAGAAAAATTCCATATTGCCATTGACTTAAAAGAAGCTTTTAATCTCTTGAATGCTTGAGAGGTCCCCAATGTCACCTGTGCCCAGAAGATGACAGCTGGGCATTCTATGGGCATTTCATGACATTCTTTTCTTCTACTCTTTGTTGAAGTGAATGAATTAATAGAGTAGAGGAAATGGCGTAAGTATAGGCCATTTCCCTGTAGGATGACCACATGTCCCTGATTGCCCAGGACAGTCCCGGATTTTAAATGTGTGTCCCTTGTCCTAGGCAGCCCCTTTTCGGACAATAATAAGTACAGAGTTCTAAACACTAGAAGGAGAACGTCACATTGCCTACTGTGACAGAAAGCGATGCCTCCGCTGGGCTACATAAAAATGGCTTCCATAAAAAGCTCTAGACACTAGTGTTGTAGTGTAATGCTAGTGTAAGGATTTGGGCATGGTACATTTTCTTGTAGTCCACCACAGTCACTGCTTTTGTTCACAGAAGTCAATGGGCAGTTCTCCCTATAGTGTGTAGAACTCTGTGGTGTGCTGGAGAAAGAGCAGGTTGTCCACGGATGTCCAGTGATGTATAGTAACCTCTCCCGCTTAGCTGCACTACAGTCAATGACAAGTACTCAGCTGCTCTCGTCTCTACAGTGTCTCTGAATGACACAATAGAAATGTGGTCACCCTATTTCCCTGTGCATGTTATGGGGCTTGCTGGAATTAAAGTGCTGTGCTGGAGGAGAGTGTCTGGTGGTGGGTACTGCACTCTAGTACATACCCTGAAGTGCAGTCATTGGCGCTACAGATTGTAGCTGCTCTTTGTAAAGAACTCCCTAGCACCTAACTTAAATCCATGGGAATAATCATTTTTTTATTCATGTGCTGTTGGTTTGCTCTATAATTACTCCTTTTGTGATGGTGCATACAGCCAGGAAATTCCTGTTAAAGAAACACAAAGGAACCTGTGTACCTGACACCTGACCCCCACTTTGTCTCTCTCTGTTCTCTCTCTGCTTTTGCGCTGTGTGTTCATTGAAAATCACTAAGCTAATGACTAACACCTATGCATATCCAGATATCCCAAGAAACTACACTGTGTCAGCCTACTGGGAATGCAGTCTATGACCCATGAACTACACCACAGGTTCAAAGAGGCTTTTAACCCTTTGAATGATAGGTCCCTAATGCATTGTGAAGCAATGCATTGGAGACCTTGCTAACATTCGAGTAAAAAAACCCATTTAAAAGAAAAGGGATGTTAGAAGTATTTATTAATTCCCGTGGTGCAACTGCTTTGCTCCAGTAATGCCCTTATGAATCAGATAGAGGCCTCCCATAAGCGAAGAATGAAGTGCTGATGTCATACAGCTCAGGGAGGATTGCAAGGTGATTGGTGAGTGAAAACATTAGTGTTTTAAGCTCTGTGAACTCGTTTCCCACAGCTGTTAGACAACCACCTTTATGTATAGATTCCATTGCAGTTTATAAGTGTAATCAACTAATTTTATATAACAGATTCTCATGGAAGCCTGTGAAAAAAACTGTACACAAAACACAAGATAGCATGATAAACTGTAATGGAATCCATGCCTTATTTAGAAGCCACCTTCCTATTACCCTTTACTGTCCCTTTAACTGTCACACTTAGAACTGCACCTGCCTTTGTAGCTCTTCCTGTTTATTACAATTGCTCCTCTTAAACTGAGTGCAATTTATCCAAGATCCTAATTCACAGCAGGATTGCTGATTACTTATTTATGAACTCTTCTGAAAGGACTTTTTAAAAATTCTATCAACTGTAACAAACTTGATTTTCAACAAACAAGACAACACAAAATAATTATTCCTAGAATACGTGCTGAGTCTTTGATGGCAAAAAATGCATGTAAATTACCATACACAGAAGAAAAATAACATTCAGAGGTAACCCAAATCCTTTTGTGCCCAAGGGTGAGGCCTACCAGATAAGTAATGAGTATATCTTACCTCTATTTTTAACTCACTGTTGGACTGAAATAGCTCATTTGGAACTGTGCAAGACACAGAATCTGATTTGGATTGAATAATATCACAGCTCTTATTTCCAATTTTCAGAACTTCACCTTGAACAGCTTCGGAATCAATGTGATCTCCCTAAAAAAAGGACAAGTCAACTTGTAGTCCCCCAATAAACAAAATTCAGGAAACAAAACACACGCAGTTCCGGAGAAAACCATCTGTGCCACAAGGGGTCCAACACAATCCATAGATTTTCATAACCTCTTCCTTACAAGTGACGTGCCAGGACCATCACACATTTCCGTCCTTTAAGGATGGGTGACAGTCCTTGCACATCAAAGACTTCATGATCGCAGTGAGCCTCAGGGAGGGTATAACTGTCTGCTCCAGGGCCGGGGCAGTCTGTTTCAGCCTTCTCCCAGTGAGCCAGTACATGGGATTGCTACTACAGCAATCACATGTGCAGGCTGAGTCAATGACAAAGGCAATGTATATTATGCATTGCCTTTGACAGTGTTCTCTGCCTTTCTCTTCCTCGCAGAGATAGTAAGGAAGAGTGAAGCAGAGAATATACATCCCCAAAGGGGGAAAGGGCCACAATGGGGGTAATTTTTCAGGAAAGTTTACACGATGGGTGCAGAACTAGAGCAAGAGCGGTTTGGTCACTTAAGGATCTATTGCCACCTCTTTATTTCATTGAATAAATGATTTAGAGCAAGCCCAAAGTATTTTATTTACACAGCCTAATTTATAAACACATTTACTGAAGTATAAACAAATATGAATGTGAGTTTTATTATTGTGGAACACTGTAATACACTTATATACACACCACACAGTCTGATCTCCTAAATAGAGGGACACCAGGATTGGCTGGATGGATTTTTGCCTCAGTGGGCCAGTAACACACTAAAAAGGGACATTTGGGTTTTATCAAGTATCTAATAAAAATGAACCAATTTGAGCTCAAATGATCACAGGAAAACCTATAAAAATGTTTTCTTCATTTTTTCTCTTTTGTTTTTCAAATTAAATGGTGGGTTATCCATATAAATATGGTATCAAAATAAACCCCTACTTAAGCTTAAAATTTGTATATAATTTCTGTGGGTGGACTACAAGAACTAGAGGAAAAATATGGTTGAACAAAGGCATACTAAAGAAAGCCAAAATTGCTCTTGTCCACAATTGTCCAAAAGCCTTCATCACTAAGGGGTTAAGGGGCTTGTGGCATGTGGTTGGGGTGGAGTTAGGTTGGAGTAAGAGACCCAGGGGGTGGAGGCAGGATATGGAGGTGGGATGGAGTTAGACAGGGGTGGCGATAGATGAGAGAGTTCGAGAGGCAATGGGTATAAATAGCCCGACAGGGTCGAGAGGAGTTTGTAGGTAGAGGGGATTGGAGAGAAGCATTCAGGCTAAGCTGAATGCTAGAGAGGTACCCAGTGCTTTGTTTCACAGTGCTCTGGAGACCTCTTTGGCATTTAAAGTCGGCTGACCAGACTGTACCTGTACTTGGGGACACATATGAAAAATGCATACTGCAGGGCTGCTTTGATCCCAGTGCAGTATTGAAATAAGTAGTGTCCCCAGTTACAGGTGAGATCTGGTCAGCTTAATTCAAGGGTTTAAAAGCCACTTTTAATTCAATTGGAATTTTCATTTGCATACCTCCCAAGTGTCCCTCTTTAGGAGGGACAGACCCTCTTTGAGACTCAAATCCCTCTGTCCCTCTTTCCCACCCTGGTGTCCCTCTTTTTAGGAGGTCAGACACTGGAGTCTTTAATACATTGCTCTGCAGCAATAGAACACACATTAGTGCTTGTTTGAACGACAGTATATGTGTTTATAAATCATAATGTGTAAATAAAATAATTTGGTCTCATGATAAATGATTTCTTCATTTACATAAGTAGATGTCAATAGGTCATGAAATAACCAAAAAATTATTGGTAATGTCCCTCCCACCAACCACGCCCCCAGCAACACCCCCTAAAACACAAGTGTCCCTCTTTGACTATTTGAAATGTTGGGAGGTGTGCATTTGTCCCTTAGGGTACAGGTTGTTTACCCAGGAATTGCTCATGTTTGGCTCCCTGTATATGGCCCAAGGCCAGTTTTAATGTCACACTTCATAATAACCATATAAGCATCCTATATTCAAAACAAAATGTGTTAGAATGTTTTTAGAGTTAAAAATTACTATTAATGTCTGTTTTAAAAAGGTAACCTCAACTTTTATTTAGCACCATGAAAGATAATTTTAAGTAGAAGTAGCCAACACATTTCATTGCAATGCATTGAATACCTGTCTATCACACAAACGGTTAAAGAAATTATCTTAAGAGTGAACATGATCAAACTTGAAAGGATAGTAATACTATGCAAAAAATATATATTGCAGGGTTTATTCTCCTGAGTAAAACAAGGGTACCCCTGCTGATGAGGGGTGTTTTATTCAAAAGTTAATACAGCTCAAACTTGATTTTTTTAGGTACACTATTTCAGTGGCCTGAAATTGTACAGTGGCGCTGTTACTACACCATCCTATGGACAGCTCTGGTAAGATGACCAGAAATCTCCAACAGCGCCCTGCACCTAAAAAATTAAAGTCTGAGCTGTAATAACTTCTGAATAAAACACCTTTGAGTAATGAGACAAACCCTAACATCTATTTTTTTTTACATTTTTAAATATTACTATCCCTTTTTAAAGAGACACTACCACCTAAAAATGAAAAGGGTTCATATGCATGTTGATGTTTAAATTTAAACAAGGCAGCTCCAAGTCAGAATTTTAAATTAAATTTAAAATAGCAATTTTTACTTTACTCTTTGGTGAAAAGGTTCTAAAATCTTTTAAAATAAATACAGAAAGTGGCTACACTCTGGCTACATTTGTTTTCAGGCTTGTTAAAAAAAGCTTAACACCAAAAAGAGTTATAATTGTTTATAGATTAGAACCCATCACATCCAGTTCCAGCGACAATTTTTTCATATATGTTTGTTTGCCTAAACCATGTCTTATATTGATCTTATCACTTATGAGAAGCTTGTACAAATAAGCAGTCGTCAAATGGTCATGCACAGCTGCCTATATACTGGGAAAAGCACTTTATAACATATCTTAAGGCCTATGCACATAAGTAATAATTTGTACAAATGCTTGCAAGGAATACATGGTATTTAAAATCGTATGAACTCTATTTGTTGTTAGATGATAATGTCCTCTTTACCTCACATACTTTAAAAAAATTCTAATGCCAGTTTTAACTCAAAAATTACAATAAAAATGATAGTACATTTCTAGTTAATTCTATACTTTTAATTAATATTACTTTCAGGTGTTTTCTGGTAAGCAGTGCTCATACAATTTTTAAAAGTGATGTTATACTTCAGGAGACTAGAAAACAAAAGAGGTGTGACAAGAAACGCTGGGAAAGAATAAAACATAGTAGTTTATTCACATGAAGGTTCCCCTTCTTAGGTGCTGCTCAGTCTTGTTTTTCACTTCTTTGTATCATATTCTTATACGTTTGGCCCAGCCCACATACTGTTCAACACCAAAATGGAAGGGAAATGCTCTCTGCACAAGAGAAGCAACAAAACTCCAGACCTACATTTCAGCCTTTAGTGATCCTCATCAGTGAGGTGCAGATGACCTCTTTTAGGCACCAAAAGAGCAAGGACCCATTTACTCTCCACTTAGGGAGAGTAAAGCGAATAAAAAAAAAGAAATGTGACAAGCACACACTGAGATAGAATAAACCTTAGTTTATTGTTGGGCATGTAGCCCCTCAGGTGCATCTTAATAAAATTTTTAGCTCCATTGTGCCATAAACAGAAGACATTTCCATATCCATATCAGTCTGGTCTTGCCCACAGACAGTCCAGAAGAAAAAATGTCATGCAAACCTCCCTGCGCAAGAGAAACAGCGAACAACTCTAGCCTTATATTATGGCCTTCAGTGGTCCTTGCCAGTTGAATCCCTCTAGTGACAGGGAGAGCAAACGCCCATTCCTGGGATAAAACATTGCACTAAATTTGGATTTAACCCCTTAACAGGACAATTTCAATTACAGAGCTGGCACATGTGAGCAAAGCAATCACATGTACCAGCTCACCGAGAGAGAACACTCTGGTCTTGGAGCAGTCAGTTTCAGCCTCTCAGCATGATAACAGCATGTCCTCAGACACACTGTGATCATTAAACCCATGACGTGCCAAGACCATCACTGGTCCTTAACTGAGAAAAGTTGTGACAGTCCTTGCATGTCTACAGTCCTTAAGGGATTAAATGGAGGTCATATTTACAAAAAAAAAAACACTGATGGATATGAGCATAAAAAATTGAGTCTCAAATTAATTTTCATCAATGGATGTTAGAGAAGACTTCACAATTCTTTGGACCGCTCCCTAGAATCCAAGTATTGTAAGCCTAGAGCAATCATAATGTTCTCAGTATAAACAAATATAAGACATTGAAAACCTGATGTGCAAAAGAATTGTAAGTAAATCTGGGGCAAACCAATGACATCACAGGGAAGAAATAGAAATTCCTATTGACTTAAATGGACTGTTAAATCCCTTGAATTCAAGGGGTTAATTCCCAAATCACATCAGCGGGAATTTTTGGAATGTTTATTTATCCCCTGGGGTGCAGTTGGTTTGCCCCAGAATTACTCCACTTTTCTTTTGCACATAAGGTCCTGAGTGTCACTAAACTCCAGCTGTAATAATTACCCCACACGCTGTTCAAGGTCACTAAGGCTGACACCATACAGCACCATGTCTTCTCATTATACAAACAAGACCCTCGCTAGGGATCTAACAACACCTGCACAAAAGGAATCCGTGAGAAAGACACTGGTCATGGGCCTTATTCACAAAACAGGAATGGAGCAATTCTGGAGCAAACCAACTGCACCATAGGGAGCAAATAGAACTATCCATAGATATAAAAGGAGTTTTAAAAGTCCCATTTATATGAATATGAATTTTTAATTGTCCGTTGTGGCGTGATTGGTTTGATCCAGAACTGTGTCCATAGGACCCAATGGATCACATGCACAAAAGAGGGGCAATTCTGGGGCAAACCAGCTGAACCACCATGGACTAACAAAAATGACCACTTAATCAAATAAGATATCTCTCTAGCCAGGGCTTAAAATTTTAAGTCCTTTGCTCCTAGCCAGACTTGAAAAATTACTCGCCACTGCAAGCCAAACATACCCACCAGGGCTGAATTTCTACTCGCCAGGGCTAAATTTTCACTAGCCATTGGCTAGTGGAGAGTAGAAATTTTGAGCCCTGTCTCTAGCAATCAAGGGGATAAAAGCCCTATTTATATTAATATGAATTTGGGGATTTTTTTATTTCTTCCCTGTGGTGTTGTAGGTCTTTCTCAGAACTGTTCATTTTTCTTTGGCACTCAATCAGTAACTGAATAAACTGCACTCTCAAAATATCACTACTGTTTTACTATTTTATCACCCTATTCACTTCAGAAGAACTGTAGCAATGGACCAACATCCAACTGAGAATGACTGGAGTTGTGGTTCAACAACAGCTGGAGAGCCAAGGGTTGACATGTCTGTTCTAATACAGCAGTGATTCCTGTATTATGCATGTTTTATCTGAGATGAGATGGCGACCCTACATGTCACATCCACTGAAAAAAAAGAAGAAACTCACAGCGCTAACTAGCTGTAACATTTATAAATAATATATAAATATAGAGTAAGAACCTAAGTAAGTAAAGTATAGATAGCAACAAGGAATGAAAGGGTTATCCAAGCCCCCAAAAGTTAGGGCAAGGCCTAAAGCAGAAAGTTAAAACAAAAAACAGATCTGCTCTCCTCCATGCAAATTTTCCAAGTATTCACCCTTATCAGTTTAGAACAGGGTTGGGCAAAGGGCAAAACTTCACCTGTTGCTGGGCAACAATTCCCATCATCCTCTGCTGGCTCTTGGCAATTGGTAATTGCTGTGCAGAAACAACTGGAGGCTGTTGGTTTCCTATTCCTGGATTGTCATAAAATTATTGGGACCATGGCCCTAATGGCCCACTCCTTTTCACTGTATATGTTCTCGTATTCATTCACTGATAAATATGAAAACAGCTAACCAAGTGATTTTCAGATCTGGCACCTAGGACCCACCAACAGGTCAGGTTTTCAGGCAGATGAATCACAAAGACTGACACACTGGTTAGCCACCTGTGATTAAGCAGGGATATCCTGAAGACCTGAAATGTTGGTGTGCCGAGCACTAATGCAGAGAAACTAACACAAGGTTGACATAATCAAAGACATGCTTAAAGACAAGTGTGTTTATTCATTCTACCATTCACCCTAGGTACTAAAACATAATGATTCATTTATCATTTATTCACTTCTTACCATTTACAGTTTTATTTGTTTCAAAGAAATCATATGGTCTTTGCTTTTTGAATAGAGTCAGATTTGTATGTATTAACTAAGTATAATATTTATTCTCAAGCAATACAAAACAGAGTGGATAAACAGGGCAGAGGTTAATAAAATAATGTAGAATTACTTACACATGCATACAGCATGTCTGTGTTTGATTTATGGTTTTCTGTTCACTGGGTTCCTGCATGGTGTTTAGTCTACACAAATTTATAACATTAAGTAGAGGGCCCATGTTCACTGATCTCTGTATTGCCGGGGTAGGTCGCCTGTTGCACTTCAAGTGCTATTAACTATACCTCCCCATCATCCTCAGCAAAATTTGTACAAGAAAAGGCCATACGTTATCCACCCCTGACATAAAGGAATAGTTTCTATTAAACACTAATTCTCAGGGCCTAATTTAAATCTCAGATGCACCTAGATTAAACACCCATGATTGTATCTGGGAACTCTGTGGATTTCTGCCAGAATTAGTTATCATGACTCTGGTTACAGAGGTTGATTCTCTGCTTTGTTCACTGGTAACCCCACTCACTCCCCACCCTGTTCTGACTCCTCCCCACCCATTCTGCCCAATTCCTGTCCATCTATGACAAACCCCAACACTCAAATTAAACCACACACATATATGTACACTCCCACCCACAGCCTTTCTTGCTCCTCTGGGGGCTGGGGATAAAAAGGATCCCAGGTATGTCCAAGATTCCCTTTGCCCAATGAATGGACACCCTCTATACACCTCACTTGACTTCTCCCATAGCTCCACTCACTATCGCCTAGCACAGAAAACACACTTTGCCTCCAACATGCAAGAACAAAAAAAAAAATCTTCACTCTTTCACTGCTAAAAAGGTCTGCAATGTATTGCTCTGCAGATGTCTTTTAACCCTTTGAGTGCCAGAGGGGTACGGAATGCATTGCTTTTCAATGCATTCCGTACCGCTGTGGCACTGAACGGGTTAAGGAGCAGTAAACTTTTTTTTATGAAAACACATATTTTACATAGCATTTCCTGCTGAATAAAACAAGGTCACTCCCATCGCTGTCAGATGTTTTATTCACAAATTATAGTAGTTTCAATAATCAGGAAGTGAATTTACTGTGTTTACTTTCTGATAGTTCTGACAGGAAGTGACATGCAGTTTCTATCACATTCTATGGAGAACTGTATGTCTCTGACTTTTCTGACTTTCCTCTCCATTAGAATCTAACAGGAAATCTAATTAGAATTTGACCACTAGAGGGCACTGCTAATGTAAAAAAAAAAACATGGGTTTAAACTGTAATAACTCAGGAAATATAAATCTCTTGGCAGTGGGAGTACCCTTATTTTACTCAATAGGAAAATCCCTACAATATATATTTTTTCATAAACAAAGTTTACTGCTCCTTTAACAGCACACAAATTAAATAATAGACAGTAAAGGGGTATGAAAACTGGTAAATAAACTATCTACCATAAACCAGAAGTGAGTGTCTGGTGTTGAGGTGTTAGGTTTGCTCTGGCCACACCCAAAATTCAGAAAGTGGGTGTGATCAGCCAGAGCTCTAGGCAGTTGCCCACTCTGCCTAATGGGAAATCCTGTTCTGTTTATACTAATATAGGAGATCGCAGTTTGGGACAATGGTTTTGAGTAGATGAGAATGTTATTGCGGTAAATCGAACGATTTGCAGAATTATAGATTTTTGGCTTCAAAAGTATGTTGAATTCATAAAACCAAACTGAGAAGAGGTTTCCAGTTGCTCAAGCCTTTGCACATTAATGAAAATTGTTTACACCTGTTATGCATACGACTATATCAGAAAGGGGCATCTTACTTCCCTCCATCTGTTCAACTACAATTCTCATCACAGCCTACTGAGGATGATGAGTTCTGCAATCCAACAACAACTGGAGGGGATGCAGGATGATCACTCCTGGCCTACGAACAAGCAACTGCAACATGACCTCTCCAGCAACCACACCTATGGCGAGATGTTCAGAAAGTGGTGGTAACTGAAATTGTCTGTAATCAGAATAAAAAAGTTCTTACACCATGATCTGTCAATTCTCAGACATGTTTCCGTCATTTTTTGCATCCAATTCCGCCATCTCTGTCAAAGGGAAAAAGCCATCTTAAAAGTGGTTTAAATCTTCCGTCATAATGTAAGGTATTTTCAGAAAAAATATTTTATATGAACGTCATTTTTTGTCTGATTAACGTCATTTGTTCCGAACATAATAAAAATGGTCTAAACTTGGAGAAGAAAAATTACTGAGTACCGAGAAGCTTTTTGTTTCAAAGACAAAAAAAGTCTTTGTTTCTTTGAAAATTTTAATTTCAAAGACAAAATCAAAGACAATTTTTAAGATCAGAATTATTAACGGCAATGTTCAATGAGATCTTCTTACTGTCATTTTTAATTCTTTAGATGAATTTTCAAACATGACGGATTTACTTCTGAAAATATGGTCCTTTTACCACCAACTCATGATCCGACAAGCTTTTCATTATGACGACTTTTTGAACTTCTCACCCCTAGATTGATGAAGGATGCTCCCTCCTGACAAAAGGTAACTGAAACTGCTTCTGGGTAAAGAAATGCACAGAACTATTTCTAGGTATCTTTATTCCATACATTTTTTTTGGAAACCCCTCTCTGAGTATCATGGGATTCCTCTGATTCATGCATCTCAATTGAAGACCAATACAGATTTCGCAAAAACAAGTCACATGCAAAAACTAGTTCTGAGTAATTATCATATGACTAAATACAACAAACTGTTTTTATATTCTGAGTATTTTTATGCAGGAATAGAAATACAAGGGCAACAGCATATGAACAATTTAGTCTGAGTTAGTCAACTGTTGGACTGCAAGATGTTGAGGATTACAACTCTCATCATCCCCAGTCAGCCAATGGCAAGCTGGAGATGATGGGAGTTGACGTCCCCAACAGCTGGAGGTCCAGTAATTCTGACTACCCTGATTTATGATTTTAAGACTTACCTTAATTTCTAAGATGTTTTTATTTCCCATTGAGATGACAAAAGGTTTTTCAAAAGTCTCAAAGACGGGATTGTTTACATAAGTGAAAACAAAGCTGTCAGATTTAATGCCATCAAGAATGAAAGAAGCTTGGGTAACAATTGGTGGTTCCAGATTTAAATGCTTCAGTGATGGAGTGGAACAGCAGATTAACTCTGAGGTTGATCGATGGATGCATGGCTGCAATGAAATGGAAAACACAGTATATTACTATCAACACACTAAGCTATTTTTATAAAATTTTGAGGATAAAATGATTAATCCTATATTATAATTCGCTAAAAAGTTTGTCACAATGCAGTCATGCCCAGTAGAGACTGCTGCACACACTGCAGTCATGCGCAGTAGTGCCTGCCTGTAAGCACTGTGGCTGATCCAGAGCGGGGCACTCCGAATTCAGACCAGGGTCCTCTCTGCGCACCTTCCTGGGACCGAGCATAGAGAGGACTGCGGTCTGAATTCAGAGCACCCACTCCCTATCAGCTGCGGCACATTTGGGCAGTCAGTACTGCGCATGACTGCAGCGCCGCCAGTGAGAAGACAGGCTCCGGCCACCAGCCGAGATTGCTGGGTGGTGGTGTGGCCCATGTACACGGGCTTTAAAACTAATTGCAAATAAAATATTTGAATAAATATTACTTCTTTACTTAACCCTTTGAGTGGTTAACCCTTTCAGTGCCAGAGGGGTACACAACGCGTACTTTCGCAATGTGTTGTGTACTCCTCTGGCACTCAAAGTGTTAAATGCTTTTCAGGTGTCTTGTAATATGTCTCTCTCTTGACATTCAGCATGGATATATTTACTGAAGGCTGATTTGTACAAACCAACAATTTTGTTGTGTGTTTCCAATTCTATGATTTATTGTTGATTGGTAGTAAACTTCTGCTTGTCCATTTATCAGTAAGATATGAGTATTCTTGACTGTCAAATGGGGCCAAATACCTAGATATAATGCTGGTTCAAGCCCCTTATGTTATTCTGTGGGGAATAATACACACACAAACTGCATATTCCTATGGTTTTGTTAATGGTGTTGAATAGGAGGAAAGGAACTTATTCAGTGATAAATCCTAAATGTTTTTTTCTCTAAAAGTATTACTGGGAACTTGTATGCCTCATTCCACCTATAGTGCTCCAGTCTCAATGGAGAGGGTGGTCCAAACAAATGCTTGCATTGCACCGTTTCATATAGGGGATGGGGATTAAGGGTATGGGTGAACAAAGGGTCTAATAGGCAAGGTGAATGGTTGATTGTGGGAAGAGGTAGGACACAGTAGCTAGTAGGTTGTGTAGGTGAAAAAGTGGGCAGAGTCAATGGTGAACACTGGAGGATTCCCAGATATGTCGGTGAGTGAGCTGAATAGCAGCAGAGAGAAGGGTGTGATAAAGAGGTGATGGAGAGGAGATAACTTCTTCAGTAATATAATTTCTGTAGTTCCTATGTTATACTATGGAGCTCATGCACTAAGATCTCCCACACACAAGAAATCTTAGTGCATAATTTTCACATAATAACACGGAAAATGGAGAATTGATCTCACTGCAGAAGTTATCTCCTCAATGTCACCACTTTATCACACCTTAGTGCATCTCCTCCCAGTACTCTGCCTTCCCCACAACTTCGTAAGTGTAACATAGTAACATAGTAATTTAGGTTGAAAAAAGACTTGCGTCCATCTAGTTCAACCCTTTTCCTATTCCTGTTTACCATTGTTGATCCAAAAGAAGGCAATTTCAAATTCTGCCCCAGTATATAAATAATTTCACTCCTACATTGGTCTATTCATAAACTATGAACTGTTTCTAAATGATTTAGTACGAGTATAATCTATTGTACCTGTGTGTTAGTGTGCTATTTTTCTTTGGAACTTGTGATACATTTGCATGATTTTGTACAATCTATTGTAACTGTGCATGTATGCTATTTTATTTTGGAATCCTCAGACCTGTGATACAGACAGCAAACTGCATCTGTTGATTTATTAACACAGGCAAATAAAACCTAGACATGAATTTGTATATTAACCCCTTAAATGCTGGAGAGATCTCCAAAATGCATTGTGAAGCAATACATTGGAGACCTCTCTAGAATCCATGGGGTTAATATGTGTTGCTAATTTCAATCATTAAATGACCCTAAGAGTTCATATCTGGCCGGATTTTACTAGTGCACATAAAACAGAAAAAATAAACCAAGGGACAAAACGTCCAAAACATTCATTGTGTAATGTCACCTCATGAGTCAGTTGGTGCCTCTTACAGATCGCACAGGATTGGTCTGACGTCTATAGTAGAGGCAGCAAAGCTACCAGTTCCCCATAAAAACCTCAGCAGTCTGTTGGTAATCGTTCTGTCTGGACCTTCTGAAAAGGTTGCAATGGTTATCTTGCTGATTTGTGGTCAATTTAGGGTGAAAGAAGCCATTAGCAGAGTCAACAGCCAGCATAGTAGCCACTAGCCTTGGATGTATTTATGAGCTACTGCTATTGCTACAAACGTCATACCCTTACAGCTTTCTGTATCTATGGGAAAGCTCCTTCACAGCTATGCTTGGTTCTGCTAATAGGACAATAGGGCTTAAACCAGCACATTTAAATAACGTGTTTTAAAGCCAATGTACCCTAAATCATTGACAATAATATATCTGTTTAGCTTTGTTATTTTGCCAGACCTTCAGCTTAAGATTTAATTTATATGTACTTTGGGGCTTTTATGTTGCCCATTACAATTTATGAGGCTTTCAACAAACGTACAATTATCTTCTGCTATGTTGTTAACTGTCACTTTGTACAAATTGATGATTTTGAATGTGCTTTCAAAATCACCTATATTTATGTTAGCTATTTTTATTTCAAATAATAGTTTATGAGATATTTAGCCTTATTTATTGGTCATTTTAGGCAAATGAGCTAGTACTGTTTGGCAGGAAGTGGCAGTTGGCATGGGGATCAGTGTGAACATTAGTATCTTGTTGGCAGGCAGTGGCAGTTAGGATGGAGAGAAGTGTTGTGTTTTAGTATGTGTCTCACATTCAGTTGCAAGTGGGATGGAAAGCAGTCTTGACTGTTAGTATGTGGATGGCAGGGAGTGGCATTTGGGATGGAGAGAAGTTCAGAATGCTGCCAGGGATACCAGCTAGTACTGTCTAATCTGCATAAAATGGCAAATAAATAAAGCTAAACATGTCACAACTATTGCTTTTAAATAAAAATGGTTAACATAACAGAGGTGCTTTTGAAAGTGACAGTTTCTTAAATAGGTATTTTAATGCCTTGATTGCAGAATATATCTCCAATACTTTGATCTGCAATAAGCTTAAGCTCTTACAAGCATTCAGGGGATTAAACGTCCAATTTAAAGGAGCAATACAGTTTTATTATGAAAAATGAAGGGTTCTTTTCCTCCTGAATAAAACAAGGGGTTTCCCACAGCTGAGAGAAGATTAATTCAAATATAATTACAGCTCAAACAGTAACAGTGGAGTCATCTAGTCATCTTACCTTTATATCCTTCAATGCTAAATGACTGTAGCCTAAGCTGTGTCCTTTGCCATTGCGAAAGTAAACTGACCATTAATGTGCACTACATGCAAGACAGGTGCCTTATACTAAGTGCTATACTTAATGCACCATGTCCTGGCTTTGGACTCATAATTAATATTAAAACTGTCAGTGTTAAGATTTTTTCACAAAGGCTCTTATCTGTGTATGGCTGGCATACCACAAACATATCTTCATACGTTTTATTAAATTACTTACAAGACTAATCATAGAGGCATGGTAATAATATTTCTATTTAAGAAAATACAGCATAATAAGTTGAATTAATACAGTACCCACCGTAATTCATTTTCATAAAACTGTAGTAACTGAAACCAGACTTTTTTTCCCCAGAGGGAACTCAACAGTAATTTTTTTAGCATGTTCTAGTGGTTATTGAATAAGTTGGACTAGAAACTCTCACAGAAAATAATTGTTTCATTTTTTTTTTACTAGAATTATACATTCTAAACTTTTATACTTATAATTATATAAGTACTAGTGCAGGCCTTAAAAGTTGAAGTCCTTTGCTACTAGCCAGACCTGAAAAGTTACTCGCCACTGCAAGCCAAAACATACCCACCAGGGCTGAATTTCTACTCGCCAGGGCTAAATTTTCACTCGCCATTGGCTAGTGGCGAGTGGAAATTTTGAGCCCTGACTAGTGTAAAAGCCCGTGTACACTGGCCAAGGTCCGGTTAATGTTAAGAGGCCGTTACCTCACTGCTCCACGTGATGCAGTCTTGTGTCACCTCACTCACGCAATGCAATCATGCGCAGTAGATACTGCCTGAACGCGGACAGTCTCTACTGCGCATGACTGCATTGTGACAAACATCCTAGCAAATTATTATACAGGATATTTTATTTTTGCCCTATTATTCCTATGGATCTTTTTATGTTGAATTTAAATCTATAGTTGCTATAGAATGATATATGATTAAGTTTGTTGGATTTTGAATTTATTGTAGCAAAATCCTAAGAAATGATTATATACTAATAGCAGGATTAAACCTTTAAGGACCGGTTGCACACCCCTCTGGTCCTTAAAGGGTTAAAGAGTCTAAGTTAGAATTCAGAGTTCCCCTTATGTATAGACGCAAACTGGAACAATTCTGGCGTAAACCATCTGTGCCACAGGGAGTAATAATCATCCCCTAAATTTACTACTTACATGTTATCCAAAGTATCCAAAGCATTGTGTAGAAAGGTGCTCTTTTACATTTTAACATTTAGTGGGTTAGAAATCCCATTTAACTCAACAGGAATGTTTCTTTGTCCCCTATGGTGCAGATGGCTTGCCCCTAAATTGCTTCACATTGAATTCATACATCTCCGCCTACTTCCCTTATCTGTGAAGACAATGGCACACTGCGCAATATGCACAAAGTAAAATGGAGCAATTCTGGAACAAGCCAACTGCACCATAAATTGACAATTCCCCAAATTGCCCTGATTTAAATGGGCTTTTAACCAGGGCCAGATTTTACATAAGGCAGGGTAGGCATCTGCCTACAGGTGCACCCTACAGAGGGGCGCTTGCCATTTGAATCAATATTTATTTATTTATTTTTTTTAAAGTGGTGTGCCGCGCTGCCCGCCACATGGTAAGGTCTGTGCCTTCTTCAGCACAGACCTGTAGCTACTGAGCTCCCCCAGCTCTTTAGTAATGCAGAGCGCTGGGAGATTACATCATCTGCCACCGCTCTGCATTACTAAAGAGAAGACCGCGCGGGAGCTCCAGCAACTACAGGTCTGTGCAGAAGCACAGATCTCTCCTGCCGCTGGACCACCAGGGAGGTAGGAAATGGATGGGGGAGGGAAATGTGAGGCTTAAAGGGATAGTAATACTTCGTTTTTTTCTTTATTTTATTTTGTAGCCATTAAAAAAAACATGAAGAACGATATGTCTTATCTCTCAAACCTTTATGGTTTGAGAGATATTCACATGCAAAGTTTCCCCCTCCCGCCCCTTTTACCTAGTGTAAGCCATCTCTTCTCAGATGTGGAATGTAGTTGTAAGACCAGACAGATAACAGCAGGGGACAATCTTCTTTCTATTAGAACAATGAAAGCCCTGCCCCCCTTGACAAGCTTTTCAGATTTTTCCCTTATCCTTTATCCCTATCTGATCTGGCTGAACAGTGTAACATCATTAAATGGGGTGGGAGGGGGATAATTTATTATTGAATTACTCTTGAACTACAACTCTGACAGAATTGAAATAACACTCTCCAAAGTCCAAATACTATGATGATTAATTAGAGCTGCTTTTATTATGAAACATTACTATCCCTTTAATGTGGAAATGATGGGGGCAATGTGAGGGCAATATGGGGATGATGGGGGCAATGTGGAGATGATGGGGGTCAATGTTGAGATGATGGGGGCAATGTGGAAGTGATGGGGGTTATGTGGAAATGATGGGGGCAATGTGAGGGCAATATGGAGATGGGGGGTAATGTGGAGGTTTGGAGCATTGTGGAGATGGCCTATGGGGGGGGTTGCTTCAGATTTCTGTGCCTACAGGCTCCTGAGATGTAAATCCGGCCCTGCTTTTAACACCTTAAATGCTAGAGAAGTTTCCAGTGCATTGCTCTGCATTACTTTCTAGAATTACAGAGTTACAAGCCTCATTTAAACCAAGCCCCATCAAGTGCATCCCATTTACATTGCTTCCACCAGAATGAGTGCAGCTGGCCCGTGTATGATAGTTTCTGGGAGTTCTGATCCTCTCTTCTCTGTTCAACCCCTTACCGACCCTTGACGGTCATAGTACGTCAAGGGTCGATCTGACTGAACGACCCATGACGTACTATGACCATCATGGAGTTCCGGCCTCCCACCG
Source organism: Rhinophrynus dorsalis (assembly GCA_037306005.1). NCBI lineage: Eukaryota > Metazoa > Chordata > Amphibia > Anura > Rhinophrynidae > Rhinophrynus > Rhinophrynus dorsalis. Next base: position 268,360,592 of record CM074721.1, on the reverse strand, counting down.
CGGTTACACACCGTTCGGGGAGTCTAGAACCGGAAAAAGAAAAAAAAAAATGCTCCTCAGTCCTTAAGTCACGTCGCCGCGCCGATGGGCCAGTCGTTAAGGGGTTAATGATATGTTTAAAGCGGTAGTAATGTCAAAATATAAATATACATATGATTGTTCATTGTAATGTTATATAATGCATAGTACCATTTGCAATGCCTTTACCTTTGTGCTCTTATAGTAAATCGAGTCCAAGGTTCCCCCTCCCGCACCTTTCCATCACGTCACTCATAGTTCCCTCAGATTTGAAAGGCGGTCATTTGACTGGGCGATTGCAATGAGAGACAATATTGCGTCTGTTAGTATAAGGAAAACCCTGCTCCCTTGATGAAGAGGGGTTTTCCTTATGCTGACACAATATTGTCCCTCACTGCAATTCATCTAGACTGACCTTCGCATCTCAGTGAACTCTGCATGACGTGATGGAAAGGGGCTGGAGGGGGAAACTTGACTCGATTTACTAGGCGTATACAAAGATACAGACTTTGAAAAAGGTACTATGCATTGTATAACATTACAATGAACAACTGCACGTATATTTATATTTGACATTACTATTTAACTTTGTATTTAAATTTGTCCCCTATGATGAAGTTGGTTTGCTCTAGAATTGCCCCAATTCTTCATAGTATATCAGAATCAATTTCTCAGTGATTAGAGAATAAGGAAGATGACATGGTTACTGGTGTGATGTATTCTCTGCAATGTTTGTATACTGAGGAAAAGACTATACTGTGTTCATAACAGTTAAAATCCGTTTGAATACCACAAAACAGACTTAATAAAGTGGACCTGTTATCTACACAGTTTACTTTCTTTAAGGTGTCTATTTAAATTGCCAATACTTTATGCTTTTTCTTTTACAAACATATTCATCATTTCAGAGACTTTTGATTTAGCAGTTGGTGAACTGAATCTTCTAATTACTTATATATCCAGAAAATCACATCTCCCTCCCTTTTTAGGCTGCTAAAACTAACCAGTCAGCTTCCACCAGATGGGTGGAATAAACTGATAGGAATTAATTATCTGGCATGTTCTTTCAAGATGGGATCTCAAAGGGTTAGAAACTAAGAAAATAATCATCTTAGGAAAAAAAACAATGAAAAATAAATGTTTCATTTTTAATTGGAAGGCAAAATGGTTTTTAAAGTGATAGGTATATTGTAATTTCTGCGAATTGAAACTATTAGCATCATTAATACTACAGTAAAGAGTAGATGATGTGGCATGGCAGGATCCCTCCTGTAGTTTTCTAACCTCTTGGGTAAATGTTGATACCAATGCTAATGCATTAAACTTTAATAACTTAATCACAGTGAGTTATCTTTATGGTAAACTGTTGGGTATGTAATACTTCACAGTGGCTAGGGACAATGAGAGGCAATAGGGTGTGTGTGTGTACTAATATCATTATGAACTAAAAGCGGCACTGGAAGAAAGCACTGTTCCTACAACCTACTTACTGACCTTTTTACACTGAAAATTCTTATCTGAAAGGGATAGTAAAACTTCGTTTTTTCTTTATTCTATTTTGTAGGCATTAAAAAAATATGAAGAACGATATAAGTCTTATCTCTCAAACCTTTATGGTTTGACAGATATTCACAAGCAAAGTTTCCCCCTCCCGCCCCTTTTTCCTAGTGTAAGCCATCTCTTCTTATATGTGAATCTGGTTGTAAGACCAGACAGATAACAGCAGGGGACAATTTTCTTTCTATTAGAACAATGAAACCCCTGCCCCCTTGACAAGTGTTTCAGGTTCTTCCCTTATCTTAATTGAAGATTGTCCCTCTCTGCTGTCTACCTGGGCACCTCCCTTCTGATCTGGCTGGACAGTGTTACATCAGTAAAAGGGGCGGGAGGGGGATTCTTTATTATTGAACTACTCTTGAACTACAACTCTGAATTGAAATAACACTCTCCAAAGTCCAAATACTATGATGATTAATTAGAGCTGCTTTTATTATGAAACATTACTATCCCTTTAACTCCTCTTGTGGCAAGTGGAGAGTACCATGGGAGTGTATGAACAGTTCTGAGCTCTCCATTCCTTTGCACCTTTAATAACACCATGTGCTAAACAAGTCACATAGGAAACTGGCATAACTTTACTCCATTTCTCTGTGGATGTGTTTGGGTAAGTGTTCAGGACTTGCTTGAATTTAAAGGGATAGTAATACTTCGTTTTAAATTTATTTTATTTTGTAGGCATTAAAAAAAACATGAAGAATGATATAAGTCTCATCTCTCAAACCTTTATGGTTTATGAGATATTCACAAGCAAAGTTCCCCTCCCCGCCCCTTTTACCTAGTGTAAGCAATCTCTTCTCAGATGTGAGTCTGGTTGTATGACAGGACAGATAACAGAAGGGGACAATTTTCTTTGTATGAAAACAATGAAAGCCCTTCCCCCTTGACAAGTTTTTCAGCTTTTTCCCTTATCTTAATTGAAGATTGTCCCTCTCTGCAATCTACCTGGGCATCTCGCTTCTGATTTGGTTGAACAGGGGGGGATACTTTGTTTGTGAATATCTCTTAAACCATAAAGGTTTCAGAGATAAGACTTATATCATTCTTCATGTTTTTTTAATGCCCACAAAATAAAATAAAGTTAAAATGAAGTATTACTATCCCTTTAAGTCACTTAGACTGTAAGCTTCTTGGGGCAGGGACCTTTCTCCTAATGTTTCTATGAATGTGGCACTTATTTTATCCCCTCTTTTTTAATGTAACTTACTTCTATTGTAAGGAGCTGCATACACTGTATGGCGCCATATAAATAAATATATACATACATACTTACATACATACAATGGCATGGTGTCTTTACTGGTATGAACTAAACTGATCACACTCGCTGGTGTACACCCCTGAGTGCAGAAGAAGCTTACATCTTATCGTATAAAATGAGCTGAACTGGTAGTTTTTTACATTCTCCTTAATAATTTGAGTTCATGTGTGAGCTTCACTGGCAGAGGCATTTTAAGGACCTTTGAGACCCCTGAGAAAATTGTGAACGAAAGCCCCAAATATAGGAATACATTTAGAATGATTTAGTACAGTGTTTCTCAACTCCTCAGGACCCACTAACAGGCCAGGATTTGATGAATTCCTTGTTAGAGCACAGGTGAGTTAATCAATGTGAATGAACCTCTGATCACCACACCTGTACTCTAGCAGAGAAATCCCTAAGTCCTGGCCTGTTAGTGGGTCCTGAGGGCAGGAGTTGAGAAATACTGATTACTAGATACTGATTTAGTAGATACTTTACCAATTTATTATTATAGGATTAAGCTGGCTCCGTTCAAAAAATCTGAGACCTCTGTAAAGACAAGTGAGGCCCCAGTGAAATCTGGATATACTTAGAAAAGCTAGAACAATTCTAAGGCAAATCAGCTTCACCATGGGGGAAAAATCAAAAATTCCTAATGATTTAAATGTGAAGCCATACCTCCCAACATTTCAAATTGCCAAAGAGGAACACTTGTGTTTTAGGGGGTGTTGTTGGGGGCGTGGCCAGTGGGATGGGCATTACCAATTCATTTTTAGGCTATTTCATGGCCTATTGACACCTCCTTGTGTAATCTAATAAATTATTTAAAACAAGACCAAAGTATTTTATTTACACATACTAATGTATAAACTTATATAATGAAGTTTACACAAACATTAATGTTTTATTGCTGTGGAGCAGTGTGATACACTTATATACATACCACACAATCTGATCTCCTAAAAAGAGGGACATCAGAGTGGGAAAGAGGGACAGTGGGATTTGGGTCTAAAAGAGGCACTGTCCCTCCTAAAGAGGGACACTTGGGAGGTATGGTGAAGCAATGTTTTGAAGACTTCTGTAGTATTCAGTGGGTGAAAAGCCTCATTTAAATCCATGGGAATTTAGATTTGTCCCCTAGGGTGCAGTTGTCCTGATTCAGAATTGCTCCAGATCAGCAGATCAGCCTCAGTGAAGTCTAGAATAAAGTGGTACGCCTGGTGTATCAGTAAGTACAGATTACAGATATTTTTGCACCAAAAGGCTGCCAATTTCCCATTACAAGGCAATGTTTTAGGCTCTGGGTGTGATGGAATTAATTATTAAATTAGGTACAAACATGACTCACAGATGTTTTTGGAATATTTCCAAATAGAATGATAAAGTAGGCTACCACTACCACAATACTGCGATTCACATATTGCACATTACAGATTCAATACATAATCATATTGTAAAGGTGGCTGTCTATAGCTGATGGACCTATATTGTTGAGAACAGGTATAATTGGATCCAAATGTTTAGCAGAGATAAACAATGGACAGAACCTTTCCATAAATACCTGATACCATTTGTACCGTTTAATGACCAACTGGACACTCAAAAGTTATTATACCTGAAACCTGCATTTTTTGCTCAGTACTTCCATTACTTTAGGGTGGCACTCATGCTATTCTTTTCTATTGACACTGGCAATATCCTTTCACAGATTGTTCTATCAACAATGCCCCACCCCAAAACGGCAGGCAGTGGAAGTAATGAAGCTCAATAAATGTGAGTTTGACCTGTAATAACTTTTCAGTTAAAAATCTCCCAGCACAGTGTAAATTTGTTATACTCATCAAGAAAAGCCCAAGAAAACAGTTTAACCATGACACAAGACAAAAACACAAATTGAAAGTTTCAGCGTAACACTAATATCACAAGGTGCCGCCCAATTAGAACTTAAGTCAGCTTTCATCTCCTCACTGATGAAGGGTCCATAAGACTATCGCTACAGTAGAAGGTTACACTTCCACTGAACTGCAATGGACGCTTCTCTTCTGTAATCTTTTCTTATTTCATTATTGCTGAATTTATTGCTCTTGTTATCTACTGAAGAGTAGTGATGGCCTTTAAATTAATCATAGTGGTATATGTAACTCTCTTTGAGGCTATTCTATAGAACCGGTTCACAGCTACAGACCATACATTTTAGCAGGCAGGTCAGTGAAGAAGATGCTCTCATGGAATGATAAAAATCTAATAATGCTCTTTAGAAGTGATGCAATGTGACTGATTGGTAAGGGCAGGAAAATCTCATTTGCGATGACCTTACTGTTATGTGATTTGACATGACATTTTAAGCTCCAAATTGGTTTTAGCAATTGAAGAATATGATGGTTTTAGTTTTCAAGAAATATTGGATTGCAGAACAATGAGGAAACACTGTAATTTAATCTACTGGATACTCAATTAGAATACTGCTCATGAAGCAGCACCTATCGTTATGATTGAATTAGTTGTATTTTAATGGAAAAGAAGTGAATCTCATTCTTCCTTTTCTATTTACATTATTGGGGAAACAAAAAAAATAATCTTTTGGTCAATAACAGATCAAAACACTACAAAAGAGAAAGGACTAAGGACTGTATACAGGAAGCTAAAGAGGTGCAATTCTGGGGGTGGGGGGTAAGCACTCCCACAATTCCCAATGATTTACTTTAACCGTTTAACCGCTAGAATGCTAGCGAAGTTTCTAACACAAGGCAATGTAATGGGGCAGTTGGATTGCACCCAAATGGTTCCACTTCAGCTTCCAGAACATGGCCATACGATTCTACTTCTTAGGATGTAGGAAAAAGGTGACACCCTGTTAGCCAGTAGAGTAGATGGGATTCAAAGATTTTTTATAACAAAGAACTCAAAATAGTCATGTAAAGGTGATGCCTTTTAATCATCACCTCTCTATGGTTTGAGAGATATCAAAAGTTCCTCTTCTCCTGATGTCAACTGTAAAGCTGACAGAAGGAGATCCGTGTCGGCCGACACTAGGAGGCTCTTCAGCAGAGCCGCAATAGTGTGATTTAAAAAGAATTACTTCTTTGGAATGGTCTAAAAAATGTGCTTGCAAACCAGGCACAATTTGTAGACCATTCCAAAGAAGTATTTATTTTTAAATCGCGCTATTGCGGCTCTGCTGAAGAGCCACCTGTCTGTCCCCGGACCGGGAACTTCTGCTGTCAGCTTACAGCTGATGTTAGGAAAAGGGGAGGGAGATGGAACTTTAGAACGCTCTATCTCTCAAACCTAATTGCATCGATGGATGTCTTATTTTATGGTCTACGATATTACTTTTTATATAATTAAGACATTACTATCCCTTTAATGACTGAGGACAAAGAAAGTGCAAGTTTTCAAGACACTAAGTTCCCTTCTTCAGGCATAGATTAGAATGTAGGGCAGAGATATTCAATCTTTAGACCTCAAGCTGTTGAGAACGACAACTCCCTTAAAGATGATGGGTGTTTTAGTCTCCATCAGTTATAGTACCACATTGACTACCCCTGCTGTGGGATATATAGGTTGGTACTTATAAAGGATGGAAATGCTTCCTTATCCATGACTTAAAGGATAAGTGATCCAAGTCTTGTATATTCTCTGACTTGCCCTATCTATTAAAACAATTGTGGGCAAGTTCTGAAACACTTTTACCCATTTCCACACAAATCTTAGGTTCTCCTGTAATCCCATGCTGATTAATGGAAATAGACTTACTTGACTTCTGTGGAGGCAATCCACACAAAAATCTTATTTACATTCATACTGTCATGAGTGCTTCATTACACCCCAAACTTCTGTTTTCCAGACTGGGTTATCCCATGAAAAGCAGTCAGTACTGACAACCTACAAACCTAGGATGGAACTACAGGCAAAGTAATACAGCCTCTGTAATATAAACCCCAATACATTGTACTAATAAATACATAAAATAACTCCATACCCACCTGGGATGTTAGAAATGTCCCTAATGTATTCCAAATGGGTTCATGTGCAACCTATGACTCTCCAGATGCCATTGGCTGAAGATGGTACAAGTTGTAGCCCAATAACAGTTGGAAAGTGTAATGTTGTTCGTGCCTTACCCCAAACGCATTAACATTTGTATCATACTTTGTACTCTATGAGGTGATTTTAATAAGCAGAACTGAAGCAATCTGTGATCAGATTAGCTGCACCATTATTAATTGCCATTAATTTAAAATGGGATCTTTGCCCCTTGAATGCTAGCATTCAAGGTGTTAAAATCCAATGTAAATCAATGGAAATTATATGAATTTTTAACCCCTTCCCGCCCGAGGACATACATGTAAGTCCCGACCGGATGTCCCAGAAGGACAGAGGACGTACATGTACATCCCAGAAGTCATTCGTCATAATGCTGAAAAAAAAAACCACGGGCGTTAAGTGCCGGCCGCGTGTGCGCGTGGCCAGTCGCTAAGGGGTTAATTGTCCCCTGTCGTTTGCACCAGTACTTATTAATTCAGCCTCTACGGGCCTTATGCAGAAAGAAAACAGTAAGGGGTTAGGCACTAAAGCATGATAAAGAGGTGATAAAGTAGAGATGACTTCTCCAGTGATATCACTTCTCCAGTTCTTATGTTATTCTATAGAACCCATGCACTAAGATATCTTAGTACATAGGCTCTGTACAATAACCTAGGAATTAGAGAAGTGATATCACTGTAGCGGTCATCTCCACTTTATCATGCCTTGGTGAATGACCCCTGAGGCATTCTGGGTGACTAACCTCATCAAAGGGAAGACATGAACACTCCTTAGATTCTCATTTACTTAATCCTTTGAGTGCCAGAGGGCTATCCAATGCATTGCAAAGCATTGCACATTGTTAAATTATGCTTTTAAGCCCTAGAATGCTAGAGAGGGCTCAATGTATTGCAAAAGCAATGCATTGAATACCATTCTAACATTTCAGTGATTAAAAATCTAGTTTAAATCAATAGGAACCCAGCCCCCCCCCCCATAGTGCAGTTGATTTTCTCTAGAAATACATATTTTCCTTTCTGCATAAGGCCCTCTTTGGGTATAAGATTATTGCCTTCAATAATGAATATACAGAATATTTTTGAATGCTATACATTCATAGTGACAACTCACCACACTGTAGGATTTTTCAGGTTTGGTCAACTCTATTATCATCTGGGGTGAAGCAACTGCATTTAGATTTCTCCCATAAACTGTAATGGAGCTTCCGCCACTGTGTAATTGAAACAAAAACAGCTATTTAGCTTTAGAACATTAGCATCCCTTCTCCTTCGTGCTGGGTTTCTTAGCCCTTTGAGTGCAAGAGAGTTATCCAACACATTGGGTTAAATCTCCTTCCTTAGCCCCTTTGATGCAAGGCACTTCTCCAAGATGTCACTAGCAAGTGGTTAAAAAAGAGTTCCCATTATTCAATTTCAAAATGTAATCCTACATATGAAGACATCTATGCAGGACTGGTTCTGCAGTGGGGAAACATGATCTGCTTAAATCTCCTGTCCAGAAGATGTATTGTTTTAAAGTAGGTCTCACATATGTGTTGGTTTATCGAGGGCAAGAAAAGCAAATCACAAAAGCCCCAGGACTGACACAGAGATTTCCTGCTCCACAGATGTCCTGCAGAACTTTGTACCAGTGAATATATAGTGCAGCGGTTCCCAACCCTGTCGTTAGGCACCTAACAGGACATCTTTCTTAGGATTGACAGTGGCTCAGTCAATTAATCAGCTAACCTGAGCACATAAGGGAAATCCTAAAGGCATTGTCTTGTCACACACACTGCTGAGGATACAGTAGGGAACCAATGGTATGGAGGGCAAGATATACAAGGCTCATGTACTAAGTAGAACTGGGCTAATTCTGGAGAACAAATAATACTTCTGTAAATTATAGTGGGGCTTTCAACCTCTTTAATGTAATAAATGAAACAAAAAATGGGCTTCAATAGTCCTAAATGGTTCTTATGAGTCAATTGTCAAACAGTAAATTGAAACTATCTATCAGCAGACTACAACAAAATGGGGGTACTCTCAATTCAGTTTACACATCTCCAGCAGCAAATGAAAATGATAACAGACTAGTACTCACATCACATGTTGGCCAGTCTGTGTATAAAACAAACCAGTATACAGAATCAGGGGAAATTAATATCCTGCCCCTGTTCAGGCAACTCTGGATATTAATTTAAGAGTTTCCTGAAAAGGGGCAGGATATTCATTTCCCCAAGTATTATGCTAATTTTTATTTAATGATGAAGATATTTAATCTAAATTGAGAGTGCCTCCATTTTGGCATAGTTCTCTGTTCCTGGATTTGTTATCCTTATTTTTGAGGTGACACCTGTCTACTGGGGAGCAGCTGTGTAGCGACTTCTGTATGGAGGCAATATTGCTACTGTTGGGATAACTACAGTGGCTGATGTTAAATGTGAGTAGGATATATGTTATCTATATGACAAATCCTGTTTGTTCAGATTATATTACTCTGCGAGAAGCCTTCTCTCTTTCTTTTCATTTTTATTAGGATTTTCTAGCCATCATGACATGAGTGGGGCATGAGTATTAGAAAGTGTCAGTAACATTATGAACTAAATACTGCTATACTTGTTATAATGGAGTGCACCTTTGTATCTATATTTAAGCACTCTTGAGTAGTGTAAAGTCTTTCAGAACTAAAAAGGGTACTCTTTGGCTCCCGACACATTGTTCCTGGATCTTGTGTAACATCCAATTTAGTTCCAACTGCAAATTAGTAAGAAGAAAAGTAGGGAACAAAAGGTGCCTCTAAGTGTAGTGGCATTTTGAGGTTAACTCCTGCCTCTACAGATGTACAGCTCTCACAAGTGAAGTCATCTGTCCCCAGGAATGGTCCTCCACTGTAAGGTTATGACAAGCTGGAGTACCCAGTGTAAGCTGCCTGGTTAAACTCTGTGAAGGGGAGTCCTCACAAAGAGGTGACAGACTGCTAAGTTGATGTATAAAACAAGAAACATAGCAACAAAACAACACAAGGGTAAACTGCATGGTAGGACCCAGTGGTCCAGATGGTGGAGGATAATGAGTGGGGTTCGAGGCTGGCTGTTCCCTAGGCTGCCTTGCTGCAGCCTAAGCAGGGATAAAGATGCTAGCTGCAAAGGCCAGATTAGTGCAGACCGGAGGCTCAAGAAACATGTTAAAACAAGGCATGGAATCAGGAACCAACAAACAAGAGACCTAAATGAAAAACCAGGAAGGAAATAACAAGAAAAAGCAAAAAAGGGGCAGAACATGACATCCACCACAATACTCCAAAGCTCTGATCCTTACCCTCTGACTCCCACTTTTCCCACTCTTGACCAAATAAACACTTAAAACCAAAAGTTACTAAAAAAAAAGCTCTTTATTTGGACTTAAAGTATATTGTATAAACAGAACAAAATATACTACTCTCCCTATGTGTTTCATGGTAGATGTGGCATCCCTCAAGGAATATCTATCATGGGCCTTATCACAATGCATGTTGCACATCTGTGGAGGTAGGAGTTAGCCTCCATTAATCTGTGAGTACCATCTTTTGAGTGGGTTTTGGGTATTACCCTTGAAAAAAGTCTACTATCCTTAGACGCTCCATTTGTCCCCTTTGTTTCTTCTGATTGATATGAAGTTCAGTCTGTGATTGAAATGGTGCCAGCACATTGTTGAATGGTGACACAAAGGTTGATTTTGGAAAACTTTCCCGGGATGGTGTAGTACTGTAGACGATATATTATGTTATGTGTTATTTCCAGTCCTTTAGCTTGGCTTATTTCATTTAGGTGACATGAGTGCAGAGATAATAGCACATGAAAAAAGATGTATGACTTAGGTATCAATGTCATATAGGGCTGATCACACAGGCAACTATCAACGGACATCTAGCAGAGCAAGGAAGCTTTGTGCAACTTTCCTCTGATAGGGTGTTAACTCCTCTATAAATCTGCCGTATGGGTTCAAATAGAAAGGCAAAAATATCTCAGGTCCTTCCAATTTTCCTGTGGTGTTGTTTCTGTTTTTTATAGAGAGAAAGGGACTCTGAGAAGAAAAAAACCATTGCCGTCCTAGCACAGAAAAATGCAACGACATAGGCTTTGCTTCCAAGCAAGAAAACTACTGCTACAAAAAAGTTTCCTGTGTGAACGTAACTTACATAATACTCATGAAGATTAATAACGTTAACACAATCAAGAATGTACCAGCTAAAAAAAGGCCAACAGCAATGTACTTACTTAACCCTAGTGGAAAAACCTATGGCTGGTTTTCATCTTCACAACAAGGCCTCGTGTGACTGGAATGGTTTGCTCAGCTCCCCCAATATGTCTGACAATGTCAGAGATTTTCTGCTGCACGACTGTGCCCCAGTTAATTCATGCCTGCAGTTATTGATTAACTCTAGATGCAATGACAGCTTCACTATTTTCTGTCAGTGTGATGCATTACCTCGGTATTCTTCTCAAGAATAAATTAAAACGGCAAAAATGTGGAATTGTTGTAATTACATTGGTGAAGAAAAGCTATGAATCATCCTTCAAGCAATAAAATTGTGAGAACGTTTAACATGTGAAATATCTTTAACTTTGCTGCAAATTCCAACACTTAGGCAATGATACTTACATGGTTATTGAAAACTGCTCTGATCAAACATAATTTACATTTCTTTCATTTAAGCTTTCCAGTTCCTTCTCAACTACCTCTTTTAACCCCGTGGCTGCTAGAGAAGTCTCCAATGCATTGCCTTCTAGCAACCAAGGGTTTAAATGATACATTTGTAGGCCATCACCTCTGTGTTAGCATTGCTTTTATCATATTTTATCGTTATTATCCCATTTAGTTAATTCTAAAAAGAATTAACTCTGAGTCCCAGAGAGGTAGCCAACACAATGCATGCACAATGTTGTACTAGCCATTTGTTTGCAATATAAATCATTTTTGAGAAATGAACCCTTACTTGTGGAAGGCACAGTGTGACATTAATATTAATATTACCAGACACTGTGCTATAAAAGTATATTTTTCTAATAGCACAGAAAGTGGTAAGTTTGGCTTCAAACATAACTAATAAGTGCACTGTGCAGTGAAATAAAGTGCAACACTGCGCCAACAAAACATAAAGGGGAACTACCACCTCACGCAAAGTTTCCTGCGAAGAATTACCCATCTGGCGACTAGCTGATCAATAGTACTATTTGCCAGAATAATTACCGCTTTATAGAGAAATCCTACTGCACCCGAGACTGACTGCCAGGAAACAGCATAGAGACGTCTGCACGCCTGCGCTGTCAGCTCCAGTCTCCTCTAGGAGGCGTTTCTTTGTACCTTAAGGTACTGGAAGGGACTGATGGCGTAGGTGCGCAGATTCCTCTAAAGCGCTGTTTCCTGGCTGTCAGTCTCGGGAGTAGTAGGAATTCTCTATAAGGAGCTAATTATTCTGGCAAATAGAACTATTGAGCAGCTAGTCGCCAGATGTGTAATTCTTACTGTTCTGTTTTCCAGAAGACTGGGGGAAGCATTGTACTTTACTCAAACCACTTCTTTTGTCTTACATGGTTGAGTATAGCTTCCCGATGAAGAGATGCGTTCATATAAAAAATGATCTCCTCTGCCTGGTAAAAAAAATAGCACAATAAACATTAAAATATCTTATTTTCTTTCAAGGTATGGCACCATATATCCAAGAATAATGCACCATGCTGATTCATATAAGAGCAACTTGTGTGTTAGCATTAGTGATCCTTCAACCATTTAAGGATCAGAGGGGTGTGCAACGCATTTAGAATAATGTATTCCATGCCTCTTTGGTCCTCAAAGGATTAAAAAGTAAAGTGCCTAATGGCTACTGTGATGTCACTCCTACTTGAAGAGCCAATAGGAATGTGGCTACCCCAGACAGCTTCTAATTTTACAGCAGGTGGGACAAGAAGCCCAGGAAGGACTTGTACATCCAGATCTATATGTTTATAATGCTGTTCTTTCCAGAGGTGGAAGTAGAGGAGAATAACGTGTAAAATACTGAGTTTTGTCATAGTTTTTATGCACATCGAGTTTCTATAATTTGCCAGAAACAGTACTGAAACAGTTGGCTATTAATACAATAGATTTGTTTACCTAAGAAACGATTTCACCGGCTTAATGTTAGAAACACTAGGATCCTCCATATATGTAAATGGAATGCTTGCTTCGCGATTAGCATTGTCAATTTTCAATATAATGGGATAAGTCCCAACAGTAGCTTGTCCTGGTGTATAGCACTCTATAGTGGAGCTGGACACACTGGAAGAGAAACTAAAATGCATTACTATAAAGCAAAACAAACCCCAAAAACCCAACATATAATATGTACATTTCCATGCTTTTGTATCTCCTTCTGAATTGCTACATAAATATATATATATATCTATATATATATATATATATATATAACCTTTGAATTTAAAGCAATGCTTTACCTACTTGTCTGGCACTCAAAGAGTTTTTTTTATTTTCTTTTGGATTTATATTTTTTTATTTTTAGGTAAAACCAGAGATGGATTAAAGCTCCATAAGGCCAAGTACCAATTTGGAACCCTACATCTCTTAATCCAGTGCTTCTGACACAGAGTGCTATTAGCAGGTACTGGCATTGTGGCTCTAATGGACATAGGAGCAACTGAATGATGCTGGTCTCATTCAATAAAAATGGTCTCATTCAATAAAAACAGTGCCTGACACATGATGTTAGTGGCATCAACAGCAGGGCTTCTATCTGTGTAAAACAAAGTAAAAGACAGGAGAGTGAACATACTAGGACTCATTCATCAAGCCACGGAGGTGCAAATGGAGCAAGTCAACTTTACCATAGGGTTTAAAAAAAAATTCTGCAAATTTCCATTTTTTTAAATGCGGCTTTTAACCCACCTGAAGACGCGAGTGAGTCTTCAAGGTCTTCAAACTCACCCCAGAAGTTCGGAGAACACCAGGTAGAGGAGGGAGGTAAGGGAAGGTAGTAAGTGCCTTCCAGGTTGCAGTACTGACTTATCATCATCGTCAGGAACTGGGAAATCAGGGATAATGATACAAAGTAAAACGGACAGTGATACAATGTGGAAAAGGCATTCTATTAGTTACAGCAAAAAGAACACTCAGTGCTGCGGGGACATTGTATAATATTGTATCACTATACCTGCTTTAACAGTTCCTGATAGAGAGCTCTCTGGAAAAAAAAGATCCATGGGGTTCACTGCCATGGGGCATAGAAGTGTAATAAAAAAAAGTGACGATGGATAAAAATAATAAAATTTGACTTTATCTTATGCACTTGCAGAAAATGTAAAGTCAAAATAAAAAGTTACTGTCACTATGTACTATATGGAAAAAATGAACATTCCTTCAATTTAAATGGGACTGTTAAGCCACTTAATGACAGAGAGTTCTCTACAGCATTGCGAAGCACTGTGTTGGTGACTGCTCTATCAACTAAGAGCTTAGAAGCACTGTTTAAATTAATATTTTTTAATTTGCTGCCGATGGCGCTGCTGATATAACTTAAAATTATTCTAGGGAGAAGATTTTCATTGGTTTGTGCAGTGCATAGATTTGTTTATGTCCTATTTACAAATCTCTGGTCATTTAGGGGTAATGTTTGGATAGAAATTCAAATCCCAAAGGGGATCTGAGAGAGACCGCTCCGGTCTTGGACATGTCAATTTCAGACCCTGTTTTGACTTACAGCACTTCCGCAGGAGATTTGTAAATAATAAGTATGTGACATGCCAGGACTGTCACAGGTCATTAACACCCCTTAAGGACCGACCGCGCACGCACTTTGCAGTCACTTAAGGACCACGGAGCATTTTTTTTTTTTTTTTTGCACAATCTGATTCCAAACTCCCCGAATGGTGTGCAGCCGCGAGGGGAGCCCGTAATTCCATGATGGTCCAGGATCGTCATGGGTCCTTAAGGGGTTAAGGGAAAAAAAGGTGGCGTTCCTGGCATGTCACAGGGTCATTAAGGGCCAGGCTACATTTAACCAAGGGTCACATATTACAGAATAATATAACAGTATTAACCTTTTAAGGAGCAGAGGGGTGTACAAAGCATTGCTGGTCCATAAATGGTTAAGCATAAGCCCTGAGCACTAATACTGGCATTGACTGCATCTAAGTCTTTAATGTTAACTTTACATGATGATGTGTAAAAAAGTCAGAAAATTTTATATTTCAATTCATATTCAATAATGAAAAGAATAATTTAACCCCTTTGATTGTGGAGATGTGTCCTATGCATTGTTTTGGATAGCGCTGGGGATGTCTATACCATCCAATAGCCTATAAAGAATATACTAGCAAACTGTATAATCTTACCTTTTAATGTCACACATTTTCCCCATGGAAATCTTCCTGTCTTTCCCACTGTTTAAGTGCTGGCCCTTTATGGTGAGCAATGTTTTTCCTGACAGTGGTCCATAATTTGGCATAATACGTGTAATAACTGGGTTCTGCATAAGAAATACAAGGCTGTTATTCTGTAACATTAAAAAAAGAAAACTATTGGACATATGTAAGTAAAAAGTGGAAAAATACTGGGGAAAAACAATCCTAGTTTGATCCCCAAGGGTCACCAACAGGCCAGAATGAAAGGGTTTCCCCGGTTAAGTACAGATGAGTTAATCAGTGAGTCATTCATTCTGAGTGGTCCACTTGTGCTCAAACAGGGAAATCCTTACATCCTAGACTGTTGGTAACTCTTGAGGACTGAACCTGGACTCCTCTGATTTACACCACGGAGGTAGTTCTCGAACGAGGCATTTAACCCCTTGTATGCTAGAGAGGTCTCCAACACATTTCTTTGTAATGGTTTGGAGACCTCTCTATTTTTCTAGGGGTTAAAAAGACCAATTTATATCAAGTATAATTTTTTATCTGTCCTCTGCTGTTCAGTTGGTTTGACCCAGGATTATTTCACTTTATTGGACGTGCAGATTTTCAGACTCTTCTCAAACGTACCACATATGAGAACGTGGTGAAGTTGACACTTTGCTTCCCATTTGACAAACTGCTGCTTATGTTGAACGAAGGTTTGCTTGCAGAGTCAGTTCTACACACCAACCTTAGGACAGAAAAAAATCACATTATCACCTGTAAACCACATAATCACCTGTTACTATGTTTATTCATTGTGCATGTTAACCCCTTAAGAACTGCACTGTCCAGGGTTGGAGGTACTCTGGAGGACCAACGCACTTTTTTTATTTGTTTGGCCTGCCGGGTGAACATAGTGTGGCATGTAGGAGCGATGTGATCACGAAATTCCATGATGTGCCAGGACCATCACCAATAATTAATGCTGGGACCATCATGACGGTCCTGCCACATCACTTGTCGTTAATGGGTTTATGTATTGCTATGCTGCACATTAACCTCATAAATGGTTATGTTTGTGGCAAATGTCTTCTTTATTTGGTGCATGTCTGACATTTCTAATTCTGGGTGTACAGATGCAGTCTGCCTCCTGTTGTTCACTCGATCATGTTGGTAGGCAGATCTGCACCCCTGACAGCAGGCCTACCAATGAAGCTGGGGTGCATTGTAAGCGCCTTTGTACCAAAGGTGGAGCAGACTGAAAATAGACACCCCCCCGCCCCAGTCTTCCGTCAATGTGCAGCACTGGAGTCTCACAGTTCAGCTTCTTGTCCTACACAATGCAGTCTGTATAGATCCCCTGAGCCTTGCTTGAAAGCCCAATACAGAGGGTCCATAAATGCTGCAAACAACCTGAGAAGATTGTGTCTGAGAAGCATACACTATCGGCTTGTGCTCCAGCTCATTAGGGTGGTGGCAATGGTTGGTGTGGGGATTAAGTTTCCAGAGTATCCCCAAATTACTGAACTGTGCAAGCTTTGGCTTTTTTACTAAACCGGCTATCGTAGAAACAAATTTTGTAAAACATGATAGTTGCCCTTTAAAGCAGAGATTTTCAACTCCAGTTCTTGGGATACACAGACAAGTCAGGTACTCAAAATATCCCTAACTAAACATGGGTAAATCAGTCATAATGGCCGAGACACTGATTACCCATGTGATCATGCAGGGATATAGTGAAAACCTAATCCGCTGGTGTGTCCTGAAGATTAATGTTGAGAGAATTTTCAAGTAATGCAGCTCCCATTGTGAGCAAGATTGTCTGATTCTTGTGTGCACAGCATGGATCATCAAGCCTCCAAGGGCAATTTGATACATGGGTGTAGCCAGTATTATCCCGGGTCTTCCCTTTCCAGGGGGCCTGATCTTGGATTTGTCTCAGTTTCTAGCAAGACACCAATTTAATCATGTGCTAGGATTTTTTTTGTGTGTGTGTGGAGGGGCTGCGCCTGTCTCCAAGGTATACAACATTGTTGTTACTGTTTTGTCCATAAATATTGAAAGACCTGTGGGTACTGTACTCAGCTTACCCCGTGGATTCTAGAGGCATCTTCAACACATTGCAATGTTTCTAGCATACAAGGAGTTAAAGGGATCCGGAAAAAATATTCTTATTCCTCATCCCACATCCTCAACAGAGGCCTCAAAAGCCTGCACACAATGCAGCCGCAGGGAATTATATTTTAACTGGACACCGTCAGCAGTGTGGCGTGTCAGGAGTTAAGTAAAGCAGTTTACCTCTATACGTTCTACAGCTCAAGAAAGACATTTTTTTCTGATGTGAACAGCATATTGAAAACATACTGAAAAAATAACATGAAACAAATCTTACTTGTTTCGGTTACTGACTTTTGCATCTATCTTGCAACGCTTTTCCCCAATAAGGACAGTAGTATTTTTAAAGTCAAAATTATTTTTGTTCAGTACAAAATCCCATCCACATATAGTTAATTGAGTGCCTCCATCCAAGGGAGCCGAAGTTGGAAAAATCTACAATATAAAGAAAATCTATATTAGCACAGTGCTGGAACACATTGTCCACTGATTTTCTTCATGATCATGTTTAAGCCTTTCTGGTTATTTGACAATCACATGCATGTACACGATGACATGTAAAACAAGAATAATGAAATATGAATAGCCATACAAAGCTATATATTAGTTTCACCATCATGGAATCATCTGCCACTTGACACATGGAATATTTATGGTGTCAGACTGCATTCTAAAAGGGCCAAAACATTAGAGATCCTAAGGATATCCCAGCTCTTGCACAGATGTGACTATAAATTGGCCGACTGATGGCGACACCTGGCTAAAAGCAGAATATATATATATATATATATATATATATATATATATATATATATATATATAAAATTTAACTAGAAATCCATAGCAGGTAGAGAGCAGAATAAAAGCAGCTTGTCAAATGTTTTGCTGTGGTAGAACCCTTTAGTATCAAATGGAACCCCTGTAAAATCCTAACAATCAAATTCTTTAGACCTCAGACATCAGAGAAGTAGCCAATCCATTGCATTCAAGGTATTACTATAGTATCAATATTAAATGTATCTGGATGCTAATAGGTATTACAAGCTTAAAGTGAAACTGCCACAATCAGACAAGATTACTTAGTTTTAGAGAAAACTAAAATCTGCCTATTTGCTGTGCTAGCCATTTATTTGTAAAATAAATTTTTTAGAAATCAAGCTTAATACTTTAGTGGCACTATATGGCATTTTACGCTAATTCATTTTGTTTAAACTCTTCCTATGCTACTAGAAATGCCCAATGAATGGGATCTGTCTAGAATCATTCATTGCTCAGTGTGAGGTAATACTGTCCAAGTACAAAAAAAAAATTAGCATGTGCCACCAACAAATAAAGGATAATTTCACAAAAAGATTTGTATTACAAACAAATGGCTAGTACAACATGTAGACAGTTTAATTTCCTTTAAAATTAACTACACACTTTAAGACTAAATGACTAGGCTAAAATGTATCAGTTAAGACTTGCAATGTATTTGATCATTTACTTATGTATCAGTGCACTGGAAGTCACCGAAACACATAAACCCTTTTTGCCACTCAAGCCTTGTTCCACTGTCCACCATGACTTAGTACATTGGTTCTGTGGAACCCTTTGTACTGTTTCAGGGAAATGTGTGGTTTCATGGAACCCAGAACTACGTATTTATGTACAGTCAAATAAAGCTGTCAAGTACTAGAATAGGAAAAGGATAAATTAATCAAATATATTGGGGTGAATTTTTTCCAGTATAAAACAGAAAATAGCCTTTATTCCTTAAAGCAAGAAAAAGTAAAACATACCTTCCAACATTTCAACTTGCCAAAGATGGTCGCCTATTTAAAGGGATAATAATGTTTCACAAAAACAGCAGTTCCAATTAATCTTCATAGTATTTTGGCCATGGAGAGTGTTCTTTCAATACTGTCAGAGTTGCAGTTCAAGAGTAATTGAATGATAAAGTATCCCCTCCCTCCCCTCTTACCTACTATAAATCTGGTCCTGGGACTAGACAGCTCAAAGCAAGGGACAATCTGTGGGGATATTTTATCATTCAATTACTCTTGATCTACAACTCTGACAGTATTGAAATAATACTCTCCATGGCCCAAATACTATGAAGATTAATTGGAGCTGCTTTTATTGTGAAACATTACTATTCCTTTAAGTGGTGTAGCTGGAGGGGCAACTGGTGTGTGGAGTATTTGAAAGAATTTACTTCCTGTTTTTAGGCAGACAAGTTTTTTGTTTGATCCTCCTGTTGAAGTGGTCAGTGGACCACGAAACATGTTGAGGTCATTTATCTTTTTCTCCTTGTGGAATCAATTTTTTTAATATACATTTTTCTGGACTATCATATAGATATTTTCCACTGTGAGAATTTTTAATCCATCTGCTGATGCACACAAGTATGGTTCTTTTGCGAGAAGAACCGGCATCAAGATTCCCTGCTAAGGATTAGACCGGTGTACTCACAATAGAGGGTGGTCTGGATGTCTTCTTGTGAGAATAGTTATCATTGCAACATTTTAATCATTGTTATCTGTATGGTATCATTAGTCTCTCTCCCCGTGTTTGTTCTACATATATACACTGCACTTTCTGATATCCTAAAACAAAGGACCCCATGGTAGGAAAGAGTGCCAGATGGACTTGGGTCTCTAAAAGGGACTGTCTCTCCTAAAGAGGGACACTTGGGAGGTACGGTAACACAGAATGACAACATATGGAAATCTGAAGTTACATATATCTGAAAGTCATAGGGCTATATGCACATATTCAAAGATGAAGCAATTCTAGGTAAACGTTTTACACCACAGGAGACAAAGGAATATTCCCCAAGCTAGCATTGATTTAAATAGAACTTTTAACCCCTTGAATGCTAGAGAATTCTCCAGTATCTAGCTTTGCAAAATGTTGGAGAGCTGGCTGGCATTCAAGCGGTTTAAAGCAGTGATTAAATAAGGGGATGTTTTGTGTGTCCTCTGTGTAGTTGGTTGGCCCACAATTTCTCTACTTCTCTTTGCGTATATGACTAACAGAATGTTAGCACTACTATATCTAGGTTGTGTTGTACACATGAATGTGACTCAGAATACTGTTAACCCCTTGAGTGACAGATAGGTAGCCAGTGCATTGAGTTTCAATGCTTTGGATACCTCTCTGACAATCAAATGGTTAACCCTTTCAGTGCCAGAGGGGTACTGTACCTCTCTGGCACTGAAAGGGTCGAAATATTGGTAAAGATAAAATGTAAATTTGGTAAAGGGTTCATAATGTTTGATGTGCAACATAAGAGTACTACAGAATACATATAAAGTACATCTAAAATCTCAACACCTGCCAAATAACAATAAATAAATATCTTACTGCCAAATATTTTAGGACACATTAGCCTTATAACAAGCAATTACTCTGATGGAATAAGTTAGTTTAAGCCCTAGTGCACGGGGCTGAGGCTGTCCCGCTCTTGTGGATTAGAACTCCCATCTTCCTGATAGGAATTGTAGTACTCGGCAGCTGAACAGCCCAGATTGCCCACTACTACACTACTGTCTTTTTAGCAGAGCTCAGCATATTTTTGAAGGAGCGTTAGTATAGCTACAGATAGCTGGATAGGTATGACATTTGTAAAAATGGCAATAGCTTATTAATACATCCAGGGCTAGTGGCTAGTATGTTCCCTGATGATTCTGCCAATGGCTACTTTAGCCCTAAAGTGACCACAAATCAGCAAGATAACCTTTGTAACCTTTTCAGAAGGTCCACTCAGAACGATTACCACTGGACTGCAGAATTTTTTTCCTTGGTATGTATGATGTAGAAAGATTGCAACAGAATTGCTACACTTTTATGTGTGCATATGGCTTGTACAATACATATGTTTCAACATCTTACAAAGAGGTGTAATGTGAAGCACTACAATAATTTCCCATAATTACTGCACCAATTCTTGACCCAATCGGAACAAGTGTGTTCACCATTTAACACTTTGATGAATTGGTTTTGCTCACATTTGTCAATATTTACAGCAAGTCATAATAGCTCATTGATTGGCACTGGTGGTAGGTATAATTGTAATTCAAATTAGCCTCATTTTTATTAGATAAATGTAATCTATTTGCTCCCACAAAGGAATCACATTGAAAAATAAGCAATATTTCTTATTCTACCAGTAAATACAGTCTGCAAAACAGGTGCCCATTTATGAAGTAACGTGAATGACAATGGAGAGTTGTTTATTTCAATTTAAATTACTTCTTATAAAGTAACATTTGATTTGCATTACAATAAAAGAAACCAACATGAAAGCCATCCATAGTCAGTATTTAATTCCAGATCAAATCTCTTAAGTTATCATCTGCAGAAATCTATATTGGAGAAAGTGAGTCCTATTCTTCCTCTCATATCTAGCGGACTCGCCCGATTGTCTGTCTCTACTGGAAGGAAATTAGATTGTCTCTTTGAGTGATAGAGGGGTAGCCAACACACACCTTCTGGCACTGTAAGGGTTAAAGAACCAATAATGCAAAAGATATGTTAATTATTTATAAAAGCTTTCACTTTTTTCTAACTGTATACCTCATTCTAAAGGAGTGCAGTTTTTGACCAAACCAAATGCACCATAGGATTGAAATGAAAAGTCCCCAGTTTCCCATTGATTTCACTGAGGTTTTGAACCGATTTCACTGAGGTTTTTGACCCTTTGAATATAAAAAATTACATTCAACAAATTGCTTTGCAATGTATTATATACCTCTCTAGCAATCAAGTGGTTAAAAGTACCATTTAAATCAATGGGAATTTTGATTTTCCTTCCATGATGCAGTTTGTTTGCTCCAGAACTGCACCTCCTTGTTTTTAAAACAGACCTATCACTTTAAGACTAGTTTGCCTAT
Organism: Rhinophrynus dorsalis; assembly: GCA_037306005.1. NCBI lineage: Eukaryota > Metazoa > Chordata > Amphibia > Anura > Rhinophrynidae > Rhinophrynus > Rhinophrynus dorsalis. The sequence continues at coordinate 268,338,391 of CM074721.1, read as the reverse complement.
TAAGTACAAATAATTAATTATAATATGTTTTTTTCCCTACAGTGCACCCTTTTCTTCATTTTTTTAACCCTTTGAGTGCTATAGCAATGTGTTGCATACCCCTGTGACACTCAAAGGTTTAAAGGAGAAGTAACGCCTTCTAAGCAATGTTTTGCACAGCTCTCTGGTTGAGTAGGGTCATGTAATCTTCCTGCTTCACTTTGAAAAAACTGCCAACAACTGTCATGTCTACTATAGTCAAGCCATCCAGGACTGACTGAAGATCTTATAGCCGAGTAAATAAGCAAAATTCATAGTGGCCATTAGGAATTTCTGGCCACAGTACAGGGAGGTTATTATGTGGAGGTGTTTCTTCTCCTTTAAAGAGGACTTAATGGAGATTCCATCTTGAAAGAATTGTCATATTAATTCCTCCTTATCGATTTATTTCAGCACCTGGTAGAAGCTGTTATCTCCAAAAATTATATTTAAGGCCATTTGGCCCTGTGTTTGATGAATGTGTGCTTTCTGACAAATTTAACCCTGTGAGAGCCAGAGTGGTGTCCAACGCGACATATCTGTCCTTAGCGGGTTAAGCCCTCCATTGTCATTCCATGGGGCTAACAGGGTGTGGCCAGATAGTTTAAAGTAGAACTAACACCGCTAACAAACATTGCCTGTAATAATTTCCTAGCTGCTTAGTAGCGCTAGTCGCCAGAATTATTACCTCTTCATGGAGAAATCTGAAGTGATCCTCGGCTGACAGGCAGGACGGAGCGCGGACATCTTGCCCTAGTGACGTCCGCGCACCTGCACTGTCAGTCCCAGAAGGCTGTAGGAGGTGTTGCTAGGAGCCATTTGGCTCCGGAAGGGACTGACAGCGCAGGCGCGCGGACATCACTAGAGCAAGATGTCTGTGCTCCGTCCTGCCTGTCAGCCGAGGATCACTTCAAATTTCTCCATGAAGAGGTAATAATTCTGGCGACTAGCGCTACTAAGCAGCTAGTCGCCAGATAGGAAAATATTACAGGCAATGTTTGTTAGCGGTGTTAGTTCCACTTTGATTTTATTTTTTTGGACAGAAAACCCCTCTGTTGCCAGAAAGTTTGCACAAGAATGTGTTGCAAGCTGCCTTCCATTAGGACTTGGGTGAGTAAAAGGACACTGGTTGGGTGCAGTTGGGGAGACTGAGTGTTCTGAGGTGGTCGTGGTCTTTTGAAGCTGAATATGCCATTTTCCCAGACTCGGAATCCCCGATTTGTGAAGCCTGAAAATCCTGTTTGGACGCAGTATAAAAGCCATCCTGTTACAATGTGATAGCAGAATGGACGTTTACAATCCTTTTTTAGCCTGTTTTTGTATCTATCCTGAAATGCCAAATATAGGATACATACCAGCCGTAATGGAATGCTAAGTAATGGAATGGAATAATACTAAAAAATATGATTTTTGCGACTCTTTTGCCAGCTGAAATTTAAGCCAAGTGTAGTGAATCCAGCCCCAAGATAGAGAACAGAGCATAGCTGAGACGTTTCCACCAACTACTGAAGCAATAAAGATAATAACCTGTTTTTAAAACAAAAAGTACATGTTAAAGGCAGTGTAAATAGATACATTTAATGAGACTAAAAGCTGTGTATGTAACAGCACCACTTCAAGGTCAATAATTAGATTTCTTTTCCTAATCCCTGGTGTGCTCACTCTAGTCATGGTTCGTGTCACACTTCCCTATGATTTACAGCAATCATCCCTTTATCCTTCAATAATTATGTAATCCTCAAGGCTCTGTGGACAATACCGACAGAAAGACACACAAACACACACATTCAAGAATACATGCGTGCAAACACAAGGGCACACACATAAGCATGAATATACACACACACATAAGCATGCACATACACACACAAATGCATGCACATACACACACATAACACACACACACATGATGGCATGCACACACAGGTATACACACACACAATGACATACATACACAAGCACACACACAAGCACATGTGTGCACATATAAACACACACAAGTGTGTGGACACATGCAAACATACTCATCCAGGCAAGCACACACACAGGACCTTATGTATAAGGGCAAAGAGGATCAACAGCAACTGCACTGTAGGGTACAAACAGCAATTTCCCAAATTTCCATAGGTTTAATGGAACTTTTTTTATTTTGTTTGCGCTATGTGCTTTTATTTAGTAGATGCTATCTATCTATCTATCTATCTATCTATCTATCTATCTATCTATCTATCTATCTATCTTTCTATCTATCTAAAGTTCCTGATGAGTGCCAGTCCATTACATGGTGGGGTAGAATGACTGGTAGTCAGTGGAGGGGTATGGAAACTCGTGTAATTTAACTTATGTTACATGTTGGAGGAGAGTGACTGGTAGTCAGCAGACGGGTATGATAGTTGGTGCAATTTAAATTAAGTTACATGGTGGAAGTGAATGACTGGCAGTCAATGGAGGGGTATAAGAAATGGTGTAATTTACATTCCATTACATATAGCTACAGAGGAACAGGTTGTTAGTAGGGGAGAGTTCAAGAGATTACCTCTAGTGGTGCCAGAAGCTGGACCAGGAGGTTCAAGACCAGCAGCTGCCCAATCAGGCCACCCACAGTGAGAATTTACACCACGACATGTTAAGGTTGAATGATCGATATTTGCACTAGAACATACTCATACTAAACTGGTTAGAGTTGTGGCTAGGTGCACTCTACGTAGATCTCTACAAATGTGTGTAATGGCTAAGGTTACTTAGGATGTGCTTCTGCTGCAGATCACAATGCAGTCAAGTCTTGGGTGTACTCTGCAGTACACAACCATGGGGTACAGCATTATTTTTGATTTAGATGTATAAATTATTCTAATTAAGGCATGCCATGCAGGCACGTCCTTTCTTAGCTCTACATTATCTACCCCACTCATTACTGCTCAACAATACATTGTTCACCTCTCCTAGCACTGGAAGTGTAAAGTGTCAGTGATTGGGATAGGTAAATAACACAAAATCTAGTGTTAGAACTAAATATGGTTAATATACAGTATAGGTGACTTTGAAAGCACTTTCAAAATTGGCAAAGTTGATTTTAGATGCTAAGGTCCCTCTAAAAACTATGTTTTGCTCATGTATAAAAGTAGGGACTTTTTGGAGCAAACCAACTGCACTATAGGGGTCACATAAAACTTCTCCATTGAGTTAAATGGGGATTTAACCGCATGAGTGCTAGAGAAATCAAGGAAAGAAATAAAAATCCCATCAATTCATACTGTTTTAAATTGGTCTTTTAACTCCCTGAATGCTAATCAGGTCTCTAACATGTTGCAAAGCAACGCATGGAGACCTATCAAGCAATCAAGAGGGTTTCATGTGTATTTGTCCCTTGTGGTGCAGTTGGTTTGCTCCAGAATTGTACCTCTCTACCTTGACTAATACACTCTAGCCATCTAAAAATGTGTGGGTGGGTCACTAGGTCCATAGACATACTAACTTTATGACCCACTTAGAGACAATTTTCATACTATTGTAAAGGTGTGCCATCTGGACTACAGGGCCCATGAAGATGATTGGAGTTGTAGTGCAACAACTAGGCCAAGATTCACTAGAGGTTGATGCTGTGGCGATGTAATCTTGTTGATGTGCTCGAAACACTTCGACATTATGATCTACATGCATATTCACTAAAATTTTCGGATGGAGAAGGTCCCTATTAGCATACAGGATTGTCAAAGTGCTGTCGATGTGGAAGGGGTGTCCTACCTTCACACAATTCCAACACTACGACAATCCTGAACAGCATTCTCTCACTGCTTCCCTACTTGGCTAGTAGGGCAGTGAAGAGAAAGTTTCAGCACCAAGAACAGCACTGAGTGCCATAGGGATGTGCATTGCTCACTCCTCCAGTGCCACTCAAAGGTTTGAAATTAAAAAAAAAAAAATAGTACACCAAGCACGACACAATTATCCCCTTACCTATGTATCATATATTATACATGATGTGCACTGACAGGGGAACAAGATTGGGGGTCACGTATAATGGGTCTCCAGCTCATTGCCAAGCACTGGAGTAAATAGAGCAAAGAATACTATTATAGAGCAAACAAAATGGTTGAAACCCAATAGAGCCCAAAATAAAATGAATAGTAAAGCACTGCAATGTGCTGCCATCCCAAATAGTAATTTATGCTGCTACATATTGGTACGTTTCCATTTTGCGGTTTGGTTTCTTTTTGTGATATTTCTACTTCCCCTTACATTTTGCAATTCTTTTTTTATATCATTCATTTCTCACATTTTTTTTTATCATTTTTCGTTTTCTTTCGTTTTGTTATTCATTAAATTTTCAGGTTTTTTTTCATTTCTTAATGTTGTCTTACTGCTAGTGATGTGTGAGTCCAAGTGCTTCCACACTGCCAGCACTTAGACAACCCTTCATGCTACAAATTGATTGCGGGTTGTTACTTCACTGGAAAGTACAGGGGAGATCCCAACTGCGCGAAACTCAGATAGGTGAAGTTGAGACTGTGAACTCCGACAGCAGGGGCTGCTATCGGAGTTTAGTGAATGTGTTGAAGTATACAAACTGTCTCATTATTCAGCATTTCCATATGGTCATTGTTGATGTGATGAAGGAAAATTCGTAAACCTGTCGGATGGATGTTGATGTAGGTATATTTATGTACGAGTGCTGGTGATGTGATGTCGTAGACACTTTGGTGAATACTATCGATTTGCCTTCAATACTGCTCTGACAGGACATCAGCATTTTCAGCCCTCTTCAAAATTTAGTAAATCTAGGCCCTAGAGTTCTTGCCCATCAATGCGTTAAAAGAGGACTATCACCCTATATTAAGTCCCCCCACCAATAATTAGGCATATGGCGATTAGTTTATTAACAGAGCTATTATCAGACACAAGTACTAAGTTCTGAAGTAATCATCCTTCTTCTGAGACCGGCAGCCAGGCTTGCACGCAGACATCTTGGCTTAGAGACGTCTGTATGCCTGTGCTGTCCATCCCGCTCTCCTCTAGGACACATTGTATGGTACCTTAACCCTTTAAGGACCGGGAACATCTGAGGTGGATTTCACTTAAGGACCGGAGCAATTCTGACCTTTTTGACTATGTCTTTGTTCAACAGTGTTTTCCATCTAAGTACTTTATTTTACCCATGAAAATTATGTACTGTTTTTTTATGCACAAATAGGGCTTTCTTTTGATACCACACCTATATGGATAGCCCACCATTTACTATAGTAAAATTAAAGAAAACTGTTAAAAAATGTAAAAAAAAACCCACCAATTGTTTTTTTCTTAGGATCATTTGTGCACAATGGGTTAAATTTGTATGGAGACTGCATGAAAGGTATGACTGGTCAGTCATACCTACAAAATGCACAGTTTTAAGAGGGCACTGTCCCCCCTGAGTGAAAATTCCCATGTCTCTTTTTCCCACTCTATTTTGCCACTTTTTTATTGATGAGCATTGGCGGTGTGTATAAATGTATTACATGACTCCACAACAATCAAATTCCCAATATTGTTTAATGACATGTTCTTTTTTTAATAGAATTTTTTTTTGTAAAACAAAATTGTGTTGTGTTAAAAAAAAGGGTTAATACCCCCAGCTGCTGCATTTTTTTCCCACTAGGTGTCTCCTCTCTGCTTCTCTGTCCCTTACTTTGATCGTAAGGGACAGAGAGGCAGAGAAGAAACACAGAGGCAGTATGTAAAGCATACTGCCTCATTCATGCAGCGATCACATGACCCGGCACAACTGACAGGAGCTGAGACTGAATGCTCCGGTACCGGAGCGTTCAGTCTCAGTCTGGATTGAATGATAGCAGTGTGCACGGAGGAGCGCTGCTATCATTCAACCCATGATGGTCCAGGACAGTCATGGGTCCTTAACGGGAATCTACCCATGACTGTCCAGGACTGTCATGGGTCGTTAATGTACAAGAAGTGACTGACGGCACAGGCGTGCAGACGGCTCTACAGCAAGAAGCCTGGCTGCCAGTCTCAGAAAATGGAGGATTTTTTCAGAAACTGGTACTTGTGCCTGATAATATCGCTGTTAAGAACCTAATCGCCATCGTCTCTACGTATTACAGTAGACCTATTGTCTTAAGACAAGTTTCCACTGTTTTACAGTAAGGGCTTGTATAATAGTTTTTGAAAAATGTACCTTTTTATGTCAAAATATAGGACTTTGCGCTAATTCTCTGAACAGTAATCTATTTAGTTCTGCTAGAGGGCAAACGTAGTACTCATTATGCTATTAGAAATGTCTCCTTTGTGTGGGCTTTGTCCATCCACCCCAACTACCCTGTTATCTGCAAGACCTCCCTGATTCAGGGACTAACACCCATGTCACTGGAAGACACTTGGCTGTCCCAACCTTGCATGAGTGAATTTGTGGCCACAGGGTGTATTATTTTGCTTTCCATTGTGTGTAGGTTGGCTCTAAGCGGTATGTTCTCATGTGCTTGTACTGTAACTAATAAGGTCTATATGAAGTGTTTTCAGCTTTAGAATGAGAGATTGATGGGCTTGGACCCATTACATTCTCCAGCCAGACAGCAAGTGAGATGCCATGGCAAGTGATGGGGCAGTAGAAGATTACACACAAAAAGAAGAGGTTTAGAAGTTCCATGGGCATACCCAATGTTCTTCAAACTTCAAGGTGGGCTTCCAGACTTAAAAAGTAAAAATAACACATCCACCTTTTGGAAATTATAATTTGGATTAGTAGCAAGCTTGGAATAAAAGTCTCAATCTCTCTGAAAGCAGACTGTGAGCTTTCTATCCAGCTCAGAACAGGAGAATCTGGCTTGGCAGAGGGTAAGTTTCTGCTTGTCTGTTCCATGCAATGTTTCTTACCCATGTAACTGCATTTAAGACCATCCTGCTTCCAACCAGTAAGCTAATTGCGGAAAGGAAGCATCTCACAACTTTGTCAGCTATTGATTTAAATACTCCCCAGGGCTCCACCATCATTCACCATGTCCTCAAAATATACTGCAGTGGAGCAGCCTTCTGCATATATCTTCTTCATTCAGGCAGCCACAGTAACATCTTGTTATATAACTAACAGGTGCTCAGGCACACTGTTTAAAGAGATGGTAATGTTTCACAATAAAAGCAGCTCCAATTAATCTTAATAGTAGTTGGGCCATAGAGAGAAGTATTATTTCAATACTGTCAGAGTTGTAGTTCAAGAGTAATTAAATGAAAAATTATCCCTTTCCTGCCCATTTTACTGATGTAACACTGCTCACCTCAGAGCAGCAAGACTGTCCAGATGGATCGCCTAGAGGGACAATCTTCAGTGAGCATAAAGAAAAACCTGTGTTTTAAGTAATGATTTGCTGGTCCTTGTACTCAACAAGTCTCATGTACCAAAATATATTTTTTAATAGGACTGTGTATTTAATACTGAGCACATAAATGTTATTCTACAGTGATGTAGTATGTGTTTCCATTACCATCTTGAGTTAAAGGGGTGTTCTGGCTTTTTTTTTTAATATTTAGCACATTTACATGAAAGCTAGAAAATGTTGGTGCCATGACCCTTGTCCTTCTTCAGTCTGTTCAAATGTTGGGAGGTATGTGTACCTAGATTTATTGATGGCTATGTCAATAACAAATAATTCATTTCTAAAAAACTATTGACATACCGTCAGTTTTTAATTACCTTTAAAATCATTTAAACATATTTTAGGGTGACAGGTCTACATAAAGTATAAAGAAAAATAAAGTTTAAAGGGATAGTAATGTTCTGCAAAAAAGCAGCTCCAATTAATCTTCATAGTATTTGGGCCATGGGGAGTTTTATTTCAATACTGTCAGAGTTGTAGTTCAACATTAATTGAATGATAAAGTATCCCCCTCCTGCCCCTTTTACTGATGTAACACTGCTTACCTCAGAGCAGCGAGACTGTCCGAATGGATCACAGGGAAGGACAATCTTCAGTGACCATAAGGAAAAAACCTGAAAACAGTCTAGGTGGCAGGGTTTTTCTTATGGTCACAGTAAGAAGATTGTCCCCTGCTGCGACCTATCTGGTCAAGAGACCAGATTCCACATCTGAAGAGAGTCGGCTTACACTAGGTAAAAGGTCTAGAAATGCACACAAGAGAGAAGAAAGAAGAAAGCGCCCCTTGTGTTGAATCCTCTATAGCAAAAACCGCCACCAAGCACCCGGTGTGAGTTATACTCACAAAATCATTTGCTGTCAATGTATAAGACAGCTCAAAAAACACTCGAGGGAAATAGCTGCCCTCGATTTCAGCACACTGGTATACTTCAGGTCGCTCTCCTTTAGCCGCTCTCTCCAAACGTCTCAGCAATACACAAAACTAGAAGAAAGAAGGCGCCCAATGGTGCAATATAGCCAGTATAATGTACTAAACGTAAACTTGAATGCCAATTGGCTACTTACAAGTAAAGTGGTCAGCCGTCACTGCTGACTATTGCGCTAGTGGAGAGATTCACCCGTCTCCGCTCGGGAATTCAAACAGTGCAACTCTTACCAAGCAAAAAAATAATGCTAATACAGGAAAAAAAACGGCTTCCAGCTCTAAAATAAATTTATTAAAATATCGCCTTGGGAATACGTTAGCAAGATACAACTAACACCCAAAACAAAGATAAATAAGACTATTTTTATTTTATCTTTGTTTTGGGTGTTAGTTGTATCTTGCTAACGTATTCCCAAGGCGATATTTTAATAAATTTATTTTAGAGCTGGAAGCCGTTTTTTGTTCCTGTATTAGCATTATTTTTTTGCTTGGTAAGAGTTGCACTGTTTGAATTCCCGAGCGGAGACGGGTGAATCTCTCCGCTAGCGCAATAGTCAGCAGTGACGGCTGACCACTTTACTAGGTAAAAGGGGCGGGAGGGGATACTTTATCATTCAATTACTCTTGAACTATAACTGACAGTATTGAAATAACATGGCCCAAATACTATGAAGATTAATCAGAGCTGCTTTTTTGTGAAACATTATTATCCCTTTAAGCACAATTTTTCAAGGCATACTATCAGTGTTCGAGATCTAAGGGCATATGTTCCAAAGAAAAGTGAAGGAGGTCTGGCATAAAACATCTGCACTGTAGGGGAGAATTAAAAATTCCCTTTGATTAAATGGGGATTTTAACCCCTTGAATGCTAGAGTGGTCTCCAGCACACTGAGAAGGAGACAACTCTAGCATTCAATGGGTTAAAATCCCCATTTATATCAAAGAGTATTTTTCTGAACTTTTAGTTTTTCCTTATATTTAAAATGGGTTTTCCCAGAATTCCTCCACTATTCTTTTAACCCTTTCAGTGCCAGAGGGGATACGCCGCTCCCCCCCATACTGTTATAAGCTTAACTGATAAATGTCAAAAATACACCCAGTAGTGAAGAAGATTATATCTTCACCATATTAAAGGGATAGTAATGTCAAATATTTACAGACATGAATCTAGTAGGCATAAAAAATTTAACTAAATGCCCCCAGTGCCATCTCTAAAACCTTTATGGTTTGAGAGATAATCATAGTTAAAGTTCCCCCTCCCTCCCCTTTTCCTGACGTCAGCGCTATAGCCGACTACAGGGGAATCCAATCCCGGGACCAGCCAGCGGCTCTGCAGCAGAGTAGAGATCAAGATATTGAAAAATAAATCCTTTACTGGAACGGTCTTCTAAGTGTGCTTGCAATCCAAGCACACTTTGTAGACCGTTCCAGGGAAGGATTTCTTTTTCAATATCTCGATCTCGGCTCTGCTGAAGAGCCTCCGCTGGTCCCGGGACTGGATTCCCCTGCACTCAGCTATAGCTCTGATGTCAGGGAAAGGGGAGGGGGGACTTTAACTATGATTATCTCTCTAACCATAAAGGTTTGAGAGATGGCACTGGGGGCATTTAGTTTAATTTTTTAATGCCTACAAGATTCATGTCTGTAAATATTTCTATCCCTTTAATAGGTGCATGCAGTTATTTAGTGATAAGCAAGCTTTTTTGATTGTTCCCTAGAAAATAGGTAGCAATTATTCTAGACATCCATCTTCTTTAACATTAAAGGAATCTACAAAGGATAATCATTTGGGAATAGATATCATTTTAAGGAGTCATACTCTATCATACAACAAGAGAGAACCATTCTCATATTTCCTTCCAAATGGTCTCAATCAGTAGAGGGGAATTCACATCACACAATGAAAATTCCATACAAAATGAAAAGAAGCAGCATTTCTTTTAGACATTTGCAAAAAGGTAATCGGCTAGGGAATAAATATTGTTTTAAGAACTGCCTCTCTATCAAACAACAAGTAAGGCCATTTGTCATACTTCTTTATAAATAAGGCCGATAAATGGAATGAAATTCATATTGTATGGTTATCTCCAATAAACAAAGGCAATTCAATTGTGAGGAAACGTCTCTAAGCGTGAACACAGGGAGAATATTTTTTAACCCTCTGAGTGCCAGAGGAGTATCTAACGAATTGGAGGGCTTTAGGGCCCTAATCATGAAGCCAAAGAATAGTAATTATGGAGTAAACTAACTGCTCCATGGGGGATTAAAATTCTGAAAATTCCCACTGATTTAAAAGGGACTTTTAAACCCTTGAATGCTAGAGAGGTCTCTAATGAATCATGGAAAATAGATAATTTGAAACTCATTTCAGGTCAGTGGTATTGTGTTGATGTAGATTACTTGGATTTTGCAAAAACCTTTGACAAGCGTTCAGTTGGAGACCGCTTGTTAAAAGCCCCACTTAACTCACTCGGAGTTTTCATTATCCCTCTATGGACCAGCTGGTTGGCTCCAGAATTGCACCTCTATCACTTGTATAAGATAGCAGGAAGACCTAGACAAGCAGTGGTGGGGGATTCTACAATTAGGAAGGCAGATAGGGTGATCTATCCCCAGGACAGCTACAGTTGAATTGTCTGCTGTCTTCCAGGTGGTCAGGTTAGGCATGTAGTGGATCAGGTTGATGAATTATTGGGAAAGGATGGGCATGACCTGGCTGTCATGGTACAAATGACAAAGTCAGTAGGGGATGGAGGTCTTCTAAGAAGCATTTCAGGAATTTAGGTTACAAACTTATGCAAAGTTTGTGTTGGTATTGTGTTGATGTAGATTACTTGGATTTTGCAAAAACCTTTGACAAGCGTTCAGTTGGAGACCGCTTGTTAAAAGCCCCACTTAACTCACTCGGAGTTTTCATTATCCCTCTATGGACCAGCTGGTTGGCTCCAGAATTGCACCTCTATCACTTGTATAGGATAGCAGGAAGACCTAGACAAGCAGTGGTGGGGGATTCTACAATTAGGAAGGCAGATAGGGTGATCTATCCCCAGGACAGCTACAGTTGAGTTGTCTGCTGTCTTCCAGGCGGTCAGGTTAGGCATGTAGTGGATCAGGTTGATGCATTATTGGGAAAGGATGGGCATGACCTGGCTGTCATGGTACAAATGACAAAGTCAGTAGGGGATGGAGGTCTTCTAAGAAGCATTCCAGGAATTTAGGCAAACTTATGCAAAGGACCTCTAAGGTGGTATTTGCAGAAATTCTACCAGTGCCATGCACTATACCACTAAGACAACAAGATATAAGGGAGTTATATGTGTTGCTGCACCCTTGGTGTAAGCAGGAGAGATTTGGATTTCTAGATCACTAGGCTGTTTTTTCACTTGGAACAATTTTTATAGTTGTAGGGATGTTGTGCTAGGGAATAGGATGATTAGAGTGTTGGAGGAGACTTTGAACTAAGAAGGGGGTGAAACAAAATAGGATTGGGTAGGTAGTGTAGAAGAGGAACTGGGATTAGAGAAGAAATGGGAGGGGAGAGGGGGGATGGACTACTTTAGCTAATACGGAGGTGTTTAGTTTACAGCATGATAAAAAGAAAATAAATAATGTTTCAAAGAATGCACATCAACATGTGTGTGAAAAGTTTCCAAACAAGACTGATACTTCCCCTTTAAAGGTACAGTAATACTTATAATAAAGTGCAGCTCTGAGTCTTCTTTATTCTATTTGTAGCACAAAGCTCTATATTTCAATATTAACAGACTTTGAATTCAACTGAAATTGAATGCGAAAGGATCCCCCTCCTGCTCCTTCTGGCCACCTTCCATCAGTTGTGGAATCTGGTCGTAGGACCAGACATTGCACATGAAGGGACAATCTTCACTCAGGATTTTCCTTATGCTTACTGAAGATTGTCCCTCGCTACGCTCCATCATGACTAGCATGAGAGGCAGAGTGTCCCAGGGAAAAGGGGCGGGAGGGGGATTCTTTCTGATTAAATTGCTACTGAACTACAAGCCTGTTTGTTTTGAAATATAGTGCTATATGCTACAAACAGAATAAAGAAGACTCGGAGCTGCACTTTATTATAAGTATTACTATCCCTTTAAAGTATATAAATGACAAAAAGATAGAAGTTGATATTGGGCCCCTTAAAACCTAGACAGGTGAATTAACTAGTGATGATAAGACAATGGCTGACATGTTTAACAAATCTTTTTCTTCTGTTTATACAGAGGAAGCCGATATGACAGGCTTTGGGCAAAGAGCAAGAATCAGAGCATTTCCTTTGTCATGTATGTGGTTTACTGATGACAAAGTTGAAAAGAAACTGAAAATGTTATGCTGAATAAAACACCTGGACCTAATGGCATACACCCAAGTGTACTTAAGGAGCTTAGTTCAGTTATAGCAATGTCATTATGCTTAATATTTATTCAGCAGGCATAGTGCACTGTGATTGGAGGAAAACAGATATAGTACCATGATTCAGAAAGGAACAAGATCTAAAACTGGAAATTACAGACCTCTGATTTTGACTTCCATAGTTGATTATTAATCCTTATAATAGATTACTAATAGTATTCAGGACTATATATATTTTTTTTTTTACTAAGAATCAGAGTGGTTTTATGGAAAATAGATCATTTGAAACTCATTTCAGGTCAGTGGTATTGTGTTGATGTAGATTACTTGGATTTTGCAAAAACCTTTGACAAGCGTTCAGTTTGGGAGGTGATATCTGTGCATGGATAGAGAACTGGTAAAATGATAGAATGCAGATAGTTGTAAATGGAACCTTTTCAACTTGGTCTGAATTTGTAAGTGGAGTGCCTCAGGGTTCACTCCTTGGCCCAATGCTTTTAAATGTATTTATTTATTAATGATCTTGAAGTGGATATTGAAAGTAGCATCTTAGTCTTTGCTGTTGACACTAAACTGTGTAAGGAAATACATACAGAACAGGATTTGTTTTTCTATGCAGAAAAATGTAAATAAATTGAGTGCCAGATGAGGTTTAATATAGATAAAAGTAAGGTTCTGCATTTCGGTTGTAGAAACAGGCTTGTATATATATAAACAAAATGGGAAAACACTTGTAGAATCCTTGTTAAAGAAATATATAATAGTACTGATAGACAAAAGACTACACAAAAGTGTGTAGTGTCACTCAGTCAATGTAAAAGCTAATAAAGAATTATCATGTATAAAAAAGGATTTAGATGCTTGGTTTGGACATATAATTCTACCTCTATAAATTGTTGTTAAGGCCTCATGTAGAATATGGAGTATAGTCTTCGGCACCAGTTCTTAAATAATAAATTATTGAACTGGAAAAAGTATAGAGACATGGAACAAAACTGATAGATAGATAGATGGGAACATTTTAGTTATTAAGAAAGATTAGCTAAACTGGGCTTGTTTACATTATAGAAGACATGTCTAAGGCTGGATATGATTAATATATACAAATATATTAAAGACCAAAAGGCTGGAATTGTTTACACTAAGGTTGTGGAATTCTTTGCTGGCTCTTTTTGCAGGTGCTGTAGATACTTTCAAAACATAAAGTAATTTTTCCCCCACTTAGGTCTTAATTGGAAATGGCTTAAAATGTTTTTTTTTAATAGGTATAACAGTTTATAAAGTGGCAGGTCCACTTTAAAGTTCCCCATGTATTTTCTAATCAAAGCAAATGGATTGTTTTTATTCCTACCTATCACATATGTAATAGATAATATTGGTACAGCTTATAGTCCAGTGTACTATGACAAAAATGGTAATGTTGATTTTCAAATTTATGTTTATGGAAATTGCTATGCAAACATGTGTGTTCTTATTCTGTTTGTAAGACCTAAAATAACTCTAAGTTCCATATGTTCAAAGAAGTAGCGAAATTGCTTTTGTCGTTTATAACGACTTTTCAAAGTAAAGTGTCGTTGAGGTCATTAATATTTTCAGAGAGTGTCGGTTGTGATCGAAAATATGTCGTTTGTCCTGAATGAAATTGTCGTATGTAACGACAAAAAAGTCTTAACTAACGACAAAAATGTCTTAAAAAATGTCTTAACAACAAAAATGTCTTTAAAAATGTCTTAACTAATGACAAAAATGTCTTAACTAAAGACAAAAATTCTCACATTCAGAACACATTACCTCCACTTTTTTCTTAACGTACAAATTTTGTCTTTTGAAAGACATTTTTTGTTGTTAGTTACAACAAATTCTCTCTTCCACTATACAACACCGGAGAATAGTTTAGCCACACCCTAGCCCCGCCCCTTTGCCCGCCAATTCTGGAGTTGTGTCGTACACAACGGACATTACTAGTTTTTTGTCGTATACTCTATAGAAAATATGTAGTTCATGCATTCAATTACTTATTTTTGTCTTTCATACGACAATTTTTTGAACATACAGCCCTATATGTATGTATTTGTACCCTTCATTTTCCCTTGACAAATGGAATACAAAATGTTAGGTGTGACCAAAATAATACAAACTGCATGTTAGGGGTGCTCAGTAGCATCTCCAGAAATCATATTGGGGGGGCACACAAGGGGCAATTTCAGCGATGTCACACGCACACCAGTGGGTTTGTGTATACACACATTACACACACACACTCACATATATTTATAAAGGCAAAGAGTCGGTGCCAGGTCTTAAAGTAGTATACATAGGATTTGTAGTCCAAAGAACTGCACTCACAGGACTTCTTGAAAGTGAAGAAAATGTGCAATCTATTGTATCAATGCTTCGGCCTCACTTTGGGTCTATGTCAAACTGCTGTTTTCTACTATGATAAACAGGTGGTGCTATTCCAGTCAATAAGAAAAGGACCAAAGGGCTGTGCGACACATTGCAAAACAAGTGTTACACATTCCTCTGGTAGTTAGTTAAAGGTTAAAAAAGTAAGTACAAGCTGCAATGATGTTTGAATTGAAAGTCTCTCAGCAACAGGAACACTTTTTTAAACTCTGCTGAAAAAAATGCTATAAACATATTTTTTCATGAAAAATGTTTACTGCTCCTTTAAGGCTGAATGGGCATTTGCAAAAATATAATTTTCATCCCTGCTATAACCAACACTTTGTATTTGAATTACTGTACACAGAAAGGACTTTTGCTTTCTTCCTATGAACTTTGTTTACCTCCCATTCTTCCTTTAATACAAATATATAAATACCCCAAGCAGTTCACTGACAATTATCAAAGGAAGGGATTTCTATATATTGTAAATTGTGTTAAAATTCCAACAATGGTGGGAAAAAATATGAATCTGTGTTGATGACCTTAGTAAAACAGTGCCAATAACAGTCATTAAATGGCATTTGTGTGACATTTATGTGGCTTTTTAACAATTGACCTTAAAAGTACAACCAAAAAAAGATGAGAAAAAACTCTTATGAACACCTTCAAGAGCGCTCTCGTTTTTTGTTCCATTGCTAATCTCTATAAGTTGCTATTTCATTACATATAAACATAGATTTTGACTGCAGAAAAGAGCTACCTGTCTTGTCCAGTCTGCCCATTTCCCTATTTCATTTAAATGCCAGTTTTACATACTTCTCAGAACGGACACATCTCAGGCGTATTTCAGTTCCCTAACACTATTTGTCCCTAGCACCTATGCTGGGAAAAATAGAAAGAAGGGAAGAGGCAATAGGGAGCGCCCTAGTGCAATAAATCCGGATATCAGTACCACCACCAGATTCACCCCACACGTGGGTACTCACAATTGTAGTGGCTGTCTAGCACATATATGGTAAACAGCATATAAACGACACTGGGTTATAACCTGTCCCAGTTACAGGTGTATTTCAGATGACACTCCGGCTGCCAGACTCCTCTCACTCCTCCCAAGTGGTCAAAAAAATCTCCAAAAAAGAAAAACAAAGGGATGGCGCCCATCATAAATTCACTCACATTGCTCTAATGTCAGCTACAGGGGATAATCTGAGCTGACCATAACGCTTACGAGGAAATCTCACCGTCCTCGTTCGGTGATCTCACACTCCAACACTCTTCACGCAACAGGATCTCCACACCGTCTGATCTTCACAAAGATTATTTATTCCAAATGTATATATATAAAATACAACATCGATATTGTACAATTATAAAATCGGCCACGCGTTACGCGGTACACTACCGCTTTATCAAGCCTTTAGAAAATACAATAATGGACGCTATCTCCCAGCAACCCCCATATAAATGTATCCCGATATAAAACAAGGTCCAATAGAACCAAGCACTACCCCACAGAAACTATTTCCATAGGGTCTCGCTCGATCCCACTCACCTGTTCATAACGATCCTCCCAATCATCATTTCCGCCAGGCCGTGCCCTCAAGGACAATACTGAGCATGCGCCGAAAAAATGGCCTCCAAGGACACCAACGCGCATGCTCCAAATCAAGTCAAAGAAGAACGATCCAATGTAGAAGCACATATACCACAAATGTTACAAAAATAATTGAGTATATAAAAGTACCAAAGTCCTATGCTGGGAGGCTGTTCCATGAGTCTCTCACCCTTTCCATCAAGTATGACTTAGGGACAGTACTTCTGCATTTTCTACCATATAACTGTAGATCATGACCTCTTATTTAGTATTCCTTTTTTCTCTAACAATGCTTCCCTCCTTAACTGTATTAAATCCTGTATTATATTAAAGGTTTCTATGATATCACCTCTCTCCTTCCTTTTATCCATCTGTACATATCAGGGGAGGGCTGCAACTGGTGGCAAATAAAATGAAGTGGCCCGTTTCTATTGTCGTTTAAACCAACTGTCCCAATCCACCCCCTTTTGTTAATTTTAAAATTGGCATTAAGTTTTGAAGTAAGGCAAGTGATACCATGTAGCTTTCAATTGAACTAGGGCTATATTGGTGATACTACAGAGCTTACAGTAGAAATGGAGCTACACTAGTGATACCACATCGATTACAGTTGAAAGGGAACTGTATTTGTGATACCACAGACCTTACAATTTAAGTAAAGCCACAGAAGTTATACCAGAGAGCTTACAAGGGAAATTATTTATGCTGCTAGTGTAGATCCACTTGGATTGTAGGTCTTTGGCATCACTTGTGTAGCTCCATTTGGATTGTAGCTCTGTGGTATCAATTGTGTAGCTCAATTTCAATTGTAAGCTATGTGGTATCACTAGTGCAGTTACAGAGGCAAGCGGAAGACTGAGAGAGGCAGTTGCCTATCAGCCCAGACACATGTCTGGCCCAGGGGGCAATTAAGTCACATACTAAGTTACATATTAAGTTATTTGTGTCTATCCTGGAATCCTGTGTCATGAAGACCCTGCACCATTTTAATGGCCTTTCTTCAAACTGCCTCTGACAATGTGGTCTCCAGAACTGTACACAGTACTCCAGGTAAGGTCTCACCATTAATCTAAGAGTGCTGTTAAAACCTCTCTCTTCCTGCAGCTAATACCTTGTCATTGTTTCACCAAGTGCATTCTGGTTACAATACAATACTGCAAAGCCATATTCAGTTAGCTAATGAAGTATGATTCTGGAGCAAGCCAACAGCACCATACAGGAGAAATGACAATTCCCACTGACTTAAAAAGGGACTTGAAACTCTTGAATGATAAAAAGATCTTCAAAACATTTCCTTGCTGATTGTCTGAGACCATTCTATGTGTATGTACTGTCATGAAGATGGGGTCCAGTAGATCACTGCCATCATCAGTCTCCATGGCAGCTTCATAACTGGTGTTGCTCCTGCCTGTGATTTTGATTGGTAATGCATTTTTGACAGATGAAGAAGCTGGAAGGGCTAATGTTATAAACTTGACTAAATGTGATAGAGAAGAACTGGGTTGGTTGAACAGCTATGTGGCCAGTAAGCTCTGACGACTGTTAATGTATACCCTCCTATCTTTGCATTTGAACTGTATTTTTTAACAGGAATTGTTGGTTTTCCTTTGCTCCATACCTTGTTGAAGTATCTTGAGACAGTCCTGATTTGCTAATGTGCTTCTAGGACAAAAACAAATTCCCATTCATTTAAATGGGGCTTTTAACTCCTTAAATGCTGGAGAAGCCTCCAACCTCTCTAGCATTCAAGGGTTTAAAAAGACCCCATATTTAGTACATTTGTCTCAAAGTGTACTGGCATTTCCGAACTCCATGGGCCTTATTCATTCAGTTAAAAAGGCGCAATTCTGGTGCCAACCAACTGCGCCAGAGGGGGAAAATGAATATTCCTATTCATTTAAGTGAGTCATAACCCCTCAAATGCTAAAATTCAAGAGGTTAAAAGCAAATTTAAATCAAAGGAGAATTTTTGTTTGCCACCTATATTGTTGCCGATTTGCCCTAAAATTATTCCAATTCCTCTTAACCCTCTGAGTGCCAGAGAGGTATCCATTGGATACCTCACTGGCACATAAAGGGCTAATGCATCAGCCTCAGACTATATCACTGAGTACACTACATGACCACTGAAATGCAACAGAACTGCAAGTGCAGCTAACTAACATACTGCAGAATTGCACCGGTACGGTAATCTTGCCTAGCGATGGGCTGCACACTCCTTGATTTTTAATGGGTTAAATCATATTTAAACAGAAATTTATATATATTTATTTATTTTTAATCCTTTGTTCTCTACTTCTCATAAATGTTTATATCTTGCAGCAATTCAAACCTTCTTTAAATCATTAATCACCATAGTAAGGTGATTTGAAAGTCAATACTTTAACCCTTTGAATGCCAGAGGACATGCATCGCACTGCCAGGCAATGCGTGGTGTACCCCTCTGGCACTCAAAGGGTTAAGTGAAAGTTTTGTCATTTTTTTTTAATGGAACTGTAAACAAAACATGTTTCTTTTCCTAGAAATCACAAATGATATCTTTGAAGATTCTTGGTGCTAGGTATTCTAGAAGCATGTAATGCGCTCTGTGTCTTCAGAAGCTCCTCTCAGTGAGTCATGACATGATTCATGAGAGAAGGAATAGGTCCACAACTGCTTTTAAGTAGATTTAGTGGCATAAAGGTTAGAGTTCAGTAATGTCAGGAGAACACTTAGAACGTCTTGTTTTAATCCATTTCTAAGTGAGTTTTAGATCACTCAGTCCTAATTGGGTGATATCGTTATAAACCTGATGCCAATTCCCGTCTCAGAAGGTCCTTGATGCCGCCTCTAAAGTGCTGTAATAACATACAGTTTAATTGAAAGGAACTGCTGGACAGACATCTGACTTACTGACATAATGGTTGTCTCTTGGGTTAGTTTAATGAGCACAATACACCTCTAAAGTGTACATACTAAGACAGAGCTGTCAAATTTCTATTCTGTTAAATGAAATGTGGTTCAGAGTGACAGGCCTATTTATAAGATTTACATTTCCTCTTAATGAACCAGGAAGCAGATTTGTTATTATTAGCACTTTAAGGATCAGAGAGGTGTGCAATGTATTGTGAAGCAAAATGTTTCACTCCACTCTGGTCCTTAAAGGGTTAAAATATAAAGATACCAATGTTTGAAATACAATTATAGTTTACTAAACTGATGAATGTGTAACCAAATAATTAAAGTTTGTCACCAAAGAAATTCAGTGCAGCAAATACGTTAATACATTCACCAATTTATGACTGATTGTCACAAAATGAATTTTTTGCACCAAATATGTCAATCAATCCACCAAATGATGACATTTTGTCACCAAATGAATTTGTAGAACCGAATATGTCAATCAAATCACCAAATGATGAACAGGTCTACCGAATTTGTCAATCAATCCACCAAATTATGACATTTTGTCACCAAATGAATTTGTCGCACCAAATATGTCAATCAAATCACCAAATGATGAACGGGTCCACTGAATATGTCAATCAATCCACCAAATTATTACATTTTGTCACCAAATGAATTTGTCGCTCCGAATATGTCAATCAAATCACCAAATGATGAACGGGTCCACTGAATATGTCAATCAATCCACCAAATGATGATATTTTGTCACCAAATTAATTTTATCACACCGAATATGTCAATCAAATCAACAAATGATAAACAGGTTCACTGAATATGTTAGTCAAATCACCAAATGTTGAAAGGATTCCACCGAATTTGTCACTCAATCCACAAAAAGCTGAAGTTTCATCACCAAATGAATTCTGTCGCACAGAATTTGTCACTCAAATCACCAAATGATGAACGGGTTCACGGAATATGTCAAAATTTTATCATTTGGTGATTTGATGGACATATTCGGTGCAACAAAATTCATTTGGTGACATTTTATCATCTGGTGGACTGATTGACATATTCAGTGGACCCGTTGATCATTTGGTGATTTGATTGACATAACTGGGTGAGAAAATTCATTTGGTGACAAACTGTTATCATTTGGTGGACTGATTGACATATTCGGTGGACCTGTTCCACATTTGGTGATTTGATTGACATATCTGGTGGACCTGTTCATCATTTGGTGGATTGATTGACATATTTGGTGCAAGAAATTCATTTTGTGACAATTAGTCATAATTTGGTGAATGTATTAACATATTTGGTGCACTGAATTCATTTGGTGACAAACTTTAATTATTTGGTCACACATTCATCAATTTAGTAAACTGAGTGACCTTTTCCTTCCACCAAACTCATTTGGTGACAATCTTTATTCATTCAGTGAATTGACTGACATATAATTTGTACCAAATGTATTTGGTACTAAACTTTGGTCAACACATTGCATTTTGTGGATTAAATGAAACGGGGTTATATAATTTGTATTATTTATGTGCAATTAGCATCTTTAAAAATTAGGTATTGTATGTTATATCCCAAATTCTAATCTTAAACTTTCATTTTTAATGCATTTGTATGCCATCCTATATAGACACCATTTGATTAGTTTACTTTGAGCTGCTTGAAATGAGAAACAGTGTAGTTAAATGGTTAATGTATTTAGATTAGTATCAGCTGGGGTTTTCTATAGAAAAGCTGCTGGCTTATACAAGTCCATTAACAGCACTATCTTAGAGATACCTATCAAGATAGATATGATAATGGGAGTCAGGGAGCCCTGGAAAGGGCAGGAATGGATACTCCCATATTACTATATTTTATTTTTAAATCTCCCACGTATTTATTTGCACTTATATATAACAGAAAAGAAAACACAAATAGTGATCTGCATTTAAGGTAAACTGGAGTTAGTCTGGAGTAAACCAACTAAATTATGGGGGGCCAAAATAAAAATTCCTAAATTCCCATGTATTTTAATAGTGCTTTTTAGCCCCTTGAATGCCAGATAAGTCTCCAATACAGAGACCTCTCTAGCATTCAAAGGGTGAATCTCACTACAATGATTCTGACAGGATCTCCTCAGGAAACAGGCACCTGTGATTTTCTGCCTGTTGTTGATCTCTGCCCCACTTCCACCCCGGGGCGAGGTGGACAGCTAACCAGAACTATATGCATATATATATATATATATATATATATATATATATATATATATATATATACGCTGATCATTTTGGTATCCTATTGTAATGTCTCCCTCTATTTGGCAACCAACAAAACACTGCATTAAAAATGTTCCCGCTTGAAAAGATTGACATCAGAATGTCACCCACATCAAAAGGGCGAGATTCTGATGTTGCAGGCTTAAAGGTTGCACGCTTAAAGACAATAGCAAAAATCTGGAAAGCCTGTGATCATAAGGGTCGCACACTGAAAGATAACATCTGGAGAGCAAATCTGAAATGTTTCCCATTAAAATACAATAATTCAATTTGCAGAAGCTCTATACTCCCCTATTAAATATAATGTACATGCACACTGTCTTCCTCTCACAAGGGCGACATACTGATGATTCAGTTTTGCTCTCCAGATGTGCGCTATGTTATCTTTAAGCGTGCAAACCTTATGCTCCCAGGCTTTTTTACTGTTTACCAGATTTTTACTGTTTTCTTTAAGCATGTGATCTTTAAGTCTGCAACATCAAAATGTTGCCCTTTTGAAGTGGCGATATTCTGATGTTGACTTTTTAAAGCTGGCAACATTTTTGATGCAGTGTTTTGCTGGTCGCTAAATAGAGGGTGACATTTCAATAGTAAACCATCCTTTATTCATGTTAGTGCTCCTTTGACCCTTTGAGGGCCAGAAAGGTATTCAGTGCATTGCGCTGCAATGCACTGGATACTGCCGACACCCAAAGTGTTAATTTAACAGTCATCATCCTTGCCATAAATGACTATTTTCCGTGACTTCAGAACAGTCGGATGGGAGTGAATCTCTTATACAATAAACTTGGGACAGCTGATCATTGTTTGTCACCTCATAAACAGCAGGAGGGCAGCTTTCCTGTGTCCACTCTGCATTTAAACACTCATGCTTTCTGGAACAGCGGTTTTTGCACCAACCACACTTCATAAAAGAGGGAGATGAAAAACACTGACTGCATGACTTGAACTGTTCACATCCAAGGCCCACCAATGGAATCTTTATTATCTGTAACAGAAAGGAGAAGAGATTAGAAAATGGGATTCATTTGTCACATTTAAATCTTTCAGGTTTAATTCTTTCCATAACCTGTTTAGGACAACAGTGGAAATATATGTATTAGGGTTGCATGTAGAATGCAAAAGATAAGCAATTCTGGAACATACAAATTTCACCACAGAGGGGACAAATACAATTTCCCTAAACTCCCATTGATATAAATGAGACTTGTAGTCCCCTGAAAGCTTTATAATGCACTAGAGGCCTGTCTAGCATTCAAAGGCTTTAAAAATCTTGTAAATCAATGGGATTCTTATCCCCTCCATGGTGCACTTGCTTTTCCCCAGAACTGATAATAATAATAATTCTTTATATAGAGCACACAGATTACACTCATATCGGTTCCTGTCCTCATTAGGGCTCACAATCTAAATTTACCTATCAGTATGTTTTTTGGAGTGTGGAAGGAAACCCACACAAACATGGTGAGAACATACAAACTCATCGCAGAAGTTGTCCTTGGTAGGATTTGAACCCAGGACCCCAGCGCTACAAGGCAACAGTGCTAACCACTGAGCCACCATAATCTTTTCCTTTCGGCATACGGCCTTTGGGGCCTTATTTATCAAGTTGAAGTGGTAAAATTCTAGAGCAAACCAACTAAATATAGGGGGCAAATAAAGTTTCCCAAAATATCTGTTGATTTAAATCGGCTTTTAACCCCTTCAATGCTATAGAGGACTCCAATTATGAGACCTCTCTGGTTTTCGAAGGGTTAAAAGCCCCATTTAAATTAATGCTAATTTGAACCCCGCTCATAATGCATTTGGTTTACTCCAGAACTGTTCCATTACAGCTTGAACAATAAGGCCTTTAGGCCAATATGTATAATAACACGCTGGAGTTATTCTGAGGTAAACCAAATGCACCATAAATATTCCTAAGTTCCCATGCACTTAAATAAAGCTTTTTAACCCCTTGAATGCTAGAAAACTCTCCAATACATTGCTTCATTCAAAGGGTTAAAAGCTCAGGTTAATTCAGAAGGAACTTTTATGTGTCTCTATGGTGCAGTTGGTTTACCGTAAAATCTCGGGTATAATAAGCACGATTTTACCCCACTTCACCTTATGTGAAGTGGGGGTGCGTATTATACACGAGAGTTAGCAGTGTTAGCAGACCTCTTCCCTCCCCCGGCGCTAACCGCTTTGACAAGAAGTTTTGCCTGTTTTTCGGGGACTTCACTTGGGCAAAGTAAGAGTTCTTGTCAATGTGGTTAGCGTCGGGGGAGGGAGAGAAGAGGTCTGATAACACTACTTTTTTTTGTAGTAAGGGGGAAAACAAGGGTGCGTATTATACATAGGCACTCTTGTTTTCCCCTAAAATCTTAGGCATAATATACACCTGCATATTATACCTGAGATTTTACGGTACTCCAGAATAACTCCAGTTTGCCTTTATAAATATGTGCCCCAGTGCTCTGTAAACAGTCTTTGCAGTGAGTTAATTAACCCTTTGAGTGCCAGAGGGGTACGCAACGCATGGCTCTGCACTGCATTGTGTACCCCTCTGGTACTCAAAGGGTTAAATGATTTTGTTCTTTGCAGGATTCTAGCAGTTTTTCCAGTTCTCACCCTCACATTCCGGTTTTCACAGCACACTGACTAATTCATTGGGTTTCTGTGGGCAGAGAGCTCATTTGTACATTTACCACAAATGAATGTGGACTATGTTATTTCATCTTTTGGAATTTCTATCACATTGCAAACAATGGGCCTTATGTAGAAAGAAAAGGTGAGCAATTCTGGAGCAAACCAACAGCACACAGTTGGAGAAAGGGAAGGAATAACCCCCTTAGAATTAGAGGTATGTGTAACACACTGCAAAGCAATGCACTGCTCTCCCCTCTGGTCTTCAAGAGGTTAAAAAGAGTGATGCACTGCAGCCTTCTTTATCATTCAAGGCCTTTTACATTTCCATTTGAGATCACAGGAGACTTTGTAAATCTTTATTTGTCGCCTACAGTTTGTCTCAGATTTGTTCTTCTGGATTTCCGCATATGAAGCTCCAAATCAAGTATATAACAATTTTTCTTTTGCTTAGGTAATGAAACAAAATCTCCGTTTACACTCTCACTTATATTATTCTGAAGTGTTTTTTTCTGCATGTATTAAAATACCCCAAAAAATATTTACAAGGTTGTCCTCTGATAGCATTACACTCGTGCAAGGCTGGCTCCCATCAACCCGGCCATGTCTAAAATGTGTTGGTGTGGTTGTGGTCAGATTAGAAATGTATATCATATCGGATCCCCATATTCAAACTTTTTGTAGAAAATTGATTATTTTGGTGAAATTGATAACATTCTGTCTCCCTTTGGATACTTTAATTTTGCTTCTGGTATCACTCAAACTGGGGTCTTAAAACCTATTGTGAAACATATCTCACATATCCTTACAGCCAAAAGATGTTTAATTGCTCAGTTATGGAAATCACCCATACTTTTCTCCCTGACTCCTACACTTAATAGAATCTACCACCTGGAACTGATGGAAAAGTTAACTGTCACCATAAGCGGAACCTTGAGAAACATGCAGATGTTTGTAATATGTGGGAATATCCTCATGCTTCTACTGAGTATACTGTGACTTCTCTATATATATAAAAGAGAAAGGCTCTTTACATAATTTATGTCTCCTCAGGAGACACACACATCCAGGGGCGGCAGTAAGGAGGCATTACTGCTCCCATTGGGTGATTCAATGGGACTGTGATTTTCACAGGAGTTGCAGTGGTCCACCCCCACTATCCAGCCTGCTCACCACTATACAACTGACAAAAAAAAACAAAATGGCTGCCACTTGCTCCTAAACCACATACACACACACAAGCCATACACACACACACACACATACTACCCAACTCAGGAAACAAAAATGTGCACACACACACAATCCAACGGAGGAAAAAAATGCCTGCCAAAGTCACACATGTTACCAGTGGGGAACCTGCTTCCACACACAACTATATAATTACAACTACCGCTCTTACCACTTACCACCCCATTCACAGCCCCCAGGACTCCAGTGTGCTGCAGGCAGAGGGGCACTAGCCACCGAGATGTCACCAGAACACACATGTGCTCCCTCTCCCAGCTGATCCCTCCGCTTCTACTATCACCAGTGCTGGTGGCCAAATTTCAACAGTGGCGAAATTCTTAGTTAAAGGGATAGTAATGTTTCATAATAAAAGTAGCTCTAATTAATCATCATAGTATTTGGACTTTGGAGAGTGTTATTTCAATTCTGTCAGAGTTGTAGTTCAAGAGTAATTCAATGACAAAGTATCTCCCTCCTGCCCCTTTTACTGATGTAACACTGCTCAGCCAGATCAGAAGGGAGGTGCCCAGGTAGACTGCAGAGAGGGACAATCTTCAGTTAAGATAAGGGAAAAGCCTGAAAAACTTGTCAAGGGTGGGAGGGCCTTCATTGTTCTCATAGGAAGAAGATCGTCTCCTTCTTTTATCTGTCTGGTTTTACAACCAGATTCCAGAAGAGATGGCTTACACTAGGTAAAAGGGGCAGGAGGGGAAACTTTGCTTGTGAATATCTCTCAAACCATAACGGTTTGAGAGATAAGACTTATATAGTTCTTCATGTTTTTTTAATGCCTACAAAATAAAATAAAGATAAAACAAAGTATTACTTTACTATCACTTTAACCTGAAACATAAGCCGAGAACACACTTCCCCAAGCACCTCTCTTCTCCCCCTGTCCCTTGGGGCCCCTTCACATTTCAAAATGTTGCGTTTAAAACATGTTAAAACATGTGATGGCTTAATTGAACTCCAACTCCAACAACCCTTACACATCTTCAGTGGGTGCCATGAAAACGGCCAAGATCACCATTTTCATTGCACCCACTGAAAATGTGTAAGGATCGTGGGAGTTGTAGTGCAATTAAGCCATCATGTTTTACAATGTTTTAAACACATCTCTTCCCATTGTCCTGGAGTCCCTGCTGAAATGGAGATAATGGTTTATCAGTGTATTTCTGACTCATCTTCCCATAGCTGTCTCAGGTAATATTGACTCATCTTCCCGTACCTGTCTCAGGCCTCCCCTCAGGTCCTCTCAGGCTGCTACATATGTGCAACTGCTTCTCCTCTCACCCGCGGCTCACCTCATCATCCTCTTTTGTTTTTATTCTCATCAGATGCCCCCGGGTCTCTGCGCTGTTACCTTCACCCCACATGAGTCGCCACTCATAGCCTCACACTCTGAATTATCCGCGTGTGTTGGCATGCAGTGTGATGGGCGACGCACATGGGGTGAAGGTAACAGCGCAGAGAATCGGGGGCATCTGATGGGAATAAAAACAAAACAGGATTGATGTCCACTCCTCCCCTCATGGCATCCTCCGGCCAACCAGGAACCTCTGCCTAACCTACACACTGCCGGACCGGGGACCAAGGCTCCCTCTCACCGCGACCAGGGAGAGAACGAGAAACACCGGGCACACTGCCTTTACCCACCCCCAGTGCCTGCACTTTAAGAACCTGTTCCACCCGGTGAAGGAGCTGACCTTCTATACCCAGCAGAAGGACTTCGGCTGCTGTGACTCTGCCAGGGACAACAACATCATGGACCCCTTCTACAGGGTCATGGGGCATTTTCACCAGTCTTGGCATGAGCGCTGTGTGGCTCACATGCAGAACATTCTGTGCCAGGTGAGTGGGCAGCGCTGCAGGTTGGCATGGAATAGTGGATGGTAACAGCTGTCTGTACAGAGTATTGATCATTTCCTTCAGGTTACAAACGACTAAAAAGTGGCACTGCTTATCTGTGTACTTATCATGTGCCAGAAGGGTGTGCAATGCATTGCGAATGTCTTGCACACGTCTCTGGTCCTCAAGGGGTTACATTTACAAACCAATAACAAATGCCAGAGCTGCTTTACACCTAACTTACACTGCTCACTCTCATTATATGTCTCCACATTGTGCCTTTCATCTGTCTGTCGCTATTTCTGTATGCCACTGCATGTGTGTGCTCATGTGTGTCTCTCACTCTGTGTGTATGTGTGTTGTATGTGTTTTTGTATATCACTCTGTGTGTCTCTCTGTTGCATGTGTGTCTCTCACTCTGTATTTGTGTGTTTGTGTGTCTGTGTGCATATCTGTTGCATCTGTCTCTCATTGTGTTTATGTGTTTTACATATAATCTGTGTATCAGTGTGTGTACATTTGTCACACCTATGCCAAACACTCTACTATTCATTTTAAACACCTTCTACATTCCCTACATAACATGACGGGCAACGCAGTCCCACTTTGCTAGTTTATTATATTTATCTTTCTATTTCAAAAACTTGGGTGGCATCTCCTGGTGTATTGACTTCATATATGTTTTTTTATTTTAGCACTATCACATCATTCCTTCTACCTTTGCTCATGCTACCACAATTGTAAATGTCTTTCTGAAAATACAAAAACAGTCTGTAATTCAAATATCATCCTTTTCCAAAATCCTGGAAGAAAGTTTAATATTATACATGGGATAAGTGATTCCTGAGCACTTAAAAGGATAGTAATGTTTCACAAAACAGAAGCTTCAATTAATCCTCATAGTATTTGAGCCATAGAGAGTGTTATTTCAAAGTTGTTTTCAGAGTTGTAGTTCAAGAGTAATTGAATAATAAAGTATCCCCCTCCCATCCCTTTTACCTAGTGTAAGCCACCTCCCCTCAGACCAGACAGCTCACAGCAAGGGACAGTCTTCTTACTGTGAGAACAATGAAATCCCTGCCCCCCTTGATAGGTTTCTCCCCTTATGCTAATTGAAGATTGGCCCTCTCTGCAATCCACCTGGACACTACCTTTCTGTTCTAAGGTGAGCAGTGTTACATCAGTAAAAGGGGTGGGAGGGGGATACTTTATCATTCAATTGCTCTTGAACTACAACTCTGACAGTATTGAATTAACACTCTCCAAGGCCCAAATACTATGAAGATTAATTGGAGCTGCTTTTATTTTGAACTATTACTATCCCTTTAAAACCAAGGCAAACTCTGGGTTGTCTGAAAATGGGTGTTATTTGGAGACTGGGAAAGTCAGAATTTTTTTTAATTTTAGCGAGTCCTGGAGTTTGAGAGAGTGGAGGACCATCAGGGCAGCTAGTATTAACTTGGGACAAATAGATTTAGAGGCCCAACGGACATGGGCAATTGGGAGGGGCAAAGTGCAGGATCCCTCTATCTGAACCCAAGGGGTAATTTTCCTTCCTATGCCATTGTAAGATTTATGTGAGTTGAGCAGCTTGATAGTAGGAATATATGTTTGGAAAGCTCAGACTGCCATGGACTGTGGGCTGAAAAATAATCTTAGAGGAGACCCCCAGTATCCCCCCTGCCCATATGAATTTGGTGATTTGGGATTGTATAGAGTTTGCCATTGCCTGTGGGAAAGACATAGGAAGAACTCTAAAAAAGTAAAGAAGTCAAGGAAGCAAATTCATTGTTATTGAAGCTATACTGCCCATCCATGAGATACTATACAAGTGCCACCTGGACAGGTCGATCGAAAGTGTTTATAGAAGAAGTATAATTAACTGCTCATAAGGTGTTAAATGTAGCCATAAGCTGAATGCCTAAATCATTTGTTGTGGCTGCCACTTGAAATCAAAGTTGAGCTCTAATAGTTTCTATAAGGGAGGAGGTAGGTTGCTGTTAAAGGCTTATGATTTATTGGTGCTAATCATGAAGCCACTGGTAATGGTAAAGAGTTGCCATAAGGTTAGGAAGATATATCAGAGGCTGGGAGACTGTGATTAAACTATGTGTCTTTAAACTGAATGCCCAAAATATCAGTATATCATCTGATATGAGCCACCAAAGGCTCTCCACGGCCCAAATACTATGAAGATTAAAGGGGATGTTTACCCCCTTCACAACTTTGCCTATATATTTTCCTTATCAATAATAAATAATGGAAAGTGTATCCTTTTTTTAAAAAAAAAAAATCTGCCCATTTGGAAAAATTAAAAGATTAAATGTACCTCTGTACCTCCTTCCAGCAGACCTTGCTGACCGGATCTGTACCGTAGTCTGAGCTTCTCTCAAGCCTCCTCCAATGATGGAGGCTGTCTGTCTCTAAGCTGGAGCGATCTCATTGACCATAAATCGATCTCTGCCAATCAGATAGCTCCAACTTAGAGACAGTGTCCCTCGCTTTGGACATTTGAAGTCTTATGAGCTGTGTTCTCTGTCTCTCTGCCTCACAATCAGAGTTAGTAGGAAAGTGGCAGAAAACAGTGACAAAAGCAGTGTTTACATACATTGCCTTTGTCATAAGGCCCTACTTGCACATATGATTCACTGTAGCAACAATCACATGTGTGGAACCACCACGGTTTGACTGAAACTGACTGATTGTTATCCTGTGATGAGCCTGGACAGTCATTCCTCCACAAAGCATGGCATTGTTTGACATTCTTGTCACTTTATCCATCGTTAAGGGGTTAAGCATTACTATCCCTTCTACTCCTACTTCTCCTTAGAAAAAAATATTTCTAACAAATGTTCTTGTTGTATAGAAAATGTACCTAAATATTGTTGCCAACTACCAAAACACAGTAACACAATCAGATGTGATAAATCTAGACTAAATCTTCCATTAAGTGGCTGTATTTAAACTTGGATTTGTTTATGAAATATTGAATTTCCTTCTATACACTAAAATACAAAAAGAAGGAATTCTGGAAGCTAAATAGTTGCCAAGCTGGAGCAAATCCAGTGCTTCAAAGGAGACAAAGAAGCATTCCTAAAGTTCCCATTGATCTAAATACGGCTTTTAACCCCTGGATTGAGAAGAGATTTCCAATGCATTGCTTGTCAACGTGTTGGAAAACTATCTAGGATTCAGAGAGTTAAAAATCTCATTTAACTCTCTGAGTGCCAGAGGGGTACACAAAGCATTGGAAAGCAATGGATTAAATAAATGGGAATTTGCATTTGTCCACTATGGTGTATCTGGTTTGCTCCAGAATCACATCCCTTTCAAGAATTTCACCTAAAATGCATAATTGCTCCTAAGAAAGTAATTCTAAACACACATACACGCGAAAACCATTCACGCATATGTCCCAGTGCAAATACTGGGCTTGTATTAATCAGTTGAGTGTCAGTGGTGTATGCAATGCATTGCAAAGTAATGTTTTGGACACCCCTCTGGATTTCAAAGGGTTAACCCCTTAAGAACAGTGCGGTCCAGGAGAGGGGAGCTCTAGAGGACCATGTCACTTTTTTTTTTGACCAATTTGTTCTGTGATCAATGCGTGACGTGCAGCCATACTGCTATCACAAACTTCCATGACGTGTCAGAACCGTCACCGGTCCTTAACGTCCAGACATGTGTGACGGTCCTGGCACATCAGGTGTCCTTAAAGGGATAGTAATGCCTGCTGTAAAGAAAATTTAATATTGTAGACACTAAAAATATAAATTCAATGATGTATGCGTTGTGTCTCAAACATGTATAGTTTGACAGATATAAGCTACTAAAGTTCCCCCTCCCCCCCTTTCACAGACGTCAGCACTCTAGCTGACAGCAGGAGATTAGTGTCGTTTGACCCACAGTGGCTCTTCGACAGAGCCGAAATAGCGCTATCTAAAAAGAAATAGTTAATTGGAACAGTCTAGTTTTCCAGCACACTTTGTAGACCGTTCCAGTGAAATATTTTATTCTACATAGCGCTGTTTCGGCTCTGCCTTTAAGACCCATGGGTGCTGCCCTTTTTTTACCTCATTAAATATATATATATATATATATATATATATATATATATATATATATATATATATACAGGTGGACTAAGCCTGGAATAAACTCCATAGCCTTGTAAAAAGACAGCACACTCAATTCAGAAGATAGCTTGAAAAAATGTTCAATTTATTGGGTCCATGCCGAAAGTTTTCGGTCCTAATTTGGACCTTCCTCAGGGCAAATTTCTTCAAGGTTTAACGCAAACATTTGGCATCTATTTGGTCATCATTCATTTTGCTTTTTTTATCCCTTGATTTTCTTCCAGTGTCCTTTTGAAGAGCTCTTTCCTTCTTTTATGTGCTTCCTTATGGTCTTGCACATTTCTG
Organism: Rhinophrynus dorsalis; assembly: GCA_037306005.1. NCBI lineage: Eukaryota > Metazoa > Chordata > Amphibia > Anura > Rhinophrynidae > Rhinophrynus > Rhinophrynus dorsalis. The sequence goes on along the minus strand of CM074721.1, from coordinate 268,306,439 downwards.
CATATTCTGCCCTGTTTCTAATATTACCATTTTGCTTAATTTCAGTGTCTGCAATAGTCTCAATAACTTTTTCATTGTGGGTTGAAATGTCTGTGTCTGGAAGGTCTTGTAGCAAGTGAAGTGAATTGACAGTTTTAACTCAAAAGTCTTGTGATTTTTCAGTAGCTGGCTAGTGTAAACCTTCCCATTTGTTGACCTCACCATTTTCTTTCTTTCTTGCAGTCAATTAAGATTTTTGCTCTCATTAGACAATGTTTTTTTGTGTTGCAAAAGGGGAGTTCTACTCTATAATCAGTTATGTCAGTTTTAGGTATTGTCAGTCTTTTCTAAGCTTTCTAACAAATGTAGCCTCTACCCTCCGTACATTTTTCTATATGAAAAATTTTAGAACTTTCTTAACCAAAGGAAATTGCTAGGATTACATGATATTTAAAGAAGTATGTTTTACCTTAGGTGATATTGTCCATTTAAGCTGACCAGCTCTACCTAGCACACCATTCACCTCCCCACCATTTTGGTCAGAGAAGTAGATTGTAGGTTTGCTTTATACAAAACTGTTGCTATTTATCATAACCCAGTAGTTATAGATAGTAATGTTTCTCATGCAAACCGTGAGTGAATGAGGGAACGTATGAATTTGCCAGTCTGGCCAAACTGTCATTAGCCTCTCTTACCAGTGGGCTGCACTTACAAGTGCACCACAGCATGTGCAAGGGAATGAACTAATTAATGCAATTTCCTCTAAATTTTGCTCAGTACATTGGCCTAAGCAAAGTGTAGAGGAAAGGACAGCTCAAACACCCATAGACTGCCCCCTTGTCTTCCCCTTGGGGCAAGTAGTGTTAAGGTCAGGATTTTGTGCATATGTAGATTAGTAATTGATATTAGGCAGACACAGTAACATAAAGCCAATCCCAGCACCAGTTATGAAAAATTATTAAAAATGACTTAAAAATGCAATATTTTTGACAAGTTATTTATTGTTCATTTACCCGACTTCTCATTTTTCTGACTTTAGTTTTCTTCATGGAAGGGACTGCCCATTTTCTCAACCAAATGATAAGCGGGTGTCAAGTATCAACCCTACACAGTGATCTATTAGAGACTTCAGAATGTCAGAGTTACATTAAAGCAAATGCTCATGACTGGTTTAGCATTCTTAGAAACTCTGTAGTGTCTCACTCAGCATATCACTATGTAGAGTTCATATTGGCAATAGCCAGCTCCTTCCAAAGAGAAGGGGCTCATGTCACAGAAAGTGGAGGGAGAATACATTGACAAATACAGATGTTTAAAATTGTCACACTCTTAAATTTCTAACTACTGAATTAACTTGACAATAATGCACAATTCCTATCTCTTTAATTATATACCACACTACTCAAATTAATCCAAAGTATTATTCCTTTGTTTAAGTGATCCAATTCTTCTTTACTTGATTTATATTGCTAGCATGCAAATTTGCTTTCAACCCTCTCTAATACTGCCAAAAGTCTTGCAGTGATTGGACCCAAAAGGAGGCAGTAATGGAAATATACATAATGATACAGTCACATAATAAATTAAGATTACAACAAACCTTTCAGTTTATCAAATAAACATTCTTGGGTTAAGTGGTCATCAAGGAATGCATGGGCATGCAGAAGTATGCTCGGTAATGATTGACTAACCTGCATTCCTGTGTTAACTAGAGTGTACGCATTATCTGTGGTTGCTTCATTGATGACTACCTCTGGAGAGACAGGACTGGCTCCAAGAACAAAATTGGCATGGGGTTTTGTCTGACCAGAGCGCGAGATCACAATCTGGAAAAATAAACAGCAAAATCATCCTACTGCATTTGTCATTTCAATATTTTTATTTTACTAATTTAACAATAAAAAGATTGTTCATACAGGTGGCTTTAGCTCATGGAAAAAATTCAAGAGTTTAGTATCATCAAGGCTGATGTACTAAGAATTTGAGTGACATTGGAGTAAACCAACTGACCTGTAGGGTGCAAATATATAATTCATAAACCTCACATTAACTTAAATGTGGCTTCGAACCCCTTGAATGTTAGAGAGGCTCTAGGAATAAATGGGTTAAAAGTCCAATTTAAACACGTGGGAATCTTAATTTTCCCCTACAGTGCAGCTGGTTTGCCCCAGAAATGCTCTAATACTTCTAAGGACAACAATCTAATTGGGGGTTATCCACTAAGGTGTGATACAGAGGTGATAAAATGGAGATAACTTCTCCAGTGATATCACTTCTCCAATTCCTATGTTATTCTATGGAGCCAATACACTAGGATTTCTCCAGCTCTGGGGATCTTAGTGCATAGGCGCTATAGAATAACATAGGGACTGGAGATGTGATATCACTGGAGAAGTTATCTCCTCGTTATCACCTCTTTATCACAACTTAGTACATATTGTCATATAGGGTGGTTCACATTATGGGTGTGTGCAACTTTCTGCCATGGGAGGTGATTCCTACAGATGGACTTCCTCGAAATGGAATGAGTGATTGTATGCATGAATGATGAAGTGTGCTTGGTTGATTAACCCTTTGAGCGCCAGAGGGGTGCTCAATGCATTGCTTCATGGACATGACAACGTGCACAGAACCATTGCGAACACAGCAGGGGACTACTGGAAAGTAGCTCTGGAACATGGTCAAATGTTTGTATTGGGCTTTTCCTTCCACAGGTAATTTCCTCCCAATGAGAATTTGCAAGGAAATGAGAAACATAGAAATATGGAAATTGCCATGAGGAGGAAATCCGACTTTTGCATATCCCTAGTTCACTTAGAACACACACTTACTGATACTTTGAATCCACAGTGCAGTAACAAATTCGCAAACTTACAGTACAAATGTAAAAGAAACTGCAATGGGTGTGCACACATATGACATGTAGTGGCATTTTCAGTGCAATGTTCTTGCTGCAATTAATTTTAAAAGTAAAGGATACTGGGAGACAAAAAGAAAACTAAAAACAGAGAAAAAACTCTTCCATGCAACTCATAATAAAATCACACCATGTAACAAAAGCACGGCTAAAAACCCAACTGTGTGTAATCATTACCTTAACCACTGATCTACAAAAGGGTGTCTAAGTTGTTTTAGTTGCAGGCCACATGATCAGAAATCCATTACTGTGAGGGACGTAATATTTTTTTTTCATTGATAATAATGGTGAATTATAGCCTGTCATCTATTCAAAATATGGATTTATTTATTTATTGCTCAAGTAAGTGACAATACTGATATATAACAAGACATCTGTTTTTGCACTGTATGGCACTGGCAAGCGTAGGATTAGGTCTTATTGGTCTACAAGTTCATGTGTGCTAGTTAATCAGGTCTAAAACTAGTTCTTTAACCCTTTGGGTTCCAGAGGGATACCAAAAGCATTGCAAAGCAATGAGTTGCGTACCCCCTCTGCCACTCAAAGGGTTAACAATCTCAGGTGGGTCGCACCCTGGGGTCAAGCAGGGTGCACGTTGGACGCCCATGATCCACAATGTATGGATCACCACTCTGGCGCACAAAGGGTTAAGCATGTCATTTTTGCAAAACAGAACTCCTTTGCTGGAAACTTCAAAAATATAAGTTCTGCAATAGCATTTTAATAGACGTTGCCACAGGGAAACATCTCGATTCTAGTACTGCTACCTATATTATGAAAGCATGGAGAGAACCTTTCTGAAAAATGTGCCAGATAACTGAACAAATGAGTCAGTGCATGCCTGGAGAGCCTGCTCATAGAGAAACCTTACAGAAATCATTGTCCAGAAGCCAAGATAAGGGTTTATATTAATCTTGTAATAAAATGGTAGAATTCCAGCTACAAATACCCTGCTAATTAGACGTGGTTTGTTAAACATACCAAACCCTCAAACTGTTACAAAATTCATTTCAGGATCAGATTTAGAACATTTGTGTACTATTTAAAGATCAACTAACATGGAGAAAAAAGATACAAATAAAACAAAAACAAAACAAAATAAAAAAGCAAACAAAAAATAAAGATACATTATAAATTAGTCTTTTGCTGGTTAATTTCTGCCACTCTCAAACTGGGATCAGCAGCATTATGTAACCTTACTGCCCTAATTGTATAGGCCCACGCCAATCTTCATGTCTCACCTCCAGCAAAATCTCAAGGTGCCGGTGGCAGCCTCATTCCTATTGCTTGTTGGAAAGATGGCTGCCTTTCTGGAGGTCACAGCACCAGCGCTGGGGAGAAGCTGTAAGCTTATAATGCTGCTTCTAATAGTTATTAAAGGGTTAGTAATGTCTTGTATTAATAAAAAGTAATATTGTAGATATTCAAAAATAAATCAATTGATGCCAGTCCGATCTCTCAAACCTTTATGGTTTGAGAGATATATGATGTTAAAGTCGCACGACTCAAATCTCCTTTACAGCTGACGTCTGAGAAAGTGGAGGGAGGGGGAAACTTTAACATCGTATATCTCTCAAACCATAAAGGTCTGATTGATTGGACTGGCATCAACTGATTTTTTTTTTAATATCTACAATATTACTTGTTATTAATAAAAGACCCTTTACCAAGGATGAACCCTTTACCAAGTAAAAGAATGAGCTTTTTCATGTTAGCTGCTTTATAAGGTTATATTTACTTGTTCACTGCTGACAGACCTACACGTATTGTACCTGTAGTCCAGCATTCTCTAGAACAGAGAGGGTTCATCCTATCCCAGGGGCACTCTAAAATTCTGCAGTTGTGGTTTCCTAATAAGATTTACTGTAGGAATAAGTCATCACATTGGTTTACCTAGGTAGGTGCCCTTCCTAAATCATAAATGTATGTATCTGTTTATATTTTTTGCATCATATCTGCAGTTTCCTGTATACAATGATCTCTCTTGAGGTTTGCATATAGATAACTCCTCCTTACAACAAACAATGGGCTTCAATGGACCTGAATGATTCTTAAGGAACACTAGTAGTTACCAGATTGAAACAGTAGCAACCAGCATGAGACTAAAACAAAGACCAAATGCAAATAAGAAAAGTAAATCAAAATAGCCAGCTTCCATTTGAATGTCAGCTACCCATGTAAGCCCTTCTGTTACACAAATTAAGAGTCACTTATTATAATAATAACTAGTATTTATATAGCACCTTTTTCCCAGTGGGACTCAAAGCGCTTTCGGTGCACGCTCTTGGAATTAACCAAATCAGCAGCTGAAATAATAGATGTTATTATTACTCAATCAATGGTACTCATTTAGTGATCTCAGAAGGATGAAGGGCTGAGCTGAGCCTGCCAGGATACAAACCTACAACCTTGGTTTTTGGTTGTAAGTTCCATAGTCAGGGCTGTTACCACTGAGCTATCTCATAGGGTATACTTTTCTTTTAAGCCTGTGAGTGCCACAGAGGTATGCAATACACTCAAAGCAATGCTTTCTGTACCCCTCTGGCATTCAAAGAGTTTACACTACAGATGTCTCCAATTAATTGCTTCTCTGGGATCCAAGGGGTTAACACAGTATAACTATAAAATGTGTGGAAATGTTAGTTTGAGAACCACAGCCCTAATCAGTGCAATTTAAAATGAAAGCCTGCTTCACTAGCGGAGGTAAATTTATCCTGAACTAAAGAGCAGGATCTCCATATAATGAATATCAAACAATATAAATCTTCCATAAGCAGTGATAATGACTTGGAAATTTTGAGATGAAATAATGCTCATTTAATTTCAAAGCATTTTACATGCAGACTAGTAATAACACAACGTCTGAACTCATTTCTAATGCATGAGTACAATCTGGTATAATTGAAACAAATCTCCTGTTTAACCCCTTCAGTATTAGAGGTCTCCAACACATTACTGTGCAATGGGATATAGACATTTGCTGCTATTTAGAAGACAACATAAAGAAAAAAATAAAATAAAAACACATATATATATATATATATATATATATCTTTGGTAAAGCCCAGTTTTCACTAATTAACCACTGTCATTAGCACATTTATGAACAGCAGCATTATAAATGCATACATTTCTTAGCTGACCTCATGCAACAGCTGAAGCTTGCCAGTGGCCGCCTCATTCCTATTGGCTATGCAGATGGGTGTGATTTCACAGCAGCTAATATTAATCATTCCTCTCTAGAGCCCACAGCAACAACTGTGGAGAAGAAGTCCAGGATGGGACCTGTATACTATGGGATATTTATAATGCTGCCATTACCAAAGAAACTGTAAGACTGAGCTTATATGCTTATATAACCATTTGTGTGGCAGGGGGTGTCCAATGCATTGTACCTTACAATACTTAAGTGACATATCATTTTTATGATACAGCTAGAAACTTCACTAGTCAGTGAAGGACGGTCATGTATAATAATATACATCTAAAATAACCATAAAAATGTATGAATCAGAAATTATAATTATAACCAAACATCTCTATCTGTACTGGTCCACACCAGTGGCAGCTACTGGCTGTGCAGGTGGCTGTAGTGTCAGTGCAGCCACAGTAAATTATCAGCTGTCTCTCTGGAGATCACAGCACCAGCTCTGGGGATTAGAAGCCCAGATGGGACCTGAACTAAGGCTCTAAGGTTATAATGCTGCTACTAACAAGTAAAAGAATGAGTATTTTTCATGTTAGCTGTCCTTGAAGGATATTGTAACATCAATTTATAGTTATGCTTCTAAAATTAACCACAGGTCTAAGTACCAGAAGAGAAAATTCAGGTGCCTGGGATCCAAAACTCCTGTGATGTGCACACCCTTCAAAGCAGCTATTGCTAAATGTCTCAAGGTATACACACAGCTGTCCAGTAGATTTCTAAAAGATCGGGTAACTTACTGCCAATGGGCTATCTCTAATAATGCCAAATCTGAAAAACCCTCAGTAGCCCAGAATCTTCCTGATTTCCTTATAAACAGCCATAATAAATGTCACAGTAACCTGAGGGTGAAAGTCTCTGCAGTTTCAGCTCTTAAAGAAATTAATTGGGCCTTTCAAGATCTAATATCATGCTTATTCAACCAGGATGAGAATTTGGCCTTTGGTTAGCAAACTATTTCTACATGGGATTTGACTCCCTTACTAAATCCCCATTTGAGTCTAAATAGTCCATCTTGACAGGCATGCTCTCATTAAAGGTAGTATTTATGGTGGCAATCACATATGCTAGAAGAGTCTCAAAATTCCAAGCTCTACCATAAGAGTAGCCACTAGTAAAGTTTTATCAAGACAGAGTGGTATTGAGATTGGCTTTGGATATTCTCCCTAAAGTGTTTTTTATATTCCATTTGAACCAAGAAATTATTCTGCAAACTTTCTGGCCTGATCCAGAGGTGGGGGACGATCATCTCTGGCAGAATCCTGATGTTGTCAGAAGCCTGAAGTCTTATCTGGAGATATCAAGTACCTTCAGGGAGTTGACAAGGTTCCTTTGGGATATGGTAAGGGTCAGCAAGCGTTGAAGGGATAGTAATACTTAAAATGTAAAATATATATTGTATGGTTTATTTCCCTGAGTAAAACAAGGGTACTCCCACTGCTGAGATGTGTTTTATTCAAAAGTTATTACAGTTCAAACTTCAGTTTTTTAGATGCAGTATCACAGTGGCCTGAAATTGTACAGTGGTGCTGTTGCTACATCATCCTATGGAGATTTATGGTGAATTGACCAGAGCTGTCCATAGGATGGCATAGTAACAGCACCACTGTACAATTTCAGGCCACTGTGATACTGCACCTACAAAAAAACAAGTTTGAGGGTTAACAACTTTTGAAAAAAACACCTTTCAGCAGAGAAGGTACCCTTGTTTTACTCAGGGAGATAAACCCTACAATATATAGTTTTTAAATTTTAAGTATTACTGTCCCTTTAAGATCTACTTGGATCATTTATTGCATCCTCCAGTTTGGCTGTAGGAGCTGGAAGAACGAAGCAGCCATTGTCTGATGGTGAGAAGAACAGACAACATTTCCCTGCATCTTCACATCAAACATCCACAAAGCATACATATAGGTGGGAGGTTAACAGTGCAGGACTACAGTGGGGTACCATGGCGTGGTGTCAGGCTTAGCCTACTATGGCCATGATATGTAATCTCAACTTAAACACATCAGTTACATGTTACGCTGCATGGATTTTCTATGGATGTGTGCTATTGTTTAAAAACTATAGCTATTACATCAAAACTGTATGCACACCAACAATTTAAATGTATATTTTCCTTTATTGTGTTTGCCAAACCATGGATCTGAATAACCAGTAAGAAGAGTCAGATGAAAATATAACTGTATAGAAACTGCAAAGATATTAAACAGGAAAAAAATCACTATATTATTTAAGGATAAAAAGTAGTACCGTGTTAGTTGTAGGCTGATGAAGAGAACTAAGTTGTCTTGAAAGCTTGAATTCTAAATCTATGCTTTCTTGGTTGATTATCATGGTCCGACAAATGCCAGTTTTGAGTCGAGTGTGTAATTATTATAGAAATGTAATTAGTGAAGACAAAGGAGCAGAGTGTCTGCATGGTTATAACACACTGGCGCTTGATGCTTCAGTGTGTGTACAAAGTTCAGGGCCTGATGAAAAGATGTCATTATGTTTGTAATGTTGCCATTTCTAGAGGGTATGCTTCACGCTCTGATTCTCACATAATGGACACAACAGCTCTTATACAATAATACAACCTATTTAGAGTTCTGAAAGTTCACCAGGAAATAAACACCAATATTCTTTAGACATTGTTTATAAAATATCAATTGACTTTGCCATCATTAATCCTTAACCCCTTAAGGACCGGCCTCGCATGCACAGTGCGGTCACTAAAGGACCAGAGACCATTTTTTTTTTCAAAATCGGATTCCGTACTCCCTGAACGGCGTGGGGAGCCTGGAATTCCATGACATCATCGTCCTTAAGTGAAAACAAGCCATGACGATCCTGGACCATCACGGGTCCTTAAGGGGTTAAGGACCCTCAAGCACTGGAAGACCAGGGATATTTTATTTGCAGAGCAGGCACATGTGAGCGATCAAATGTACTGACTCACTGAGAGAGGCTGTAACTAACCGCTGTTTCAGCCTATGGGCATGATCACAGCATACACTCAGACGCACTGTGATCATTAAACTCATAACATGCCCAGACCGTCACTGGTCCTTAAGGGGCCGAAAGTTGTGACGGTCCTTAAGAGGTTACGCAAAGGACAATGGGGGTAATGTACGAACTTGCTACCCACGATTTTGGCTTCCAACTCATTTTGCTGCTATTTGGGGTATGAACTAGAACATGGAAGGAAAGCTGAGGTCCTTCAACTGTTGTAGACTACAACTCCAATCATCCCCAGTCAGCCAGTGACTGGCTGCTGATGATGGGAGTTGTAGTCCACAATATCTGAAGAGCCTCAGCTTACCAACCCCTGCATTACAGTGTATGTTCACATTAGAGTATCATATCACCAACATTCCACCATTGCTAAAAAACTTTATGCATTCTGAATGCCTCCCCTATAGCACACACATGTAAATGGGGTAAAGATATATCAGTTCCCACTTCAACTTGTTATTATATAGTGAAGTAGAAAATAACCCCCCAGAATGCCCATACACTTCCCAACTGCTCTCTCCTTGGTGCAAGACATGTATAGAGGAGAATTTTTGCTATAAGGAGCTTAGTAAATTAACATTAGACAGGTGTGGCAATAATAACTTGCTTCCGTGACTTGCTTAGCACACAATCATATTCGTACCCCCTCATATACATACCTGTGACCTCTCAGGGTTTGATCCTGAGACTTAGAGTTCAATAGTACATTGTTACCTACTACATAATCTTCATCAATTACCTGCCATTTCTACCAGAAAAAGGGGAGATGTCCCACTTGTCTTATTTGTGTGGTCAAACAGTTTATACATTTACACAAGCAGGGATATACATGCCTAGAGTTTATGTTCTAGGAAAGGTTAAGGATTAATTTAAATCTTAACAGGATCAGGGCATTTTGAAAATTCCTATGTATGTAGTGGAGAAACAGGAGGTTAGCCCTTTGTGTCCCTCTGAAATGTGAGGACTATGGAGTTACATGGACATTACAGGATACAATTTCCATGGACTTTTCTAGCAAAACACTGAATTTTGCCTACACCCTGGCAGGTTACTTGTGTGTAATCCCCAAGTGCATGGTAGTTGAGTAATGCAATAGTGTGTGATGTAGTTCAATGTAAGACTATGTACCAAGTTGGAAGCAGGGACCAGAAAGTAAAGGATAAGTCCAGCATTCTGTCCCTCCTGCCATGTCCTTCTTTCAATATACCCTGTGTATGTGTCCCTTGTATTAAAGTTTGGTGTATTTTATGTTTTCCCTTGTATGCTCTATTAACAGCTTTGCTTAAAAACAAGGTTAGAATATTGATTGATTCCTGCTGTGTTTCCTTCATCAGCGTGGCTTGAAAATAGGCACTCTTAGTGGACATTACATAACTCCCCCTGTTTGGTCATCTATGACACCATGCTCCAAGCACCAATTTGGATTCTGATCTTGAATGTCTGGAAGGTATATAAACAGTGTGTTTCTTCAATAAAGACTGCTCTGTCTTACCCTCCTTAATACAATATTTGGTTGTATATCTGAAGTGGATTCCTGTAGGGAATTTGGCTGGTAATTCTCACCCCACCCACTGCAGGAGCTAAACTCACGTGCATCTCCTGTCTAATGTGGAGTGGTGGCCATCTATATGTACCTCCTGCCTGATCGACAGTATCAGGACAAAAGCCGATGGAGAAGGCTCCGCTGAACAGGCAAGCCTGCTCTAACCTTCAAATATGCTCATGAGGCTGATTTATAACATCTTGTTCAATTCTGGGGCAAGCCAAAAACACTACAGGGGGACAAAGAAAAACTAGCGTTGATTTAAATGGAGCTTTTAACCCCTTGAAAGCAAGAGAGCTTTTCAGAGCAGTGAACTTCCATAAGATTCAAGGTGTTGAAACCCCCATTCATGGACATAACTATAGGAGTTAGAGAAGGGGGAGTTGTGACAGGGCCCGGCATCCAAAGAGGCTCATTGGCCCCAGGGCCCAATAGGTTCTACCTCTCCAGGGACACTACTTTTATGTTAAGGGGACCAAAAATGTTTGCACAAGAGTCCTCCAATTACTAGTTATGCCAGTGGGCATATTTAAACTAATGGGAAGTGTTGGAATGTTTATACCCTATGTTTAATTTATTTTTTCTAAAATCAATCCAGTTCTTCTTATTAAAATCAGCCTTCATAAGTATTAATAACTGACAATAATGTCAGTTCTTCATTTCCCATCTAAATGCCCAGTGTGAAATGCCTGATTCACTTTGCACCCAACAGCTGGACTCCTAACTCCCTTTTCCCAGCCCCAGACTGGAAAACAATGAACTAGGCCAAAACAGCTGCAATGTTTCATGAAAAAAGCTATGAGCATGGAAAGGTTTTCAACAAGTCGGAGCATAGGAAGGAAGGAAGTAAAATTGTTTCTCTTTTCCTCTTCATACTTGGCAGCTGCCTTAAGAACTATATTACCCTTCTGTTTTGTCATTTTCACACTGTCTAACAATAAAAACCTGCAAGTGACTAACAGACAAGTTCAGTCTAACACTTGCTTAGTCAAAACATCTTGCTAAATGGGTTGTGGTCACTAACTCATGGCCTGGCACAACAGAAACAGTTTACTTCCATGTTATACACACCAGAAGACTGTGCATTATTGTGTAAGGTGCATGTAATCTATATGATGTAATGTGTCATACAGACAGGCTTCACCTGCTCATATTTTTAGTATATTTTGAAAGATGAGATACCCTGGGCCTAGGAATAAGGGACTCTTATTTTGTTTAACCCCTTGAGTGAGTGCTTCACAATGCATTGGACACCACACTGGAACTGAAAGGGTCAAGTAAGCACCTTAACCTATTCTGTTTTGGTCTACAATGAAACCAAAGATGTTTAACCCTTTGAGTGCCAGAGTGGTATGGAATGCATTGCTTTGCAATGCATTCCATACCACTCTGGCACTCAGAGGGTTAAGTATTCAAATAAAAAATCAGGATTCATTAAGGATCCCCATGATCATACAGGGTTCCACTGTTACCTACGATTAAACCCTTGGATGCTTCGAAATGTATTGGAGATGTCTCTATCAAACAAGGAATTAAGGTAGAGGTGGATAACTGAGGCCAATGGCTAGATGAGGATAATGGAAGTTGTAACACAAAAATAGCTGGAGGACCAGTGATGCCCAACACTGTAGTAAACTGAGTGTTTGATATTATATCAGGTAGTCTAGAAGAGAGACTGGAAAGAGGCAGAGGGGTGACTGTATGAATCTGCCATCTCAGCTCTACCAGTATTAGCCTCCAATGCCAGAGGAGAGGCTGCACTTCAAAGTGTGCACTAGTGTATGATTGGTTTAGTGTGTACCACACACACACTGCCATTGTTAGGAATTCAATCCTTTGAATGCTACAGATGTCCCTAAAACTTTGTGAGCTAAGCAATGTGTTGGACACCCCTTTGGCACACAAAGGGCTAATTAGTGCTGCCCCACAGAATGTGTAGGAAAATGGCATAAAGGTACACCAGCTCCTCTGAGACTTGTTCAATCCATGGTGATAAACAAGGCACAGAAGAATGGCTCAGCCTGAAACATCCCCGACTGTCCCCTGCACTCACCTTGTTACAACTTGCATTAAAGGGAGAATGTACAGTGTAAAGTAGCTTAGTAAATTGGCATCAGGCAGGTGTAGGGCTAGAAAATCGATTCCAGCTCCCGGGTACTGGGACAATGGAAGCTAGAGGTTCTGTGAACTGGACGGGCAGAGATCAATGAAAGGCAGGACTGTATTTAAAGGGCAAGTATCATGTTTACTAAAGTGGCTCCTATTGCCCTGATGAAGGTCTCAGAATAGACTGAAACTTTTGTAATGATTTCTGTCCTGATGTGAACAGGTCCCTTTCTAGGCAATATGGATCTCAATGTCAAACTGCAAAAATGTGTCCATCCCAAATTAACATACCCAAATATACAAGATGTCTGCTAACCCAGCCTTGTTCCACTTCCCAACTGTTAAGCACCAGAACCAGACATACACTATCAGACACTCCAGTCTTGCTAAACTGCCCCACTGGTGGACACAGAACCACAAATACATTGACACCTCAGTCTTGTTCCACTGTTCACTGGTAGTCAAAGAACCACACATATACTATTAGACACTCCAGAGTTGTTCCCCTGCCCCACTGGTGGGCACAGAAACACACATACACTGTCTGATATCCCAATCTTGTCCCACTGTCCACTGGCACTCAAAAAATTAAGGGGCTCTAAAGTAAAATCCACTCCCTCAAGACCTACTCCAGTCTTGCCTTCCCTCCCTCTATGGAGTCATTGATAAGAAGGGCACTATGTCAGGACTTGGGTGAGCTATATTTACATATGTAATGCTTATACATAGCATTAAAATACTGCTCTGCTTCTAACCTGCTGAAATGTGGAGGAGCAGGGGACTAATCTAATCTCATCATATACATACTGTATCAGCCAATAGTGTCACCGTTCAAAGTGTGCCTCCTCTTCCTCCACAGTGGAGCTCCGCTCCCTCCTCCCCAGTGATCTAAAGTTGACCTCAAGGTTGGAGAGTGCAGAGTTGGAAGAATACTTCTTCACTTTGAGTGAATTATGCCTTGTAATATGTTGCTCAACTTTGAAAAATTGATTTGTGATAATGGTGGTCACTAGTACTATTAGTACGATAGATCTATGCTGGGAAGTGAATGCGGGGAAGTGGTCCCTGCTTTTAGCATGCTGAAGGTGACACAATGCTCTGGGCATATAACTCCCAGGCCAGCCTGAATTTGATCTATCTAGCCTTTCTCTTGTACATGAATCAGCCCTTCACTCAGCCTGCAATATGTATACACACTCACACTGTAGCACTGTAATATCCAGCAGTGCAGTGAGTGGTTGAGAGCAGGTTGGGGAAGGAGCTGGACCTTTTAATATATATTTTTTCTATTCAGCAAACACAGCAAAAAGCATATTTTGAGAGCTTGGGTCTCTCTGGCACCCCTTCTGTTTGGCACTCAGTGCAACCACGCTCATTTCACTGATTAGAAATAGTCTTGAATGTGAATACATTTCACTTTTTTCTTTACACAGTCCTGTGAGTTATTTTTTTTTCTATGTACATACACACATACAAGCAAATCCAGTAGTGACAGAATTATTTCACTGATAAATCCAGGTATTTGCTTTAAGTTATAGTTTGATTGTACAACCTTACAAACAGTCTGTCGGGTCAGTATTCTAACTTACCTGCATGAAGCGCCCACCGGATGTTCCTAGATTGGCAATGGTGAGACGTCCTCGGGTAAAGACGGAGATTGAAGTCAGCAATACATTATGGAACTGACCCATGAACAAGTCAAGCCGTTGCAATGGAGTTGTGACCTCTATCCGATATTCATCAATTGGAGTGGAGCAGTGGGAGGCATTTTTTAAATATGGCTGAAAAGAAAATATTTACAGTTAGTACTCATATTAGCCAATCATACGACAGGAAAAAGAGGAAACGTTCTGGAGCAAACCAACTACTTCACAGGACACTAATTTATTGTATGGTTGCTGGAGAAGGAAAGGTTATGGACTAAAGTGTGATAAATAGATATATTCAACAGTTAGATAAATTCTTTAGTTCCTATGTTATTCTATTACCAGCGATCTTAGTGCAAAGGTGACACAAAATAACATAGGAAGACGAAAATCTATCATACCTGAGAACTTATCTCCACTTTTTCCTAAGTTAGTGTAGGGTAGTCGGACCTGTAGTTGTAGGGGTCCACAACTCCCATCATCCCCAACCAGTCTAAGCTTGCCTCTAAATATGTTAGCTATTCACAATTTCTATATGCAGAGCTGTCATTATGTCTATTTGTGTATTTAAAACTGTTCACTCTCATAAGCAGGAATGTACAGTGAAAATTCTCCCCTCAATAGTCTTACATCAAGAGGAGGGTAGAGTATGGGGGACTCCCCTTCCTTTCTCAGAGGAAAGGGCATTACCCTGTTTCATTTTCCAGCACATGCTACTGGGCAGGTATTCGGGGTGTGTTGTTTTGTAAACTAACCCTTTGCATGCCAGAGGGGTATCTGGCGCAATGCTTTGCAATGCATTGGTTATCCCTCTGGCACTCAAAATGTTAAAAAACAAAAAGCTTGGAAAACATATGCTTTGCACACCCCTCAGATCCTTTGCAATGAGTTGTATACCTCCTCTGGCACTCAAAGGGTTTATATTCTATGCATATTCCATTTCCCCTAGTTCTTGCTCTGATATATAGTCTAGACAGCCTATTTAAATTCTTCTGCAGCACGCTCTACTTCAGTCTTTCTTCAGAGGAGACGTTAACTGCTCTGACAATTCAATTGGAATCTATTAATTGGTAATGTGTTTAACATTGATGTTTTCCTCTCCTTACAGAGAGATGCTACTCGTCATGCTTAGAGATTCCCATGAGAACACTCATCAATGAAAAAATCTGTAATGTTGGATTTGCTACCATGCAGTTCTCTTCTTCTGTGTCATCCGCATTTTACTGTTACAGGATTCCTGCTCTACACATTTCCTAACCCACTCCGTGCAGATTGGGACGCAGATGCACTAAAGGTTGAAAACGCAATGAAAACTGGAGAAATTCTGGGGCAGCAGCATAGCAACTGTACTATAAGGGAAAATTAAAATGTCCCACTACTTATCAGTGATTTCATTGGTGCCTGTAAACCCTTGAATTTTAGAGAGCTCTCCTATGTATTGGTTCACATGGTGTTGGAGACCGCTCAAGAATTTAAGAGTTTAAAAGCCCCTAATGAAATCAGTGAGGATTTTTATTTGCCCCTGTGGTGCAACTGGGTTTGTTCCAGAATGGTTCCAATTTCCAATTTTTTGCATATGAATACAACCTAAGCAATTTCAAGGGGGTTAAATGCCCCTTTAAATCAATATATATTGCAGTTGTTTTGTCTAGGATGTCTCCATCTCATCGTATTTCTTAATACATCCACCTGAGTGTGTTTAGGACTGAAGGAATAAATGATTTTAAGCACTATAAAACCTTATTTCATTTGTCACTTATTACACATCTAATGTTATTTTACTCTGTTATGTAATGTATTTAATCAACCCAGCGCTGTAATCTTATGTCTTTATGTGGGTATGTATTAATGCAGAACAGGGCAGTTGTTAGTTTCTCAAAACACAAGAGGTTTTGGACTAATTGAATGGATGATACCATGCAGCCCACTTGAACCATTACTAGTAAGGAGATTAGCACCATTACATGGCCCAAATTGACAACACAAACTGGGGTGTTAATCATGAGACCTGGGGCTTTAAGTGCCTCTGCCAGTACCTAGCAATGATGCAGAACAATGATAGAAACTGCACCATTGTAAGGAATCCTGCAAAGTAATTAACCCTTTCAGTGCCAGAGTGGAATGCGTTGCATACCCCTCTGGCACTTAAAGTGTTATGGTGATCAGCCCCTCCCCCCCCCCCTTTAATGCAGAGTGCTTATTAAAATGTCATGCTGCAAGGCTGCAAAAGAAACAGTACAGCCCCCCCAGCATGTGTTTTTCATAATTTCCCTGCAGTTAACTGGTGATCTGGTTACTGTAGCCGTGACTGACTTATTTAAGTAAATAAGCAAATGGTCATGCAAATATGTATGCAAGCATGTATCTATTCAGCTCAAGGGAGATAGTCACTGGTGGTGTCAATTTCCTTTACCATCTTAATGGTACAAACACAATGCAGACATACACAAGTGGCTGTACGTAGAAAACAAAAAGAGTAGTAATTCTGGAACAAATCAACAGCACCATATAGGACAAGTAAAAAAATAACCAGTGACTTTTAACCCCATGAATGACAGTGAGATCTCAGAAGCAATGTGTTGGAGACCTGTTTAACTTTCAATCAAAGTCCTATTTAAATCACTTGGCATTTTTATTTGTCCCCTGTGGTACAGTGGTTTGCTCCAGAATTGTTTATAATTGTTTTTTGCATACAGCTCATGTTCTTTAACCCTATGAGTGCCAGAGAGGTATCCAATGCATTGCATACCTCCCTGACAGTCAAAGGGTTAATACTCATTTTTTCTCATAAGAGGAACATAACCAGTATTATAATATTTACTTCTCATTACAGTTTAATGCAGTGTTAAGCTGCCGTGTTGTCATGCTTCTGAAGCTTTCTGAGTTTAGGAATCCTGACCAAGGTGCCAACACAGGAACTGCCCTGATTAATGGCAGCTTCTCTGGACAATGGCTCTCTCTATGGACTGTAATGACTGCTGCAAAGCTGTCACTGGGTCTTATGCATAACATATGAGGAGCAAACCAACTGAACCATGGGGGGGGGGGGTAAAATATTCCCAAATCCCCCACTGATTTAAATGGGGCTTTTAACCCCCTTGAATGCTAGAGAGGTATCTGCATTGAAGACCTATCTAGCAGTCAAGGGGTGAAAGCCCCATTTAAATTAATGGGGAGTTTTATTTCTCCCCTATGGTTCAGCTGGTTTGCTCCAGAATTAGTCAACTTTTATTTTGTCCATAAGGTTCATTATCTACAGTAGGCCACTCATTAGAGATTACATTCCTTCTCTTTTCTTTTCACAGATAGTCTTATCTTTAATCGCCCAGTTTACAGCTATCATCACGTAGATCACAATTATCGTCTGTAAAGCTCTCATTAAACGCTGGTGTAAACAGAAGGCACAAATGGCTAGCAGTGAGCAAGGACATGGCTGCCTACACATTACCGGAATGGATTACTAACGCCAATAAGGGGTTTATGACGGTTTTATGTCTTGAGCAAAAGCATGAAATGTCCTCAAGAAATGGTCCAGTCATAGCAATAATTAGAGCAATTATGGGTCACAGCAACTGCACCATTGGACTCAAAATACTAAAACGGCTATTGATTTAACCCCTTAAGTGCTAGAGAGGTCTTCAATGTACTGCAAAGAACACCCTTGCATCCAAGGGGTTAAACTGGACTTTTAATACTCAAATACATTGGATCCCTATGGTGCCATTGGCTTACTCCAGAATTGGTCTGTTTCTCCTTAGTACAGTGATCTCAGAGTAATGTAGTGCTGTGCTTGGACCAGTTCTTGGGGATACATACCTACCAACATTTCAAATGGCAAAAGAGGGACACTTCTGTTTTAGGTGGCGTTTCTGGCGGGTGTGGCTGGTAGGAGGGGCATTTCCAAGAATTTTTAGGCTATTTCTTGACCCATCTGCACCTCGTTGTGTAACTAATAAATGATTTAGAGCAAGACCAAAGTATTTTAATTACTCATATTCATGTATAAACACATATACTGACATTTAACAACACATTTATGTATGTTTTATTGCTGTGGAGCAATGTAATACACACCACTCATTCTGATGTCCTGAAAAGAGGGACAAAAGGGTAGAAAAGGACAGAGGGATTTGGGTCTCAAAGAGGGACTGTCCCTCCTAAAGAGAGACACTAGGGAGGTATGGGGAAATGTCAATGTTGATTTGTCCATTTTGGGTTTGTTGCTTTGTCCTACAATGACTACAGTTCTTCTTAGTAAAACAGACTCACTGGGGTGAATGTACAGGTTCACCAGTGCATGCCCGATGGAACTGGTGTCTAATGCTAGCGGCTGCATTTTAGAGTATGGCTACTGTAGTACACACAAGTGGTCAGACTCCACCAGCAATGGGCTTTAATGCCTGCAAGTCTTACATTGTCAGATACATAGCTTGGGGTACACATAAGTCATTTTGTGTACAGTTTTCATATAATACTGATCTAACTAGCACGGTGTAGAGAAAAAGGATCACCAAGAAAGCCTACAGACTGCCACCGAGTGGGAAATTTGGCCTCAGAATGAATTAGCATAATATGCATGGGATTAGCACAAAGTGGCACAATGTTCCCCCATATAAAGGTTAAATTCTAATAAAACCGTTCATTTTACAGAAAAATGTTTAATACAACAAACAGGCAAAATGTAATTCTCTGTAAAACAAAATATACTCTTCATGGGGGTTACAGGCCCACTTTAAACATCATTTATTGATTAATCCTTAAAAAGCTGTAATCTTCTATGTTCTTTAATACATCAAAGGCTGCTATCCCACTGGGGCAAAAGATCTGGTGGGAGGAGGCAGCAGGGAATGATTCATATGAGAACTGAAGGTCTGTGAATGCTTGAGTGAGGCCCACAAACTCAGCCTGTGTTACAAATTAGTAAGATTTCTTTATCCAATTCAAAGCCCATTAAGATCACCAAATGCATGTAAATATAAATAAGTGGCCCAAATGCTTTAAAACCAACATGGATGCCTGTTGTTGAATATAATCAACAAAAAGCAATTAAGAACTTTGTGCATTTATTCAGTTGATGTATTTGCTTTCATTATTGAACACTACTGTATCATAGATTCTAATTTCATTAGCAAAGAGCAATTAACATTATTGACTCAACTAAACTGAATATACTAATTCGTTTATCATGTAACAACAAAGCTAATTGTGAAATATGATTGTACTAAGTCATTTATGAAGTGGTGTGTCATTGTGGAATTTATTAAAGTTAAACTACAAATATCAAGACAAATGTATACAAGGTATGTATTTAATGTACCTTTTTCCAACATATAATTGCTGATATATAAGCATAGATGCACTTTTTATTAGCTCTCATAGGAAAATATAAAATGTACATCTTTTGTGTTTCTGGGACTGAAAGGTTGTCTATGTGTATCTTTTACACTTGAAGGGTATTTCTGTGTATTTCTACAATTAACATATTGTGTGAGCCTGTGGAATTGAAAGGGTGTTTGCGTGAATGTCTGGTACTGAAAGGGTGTCAAAGTGTGTACTGTGCACAAAAAGTATTTCTGTGTTCCAGTGTATTCAGCACTAAAATGGTATGTGTTTATAACACTGAAAGATATTGTCTGTCTGGCCCTGCAAAGATGTATTTGTAATTGTGTTGCTAGACTTCCAGGGGAATAGAGCAGGAAGCCATCTTTATAGAGAAAACTACTCAAGTGAGTGCAACTGGTAATGTTTAGGGTTTGACCCAGACACTCAGGGTTCTGACCCATATCTCAGGGGGAAGGAACAAATACTCAGGGTGAGAGTCCCGTGATACCTTCTATAAGATCTGCAAAAATTCATTGGTTATTTAGTTTCTACATTGGTGTAATTTCTACCAAAAGTGTAGTGGAAATCCAGTTTGTATTCTGTGTATTCAAGCAGGGTCATCTCTAATTTGTTGAATGTTAAAGGGATAGTAAAGTTTCATAACAAAAACAGCTCTAATTAATCATTATAGTATTTGGACATTGGAGAGTGTTATTTCAATTCTGTCAGAGTTGCAGTTCAAGAGTAATTGAATTATAAAGTATCACCCTCCCGCCCCTTTTACTGATGTAACACTGCTCAGCCAGATCAGAAGGGAGGTGCCCAGGTAGACTGCAGAGAGTGACAATCTTCATTTAAGATAAGGGAAAAACCTGAAAAACCTGTCAAGGGTGGGAGGGCCTTCATTGTTCTCATAGGAAGAAGATTGTCCCCTTCTGTTATCTGTCTGGTCTTACAACCAGATTCCACATCTGAGAAGAGATGGCTTACACTAGGTAAAAGGGGCAGGAGGGGAAACTTTGCTTGTGAATATCAGGGTCCGCTCATATTAAGGTTCCCAGGTATGCTTCCAGTGTGTGTATGTGTATGTATCTAATACTAAGGGGCGAGATGTTCAAAAAGTCGTCATAATCAAACACCTGTCGGATCACAAGTTGGTAGTAAAAGAAGGACCATGTTTTCAGAAGTAAATCCGTCACGTTTGAAAATTCATCTAAAGAATTAAAAATGATGTTAAGAAAATCTCATTGAACATTGCCGTTACAAATTCTGATCTTACAAATTGTCTTTGATTTTGTCTTTGAAATGAAAATTTTCAAAGAAACAAAGACTTTTTTTGTCTTTGAAATAAGAAATTGCTTCTCAGTACTTTAATTTTTCTTCTCCAAGTTTAGATCATTTTTATTATGTCGGGAATAAATGACGTTAATCAGACAAAAAAATGATGTTCGAACAAATATTTTTTCTGAAAATACCTTACATTATGCCAGAAGATTACATCACACCCACTTTTAAGACAGCTTTTTCTCTTTGACAGAGACAGCGGAATTGGATGCAAAAAATGACGAAAACATGTCTGAGAATTGACGGACCATGGCAAAAGAACTTTTTTATTCTGATTACAGACAATTTCAGTTACCACCACTTTCTGAACATCTCGCCCTAAGAGTTTGTGTGTGTGTGTGTGTATATGTGTGTGTGTGTGTGTATGTGATGTGTGTGTGTATGTATGTGTGTGGATGTGTGTATGTGTGTGTGTATGTGTGTGTATGTGTGTGTGTGTGTGTGTGTGTGTGTGTGTGTGTGTGTGTGTGTGTGTATGTGTGTATGTGTGTGTGTGTGTGTGTGTGTGTGTGTATGCAGACTATACCTGTAGCTGAACTGCCAGAGTGTGAAGTCATTAGTTAGTGTTATAGAACAAGCAGGACTGGAAGTGAATGCACACACACACAGTAACCCTTTTGAGACTAGACGGGTATTTGCAATGCCCAAGCCCCTGGATCATAAAAGGTTAATAATACTATGACAATTACAGAATTATGTATCATTCATTACATGGGCACTTAGACTTAGAAACATAGAATTTGACGGCAGATAAGAACCATTCGGCCCATCTAGTCTGCCCAATTTCCTACTATGTAAAAAAAAAAAAAAAAAAAAAAAAAAACCTCAAACCTTTTTTGGTCCTTGGTCTTTTCTTATGTTAAGGACCGCCTTATGCCTATCCCATGCATGCTTAAATTCTGTCACTGTATTGACATCTACCACTTCTGCTGGTAGGCTATTCCACTTGTCTACTACCCTCTCAGTGAAGTAAAACTTTCTTACATTACATCTAAACCTGTGTCCCTCTAGTTTTAGACTATGGCCTCTTGTCCTAACGTTTTTACTCTTTTGAAATATACTTCCATCCTGTACTTTGTTGAATCCCTTCATGTATTTGAATGTTTCTATCATATCCCCTCTCTCTCTTCTCTCTTCCAAGCTATACATATTCAGATCCTTTAGTCTATCCTGATATTTCTTTTCCTGTAGACCAGTCACCATTTTAGTAGCCCTTCTTTGAATTTTCTCTAGAGTATCAATATCCTTCTGGAGATGGGGTCTCCAGTACTGTACACAATATTCTAGGTGAGGTCTAACTAGAGATCTGTACAGTGGCATGACTACTTCCCTTTTTCTGCTACTAATGCCCCTAGCTATACAACCCAGTGCCCTGCTTGCATTCCCCATCGCTTTATTACATTGCCTGCTTACCTTTAAGTCATTAGAAATAATTACTCCCAAATCCCTTTCCTCTGTTGTCTCTGACAGCACAGTACCCTTAATGGTATATTTTTCCTTTGGATTTTTATGTCCCAAGTGCATTATTTTACATTTATCAACGTTAAAGTGCATCTGCCACACTCTTGACCATTCTTCTAATTTACCTAAATCATTCGCCATTTGGCTTTTTCCCCCTGGAATGTCTACCCTATTGCAGATCTTTGCATCATCTGCAAAAAGGCATACCTTTCCTTGAAGACCTTTTGCAATATCACTAATAAAAATATTAAAAAGAATGGGCCCCAGTACAGATCCCTGAGGTACTCCACTAGTAACACTCCTTTCGTCCGAATATTCTCCACTGACTACCACCTTCTGTCTCCTGTCACTCAGCCATTGCCTTATCCATTTCACTATTTTTACATCTAGACCCAAACACTTCAATTTATTTATGAGTCTTCTATGAGGGACAGTGTCAAATGCTTTACTGAAATCTAGATAAGCTATATCTACTGCTCCCCCTTGATCTATTATTTTAGTTACCCAGTCAAAAAAATCTATGAGGTTAGTTTGACAAGATCTCCCTGCTGTAAACCCATGCTGTTTGGTATCTTGCAAGCTATTTATATTCAGATATTCAACAATTCTTTCCTTTAACATAGTCTCCATTAATTTTCCCACTACTGATGTAAGACTTACTGGTCTGTAGTTACCAGACTCTTCCCTGCTACCTTTTTTGTGAAGCGGTACTACATTTTCTACCTTCCAATCTTCTGGAACAATTCCTGTTGCTAGTGACTGATTGGCATGCCACTGAAGTCAATGGGAAAATATCAGCTAGGGCCAGGCATAGGATATTTGCAACTATGACTTCCAGTTTTGAACGGACTCTGTGTTGAATGTGTGAGCACAAACCTATTGATAGATCCATGAATTGCAATGTGCCTTATAATAGAGGAATAGTTACCAGTGTGCCTGCAGTTTGCAGGCTTTCTCAGATCTTTATAGTTTGAGAGCTATGCAATGTTAAAGTTCCACCCACCCTCCCCTTTCACAGACGTCAGCTGTATAGCTGACAGCATCAGAAGGTACCGGGACCGGCCGGCGGCTCTTCAGCAGAGCTGAAATAGTGCTATCTAAAAATAAATACTTGACTGGAATGATCTACAATGTGTGCTTGCAAACCAGGCACACTTTGTAGACCGTTCCAATGAAGTATTTCTTTTTAGATAGTTCTAATTCGGCTCTGCTGAAGACCCGCCATTGGGTCGCACGACTTGAATCTCCTTCTGTCAGCTATACAGCTGACGTCTGTGAAAGGGAGGAGGGGGAACTGAAACATTGTATATCGCTCAAACTATAAAGATTTGAGAGACCAGACTAACCTCAATTCATTTATTTTTTTAAATATCTACAATATCACAATTGTTTAAAAACAGACATTACTATCCCTTTAAATAATAGCTACAGGGTACATAAACTGGCCAAAGGACACTGAGATTACTTTGGCCATGCCCACAACTCAGAATGTGGGTGCGGCCAGCACAGCTGAGGCGCCCCTCAAAATTTGGAGCTCTAAGCAGTTGCCTTCTCTGCCTATTATAAGTCTGTGGATGATGGGAACCAAGTAACAGAAGAGATGGATAGCTACAAGTTGTTCACTTATGAGTTAGTAAGTAAATTATATGTAAAAATATATTCCCAATCAGTCAAGCAATGATATATTGTTATCTAGGATGAAGTTTACTTTCAAATTGAAACTGTTCATCAGTAGAGTTAATGTATAATCTGTATTGCTAGACTGGAGAATAACAACTTTCAGGTAATTGATAGAAAGATTTATTCCTGCTCAGGTAATGAATTAAAGGGCACATTTGATGCAGTTTAGAATAATAGAGGCATCTGCCTAAACAGTCACTAACCTAATAACAGTCAACTACATTTGTCTTTCTGTGCATGGAATAGATCACATTACTATCCCTAATGCCTGACAAGACTGTCCATCTATTTCCTTATTTGGCTATCATTTTGTTTCCTTTTTTATTAATCTGCATTGCTGTGAAGCTCTTTTGAAATATTGCCTTACATTGCTTGGATTTTTAGAGATCCATTTGTTCTCCAGTCATTAATTTGCACTCCCACTTAGTAGTTTACATTATAGGGAGTTAGCACAAGGAATACACAGGCAGCTAAATCATAATTTAGCTTATGTATATGTATGAATTCTGTGAAATTATCATAATGTTACTTTTTCAATAGGTAAGTCTATTTATATAAAGGAAACTTTAGTAATAAAAATAGCTATGTTTTCTGCAAGTTAGAATTTGCAGATAATTAAAAAATGTCTTACTTTGCTTTAATTTGGGGGAAAAAAAGTGGGTTAAAGCAGGGTCAAAATGATTTGACACTAGGAAAATAAGACCTTGTATATATATATATATATCGGCAGAGACTGACTAAACACAGACCATTATCACTTTTACTGGGTGATAAATGATAAAGCTTATTTCAGGTATTAAAAGGGAACTGTGACCAAAAATAATAATAAAAAAGGTTAATTTCCATTAAACTATATTGCACTACTAGAAAGCATTTCTTTTCTTTTTCTTTGGAATTAAAGCTCTAAGGGCCATATGTTCAAAGGGATGACGACAAAAAATTTTCATATGAAAGACAAAAATAAGTTATTGAATGCATGAACGACATATTTTCTATAGAGTATACGACAAAAAACTAGTAATGTCCGTTGTGTACGACATAACTCCAGAATTGATGGGCAAAGGGGCGTGACTAGGGCGTGGCTAAACTATTGTCCAGTGTCGTATAGAGGAAAAGAAAATTTGTCGTAGTTAACGACAAAAAATGTCTTTCAAAAGACAAAATTTGTACGTTAAGAAAAAAGTGGAAGGAATGTGTTCTGAATGTAAGAATTTTGGTCTTTAGTTAAGACAATTTGGTCGTTAGTTAAGACATTTTTAAAGACATTTTTGTTGTTAAGACATTTTTTAAGACATTTTTGTCTTTCATTAAGACTTTGTCGTTCCATATGACAATTTCAGTCAGGACAAACGACATATTTCCAATCACAACCGACACTCTCTGAAAACATTAATGATCCCACCGACACTGTACTTTGAAAAGTCGTTACAAACGACAAAAGCAATTTCGCTACTTCTTTGAACAGATGGCCCTAAAATGTGTCATAAATCAATGGGAGGTGGCAGGGATGGGCAGTATGAGGCTCCCCAGCTGTTGACTGGCAGCTGGCTGGCAGGGATGATGGGAGCTGTAGGCCACAACACCTAGGGGGTTATGCACTAAGGTATGATAAAGAGGTGATAAAGTGGAGATGACTTCACCGGTGACACCACTTCTCCAGTTCCCATGTTATTCTATAGTACCTTTGCACTAAGCTTTCCAAAGTTGGGGAAATCTTAGTGCATTGGCTTCATAGTACTAAATAGGACATGGTGAAGAGATATCACTGGAGATGTTATTGGCGCTTTATCACCTCTTTATGACACCTTAGTGCACCTCCCCCAAGAGGGCCTGAAGTTATCCACCACTGAGTTAAAAGATATTGAAGAAAAGGACAAGACATGTTCTTTTAAAACAAAAAAGAGTGTGTTTGTTTGTGACTGTTCTTCCCTCCATTTCTTCACAGCTCTAGAGATATCATTTGATAATAGTGTTTTGGGGTAGCTCTTTTCTATGCACCTCACTAAGATCAGTGTACTAGGCAAGATGTATAAGAAATAGCCTATGTGTACACCATTTCACTTCCTGTGCTATGGGGTTAGTGTTGAGGGCTTGCTATGCTAGCATTTATGTCCAGCCCTGGTGTAATGTGTCTGCTGGTATGCACTACAGCTATCATATGCTGTACTGCATACTCTTGTGTGCAGCTGCTAGTGTTTGAGACCAACACCAGTGGATCTGCAATGGTGAATTTTTACGTTTGCTCCACTGTTTCTTAAATCAAGATGCTCTCCACCTGGATGCTTATTACGTAGAAACATTCTTATGGTTTGGAACAAAGCCACTCTCCCAGGGTTATGATAGTTACTGACCTATTGAGCCATGGTAGTGTACTCTAAAGAATGTTGTAGGCTTTTAAAGTTGGTCCTTATGTCACCTAAGGTGGCCACATTTCAATTCTGTTATTCAGGGACACTTAGGAGAGAGGAGGCTATCCTGATGATATGGTCGGTTAGGATCATGAAACTCTTTGAGGGTTTTGTTTTTAATTACTATTCATACATATATGTACATTATTTTATATTTGTTATTTGTATCCATTAAATCAACATTTTTTAATAAGTTTTCAATCTGTTGATCTGCCTTTCTACATTGATTTGTATATCCAAGCCTGTGGAGACGTCCGTGTGGAGAGAACTAGCACCATTTGTCCCCACAAGCTCTAAGACCGGATGAGAATTTGATATCACTGGTCTTCATCTTTTGTGTACATATTTACTGTTCATTTATATTGTTACTATATACACTTTTATTGTTTATTGTTTCTTTGTGATTCAGCTTGAGGCCCTCAAGATGCCCACCAACTCAAAATATACAATTAAAAGGGCTATGTGGGCAGCTGTGCATGACCATTTTACCACTGTTTATTTATATGCATCTAATAAGTACAACATATGGTATGACTGAAGTAAGCACAGAAATAGGAGATAGTTTCTATGAATGAAAAAGGAAGGGTTCCATTCTCAAAACAATTATCTCCATGTATTATTTCAGCTGCTTTCAACAAGATTGATAACAAATGTAGCCAAACTGCAGATTCTAGTCAAAGACTGTGACCGACCAGCTGTTAAAGGGATAGTAATACTTCGTTTTAACTTTATTTTATTTTGAAGGCATTAAAAAAACATGAAGAATGATATGTCTTATCTCTCAAAGCTTTATGGTTTATGAAATATTCACAAGCAAAGTTTCCCCCTCCCGCCCTTTTTACCTACTATAAACAATCTCTTCTCAGATGTGGAATACAGTCCATAGACTGGACAGATAACAGAAGGGGACACTCTTATTCCTATGAAAACAATGAAATCCCTGCCCCTCTTGACAAGCTTTTCAGGTTTTTCCCTTATCTTAATTGAAGATTGTCCCTCTCTGCAGCCTACCTGGGCACCTCCCTTCTGATCTGGCTGAGAAGTGTTACATCAGTAAAAGGGGCGGGAGGGGGACACTTTGCTTGTGAATATCTCTTAAACCATAAAGGTTTGAGAGATAAGACTTATATCTTTCTTCATGTTTTTTTAATGCCTACAAAATAAAATAAAGTTAAAATGAAGTATTACTATCCCTTTAACTCAATGAGTGCCAGATAGTTTTCCATGTGTATTGCACTGGTATTGCAATGCATTGGCTACCTCACTGGCACTCAAAGGGTTAAGGACTACAATTCCTATCATCCCTGGCCAGTCAACAGCTGGGGATCCTCATACTACCCATTCCTGTCATCTCCCATTCATTTATGATACATTTTAGAGCTTTCATTCCAAAGGAAAAGAAAATAAATGCTTGCTAGTAGTGCAATATAGTTTAGTGGAAATTAACATTTTTTATTATTATTTTTGGTCACAGTTCCCTTTTAATACCTGAAATAAGCTTTATCATTTATCACCCAGTAAAAGAAAATCTTTTGCAGCCAAGTGAACAATGGTCTGTTTAGTCAATCTCTGCCGATATATATATATATATATATATAGGTCTTATTTTCCTAGTGTCAAATCATTTTGATCAGTGTGAATGCTTTTTATTATGCAGCTGTGTTATTACTTTTAATTTAGCCAAAATTACTAGACGAAATGATGTGTGGGCCTCCAGTTATAAGGTCCCCAAAGAGTCATTTGTCTTAGTTTGTTCTGTTTTATCTTATTGGACAATCCCACAGGATGATAGATCAATATTAGCTATTGTGGCTTTTTGATGGAACATGGTAATTATATCCCTCCATTAGCCGGCACACAGCAAACAATTTTAACCATATATCATCTTTTTTATTAAAAAATAAAAACAAAGTGGCTTGTACTTGGCCTTTAGTATTTTTATATCTTTAGGCTGAGGTAAATAAACTTCATTTTTGCATTTTCTATGAAGCCATAAATCTTGATTTATGTTAAATTATATTCAGCTATCTTTTCATGACATTTGTAGGCAAAATAATCTAATAAACCAGCACATGAAAATATTTAATATCCCAATGACAGCTTGCTTTCTACCACCTCTTTAACCTGTGGCCCTCATTTGAGTACAGTGCTATAGGAAAACAGTATGGGAAAAGTCAGTCTACTTATATGCCCTGGAGACTTCTATTCACACAATTACATATAATAACTACAACTAACTTCAAGTGAACAAAATGGAAAACATTTTATTTGATGGTCCAATCATTTTTATACCTCTGAAATGTCACCTTGACAATAACCCATGGTAAACAGGGCCTGTACTAATTTTTGGATTATCCCATTACAGTCTTACCCTTATTGGGTACATATATTTAAACCGGATATGCTCCTGGGGCAGTCTGCACAAACAAAGATGAACAATTTTGGATCAGACCAACTGTACCAAAGGGAACAAATTAAATGTCCCATTGATTTAAATAGGGATTTCAATCTCTTGTATGCTTAGTAATGGGGCATTTATCCCATTGGATGCTTAGAAAAGCCACAGCAATGGGGCTTTCAATCACTTGAATACACAGTAATGGAGCGTTGAAACTTGAAAGCTTAGCAAGGGGTTTTTAAAGGGACAGTAATGTCCCATAAAACCTTTGTATAGTTTTATAGAGCCTTAGAAAATAAGCAGAATGGTGCAAACCCTATCTCTCAAACCGTTATGGTTTGAGAGATATAGGGATTCAAAGTTCCCCCATCTTCCCCTTCTCCTGACGTCAGCTGTAAAGCTGACAGCAGGAGAATCTAGTCGTATGACTCGAGGAGGCTCTGCAGCAGAGCCGAGATCGCATTATCTATAAAGAATTAATTAATTGGAAAGTACACTGTGTAGACATTTCCAGTGAATGAAAACTTTATAGATAACGCAATCTCGGCTCTGCTGCAGAACCGCCTGCTGGTCCCCGGACTGGAATCTCCTGTTGTCAGCTAGACGCTGACGTCAGGAGAAGGAGAGAGAGGGGCGAACTTTCAATGCCTATATCTATCAAACCATAGCGGTTTGAGAGATAGGGTTTGCACCATTCTGCTTATTTTCTAAGGCTCTATAAAACTATAAAAAGTTTTTGTGGGACATTACAGTCCCTTTAACCCCTAGAATAGCAGCAATGTATTGGAGAATTCACAAACATTCAAGGGGTTAAAAGCCCCAAGTTAACTGAATGGGAATTTGAGAATGCTTGGCAGTTAACTTGCTCCAGAATTGACATATATGGCCCCTGGTGGGGATAAAATTACATGAGAAAATCTCTCCAACTCCTATACTGTTCTATGCAACATAGAGTCTCTTTTTTCAATTAACCCTTTGAGTGCCAAGGGGGTACGCAACACATTGCTACGCAACGCGTTGCATACCCCTCTGGCACTCAAAGAGTTAAGAGACGTTTCAGAACATTTAAAAAGAGGTTATTTGGAAAAACGTAGGCACTGGACAGTTATTTTTCACACTGGTGAAATTTAGCACATATGTAAAGCATATAATTCCAAATGTGTTATGCAGTAAGGTGTGATAAAGAGGTGATAAAAAGTAGAGATAACTTCTCCAGTGATATCACTTCTCCAGCTCTTATGTTATTCTATAGAGCCTATGCACTAAGATCTCCAAAGTTGGAGAAATCTTAGTGCATTGGCTCCATAGAATAGCATAGGATGTGGAGAAGTGATATCACTGGAGAAGTAATTTCCTGCCTTATCACCTCTATATGCATCTCTCCCCTGGACTCCAACCCTCTATACAGCAATCATGCAGTTTAGAAGTTTTTCAATTGTGATGGGTGGGTATATACTAGTACAAAATAATAAGAGGCACTGTATACAGAGAGACAACTGTAAGCACACAAAACCCACAGTAAGTAAATTAGAATATTTCATTGGAGCATTAAAGGGGAACATTCACATCCAATGAAGTTGTTGCCATATGCTTTAAGAAGTAAAACTAGATTACCGTAGGGGATTTTTAAAAAATGTTACTTACTTAGTACTGCAGATATGCGGAGTTGAAATCTAGCACTTCCGCAACATACAGCATATAGTATGTGCGGCACACCGCCATATGACTTCCCACCTTCCTCCAAGCTGCCCCAGGGAGCGTGTTCGCGCTTCCCTTCAAGGTGGCATTTATGTGGTGTGGCGTTACAGCAAGCTCCGTTCACCAAGCTACTGAGGTTGCAACCTCAGTAGCTTGGCGAACGGAGCTTGCTGAAACGGATGTGAATGTTCCCCTTTAAAGGGAATTGTAATCTCGACTTGTAAGGGTAGGTGTTTAGATATCTATTTACTATTCTTTTGCATATGCACACTGCTGTAGTCTATAGCTGGACGGAGACATTTACTACCTTCACAATAGTTACATGCGTGTAAAGGACCATAGATAGGACATTCTTTCTATGTAAAATATATTTTATAAACTGAAAGTGATTTACTTTTACAGCTACAATTCTCCTTTAAAGAGATAGTAACACTATATATATATATATATATATATATATATATATATATATATGTTGGTGCCTTACTGAAAAGTTATTGCAGCACAAGCTTAAATTTTTTAGGTGCAATATCTCAGTGGCCTGAAACTATACAGTGGCACTGTTGCTATACCATCCTGTGAGCAGCACTGGTCAGTTGCCCATAAACCTCCAAAGGATGATGTAGTGACAGCACGACTGTAAAATTTCAGGCCATTGAGACAATACACCTATAAAAAAACAACTTTGAACTGAAATAACTTTTGAATAAAACAACTCACAGCAGTGGGAGTATGCTTGTTTTACTCAGAAGAATAAGGAAGATAAACACTACTATATATATTTTTTTTTCATGTATTTATTTTTGACATATTAAGCATTACCCCCCTTAAGTGTTTCCACTATATAACAATATAAGAGGCTGCACACATATCAGCTGGCCTTCTCCTTATAAAAGTCATAAGAAAAATAAGTAAAATGGGATTATTGAACTTAAAAAATGTGTAATTTCTCCTCTCATCCTTGTCAGTGAATTTCCATCTTCTACCAGTTCTTTGCAAAGTGACCAAAATATGACATAGGAACAAATGCAGTTTCCCTGACGGAAAGTACTGTAGCTGAGTAATAAATCACTTATTATAAAATGAACGTTTAAGTGACGTGACGTTATGGCTATAGTTAGTATCACTTTCATGCTAATATTTTGTTTACCTAATATTGTTTGATTAGTCTGTGTTCACAATAATGACATTAGAGCAGAGTTTTTTAAAAGGAAATAAAACCAGCTTGTGTGTAATGCGGTTGATCACTCTGGTGATTATGGCCACACATGACTAAGCTGATCACAGCTTGCTGCAACTTCCTTTTGCTCATATTGAGTGGGAAGTTAAGCAAAGCTGATCTACATAGGGGCATATGGACCGCCATACATATCATTCACAATAGTGACATGAATGCTGCAATGCGCATCACGACATCCAATGAATGACCTACATTGAGGTTAGTTAATGATGTATAGCTGACACTCACCCGTCATGCTGCCACAATGCCGCCAAGTACAGGGATCACGGGGGGAATGCAGGGATATTGCAGGTAAGTAACTGATGATTTTATCGGATCTGTACTGTAGCTGCATTAAAATTCCCAGAGTAAACATAGACTTTAAAGGCTAGTAATACTTAATATGTAAATATATATATATTGTAGTGATTGTTTTCCTGAGTAACATGTAAAAAAATATGTGATGTACGGTTTATCCCCCAGATTAAAACAATGATACCCCTACTGCTGAGATGTGTTTAATTCAAAAGTTATTACAGCTCAGACTTAACTTTTTTTAGGTGCAGTATCTCAGGGGCCTGAAATTGTACAGTGGCGCTGTTGCTACACCATCCTATGGACAGCTCTGGTCAGTTGACTCCAGTCAACTGTACAATTTCAGGCCACTGAGATTCTGCACCTAAAAATGTGAAGTTTGAGCTGTAATAACATTTGAATAAGACACCGTTAGCAGTAGTTGTACCCTTGTTTTACTCAGGGGGATAAACCCTACAACATATTTTTCTTTTTACATTTTAACTCCTTAACGACCCATAATATGCCAGGACCGACACAAGTAAACGTTCCATAAGGACCCATGATGTCCCTGGC
Organism: Rhinophrynus dorsalis; assembly: GCA_037306005.1. Taxonomy (NCBI): domain Eukaryota; kingdom Metazoa; phylum Chordata; class Amphibia; order Anura; family Rhinophrynidae; genus Rhinophrynus; species Rhinophrynus dorsalis. The sequence continues at coordinate 268,273,640 of CM074721.1, read as the reverse complement.
ATGTCAAGGGTTAAATCATAGCAGTGCACCTCAGTGAGAGCTGCTATCATGCTGAACAGGTTGGAATCTGAGCGATCCAGGACCAGAGTGCTCAGTGTGAGTCCTCCTCTGTTCTGCCAGTACACATGATCGCTACTACAGCGGTCACATGTACCGGCTTTTTCATTCACAAGGCAAGGTGTTTTACACATTGCCTTTGTGACTGTTCTCTGCCTCTTTCTTCCTTTCTATCAGAATAAAAATAAAGCAATTTTAGGCCAAAGTTAGGGGTATTAACCCCTTCAGCGCTGTTCTTGGGGGGCAGGATAATTGTAGGTCCCATTATGACCTACTTGCAGCAGCATGCATTTTTAAAAAAATAAATGTAAGCAAGATCAAAACATAGACTTGCACAGACATATTTATAAACATCTGCTGAACTTTAAACAAAAAATAATGGGATTTTTATTGTTGTGGAGCAATTTAATACACTTATGCACACCACAAAGTCTGATCAAGCAAATAATGGGAAAATAGGGAGGGAATGATGGACATGGGAATTTTCACCCAGGAGGAACAATGCCCACTTAAAACTGTCCATTTAGTAGATATGAATGACCGTCCATACCTTTCATGCAGTCTCCATAAAAAAATTAACCCACTGAGCCCAAATGATAACAAGAGAAAAAATAAAAATGGTATTTTTTTGCTTTTTTTAACCATTTTCTTTAATTGTAATAAAATAAATGGTGGATTATCCATATAAGTGTGATATCAAAAGAAAGCCCTCACTTTGTGTGAAAAAATGGTATATAATTTATGTGGCTGGAATAAAGTACTTAGAGGGAAACACTGCTGAGCAAATAAAAAGTAAAAAAGGTAAGAATTGCTCCGGTCCTTAAGTGCAATCCACCTCAGATTTTCCCGGTCCTTAAAGGGTTAATATATCTAATAAGTCAAAAGTACTGAATGTCAACAAAACATGTTTTGCATACAAAATAATGCATCTCTGCACATCAAAGACAGCAGCGGCAGGAAAGACTTAAGAACCAGAAAAATGTGTAATACATTGTGATTTAAATGGTTAAGATCATAACTCGGGCTTGGTTTCCACTGAAGATGATAACTTTATCAATGGTTTTAGCTACATATTTCTCCCTAGGATTCAATGGGAATCTGTTAGGAAAAACCAGTGACAGCCACTCTTCAACCGAAATGTAATCCAGGCCTCATACAACATCTCTGTAACTTTCCATTTTTATGAGAAATACTGTACAACATAAAGTCCCCACATGTAGCTGATAATTGTGACTCAATAATTTTGCACAGTTTTCTTTATTAACTAATTAAGAACTCAATGGAGGACATTCACTAAGCAGTGATAGATAAAGAGGTGATAAAGAGGAGATGACTTCTCCAGTTTATAACTTCTCCAATTCCTATGTTATTCCATGGAGCCTATGTACTAAGATTTCTTCAGATTTGGAGATCTCAGTGCATAGGCTCTATAGAATAACATAGGAATTGGAGAAGTGATAAACTGGAGAAGTCATCTCCACTTTATCACCTCTTTATCACACCTTAGTGAATCTCCCCCATAACCTTTGTGGTAAGCATGCAAATATGTAAAAATAACTACTTTTCGTTGCAGACAGAAATTGTACGAGCTGCTGAATGATGGAGTTGTCAGACTAAAAAAAAAAAAAAAAACATTATTAAATTGAGACAATATGGCAAACCACAAGCTTGTCTCATACCTTCTATTCCTAAGGAAGTTATTTAGAAAACAGTCGCAATGCAACTCAAAATCCATCAGTCAACTCATGAAATGCATGACCTCTTTCAGCCAGGATTCAGTAAATGGCAAAGCACAGACACAATGCTCAGTCGTGTGCTCAGTCATTTTCTAGTGGCAAGAGAGAGAAGTGATTGTTTTGCCTTAATATTCCTAGAGCTCTCTGCTGTTTTCAACACTGTGGAGAATGGAATTTTAAATGTGCAGCTTAGCAGTACTGGGGACTGATTGACACAGTTCTCAGCTGGTTTAAATCTTTTCTCGCTGGCAGATGAAAGAGCTCAGTAGTATGTTCCTCTAAGTGTGTGCCCCTGTCATGTGGAGAGTCACAGAGCTGTATCTCCACTGGTATTTGCTGTTTCCATGTTAACACATTAGCAGAAGATATGGCTTTTATTACCAATGTCATGGTGAAATCACCCAGCTCAAAATTACTTTTGTGCCAGACACAAAAACAAGCAACTGTCCTCAATGAGGTATGTCTAGAAGAAATCCTAAAGAGAATGGTAGCTGTGTGATCCTTATTGTTTGACTTTCTGGAAAAATGGCTCAGATAACAATACTTAGAAACACTATACCTGTCTACTCATAGGAGGATGATGTTCATGTCCCCAAGTCATCTATCTTTATCTGGGCTTAGACTGTTCCCCACTGACCCCATCCACTACTTATCCCATACTGCCATCTTCCTACTCCATTCCTCCCACTGTGCTCCCTCCAGTTATCCATCTAATACATCTAAGACCAGCCCCCTGAAGCGAATCTCATCCTCTCAACTCCGCCAGTCCAAGGAGCTTGAATACTCTGGCGACTGTGGCACAAAAGTATCCAGGTCTTATGCTTCAATATGCAATTTTTCTGATTAAACAACATATTATAATAAATCCTAATAATCTTTTAAAACCATATTCTAACAGTCATTAATATCTCTTCTGCAATCACAGATTGTACATCTTTTTTAATTTAAGCAGTTTTCCTGGAAATTATACAGAATATCGAATTTATCTACATTTGGGAGAAAATATGCAAATATATAATTATTATTTTGCTTTACTCAATACATCAAAGGCAGAACAAATATTAATTTAAGTGTGAATGCAAAGTGCTAGCAACAATAATAATCATTTGTCTAAAGCAAAACTTGTTCTGTGTTTGTATCTTTTCACGTATGTCATTCTGTTGTTCTCCTGTTTTGTCCGGTGGGATTTTCTGAAACTGTTTGTTTGCACTTTCTCCTCAGGGCAAGCTGGTTAATATTTACATGAACATTTGCAAACTAAATTGTAACAGTGCTTGACATATCACTTTTCAGTACACAGCCAAACACAGGGACAACTTGTACATTGGCAAAAACACACTTCCCTGCATAATGTTATTACACAACTACTACTACACGGACTTCGGTTCTCCTAAAGCAACCGATGAATAGTTATTTACTCTAGATACAGAAATATATGGAAAGATAAGATGAATACCTTAGAATTACCACACCTCAATCTACCTATTTTAACCTGACCAAGAACATTAAAACATTGACTGAAACTGTGTTTGTTCAAAAGTTTAACATCTGAGTAACAGAAGCATATACAATGCACTGCTCCGCAATACACTGTATACCCCTCTGGCACTCAAAGAGTTTTAACACTTTACACTGGTTTGTTTATAAAAAATAAAAAGTTAAAAACATTGAATCCTAAGGCATTAAAAGCCCCATTTAAATCAACAGGCATTTGGGGATTGTTTTATTTATCCATTATGGTGTTTACCATAGAATTGCTAATACATCTCAAGGGTTGGTGCTGGAAATTACTCCCTACCACCTGTACCAACCAGGGAGGAGATGCACTAATGTGTGATAAAGAGGTGATAAACAAGAGACAAGTGCGCAAAGATTTATCTAGTTTGGTATGTCTTACTGCATAGGTTCCATAGAATAACATATGAAATAGAGAGTTTATTACACTGGAGAAGTAGTCTCTGCTTTATCATACATAGGTGCATATCTCCAAAGACTCAGTAACTTAGGGGGTAGATTATACACTATGGTGTAATAAAGTAAGTATAATGCATTCGCCAATTGCTATGTTATTCTATGGACCAATCTATGTAATAAGATCTATAAAGTTGGATGGAAGTTAGTGCATAAGCTCCATAGGATACATACAGTATCTCACAAAAGTGAGTACACCCCTCACATTTTTGTAAATATTTTTATTTTATCTTTCATGTGACAGCACTGAAGAAATGACACTCTGCTACAATGTAAAGTAGTGAGTGTACAGCCTGTATAACAGTGTAAATTTTCTGTCCCCCTCAAAATAACTCAACACACAACCATTAATGTCTAAACCTTGGCAGCAAAAGTGAGTACACCCCTAAGTGGAAATGTCCAAATTGGGCCCAATTAGCCATTTTCCCTCCCCGGTGTCATGTGACTCGTTATTGTTACAAGGTCTCAGGTGTGAATGGGGAGCAGGTGTATTAAATCTGGTGTTATCGCTATCACACTCTCTTCATACTGGTCACTGGAAGTTCAACATGGCACCTCATGGCAAAGAACTCTCTGAGGATCTGAAAAAAAGAATTGTTGCTCTACATGAAGATGGCCTAGGCTATAAGAAGTTTGCCAAGACCCTGAAACCGAGCTGCAGCATGGTGGGCAAGACCATACAGCTGTTTCACAGGACAGGTTCCACTCAGAACAGGCCTCTCCATGGTCGACCAAAGAAGTTGAGTGCACGTGCTCAGCGTCATATCCAGAGGTTGTCTTTTGGATATAGACATGTGAGTACTGCCAGCATTGCTACAGAGGTTGAAGGGGTGGGGGGTCAGCCTGTCAGTGCTCAGACCATACGCCGCACACTGAATCAAATTGGTCTGCATGGCTGTCGTCCCAGAAGGAAGCCTCTTCTAAAGATGATGCACAAAAAAGCCTGCAAGCAGTTTGCTGAAGACAAGCAGACTAAGTACATGGATTACTGGAACCATGTCCTGTGGTTCGATGAGACCAAGATAAACTTATCTGGTTCAGATGGTGTCAAGCGTGTGTGTTGGCAACCAGGTGAGGGGTACAAAGAAAAGTGTGTCTTGCCTGCAGTAAAGTTTGGTGGTGGGAATGTCATGGTCTGGGCCTGCATGAGTGCTACTGGCACTTGGGAGCTACAGTTCATTGAGGGAACCATGAATGCAAACATATACTGTGACATACTGAAGCAGAGCAGGATCCCCTCCCTTCTGAAGAGTATTCCAACATGATAATGACCCCAAACACACCCCCAAGACGACCACTGCCTTGCTAAAGAAGCTGAGGGTAAAGGTGATGGACTGGCCAAGCATGTCTCCAGACCTAAACCCTATTGAGCATCTGTGGGGCATCCTCAAACAGAAGGTGGGGGATTGCAAGGTCTCTAACATCCACCAGCTCCGTGACATCATCATGGAGGAGTGGAAGAGGACTCTAGTGGCAAGCTGTGAAGCTCTGGTGAACTCCATGCCCAAGAGGGTTAAGGCAGTGCTGGAAAATAATGGTGGCCACACAAAACATTGACACTTTGGGCCCAATTTGGACATTTTCACTTAGGGGTGTACTCACTTTTGTTGCCAAGGTTTAGACATTAATGGCTGTGTGTTGAGTTATTTTGTGGGGGACAGCAAATTTACACTGTTATACAGGCTGTACACTCACTACTTTACATTGTAGCAGAGTGTCATTTCTTCAGTGTTGTCACATGAAAGATAAAATAAAGATATTTACAAAAATGTGAGTGGTGTACTCACTTATGTGAGATACTGTAGGAACTAGAGAGTTTATCACATTGGAGAAGTTTGACCCTTTGAGTGCCAGAGCTTTACAATGTGTTGCATACCCCTCTGGCACTCAAAGGGTTAAGTGGAAAAACTGCACCAAGGGGGTCAAATAAAAATCCCTAAATTCCCATTGATTTAAATTTAAATGGACCTTCTAAACCAATGAATGTGAGAGAGGTCTTTAACTCTTTGATAGTCATAAGGATATAGCTTTGGGGCCTTTCTAACATTCAAGGGGTTAAATCATTGGGGTGTTTCTTTAATGACCTATGTTGCAGTTGGTTTTATCTGGCAGTATTCCTCTTCAGCTTCCTCAGCATGCCATTAACACATTGAATATCCTATATAATAATTTGCTAAAGATCTTTGTCAGAAGCTGTCATGCACAGTAGAGATGGCTGCACGCTGTGCAGTCATACGAAGTAGAGAGTACATGCGCTGTGGCTGATACAGAGCGGGGCACTCCGAATTCAGACAAGAGTCCTCTCTGCGCACCTTCCTGGGACCAAGCGGTCCCAGGAAGGTGCGCAGAGAGGACTCTGGTCTGAATTTGGAGCACCCGTATCAGCAGCGGCGTGGGCAGTCTCTACTGCGCATGACTGCAGCAGTGGCTTTTCAACTAGTACAGTACATAATAGGCTCATTTGTACAGAGCACGCAGTGCACTGGTATCGATGCAAGGGTTGCTGTCTGGAGGATAATCTGTGTGTAACACTGAGGTACAATCTCTAGATGCATTGATGTAACAATCAATTCTGACCCCTTTGACCCCTAAAGCATGATTTCCTTATACATACATTTCACCCTTGAACCTTATTCATTATGTTATTGTATACCACTGAAAATGAACAATTTATCTTACTTTACTAAACTGACATAGTGATTATATATATCAGTGACCTATATCTTTCAAATTATCCAACTCATTTGTCTGCACAGCCTAACCACCAAATTCTTTATCTTGGTTTACTTTGTCTGATAATTTAAGTAAAAAAAGCAAAAACAAAACAAAAAAAACAACAAACAAAAAAATAAAATAAATACATGTAAATGGTCATTGTTAGTATTGAAAACAATCAAATTGATAGCAAAATAAGTGCATTGTTATGTTGTATTTTTTTACCTTCCAGAAATTGTTTGATTTTTTTATTCATTAAACAAACTGGCTCTTATAATAATAATAACAACAAAAACAATATACTGTTATTATAAAATTATAAATATTTACATTTTGGCAAATTTTTTCAGTTTTTACGAATTTTTATTCGTTAGTGCAAAGTCACCTTTCTTTGATGGTCTATGAGAAGTTGTCTGTTAACCCTTTCAGTGCCAGAAGAGTATCAAATGCATTGTGAAGAGTTATAACGTAAACATATAATACATGTATGCCATCTAATGAAATTGCATGGCAAAGTAAACAAAAATCAGATGGTGACCGCAGTAAAAAGTTGTACGTGAAAAGTATAAATGATCAATACCTTTTGTTGCAGTTTGCTGGAAGTAGAATGGCTATGCTGTATTTTGATTTACTCATTTAGTCAGATTTGTAACACATGGAACACATTTACTCTCCCAGATAAAATTTCCACACAGCATATTAGAGGATATAACCTTGTCATGACCTTGTGCACATCTTGGTCCACAAACCATACCCACTGAAGAAAAGTTTCAATATTAGTGTTAGTTTTTATAATGTAACTAGCAAAAAATTAAGCCCCCCCTTGGAACTAGCTAGCTTTTCAGCGATTGCCACAGAATTGTTAGGTGCCGAGATACTCAGCAGTTTAACATCAGTATGGAATGCCTGACTGCTCTAAGGGCATGGGGTTCTTAGGAAGTGGAGCAAGATGCTTGGTTAGGGAAACCCACAGTACAGGTTTGGTGAGGTGGCTAGATGGATACACATAATGATGTAAGTGGAAGTTTATGTTGGGATCTATCACCTATTTGCTTCTTGCTCCCATATGATAATGGAAGCAAATACAGCACCAAGAATGCATGTCATTTTTTTTTTTTACCGCCCAGGTTGCTAGAAAACGGACTTACCAAGTCCCAGAGTGACATCACCCTTCACCTTGCCTGCAGCAGCTGTACTGCCGGCAGTCCCGCTGTAGCATTATGTGACCGCCCCCCACCTTTTCATTTTCATTTTAAAGCGGAACTATCATGGTAAACCAAGGGAAGCCAGGCCATTAGATATCCTCACTGTGATCATGGGAACATATGTTAAACGTTATTGAAGTTTATGTATTTTGTTGAAATGCACCTTTTGTGGGAGCGTAACGATGATTGAGAGCGCGGCCATCTTGGTGAAGATGTGGGACTGCGCATGCGGCACCTCTCCTTATGTGTCAATCATCAAGGAAGAGGCCGCCCATACTCCCACTAAAGTTTTTTTCCTGACGTGCACGAGAGTAATTATTTATGGTTGAGCAACATGTCACATTGCAATTGTCACTGAGTGCCGAAGGGTTACTGAACGCACTGTAAACCACTCAGGTCACCCAATCGGATCAGCATTGCATACATGCGATCGCACTATACCAACAGGAACTGGACGCGCATTAGGCTTGGCGCTGGCCAGGTGACATTATATAGCAGGCATTGATGTAGGTTTTGGGGCTGGACGGACGATTCACTGACAAGCCCTGTGGGAGTGTCTTCTGCACCATACGGTGCACGGCGCTACAGGGCTAACAGATTGTTACGTCATCAGGTACAGCATTCATGTTTCTTTTTGTCAATTTATACGAACTTTTAAGAGAAAAGACACACAGAAATATACACAGGGGATATAAAGGAAGGGATGAAGCCATTAACACACAGAGCTGAAAGTTCCCCTTTAAGTGCAGGACATTGCTTTTTACTGTGTATTTGTTGCCCGGTTTGCTCCTTAATGTTGCTGCTGCCTGCAGGCAGCTGTTAAGACACACTCCCTGAGCAAAAGGGGAAGGCAGATGATGGGGAGAGTGCTCTCAATCATCTGAAACGCAAGTAAGATGGCTGCACTCTCCTTGTCTGTGCTCAACAAGTATTAGTATTGATTTGGGGCGGGGTTTATGGTTGGTGACAGTTCCACCTTAACCCACTTAAGGACCACGGACCTTTTTTTTTCCACATCCGGTTCAGGGTTTCCCGAACGGCGTGCAGCTTCGGGGGGAGCCCTGAATTCCATGACAGTCCTGGCATGTCATGGGTCCTTAATGCAAATCTACCCATGATGTGCCAGGACTATCAAGGGTCGTTAAGGGGTCAAGGGACCCCCCAGGTTTGCTAGGTTTCAGGACTGGATAATTTATAGCCTTGAAACATAATGTTATATACTGTTAAATGTATTTAATTTAAATGTATGAATTGTAATGTTAATACTGTAAAAAAATTGGTAATTTAGATGATCAATTATCAATAAATTGTTATGTTATGTATTCTATCTGATTATTTAAGGTATAGTGGGTTTGTAATTTTGAACTACAATTTAGTTAGATGTTCAATTATCAATAAATTTTTACGTCATGTATTCTATCTGATTATTTAAGGTATAGTGGGTTTGTAATTTTGAACTACAATTTAGTGATGCCCCTGTCAAGACACAACATTACCTGTAACACTGAGATATACAAACACACATACTCAGCATACTGAAACACACACATACACACACAAGCACAAACACTCAAACACACAAGCACAGAGAGGGTGTGAGGAGGGGTCTGAGGCATGAAAAGGGGGTGAAGGCATGAGAATATGGGATTGAGCCATGAGAAAGAGGAGTGAGCCACACATACAGAAACGTACACACACACACACACATACACACAAGACATATACACACAAGACACACAAAAAAGACATACACACACACACACACTAGGTGCCATTAGAAGTGGGGTATGTGAGAGACATGGGTGTAATCCATGAGAAGGGGGAGTGGAAGGCATGGGGGTTGAGCCAGAGAAGGGGGTTGATTTGAGCGGCATGGGGTGAGCCACGAAAAGGAGGAGGTGAATGAGGAGCAAGTGTGGAGAACCATGAGAAGGTGACCTATGAGAAGGGGGACAGAGCTATGCGAAGAGGGGAATGAGCCACAAGAGCAGGGATGAGCAATGAAGGGTGACAGTGAACCATGTGAAGGGGATGGTGAGTCATGAGAAGGTGAGGATGAGCTATAAGAAGGGGGGTGAGCCATGAGAAGGGAATGGTAAGCCATGAGAAGGGTAGAGTTAGCCATGATAAGGGAATGGTGAGCCATGAAAAGTTAGGGTTAGCCATGATAAGAAGAGGATAAGCCATGTGAAGGGGTGGGCGAGCCATGAGAAAGTGGAGGTGAGCCATGAGTAGGGGAATGGTGAGCCATGAGAAGAGGAAGGTGAGCCATGAAAATAGGGGGGTGAGCCATGAGAAAAGGAGGGCAAGCCATGAGAAGAGGAGGATGAGCCATGAGAATAGGAGGGGGGGTTTGAGAAGGGGAGGCTGAGCCATGACAAAGGGAGTGAGAGCCATGAGAAGGGGAGGCTGAGCTATGAGAATAGGAGTGTGAGCCATGAGAAGGGGTGGTGAGTCATGAGAAGAGGAGGGTGAGCCATGATATGGGGAGGGTGAGCCATGAGAATAGGAGGTTATGCCATGAGAATAGGAGGGTAAGCTATGAGAAGGGGATAGTGAGCCCTGAGAAGGGGATGATGAGCCATGAGAAGGGGAGGGTGAGCCTTGAGAAGGGGAGTGTAAGCCATGAGAAGGGGATGGTGAACCATGAGAAGGGGACGGTGATCCGTGAGAAGGGGATGGTGAGCCATAAGAAGGGGAGGGTGAGCAATGAGAAGGGGATGGTGAGTCATGAGAAGGGGAGGGTGAGCTTTGATAAGAGAAAGGTAAGCCATGAGAGGAGGAGTGAGCCATGAGATGGGGAGGGTGAGCTATGAGAAGGGGATAGTGAGCCATGAGGGTGAGCTATGAGAAGATAAGGGTGAGCCATGAGAAGGGGAGGGTGAGCCATGAGAAAATATGGTGAGCTAAAGGAAGCCCCCCTTCTCTTAGATCACCACAGAGTCATGAAAGGGTACAATGAATGTGAGACATGAGAAGGGGAGGTGAGAGAGCCCTTAGAATGGGAGGTGATTGTGATTCTTGGGGGTCTGCCATGAGAAAGGAGAAAGGATGAGGAAGGAAGCTGGATTCTGCAGATGGTGGTAGGGAGGAATATACATAACTCCTGCCTACTGCCTCCTCTAGGTGTGACTGCCAGGGATGAAGGATCATGGTAGCTGTTTTACATGTACGGATGACAAACCAGACAGGATTGAGGAATGAGAGTCACATATTCCTAAAGATTTATCTCCCACCCCTTATACTTGTAATTGTTGGATATTTTTTACACAGCTTCAAATTTTTGATTAACCTATTACTATGAATGATTTACTCAAAGAGCTCAGCACAAAAAAACCCACATGGCCCTCCATTAAGATTAAAGGAAAGGTGCATTTGACTAATAAACAGGCAGGGATTTTGTACATTTTAGGGCAGTAAAATTATGGAATTCATTGCCTCGGGAATCTGTGCTGGCAGATAACTGTAGTTGCTTTCAAAAAAGCAATGGATATATTTCTAGCTAAGAAAATACCGACAATTAGGACAACTGGTTTCAAAGCAGACAGGCTGATGATCCTAGGAAATTTCTGACTGCCATTTGGAGTCGAGAATGATTTTTTTTTTACCCAATTAGGGCTTAATTGAAAATAGCTTCACATTTTTTTATTTGACTTTCTGTATATCAACAGGGTTGAAATGGTACAGACTAAACTTGATGGAAATATTTTTTTAACCCTTATGAACTATGTTACTTTATTATTAGAAAAAGATCTTGTAGCTGAGCCTAATCATAATTTGGCCCCAGTGGACTCCTTCAAATATCTTGGTATGTGGCTTGACCCTAGCCTCACTTTTGATCTTCATATTGATAAATTAACATCCAAACTTTATCCAAAAATAGGTGCTCTGTTCAGAAACAAATCCCTTTTAAGTCCACTGGTAAGGAAACATATTGTTCAACAGATGTTACTGCCAGTCGACTATGGGTACAGAATATATGCTCCAGCATCACAAATCCATCTTCGTAAACTTGATACTCTGTATAACTCATTATGCTGCTCTATCCTCCAGTGTAATTACACTACCCATCACTGTGATATACTAAAAGAACTAAATTGGTTAAGACTCAAATGTAGATGTTCCCTTCACCGTTTTTGCTTAGTATACAACCATTTTTCTGGAAAGCAAGTAGACTACCTGAGCAGTATGCTTACTCCAGTTCTCCAAACTAACTAAAACCTCCGCTCCACTGCTAACAACTCTCTGAGTATCCCACAATACAAGAAAGAAGCTGTTCGATCTGTCTTCTCCTTCAGAGCTCCAAAAGTCTATAATAACCTACTCGAAAAAATCACATCTTCTCCTAGTCTCAACTCCTTAAAAATAAATGATTCTTTATATGTAAAAACAATATGTAACTGTATATGTTTTTTAGTATGTATGTTTGAGTGTATACGTATATAATGTTTCTCTATCTGTGTACATATGTAACCTTTTATTGTAAACACTCCAGGACATACTTGAAAATGAGAGAAATCTCAATGTATTCTATCTGGGCAAACATTTTCTAAATAAATAAATAAATAAATAAACCTGGGAATATATTTCATACATTTTCAAAACAAAAAAGCTGTGATACCAGAAAGTATGTGCTTATTTCATATGGGCCTGCAAAAAAAAAGTTATCTCATAGTGTTTTACAGAGGTTGAAAATGCAGATTTTTAAAGATTACTATCATGCTGCACTCCTTGACCAAGTGGCTGCATGACAATTTTCTATCTCCTCAAAGGCCTGGCTACTGACAGAAGTTTCAATTCCTTTTCTCGAACCTCAGCCTAAAACTTCACTTTGACTTCCATCTAACTTAAAACCCGTAGCACCCATTAAGTGGCTTAACTCCACCTTTGTTTCTTTTACATTTTAGCATAAAATGAATGTCACCTACAATTTGTTGGTGTTCCTTCTCTACTCAAACCCTTCTTTTGCTTACAATATCTTTATCTTCAACTAAACATTAACCATAGAGTCAGTCTCAGTTTAACAAGTGTATGTCAACTATTCATATTTCACATCCAGGGAAATTCCATGGATTGAATTCCCTTCTTCACATTCCAGAAGCAGACTTTTTCTGTTTTCACAGATTCCCAAGAAGAAGAATATAACTGAACTGGGGCAAAAAATAATTTGGCAAGAGTCTGCTAAACGAACCCAAACAGACAGAGAAATTCCTTTCAGCACTGTACCACATATCTGCAAAGCCTTATAGCGGACGCATCCTACATGATATATACAGAAATAGAAGCGCTTCACTGAGAGAAAATCCCAAGGATATACAATGCTTTTGCTAAATCAAGAACACACAGATAGTATCTATTCAAGACCAAATATTCCAGGGATAATAATAATGCTTAACTTCAGATATTTTCCATTGGGCAGATGTTAGACCAATATTATTAACCGTTTTTATATTGTAAACATGTACATACAGTCAGAATCAGTCACTGCAATCAACGTGATGGATATGATGGGGTGAAATGATTTCCTTCAGTGCGTCAAATGGATAAATGAAAATGTATTGGTATTGATGAAAGATGGAAATAATGAAAATGGAATTAGTCTGTTGAGTCTTATAGTCCACACTTTGTCTCGGCTGCTGTCTGGTCTCCAGAGTCCTCTCGGATGAATATAGTATGCATATAGTATACAATATGCAAAACTATTTTATTTTTTTTTTTGCATCCTACATGATAAAGAGAAACAAAGCGCCAGTACAATTCTTACTGAGAATACAGTGCTTGAATCAGTAACATATGGGAGACTTTAATGCATTCTTTGTACTCATACAGTTTCTAGCACCGGTGTATGATCCACACCTGTGTTCTTAATCGCGTGCAGGGAGATTCAAATCGCTTGTCCCTGCTCAAGCTCCAATGATGTTGGTTTTCCTCACAGATCTGGATGATATAGGCTGGATATGTACATGTCAGCAGCACAAATGGAAGTAATTATCATAGGAATCGGGTGTATTCCAGTGTAAACAAATTTATTTTTAAAAAATTCCAATAAAAATATTTTGGTATACAGTACCATCAAAGGTACCAATAATAAAAACAATCAGTCGCTGTTATTAATATTTGTGTAACGTGTTTCTTGGGGTTAAACCACCACTTTCTCAAACAGATAATCTAAAATCTATGAGCTTGACTCCTGTCAAACTCTCACCCTCTTCCTTTTAACACTTTAACCACACCCTCTGTCTGCCTCCAGAGGTGTGTTCCATTTCATATTTTTAACTACTTAAAGGGATAGTAATACTTCGTTTTAACTTTATTTTATTTTGTAGGCATTAAAAAAACATGAAGAATGATATAAGTCTTATCTCTCAAACCTTTATGGTTTATGAGATATTCACAAGCAAAGTTCCCCTCCCCGCCCCTTTTTCCTAGTGTAAGCAATCTCTTCTCAGATGTGGATCAGGTTGTATGACAGTACAGATAACAGAAGGGGACAATTTTCTTTGTATGAAAACAATGAAAGCCCTTCCCCCCTTGACAAGTTTTTCAGCTTTTTCCATTATCTTAATTGAAGATTGTCCCTCTCTGCAGTCTACCTGGGCATCTCCCTTCTGATCTGGTTGAACAGGGGGGGGATACTTTGTTTGTGAATATCTCTTAAACCATAAAGGTTTGAGAGATAAGACTTATATCATTCTTCATGTTTTTTTAATGCCTACAAAATAAAATAAAGTTAAAATGAAGTATTACTATCCCTTTAATCTCCCATAAAGGAAAACAAATATTTGCGAATGTGAATATTTTGGTATACAGTGTCATTAAGAGCCCAGTGTAAAATAAATGTGAGTCTGGAGAATTTGTGTGTGTTCAATGGTGCAGTTTGTTTTGTCCAGCATGACGCCATCTCATCAGCCCATTATGCAAGGAAAACCTTGCCCTGTGGAACTTCTGATATGGTTGACAGGAAAACTGTCTTGTATTTTTTTGTTACATAGTGTCAAGTATATTTAGTGTCAGTTACTTTCTTTAATAACAAATAAAAGTACCAGTTTTATTTATTTATTCTTTCAAGTCTTACTGACCCAGATCCCCTTTCATAGTTACTTAGTTCCTAAGGGTGAAAAGGGGGTATGTCAATCAAATTCAGCCTTAGCCTGCTCTCTAGTATTTTCTGCCAGAGAAAAACAAACGAAAACTCTACCAAAGGAATGTCTACATTTTCCTTAAAGAGAGAAGAAAACCATGCAAAATTCTTGATAAATATCCTACCTGTATTTATTTACTGCCCAAAGCCTGTACAGCTGTAGCCCATGTTACTGAACTGTTGTCACTAAAAGTATAGGGTATATGATGATGATGCAGTTATCTATGCACATATGCATCAGTCATGCACACTCATAGTGGAGATCAACAGAAGTGTCAGGAGAGTTGCTAGTTTCCCAAAACACTTAGGGCGAGATGTTCAGAAAGTGGTGGTAACTGAAATTGTCTGTAATCAGAATACAAACATTTTTAAACCATGATCTGTCAATTCTCAAACCGTTTCCGTCATTTTTTGCATCCAATTCCGCCTTCTCTGTCAAAGAGAAAAAGCTGTCTTAAAAGTGGGTGTGATTTAATCTACCATCATATTGTAAAGTATTTTCAGAAAAAAATATTAGTTCAAACATCACTTTTTTTTCTGATTAACGTCATTTTTTCTGACAAAATAAAAATGGTCTAAACTTGGAGAAAATTCAAAGTGCTGTTAGCAGGAGTGAGAGGCAATCTGTCGCTTCACAGACAAAAAATGTCTTTGTTTCTTTGAAAATTTTCATTTCAAAGACAAAATCAAGTTTTATGACACATTTTCAAATGTGACAGATTTACTTCTGAAAATATTGCCCTTTTTTTTTTTTTACCACCAACTCATGATCCAACAATTTTTTCATCATGATGGCTTTTTGAACATCTCGCCCTTGGAGTTGGGTCATACTCATGTATTACTAGTGAACCATTCAGGCCAACTGCACCATTACTAGTAAGGAGATTGGCACCATTACATGTGAAGTATTGGTGCCTATTCCATAAGACACTTCTTAAAAAGTGATTGGAATAATTTAAAGGGGACCTATCACCCTACATAAAGTCCCCCCATTAATTAGCCATATAGCAATAAGCTTACCAATACACTGTAAGCTCTCACGAGCAGGGCCCTCTGATCCTTCCGTTCTCCACCTCTGATTGTACTATTTAATACCTCTGTATGTTATTTCCCAATTGTACAGCGCTGCGGAATAAGTTGGCGCTATATAAATAAAGAATAATAATAATATTATCCAGCATAATTACAGTGTTAGTCAGAAATCCTACAGTGTTAGTCAGAAATCCTACTTGTGCCGAGACTGACGGCCAGGCAACAGCGCAGACATCTTTGCTTACAGATATCTTTTGCTTACAGACATCTGCGCTCCTGTGCTTTCAGCTCCGGTCTCTCTAGGAGGCTTTGCATGGTACCGTAAGGTAGCAGAAGGGACTGACGGTGCAGGCGCTCAGATGACTCTATAGGAAGAAGCCTGGAGGTCAGTCTCCGCAGAAGTAGGATTTCTGACTAATCCGGTAATTATGTTGGATAGTATGACTATTGGTAAGCTATATGGTTAATTACTGGGGATACTTTATTTGGGGTGGTAGTTCCCCTTTAACAACTTACTTATTGGATGACAGCTATGTTATATACGAATCCACATGCATGAACAGGATTCTGAGGGTCTATATGAATTTCTTGTGTGCATTGTTCCTGTTGTAAAAACAGGATTCTGAACTTCTGTTTTAACCTCTTGTATCCACTGTGCCCCTTAAGAGCTTAAATGTGGGTTATGGCCAGGATTCTGGACATTTAAGTTAATTTTGGTTGACTTGTAAGAATTTGAGTTTAACAACAAATAAGGCATCAGGAACTCCACTCTGTAAAAAAGAACCTCTGGCAAGAGAAACAGCAAAGACTGGTTCTTGAATTTGTTTTATTTGCTCCCAAGATTAACATGTTTGCATTTGTTACATGCTCAGTACTTCCTAAGAGTCTCTTTAACATTAATTGGTCCATATATTTAAAAGCAAACTAGAGTTATTCTGCAGTAATCCAACTATCCCATAGGGGACAAATAAAAATGCCTACATTCCTAAATTAACCACTTTAATGCCAGGGGAGATCTTCAGTGCATTGGAGACCTCTCTAGCATTCAATGGGTTAAAAGACAAATTTAAATTAACAAGTGTTCCCTATGGTGCAGTAAGTTTACTCCAGAATAACTTCAGTTTGCTTGTATAAATATGGGCCATTGTTCCTCCAACTGTCCTAATTGCATCTACAACTCCACTTCCTTCTTACCCATTATTTCAGCATGTTCTTACCCATTTCTCCAGATTTCAACCTATGGAACATCAACATAAATCTTACTCCATATTTCTGCCATTTTAACCTGCTGTTGGCCCAAACTCATATCCAGCTACTATGCCCCTCCCCCCAATTCCTGCATTTTGCCAGAGTTCCTGGAAGGGTTATAATCCTTCCATTTGCATTATTCCCCATCTTCCTCCATCTTCTCTTCACATCTCCCAGGCTCTTAAGAAAATGTGTACCATATCAAATAAATCAACACTAGTTCACAATATCTTCAATTGTCTTCAGCTATTTGCCCTCAAGGAAACTTGGCTATGGGGGCATGACATAGCTGTGGAGGCTGCATTATCTTATGGTGGATTCTGATAACTCTGTTGTTTGGGCCACTCACCTTCTCAGTGTAGCTTCCTCTTTCAATGTCCATCAATGGACTAACTCACAAAGATGGTAAATACTTGGACCTTGTCCTCACCAAGGATCTTGAAATTGCCTCCTTCACAATTTCCCAATTCCCACTCAGACTACCACATCATTTTGTTATCTCTATTTCTCTCTCTCTCTCTCTCCCATTCTCCATTCATTTATCACTCCCTCAAACAGGCCCATATGGGATACCCTCTCTCTCTCTCTCACTCCCAGTCTCACTCCAGGTATCTCTTTCTCCAATAGGCCTATACTGGATATCCTCTCTCTTGATCTCCCTGGGATAAGTTTCTCATGAGCTCCAAACTCACCTCTAGTCTGTCCCTTTCTGACCCTGACACACTTGTCAACTCCTATAACTCAATTATATAATCTACAACTGATTTCTGTGCCCTTCTGCAGAAAAGGCGGGCTTCTCAGGTTAATCTCTGTCCCTGATGTAACTCCTACACCCACCTTCTACTCACTCGGATCTGCTATGCTGAACATCTGTGGAGGAAATCTTGGACACGTATATTTTCTCCACTTTAAATGTATTCTTTCTTGTCTGCATTCTTCCTTATCAAAATGCCAAACAGGATTTTACTACATCTAATCCATATTCATAAAGCATCTCTTCTCCATATTTGATTCTTTGTCAATCCCTCTTCCACATTCTCCTCTTCACCACAAGCTTTTGCTGAGCACTTTAAAGACAAGGAGGATTATATTTACATATTTCTTTTCTTCCCCCTGAGCTCTCTCTCTGCCCAAACTCCCTTCATTCAATATTGACTCATTTATGCCAGTGAGGCAAGTAACATTTTTACAACTTCTACTTTCCTCCCACCTTGCCATCTGCTCATTAGACCCAATCCCAACCCATTTACTTAAACCTCTTTCCCCTCTCTTTACACATATAATACTAACCTATATTTCAAAACATGCACAAGTTAAATCCATAATCAAGAAGACTAACCTCAAGCCCTCCTGTCTTTCTAACTATCCATCCATTCTCCTTCTACCCACACTCCAAACATCTAGAAAGCTTTATCTTCTATGAAATAACCCGTTCCTTGTCTCTGACAATCTTTTGGACACTGACAATCTCAACAGAGACAGCCCTCTCTATAAAATGGCAAATAATCTCCATGTTGCTAAATCCAAATGCATTGCAGTGCGTTGAATAACTCTCTGGCACTCAAAGGGATCATTAGAGCAATCTGTAAAGTTAAATAACTCAAAAACTTGTTTCTAAGTAAAAAATGTCTAAAACAATGCACCGGTGATTTTGAAAGCTATTTCAAAATCACCAAAGTGTTTAGGTAACAGGTTGTCTTCAAAGTTGGGAACAAATACACATTCCAATTGATTTAGAGGTATAGTAATACTTCGTTTTATCTTTATTTTATTTTGTAGGCATTAAAAAAACATGAAGAATGATATAAGTCTTATCTCTCAAACCTTTATGGTTTGAGAGATATTCACAAGCAAAGTTTCCCCTCCCGCCCCTTTTACCTAGTGTAAGCAATCTCTTCTCAGATGTGGAATGCAGTCCATAGACCAGACAAATAACAGCAGGGGACAATCTTCTTCCTATCAGAACAATGAAAGCCCTGCCCCCCCTTGACAAGCTTTTCAGCTTTTTCCCTTATCTTAATTGAAGATTGTCCCTCTCTGCAGTCTACCTGGGCACCTCCCTTCTGCTCTGGCTGAGCAGTGTTACATCATTAAAAGGGGCGGGATGGGGACACTTTGTCATTGAATTACTCTTGAACTACAACTCTGACAGTATTGAAATAACACTCTCCAAAGTCCAAATACTATGATGATTAATTAGAGCTGCTTTTATTATGAAACATTACTATCCCTTTAAATGGGGGTTTTAATCCCTTGAATGCTAGAGAGGTCTCCAGCACATTGTGAAGAATGTATGCTAATGATATAAAGTAAATCACAGAGCTTGCAATCAATCAGAAAACAGACCCACAAATATAGGCTGAATTACATATCTTGCAATAAACACCCCAAATTAACCCTCAGATCTTATAACCATAGAGTTTACAATAAAAAAAAACATAAAATATCAGAACTTGCAATCAGTAGAAAAAAAGACCCCAGAGTATATAATCTATATGGATAACAAGGGAAGAGGCAAATAATGAGAAAACTGGTGCTTTTGTTGGATACCTCTCTCATACAAACTGAGTTTAAAGATACATTTAATTCAAAGGGACTTTTTAGTTGTCCCTTGT
This sequence comes from Rhinophrynus dorsalis, assembly GCA_037306005.1. Lineage (NCBI taxonomy): Eukaryota > Metazoa > Chordata > Amphibia > Anura > Rhinophrynidae > Rhinophrynus > Rhinophrynus dorsalis. The sequence goes on along the minus strand of CM074721.1, from coordinate 268,253,920 downwards.
GGTGCAAACTGTCTTTCCTCAGACTCATAAACTCATCTATTCTGTGCTGTTCTTAGACACAGTATACCACAATAACTAGTATACAACACAATGAGGCTAATCAGTGATATCAGACATTACTATTGTTCACATCAAAATTGAGAACATTGAACTTCGGACAGATTTATGAAGATAAGAATAGGAAACAATAGAAAAATACAGCTGAGAAAAAATAATTACATTCAACCTGGCCACACAGCACACAGTTTAACCCTTTGAGTGCCAGAGGGGTACGGAACGCATTGCAAAGCAATGCGTTCCGTACCCCTCTGGCACTCAAAGGGATAAACCTTCAAGTTGGTTAAATATATTATGGATCAATTCTTCAAGTAAGAATACTTTCTGTATCACTATTTATATACACTATTTAAGCTGTGCAAGTAACGCGAGAACAAACCAATAGCTCTGCCCCAGGGGGTAAATGCACGAGTCACAGAACAGCTCATTTTCAGCACTTAGACACTAACATAAAAACCATGCACTTGATCTATGTGGTATGTAGTAGACTATATGATCTCGTTGGTGCCTATCCCTGAACACTCTCCAGAGCATTAAAATTGACCTGTCATCATAAGTTAAATTAAGTTAGGCTTAAACACTATATGTTGTGCTAGACATTTGTTTTTATTATTATTTATTTTGATAAATTAATTTTATTTGTTGATGGCACAGTGTGGCACATTAAGCTAATTAGATTTTGTGCTGGGCCAATAATATCACACACTGTGCTATGAATTATTCTAGACACAGTCCAACAATGAATTCATTTCTAATAACATAGCAAGAACGATGTTTGACCTCAAAAAGAATTAAGTATCGCAATGCACAGAGAATTAGCATAAAGTACCACCAACATATCATTTAAAAAAATGTACAGCATAGAAAATAAGTGTTAGGCAGGCACAGAACACAAAAAAAACCAGTTCCAGGGGCTGTTTTAGAGCACAGTATTATTAGTACCTCTCTAATTATTATAGTTGCTATAAAAATGTCAGCAGTTTGCTGATGACTGGAATATGTGCTTCTAATGAACATCTATTCCCATGCTTTTGTAAAGACATATTCAATAAGACAAAGAAGTGCAATCCTGGAGCACACTAAATGCAAACACACTGCCATTGCTAAGAATTTAACAAGAGCAAGTCCTGAATATCACCCCTACAACATGCATAGGAAAATGGACCAGTTTTATACAGATTTTCTTAAACAACGGCCAGAGGAACAGACCAACAGGAATGGCCATATGCTCTAACACTGCCCTCCCACTGGTAGAAGCCTATATAGCTTAGTACATATGCAAAAGGCAAGCACAGCACCAGTAAATCAATTCCAGAGCATAGATTAGCACTGAATCTATAGTATATTCCCCTAGCGAATTAGGGAGTAATAGATACAAACAAAATTGCACATATTCACAGGCTGTGGAAAACAAGGATAGAGAACTCTAAGCATGCGTACTGCTCTGGCACTGAAGGGGTTAAAAGATTCATTTAAATCAGTAGGAAGTTTGGAATTTTTTTTACATGTCCCCTAAGATGCTGTTGGTTTGCCCCAGAATTTAATAATTATCTATATTAGAATTTGCAATGTGTTGGATACAGCTCTAGTATCCAAATGGTTAAAAAAGGGATATACACAAATATAAGATAGGGTTAGCTAATTTAAAAGAGGATTTTAGTCTTATCTGTTAAATCCTTTTCTCTTAGTTCATACAGGTTACTGGTAACTTTGGGTAGGCAATCCGCCCCTTTAAGTAGGCAGGAACAATTCTAGAAGTGAATGCAGGGGGTGGAGCCTACCTTCCCTCCTTGGCTATAGGTAGCCAATTAGCTCCAGTAAGATTTGAGACACTAACTATTGACTAGATAGTAGAAGGGAAAGAAGGCTCCTGTAAGCATGACCCCGAAGGACCCCCAATGTCTGCCACAGGAGATCCAAGCATGGTCCCTTGACAGGGTGGGAGATCAGTAATCTGCATGGACTAAGAGAAAAGGATTTAACAGGTAAGACTAAAATCCTCTTTTTTCTGTCGTCCAATACAGGTTACTGTCCACCCATTGAGTTTCCCAGAAGCAGGAAGTAAGGCAAGGACCAGGCGCAGAGCCCCCAAAGTCACCACAGCATATATGAACCATCAGATCAGAAATAGCCCAACAAAAAACAAATGAAGTGTCAACAGGCAATGGACAGGGGTAACAACACCCCAGGAACTGTCACACAGCACACTGAACCAGAGCCAACAGGGCTCAAAAGTGAAGGAAACACCAAAGAACCGAAGAAGATCCTAGACAGGCAAGACTGCCTCCAGGATCTTCCTCCCAAAGCTGACGTCAGCCGAAGCCCGCACATCAACACGGCAGTGCTTCGAAAAGGTGTGCTCAGATGACCAAGGGGGTGGCAAAATGAGGTTTTGCCTAGGGTGGCAAAAATCCTTGCACCAGCCCTGGTGGAAGACCCCCTGTAACTGGGATGAAAAGAGTTGAAATGTAGACCAGAGGTCTCTGGTAGCAGTCTTGAACTCTTGCACCCAAACTGGCTCTAATGCATGGCTGGAGGCCCCTGTGGGAAACTCAGGGACAGCAGAACATGCTGGGCATAAATGACCTGAGAATTCTCTAGGTAACCCCGAATGACATGAGGAGCAATGTGCAATAGGGGACACAGAGACCCCAGCGTCCTTAGTCTTAGGTCTGGCCCCAATCTCTAAATGATTAGACATTATCACAGTGTCAAAACATTTAAAGAATAAGGAATCACACAAATACAGTGTGCAAGATTAATGGTTCACCCCAGAAATCACTAAAATGCACTTATCTGACAGGCGAAGGGTTAATCTGTAGAGGAGAGAAGGAGAGTACAAGCCCTGCGTAGGATACTTGTTCAGAAAAAACCATAAAATGGTTGCCGCAGCGGGAGCCAATCAGAAATGAGCACGTGAAGCAAGCGCTCATGGGAAATGTAGTTTTCCCAAAGTACCCCAACAATGGCTGAAGCCCCCTGAGCCCCCCAACACACATAAAACATTAACCAGATAAGAGAGCAAGGGCAGACAAACAAAATGAGCCATCTCTGAATTCGCTACGATGAGCAGTTGCAGAGATATGTCCCAAACTGTACAGTCCCATAGAAGTGAATGGAGTAATGGCGTCTATGCGGTAAAAGTGCGCCTTAAAGGTGCGGAACACATATTTTGCAAAGTTACAACTGAGAAGTAAATGTGCACCAAACATTACTAAAACATTATTATTATTCTTTATTTATATAGCGCCAACTAATTCCGCAGCGCTGTACAATTGAGAATAGACATACAGAGGTATTAAATAGTATAATCAGATGTGGAGAACAGAATGATCAGAGGGCAACATGTCACTAAACCCAATAAACAATGAACCCAGTAGGGAAAATGCCAACAACCCCTCAAAAGATGCAAAATCAGCAGCTAAACAGTTAAGTTACCACACATACCTGCTCCAAAACACCCAACAGACATACAGATAAACCCAATGAGTGCTGGAGTGTGCAATAGGATCTCCAAAGGTAAAACCCCTGTGTGGAAGGCCACTGTGGGACATGTGGACCTGCAGCACTCAAAGGGTTGCTCACCTTTCCTGCAGATCTTCTGTCTTCAAATTACCATGTATTAAGAAGAATCCTCAGTGGGCAACTCCTGGGGAAAGAACTTGAACCCAAGATTTTCCCCCAGGGCTTAAGGTCCACAGAAAGCACCTGGATACTGAGCTAGCCACATCTAAGGGCATTGTCAGTTATGGTAATCCGCCTAATGGTGGTATTCCATTTCTAACAGAAAAATAAAAAAATAAGCTAAAACTATAGCAGAACTCTTCTCTTGCCTGTATCTTCATCCAAGGAACAAATCTTACTGGAGCTGATTGGCTAGCTGCAGCCAAGGAGGGAAGGTAGGCTCCACCCCCTGCATTCACTTCTAGAATAGTTCCTGCCTACTTAAAGGGGCGAATCGCCTACCCAAAGTTACCAGTAGTATTGGACAACAGAGAAAATTAATTTAAACAAAGTATAGTCTCTTCTGATTTTCCTAATACCTTGGGAAGAAGAATTCTAATAGAGGCTTTAATGTTCTTTGCTAGAATGCCTCCCTAAGGTAAATGGGGGTGAAGAACAAATCTCAGTCACTTCTGTAATTAGAGTTTTTATAAAAAGTGTTGTATAATCATGGAAATATTCTTGTACAAGTGTTGGCCTAGAGATGTCCCCACAATACAATAGCAAAGAAACACTTATTCAACTGAAAACTAGAATGCCCTATGGATAAGTGGCTCTTAGTTTGTTTAAAAAATGTACCTACCTAGGTACAGCAAATGTACTTTGTACATCTATCTATATGTACTTTTCTATGTACAGTGATCTCTATTGCAGTCTGCCTTTCAATTATACCTCATCACAGCAAACAGTGGGCGTCCATTGTCCTGAATGGCTCCTAACAGACACTGGTCAGATATATAGTGTATAATGAAACAACTAGCAGTAGACTGAAAAGATCAGCAAATAGACATAACTGATGCCTACCTTGGCACTCCTGATAAACATATTGAGAGGAACTTCTTAGGGCATCATTCCACTTTGAGTGTCAGAGAGGTATACAATGCATTGTGTTGCAATGAAGTGGACACCTCTCTGACATTGAAAGGGTTAAAGAAGAGTTGGAACAAATCTGGGGCAAGCCAACTGAACCTTCGCTGGTGAGCTGGCTTGGTTGGTTAACCCTTTGAGTGCCAGAGGGGTACGCAATGTGTTGCATACCCCTCTGGCACTCAAAGGGTTAATGCACCAGCTGTAGAATCTGTTCAAACCACAAGGTCGCAGGTTCTAGTCCCGGAAAGGTCAGCTCAGCCTTTCACGCTTCTGAGGTAGATAAAATGAGTCCAGGACATACTTTAAAATGAGAGACAATCTCAGTGTATTCTTTCTGGCAAAATACTTTCACAGTAAAAAAAGAATTGCTTTGCAACGTGTTGGACACTTCTCTGGTATTCATACGGTTAACCCTTTGAGTGTCAGAGAAGTATTCAACACATTGCAGATTTGACAGTAACACAAGTACACAACACATGATTGGCTTCAACGACATTACCATGTAAGGACCTAATGGTTAAACCAGGATGGACCCTACATCCAATAGAAAAGTAGGCATTTTGAGCAACCAATGTACATCATGGAAAGCATACAAATTTGCAACATTTCCATTGGTTTAATGGCACTCAAAGGGTTAAAAGTCCAATTTCAAGCAACAGGAATTTTTATTTCTTGCCCACGGCACAGTTGTTTTGGTTCTATTTATCCACTCCCTAAGTCATTTCCATCATTACAACTGCTGAGCACTTATTGGACTTTCTGCATACATAGGATTGAAAATGTGTTGATTTAATTTGTCACTGATGACAGACTCATAAATTGACTCCCTATTCATATCATGTAACTTTAATCAAATGCTCTGTCAGCTGCTGAAATGTCACACGTGACTTCAGTGCTTCAGAGGTTGCATTTATGTGACAGCTGGAGAGCATGAAAGAAAAAGAAATCAGTTGAAAGGGTTAATCCTTGTTATGAATATTCTGTCATTGTGTTCCCCTGAGACATAATCAGTCAGCAAATAAAACATTCTCCCAGAAGCCAGCAGCTGCTGACCATACAGACAATGTATATTCCTTCTCCCGGATTTATTTTTATTCTAAACAGATTTCAGACATATTTACAAATGTCACCTACAGTACTGTACCTGGAATGGCCTATTCTCAAAGGGGAACGGTCACCCTAAAACAAGTTTAGTTTGTTCTACAGATAATTAAAATCTGCCCATATGTTATACTGCCAATTTTTTAGTAAATTAATTTTCTATGAATTAAAGGGACAGTAATGTCCCATAAAAAATGCTTATAGTTTTGTAGAGGTTAAAAAAATAGACTATATGCCACAAATCCTATGTCTCAAACTGCTATGGTTTGAGAGATATTCGCTTTCAAAGTCTCCCCTCCCTCCTCTTTCCCTGACGTCAGCGTTGTGCTGACAACAGGAGATCCCAGTCCGGGGAACAGCCGGCAGCTCTGCAGCAGAGCCAGAATCGCATTACTGGAAAATAATTACTTCATTGGAAAGGACTACAAAGTGTGCCTGGTTTGCAAGCACACTTTGTAGACCGTTCCAATTAAGTAATTGTTTTCCAATAACGCGATTTCAGCTCCACTGAAGAGCTTCCTCGCGTCGGCCGACAAGGATCTCCTTCGATCACCTTTACAGCTGACATCAGGAGAAGGGGAGGGAGGGTGAACTTTGAATGCGAATATCTCTCAAACCATAGCAGTTTGAGACATAGGATTTGTGGCAGTTAGTTTAACTATCAGCATTTTTTATGGGACATTACTGTCCCTTTAACTTTTATATGTTGGTGTTTTATGTGAATTCCCTGCAGTCTCCACTGTACTTAGATCTTTCAAGGCCAAAGCTATCTCTTGTTGTGCAATCAGAAATACCCATAGCTGGGAACTCTCCGGATTTGCCCTGGAGACTCCGATTTTCACTCTGCATTACCAGGTTTCCTGGGCAGAGGCTGATTCTCTGGATGTGGGGAGTTTCTATTGAAATTCTGCCCACTTCTGCTCCTTCCCACTCAGTTCCTCCCATTTCCCTCACACTTCTACTCCTTCCCCAGCCTACTCTACCTGATTTTTACTAGTTTGTTAATCCTCACCCCTACTCGTGATTAAGCCCCGCCACCTTTTAACTTGAATTGTGTCATTTCTCTCCCCCAACAGCACCACAGGACTCCCCCTCGGGGAGTCCAGAAGAACTGTTTATTTTCTTAGATTACTATCCCTTTAAGTTCTGTCCTGCGTAAAGAACAACTTGTAGTCTTTCTGCAGCCATGAGGCTGATGTATTGTAGAGAACTGAAGGAATTATGAGGCAAACCAAACGCAACAGTAAGCACTTTACTTATCCCCTAATTGTCTTAGTATGTCAGCTTTAGTATCACTATCTAGAATAGTACATATAATATCTATGTAATAAAAATATACTAACTAATCTTGCTATGTAAATGGTGATATACAATTTTGGGTCAAAGAATAACCATGAATACTCATTGTCAGTACTGAAACTTACCTTGTTGATGCAAAATCTGTTATCTTTTTCATAAAAGTGCTCTAGGCATTTTGTGTTGTGCTTGTCTACATTGTTGAAAAATTCATTTATGGTCTTAATGGACACAGCACAGACAGCCGACCTGTTGGTTGTCTCAGAAGAATCTGGTTTGCTTTGGGCAAACACAGCATACAAGATATCATCATCAGGACTGACACCCATCTCTTCTGCCAAGGCCTCGCCTGCCTTACTTAGGTAAGCAGCTTGCAAAATATTGAAAATATCTTTTTTGGCAGATCTTTTCCGTCTTCTTTCTGTAAAAATACATTCCAGGGGCATCTCAATATAGGAGCGCAACTCTGAGTCTGAAGAGCAGAAGCGTACAATTCTAGTGTGAAAGGCCTGAGATTCCAGAGACTCTTTTTGAACTGTTAGAAAGTAAACAAAATTGGCACTTTCAAATGTATGAACATATCTAATGGGATAGGAAGCTCTGAACTGGGGAAGAACATCCACATAGGACTGGTCTGTGAGGAATTCAAATCCATCTTGAGTCTCTTTTAATCTCCGGACTGACAAAGAATGAAGAGCAGATTTAGCTTCAGTAAGAGAATTGCCTACAAAAAACTTCACAAACCTGTCCCTTTCTGTCACTACAATCTTACTTCCGTGTGCACTAACAACACAGTCAGGACAATCGTCTGTATCATCCTTTACATGCGATGAATACAGACAATGGACGTCACTTGCAATATCCCAGGGTTTGTCATAATGCAGTGTATGACGTTGGCACAAACCTCTATGCACACTCCCACAGCTAATGAGTTGTTCATCATAGAAATCTTCAACAAGCAGAGCTACATTAACATTGTCTTTCCAGCTGCTGTTTGATGAGTGTCCATTACAGTCTTTACATGGTAAACAGTCTGCGTGTTCCAAAACAGGTCCGGTTTTATATTCGGATACTTTAGTAAGATTTTCATTTAAGACATAGATCTTATTTACTGCACCCACAAATACATAGCCCTTATACATGATAACATTTTGTATTGGTGTATCTGTGGTGAAGTTCAAGAGGTTGTAGTGTATATTTACATTCATCTCTGTCATCTTGGCTGCTCCCTCACATTGACCTCCACTTTTCTGCACCAAACAGAAGAGCAGTAAAAGCACAGAGGCAACATAGTGAGTTACTAGCATCTTGGGATGAAGTACCTGCAAGAGAGCAAGATGAAAGAAAGATAAGAATAATGAATGTTCCATGTTTAAAATGTATGCCATGTACAAACAAATATATATATAATGAGCTAAAAAAGTCATATTTCATGAACAACAAGGTATTATTATGAAAATATACTTTTGTAGGTATTTTTGTACTCTCCACTTGATGGCAGATTATTAATTAAAAATGATTGCAATTCAACCTGTTAAGAAGTGGTGGAGTATTTACTATCAAATTGGATGGTAAACTGTAGCCGCAGGCTCACTTATCCTATTTTATCCAACAGAAAGCAGTCTGGTCACCAGCTGAACAATTTAATATGAAAAAAACAGCATGAGTTGTAATAACTTTGGAACAAAGCAAATCCCAACAATGGCAATAGCCTGGTTTTAGTAAGCAGAAAATCCCCCACAGTATATGTTTTTTTTCCTGCAACAAAGTTTTCTGCTCCTTTAAACACTGTGACAGAGAAAAGGAGTGGGGCCTCGGGGTCCATGGTCCCATCAATTTTATGATCCACTTAAAAAGGATAGTAATGTCAAATAATAAATCAATATATAATTGTTGCATTTAATATTTTATAATGCATAGTATATTTTTATAATCATTTACCTGCATATTCTTCTTGTGAATTCAGATAAAAGATTCCCCCTACCCCCTTTCCACTACGTCATGAATAGTTCCTTTAGATCTGAAAGCTGGATGCTTGACCGAATAGATCGCAACGAGGGACAATAGTATGTGTCAGTATAAGGCAGTGTTTCTCAACTCCTGTCCTCAGGACCCACTAACAGGCCAGGATTTGATGATTTCCTTGTTAGAGCACAGGTGAGTTAATCAATGTGAACGAGCCTCTGATCACCACACCTGTACTCTAGCAGATAAATCCCTAAGTCCTGGCCTGTTAGAGCACAGGTGAGATAATCAATGTGAATGAGCCTCTGATCACCACACCTGTGCTCTAGCAGAGAAATCCCTAAGTCCTGGCCTGTTAGAGCACAGGTGAGTTAATCAGTGTGAATGAGCCTCTGATCACCACACCTGTGCTCTAGCAGAGAAATCCCTAAGTCCTAGCCTGTTAGTGGATCCTGAGGGCAGGAGCTAAGAAACACTGGTATAAGGAAAAGCCTGATCTGCTTCATCAAAGGAGGCTGGGTTTTCCTTATACTGACACACAATACTGTCCCTTGTTGCAATCCATTCGGTCAAGTGTCCAGCTTTAAGATCTAAAGGAACTTTTCATGATGTAGTGGAAAGGGGGGAGGGGGAATAGTTTAATTGGATTTGCAAGAAGATTATGCAGGTAAACTATTATAAAAAGATACTATGCATTATAAAATATTAAATGGAACAATCATATATAGATTTATTATTTTACATTATCTCTTTAAAGAAAACGTCCCCCCCCCCAATCCAGGGATGTGTAAATATTTCTCCAACTGTTTTTGGACTATAACAGTCAGATGAGGGATGATGGGGATTGTAGTCTATCAACAGCTAAAGTACTGTAGTTTTCCCCTCCTGCTCAAGGCTGTTGCATAATGGGTCTGCAGTGGGGTGTTACATTTAATTGCCCCCACAGACATGAACACACATACACACACACAGATTCACATATACAAACACACAAAAGCCTCCGTAAACAATGATGTCCTATGTTTCATGTGGAGCAAAAACAAAATCTAATTTTAAACTTTACAAACCTAGCACATTTATTCTGCTATGAATTACAATGGTGCTGTTTGATGTGGTTCAGACAGATGACCAGTGTGACATTTCATACTTGGTAAAGGATTGGCTAAATGACCTGTTGCTGTATAAGCCTGCTTACCACAAGCATATTCTGAGTCACGCTTTATATTGTCCTGCTAATTGTGCTCCACGGTTATTGAGCTAAAATTAACCTATTGCTGAAAGATAACAATCAAAAGCTGGAAGAAGAAAAGAGCCAGATGTTGTTTATAGGGAAATGTTGTGGAAAATGTAATTAATATATGACTTTTCCTAACGCTTATCACAGGCAAAAAAAACATTACTCATTTATACATGATTGTGCAGAAATTCTAACCATGGAAATGTTTTAACCCTTTGAGTCCCAGAGGTCTGACATATTTCTAAGCAATGTGTTGGATACCCCTCTAAAATCCAGTGGGGTAACCCATTAAGGAACTATTTTACATTTTAACCCTTTGGATGCTAGGAGGTCTCCAGAATGCTTTCTATCATCCAAGGGGTTAATATAACAATAATTATTTTGCTATCAATAAACTGTTTTTTACATGATATTTAATCTTGATAAATGTATCAGAAATGCCCCTAGTGTCTAAGAGGTTAATGTTGCAGGAACTATTTTTGATGTCAATTAAATATTTTTATATGGTATTTTATGTATTGGACACCCCTTTGGCACTGAAAGGATTAAAACTGATTAAAATTGAACTGGTAATTTGTTTACATTTATATACATTTTATGGAAAAATCCATAAATAAATACAGGAATATAAAAATAAAGTGAGACTCCTAAACAGTTAAACCTGGAGTTAATTCTTCACTTAAATGAGCAGTAAATGTTTTTATATACTGGGAGATTTTTCATTCAAAAGTAATTACAGCTCAAACCTGTTTTTTTTTTTTTTTTAAACATTAAGCTGCAATTTTCTTTTGAGGTCACCAGGAGGTGCTGATCCTTTCATTTATTATGGAAAGCCAAAGACTATGACTCAAATAAGTCTTCCTGTAATACAGTTTGAATAAAAAATTTCCGAGCAGTGGGTGTGTCACAATATCACATGCTTACTGCTACTTTAAAGGGTAACTATCACTGATAGTGCCCTGCTGGGAGACCTGCTCTCCTGACAGCAGACCTGCTTGTGAAGTCAGGGCTGCCTTTTAAGCACTGACAGACCAAAGGGAGGAAGGGCATAATGGGGGAATGAAAATGATCCCTGGGGCATCCTAGTTGGGTCTCCCAAGAAAAAGAATGAACTGAAACATTGGAGATGGACATTTCACTTGCTTGTCCTGCTCAATGCAGACCTGCCAATAGCCGCCATATTTGGGGTGCAGACTTAGCAATACATGTTATTTGACTTTTAGCACCCTCAAATGCAAAATATTAAATTTCCATTCACAGAGGTGGATATTCTTCAATGCATATGAGTTCCATTCAGTAGGTAAGATGGTATCCATGTCAGCAGTGTATTGTTTTGCCTCTGTTCTTTTCCAACAAGAGTACAATAGCACTAAATGCAGGATTTATGGCAGAAAACATGCAATACAAAACAACTCTGGGAATGGGTAAAGGATACCTGATGACAACGCTACCAAACAGTTATGGTTATGCTTAAAGGGATAGTAATACTTAAAATGTAAAAAAAAATATGTTGTAGGGTTTATCCCTCTGAGTAAAACAAGGGTACTCCCACTGCTGAAAGGTGTTTTATTCAAAAGTTATTACAGCTCAAAGTTGAATTTTTTAGGCGCACTATCACAGTGGCCTGAAATTGTACAGTGGCGCTTTTGCTACACCATCCTATGGACAGCTCTGGTCCCGGGACCATAAATCTCCATAGGATGGTGTAGCAACAGCACCACTGTACATTTTCAGGTCACTGTGACATTGAACCTAAAAAATTAAACTTTGAGCTGTAATAACTTTTGAATAAAACACCTTTCATTAGTGGGAGTACCCTTGTTTTACTCAGGGGGATAAACCCTATAACATTTTTTTTTTACATTTTAAGTATTACTATCTCTTTAAGGACAGTTTCTATATTTTGAATTCAAGAAACAAATTTGCATTTATGTATTTGAAAGGGTTTCCTCTGCTCTCTCACAAGTCTTAGGCATTCTTTACACACTACGGTAGCCGACCCAATCATAATCTTGTACAGTACAGCTCACGCCTCATATGGTAGGTTGCAAGACTACTGAACAATGATTAAGTCAACCTTTAAGCTGACTCATTTATATGCAAAATTTGGAAAGTTAAGAGTTTGTCCCTCAGCCTCAGGATCCATATATATGAACATAAAAGAGGTGAAAGGCTGGGGATTACCAGGGGGACAAATACAACTGCACAAATTCCTCACTTAAATGGGGTTTTTAACTCTTAAAATTTTAGAGAAAGTTGGATTCCTCCAGAATTGTTCCAGTTCTTATTATCTTTAAACACCAAAGACAAAGGGCCTAATTCATAAATGTAATGAGGTGCAATTCTGGGACAAATAACATTTCCCAGATTCCCATGGTTTTAAATTGTGATGTTAACCCACTGAATGCTGGAGAATTCTGCAACACATTGCTATGAAATGCATTGGAGACCTTTCTAGCATTCAAGGAGTTAAATGACCAACTGTGTAAATAGGAATATTAATGTGTTCCCTGTGCCACAGTTCATTTGCTCCAGGACTGCACTCTTCAGACTGATGAATCAGACCCAAAGACTCTTATCTGCTGTACTAAGGGCATACTTGAAAAGATCATATTTCCATATTACTACCCAGGGATAAGCGATGATTAAACTGTAAGCTTTCCTTTTCAATTATTTATTATATGAAATATCAGTCCCAGCAAAAAACATAAGAAAAGGGCATCATGCAGGTAGAGGGGAAATAAATGAATCAGCTGGGTGGGGGTTGGCTTACTGACCAAGTGCCTGCACCCCTGGCTATGTACCGGAGCACTTGATCACTTTACTGTATACTGGTGCACATGAACGTCATCCTTACTATTTTATAGTAAATGCTGTGAGATAAGAAATGGCAGAGGATTGCTTTGCTCACTTCCTGAAGAATTGAAGAATATATGAAGCAAACAAGCAACACCATAGGGGACAAATACAAATTACCAGTGATTTAATTGGGAATTGCATTTTATTGCAAATCTCTCTAGCGTTCAAGGGGTTAAAAACCCAATTTGAATCAATGGGAATTATTATCTTCAATGTTGAAGTTGGTTTAGCACAAAATTTCTTATCAATACATGTAATTCACATTTTAGTTCCTTAAGGACCAGGGGACTGGGCATTGCTTGGTACAACCCTCTGTTATATTAACAGTTAAAAAAGTACTTGCATGTATGAGGATGGGTCACACAACAGATAAAGTGATCCCACACTCTAGGGAAAAAGGTAACATTAAATGAAGGGCTCCTTCATGCAGGACACAGAAATGTAACAGCCTCCTAATATGTTTGTTACATGTGCTCTGATCTCACCGTCTCCTGTGTTCCCCTACTGATTCCGTCACAGGAGGGAGTGGCTAACAGCCAGCCCAAGACAGCAACAGCTGAATATTATTGACTGACATCCATGTGCGTCGGCCACTCACTGGAACTTGCGATGAGCAACATTTAGTACAGATCATATCAAAGGTCTGCTGGCTCCCCATAGGCCACTGTGCAGATCAGCCATGATGCAACTTTACTGCTTTCCAGTGTTAGAACAGTAAAGCTCCAGTGTGTTGGACATGGTGCATTCATAAGAGGCCGTGAGAAATGCACCATAGCCCAGCATTGCTGCTCTAAGCACCTTTGCTGCATTGGTGTTGCCCATGTGAAAGGGGTCTTACACTTTGATTGCTAAAGAAGTATTCCCTAGGGCACACAAAGAGTTAATTTATTTAAGTGCACCTGTGAAAATGCTGTTGTGTGCCAGAAAGCAGTCACCTTTCTTAGTGACTCTTCCTTCTTTACAGGTTAATCCCAGGCAAGTCTGAATCTGTGTCTAGCATAGTGGTGACATGATGGAGAGGCCCTGGAGGGGGTGCAGACATCCAATGTGCTTAGATGTATACCATGCTCACAGCTATGGGCATATTACATACTAACGCCTATATGTATAAAAGCGGATTGGTGTCATTTCAGAGCAAACTAACTGTACATATGGGACAAGTAGACATCCCCCATTTTCCCACTAATTAAAATTCAGCTTTTTAACCCCATAAATGATAAAGACATTTCCATGCATTGCATTTGCAATGCACTGAAGACCTCTCTAGCATTTAAGAGGTTAAAATTCTTATTTACATCCATGGAAATGTTTATGTCCCCTATTAAGCAGTTGGTTTGCTCCAGAGTTGCACCATTCCGCTTTTATACATATGGGCCTAAATACATTAACTGGAAAGTTATCTATGAAACATGACTGCAGTCTTTGGGTGTTTAACCCTTTAACCCCTTAGTGACCGGCTGAGCGTGCACGGGGCCGGCACTTAACGCCCGCCAAACATTTTTTTTTTCATTTTTTTAAACGATTTCCGGGACGTACACGTATGTCCTCTGTCCACCTGGGACATCAGCTCATGACATACATGTACCTCCTCAGGAGGTATGGGGTTAAAGACTATTGGGGTGTAAAATGCATTGTGAAGCCATGCACTGGTCAAGAATGGGTTAAAAGAGAAGTAGAGCAATTCTGTAGCAAACCAAAAGCACGATAAAGGACAAAAAATAATCTCTGATTTAAATAGGTATTTTAAAGGAGAACTACCACCCCGCAATAACTTTACCTTAAATCAGTCTTCATCTGGCAACTAGCTGCTTAGTAGCGCTAGTTGCCAGAAATATCACCCGGTTCAAAAGATTTTTGCCTTTTTCTGACGGTCACAGTAGCAGGAAGCACGGATATCTCGTCACAGTGACGTCCGTGCGCCTGCGCTGTCAGTCCCTTTTGAGCCGGCCAGCTCAATATTTTATGTTTTTCAGTTCAACAGTAATGCAATGCTAAAGATCCCCCCCCCTCCTTCCCCCTACATGACTCTACCTCTATCAGCCGGAGCTCAATAAGGGACAATCATCAGTGAACAAAAGGAAAATCTTTCCCTCCTTTGTCAAGGGGGACAGGGTTTTGCTTGATGATTGTTCCTCGCTGCGTGCTGTCAGATCTGAGGGGAGGCAGCTAAGGAGAGGTAAAAGGGAGGAGGGACCTTTAGAATTGAATTACTGTTGAACTACAAAACAGACCATATTGAAATATAGCATTGCATGGCCCACGTTATAGGAGGATCAATCAGAGCTGCATTTTTTTCAGGTATTACTATCCCTTTAAACCAATGGGAATATGGGGAATGTGTCCCCTATCGCACAGTTGCTCCTCTTTACTTTTACACATAAAGTTATTGATTTATTGCGTTACTTGTAGTAGAATCCCGTACACAGGCATGTGGTACTAAAAACTCCAGCCCATTGTTTAGAGTTGGATCTCACTGATTTTATCAAGTAAATTAAAATATATGTTTTAAGGCAATTTTATTTCCTGTAACCTCCTGAGTGCCAGGGGGGTGAGCAATGCATTTTTTCTCAGTTACGTGCACTCCCTCTGGGACTCATGGTAAGATATCTATCCTATGATATATTTCTGCCACTCATAATGTATACCGTGTGTAAAACTGACCATGTTTTACGAGCATTTTTAAAACATGTTTTCCTACAAAATTGCTGCATTTGCAAAACAGCTCATCTCCCTGTTGCAATTTACTCCTTTGATAAACATGACCTGAGGCTATGTGATTATGGGTGTAGATGTAAAGTGGAAAAGCAGAATGTGAATCTTCTTTACAGGAACAAGGCGTTGTATCTACAGAGAAAGTTGAATAATTCTGGGGAAAACCAGTTGGGTGACAGGAAGAAATAGGAAAAAAAAACATTTAAAATAGACCTATCACCTTGAATTTTTTTTACATATTTGAAAGCTTCATTAAAAACTGCCTAACTGTCACGTTAATCAAAAGTCCAGCAGATGTTTAGTTTAGGGGATAGTCACACTTTATGGGGGAAAGTGAATGTCTCCTGGTACTGCACAAAGCTTTATTAGCACATGAAACATCACTGAAAATCTTAATTAGCATATGGTATGACACTGAACAGACTTCATTAGCATATTCCATGTCACTGAAAAGCTTCATTAACATATAAATTGTCACTGGTACAGCACACACACACAGCCATTAGTATACATTAGCATACGGTAACAAGTATAAATATCTCCTTAACTATACA
Organism: Rhinophrynus dorsalis; assembly: GCA_037306005.1. Taxonomy (NCBI): domain Eukaryota; kingdom Metazoa; phylum Chordata; class Amphibia; order Anura; family Rhinophrynidae; genus Rhinophrynus; species Rhinophrynus dorsalis. The sequence goes on along the minus strand of CM074721.1, from coordinate 268,237,546 downwards.
TTTGGTGGTCTTTTGTCTAACATGACACATAGGTAGTTTTAATGCAATTTTCAATTAAGCAAAAGTTGAATAAAGGTAAAAGGCTCAATTTAAATTGTGCTTTTAATCACTGAATGCTAAACAGGTCCCCAATGCACTGTGTAGAATCCTTCTGGAGACCTTTCTATCATTTAATGGATTAAAGGTACCTTTTAACTCTTTGAGTGCCAGATGGGTACAAAATCCATTGCAAAGCAATGTGTTGCATACCCCTCTGGCACTCAAAGGGTTTTAAAGGAACACTGACATTTAAAAATAACTTGGGACTATCTATATATATATATATATATATATATATATATATATATATGTATATTTTTATACACTTAAATACCCTAGCAACTGTAAAATGCCTCTATTTGTTTTCTGAGGCCTAAAATCAGCCTTTTTTTCTGGTTTTCTGGGATTGTCCAGGATTGTCTGTATATGGGCTGAGTTAAGATAGCAATACAAAAGCACTGAACACTAATCACAATCCATTAACTGATTAGCTTGTATCTCTTAATATAAACAGCCAAACAATATTAAAAAACAAGTCTTTTGGTGCCAGAGGGATACACAAAGCATTGCTGTGCAATGCGTTGCATAGCACTCTGGCACTGAAACGGTTAAATAAATTCTCCCAGAACCGGGCAATTCACACATGCTTTAAAAACAAATAATACGTTGTTAGTGTTCCTATAAAGCTGCCCTGCCTTTTAGGACATATGGTAGCATGTTAGCAGGAGAAAATCAATCATATCTGTGGTTTTATTTTTGACTTCAAACCTTCTTGTGTTACTAAGGTAATGGTTAAAGGGACAGTAACACTTAATATGTAAAAAGATATATGTTGTAGGGTTTATTCTCCAGAGTAAAACAAAGAAACTTGCACTGCTGACAGATATTTTATTCAAAAGTTATTGCGGTTCAAACTTTATTTTTTTTAGTTGCAGTATCTCAGTAGTCTGAAATTGTACAGTGGTGTTGTTGCTGCACTATTTTACGGACACCTCTGGGCAGTTGACCATAAATCTCTATAGGATGTTGCAGCAACAGTGCAACTGTACAGTTTCAGGCTTTACAGCTCACCAAGCAGAAAGGGGAGGGAGCAGAGAACTTTATTTTCCTATATCTCTCAAACCATAACGGTTTGAACGATACAAGTAAGTGCAAGTACTCTCTTTTAATTGTATCTACCAGATAGTTAATACTTTTCTTCTGACATTACTATCCCTTTAAATTCTTTGCTCTCAGTTTCCTCTACTCTGATGAAATCCTCCCCATCCCACATCAGTGGATATTTATTTTGATTATCCGTGAAAGGTTTAACCCTTTAAGGATCAGTGGAGTGTGCAATTTATTGTGAAGCAATGGATTGCATACCCCTCTGGTCCTTAAAGTATTAAAAAGGGGAAAAAAGGCAGAAGGAAGATGATACAAACCAGCTGGATTTAGAGGGCATGGAGAAATACAGATAATGGTAAAATATCAGAAAACCAACTGAATATTTACAAGGTTTCAGGTTGGGGGGTGGATATAGACATAGGTGGGAGACTCCGGTTTGCACACTGCATTACTGGGTCTCCAGGGCAGAGGCTGGTTCTCCTGAAGTGGGGAATGTCTACTGAAACTCTGTCCACTTCTGCTGCTTCCCATCTGTTCCTCCCACTCCCCACCCTCTTCCCCTCCTTCCCCAGCCTTTTCATTATACTTTTTCCTATGTTTCTTAAGCTCCGCCCCACTCAAGATTAAGCCCTGCCCCTTTTTGAAGAGAATCGCATCATTTACCTCCCACAAGACTCCCCCTCCAGGGAGTCCAGAAGAAAAATTTCCCAGGTATGGATATGGGTTATATCAATTTCTTCCTATTGGTGCAGCTGGTTTGTCCCAGAATTACTCCACTTCATGAATGTATAATGATTACAAAAATGTAAACATTCCATCAACTTTTATTGTGAAAATATATATATTTCTAGGGTTAAATGAAACCTAGATACTTCCACTCCTAGGAGATGGATTAAAAAGGAATTTGATCATTAATTTGTGTGCATTCTATGGTAGTCCTGTCTCTATTGAGTTCTATAGAGAGATAAGTATTGGCAAACAGAGCTTACCACAAAAATATTGTATGCTGACAGTCTCCCCAAAATGTGCAAGTTTGATACCTTCTACCCTTCTGTCCCTCTTTTGTAGGAGATCAGAATGAGTAGTGTTTATTACATTGCTCCTCAGCAATAAAACTCACATGTTTAGTTCATCGTCAGTATATATGTTTAGAAATTAGTCTGTGTAAATAAAATACTTTGGCCTTCATCTAAATCATTAAATAATTTACATAAAGAGGTGTTATTAGGTCATGAAATAACTTAAAATGATTGGTAATGCCCCACCCACAGCCATGACCCAGAAACACCATCTAAAACAAAAGTGCCCCTCTTTGACCATTTGAAATGTTGGGAGGTATGTTGCTATATAATAACTTCTTGTACTGAAGTGAAAAAGCCTTGCAAAATATGAACATTTCATAATAGGGATTTACTGTCCTTCCTTCAGTGTAAGTATGCAAATCTCCCATTATCTCCATATCCATGAATTTCCAAGAACAAACACGAAATAGGGATCTATTTCACAATAAAACTGATCTATTTCCAACAGGTGTCTCACATTTTCAGTAAATCAGAATTCTGTGCCCTTCCCTGCCTTTCATTCTCGCTCGTGATTTTTGGGCAAGAAATAAGATAAAGTACAATAGGGTTACAGGGAACAGATACATCAATAGGATGCAGAGACGTGACTAGCTCCAGCTAGAGATGCCTAGCTAGAGGTAGACTTGAGTTCAGCTCCAACAAGACATATCAACAGTACATGTAAAATGATCTCTTTACTTCTGTTTAACCCACTAGACACTAGAGATGTCTCCCAACTCTTTGTATCTCGATGAGTTATAGACATCTACAGCATCTATACATGAACAGCATTCCATGAATGTGCAAGACAACTTCTCATCCAGGAACTGGGTGCGCATTGATCAGTGAGTGCACCAGCTCGCCAATTCTAGAAGGAAGGTGTCAGGGAGTCTGGGAAGGAACAAATGTGGGAAGGGAGGCGGCTTTACTTTACATGCGATCACTGTAGTTAAGCTCTAACAGCAGCGAGCAAATGGGTGACATCACCATTGAAATCTTTATACCTATAGAAAACTAAAACCAGTGAGAATTTTTTCCTAACACTTTTTTGTAAATGGTATTGCAGTAACTGTGACATGAAGACTTAATTGTAGTGACAATCCCCCTTTAAACAGCAATGAGCATGTGATGGTTACCGTATTGGCACATATGTTCCCCTGGAGCAGACCTCCAGATTAAAACCTTTTTGTATGCCAGAAAGGTATCCATTGCATTGCAATTCGTTGGATACCTCTCTGTAACTCCAAGGGTTAAACCACAGATGCACTGTGGGCCCTGTCGCCCTAATAGGAAAGCAGAACAAGGGTCTGAAAGAAGGTTCCAAATGTTCGCCCACTGTAGCTTTTATGCGTCATGCAGACAGATCAGTGTCAGTTTGGAAGCTTGACACAGTAGGTCTATGGGAGATGCACATGCCATGCTGGGGGACACGCACTAAGGTTCAATGCTGTGGTGATGCATACCTCCCAACATTTCAAATGCCGAAAGAGGGACACGTGTTTTAGACAATGTTGCTGGGGGTGTGGCTGGTGGGCAGGGCATTGCCCAGAATTTTTAGGTTATTTCATGACAAATATTTGTGTAACTGAATAAATGATAATTTAGAACAAGCCCAAAGGATTCTATTTACGCAAATTAATTTAAAATCACATATACTGAGTTTTATTGCTGTGGGGCAATGTAATATACTTAAATACACCCCACACAGTCTGATCTCCTAAATACGGGGACACCAGGGTGATACACTTATATACACACCACACAGTCTGATCTCCTAAACACAGGGACACCAGGGTGATACACTTATATACACACCACACAGTCTGATCTCCTAAACACAGGGACACCAGGGTGATACACTTATATACATACCACACAGTCTGATCTCCTAAACACAGGGACACCAGGGTTATACACTTATATACACACCGCACAGTCTGATCTCTTAAACACAGGGATACCAGGGTGATACACTTATATACATACCACACAGTCTGATCTCCTGAACACGGGGACACCAGGGTGATACACTTATATACATACCACACAGTCTGATCTCCTGAACACGGGGATACCAGGGTGATACACTTATATACATACCACACAGTCTGATCTCCTAAACACGGGGACACCAGGGTGATACACTTATATACACACCGCACAGTCTGATCTCCTAAACACAGGGACACCAGGGTGATACACTTATATACATACCACACAGTCTGATCTTTTAAACATGGGGACACCAGGGTGATACACTTATATACATACCACACAGTCTGATCTCCTAAACACAGGGACACCAGGGTGATACACTTTTATACACACAACACAGTCTGATCTCCTAAACACAGGGACACCAGGGTGATACACTTAGTTACACACCACACAGTATGATCTCCTGAACACAGGGACACCAGGGTGATACACTTATATACACACCACACAGTCTGATCTCCTAAACACGGGGACACCAGGGTGATACACTTATATAAACACACCATACAGTCTGATCTCCTAAACACAGGGACACCAGGGTGATACACTGATATACACATCACGCAGTCTGATCTCCTGAACACGGGGACGCCAGGGTGATACACTTATATACACACCACGCAGTCTGATATCCTAAACACGGGGACACCAGGGTGATACACTTAGTTACACACCACACAGTATGATCTCCTGAACACAGGGACACCAGGGTGATACACTTATATACACACCACACAGTCTGATCTCCTAAACACGGGGACACCAGGGTGATACACTTATATAAACACACCATACAGTCTGATCTCCTAAACACAGGGACACCAGGGTGATACACTGATATACACATCACGCAGTCTGATCTCCTGAACACGGGGACACCAGGGTGATACACTTATATACACACCACGCAGTCTGATATCCTAAACACGGGGACACCAGGGTGATACACTTATATACACACCACGCAGTCTGATCTCCTAAACACGGGGACACCAGGGTGATACACTGATATACACACCACGCAGTCTGATCTCCTAAACACAGGGACACCAAGATGATACAATTATCTAAACACCACACCGTCTGATCTCCTGAACAAAGGGACACCAGGGTGGGACAGAGGGATTTGGGTCTCAAAAATGGACTCTGGGGATATATATCTCCTTTTGACCTACTCTAAATCCTTTCTACTCTAACTGTGTTTGATATGGGAGATCTGCCTATCCTTCAACCCTATGAGTGCCAGAGAGGAATCCAATGCTTTGCAAAGCAAAGCATTGTATTAATTTCTGGCATCAAAAGGGTTAGGTGTTAGAGATAAGCAACGTATGGTTAAGTAGCTTCACATTTTGCTCATTTATAAGTGTAGTTGCATTATAATTATTAAGTATGTTGCATTGGAATCGATCCCCCTTTAACCCCTTGAATGCTAGAGATGAATGCAATGCACATTACATTTATATCTAGCATCCAATGCACATTACATTCATATCTAGCATCCAAGGGGTTAAAAGAGATTGATTCCGGGGGCGTGGCCTGGCAGCCATACTGGATGGTCGCATTCTCTTGTTGTTCTGTGCCTTCACCTGACAATCTGCGACCATCTAGCTTTCTACCTGTATTCTCTGCCTCACTGGTGTGCGAATCTCTCTCCCCTGCATCCTGTGCTTCCAGTCATTACCTTTGGAGAGTCTTTCCTAGCTTTGACGGCCTCTCCGGACTGGCGATGGTCTAGGCCGCATAGCCGCGGTGACGGGCCTGTGCTCTTCTGTGCCCTCCTCAATGGACTTCTATGCCACTGGGATATCAGTTGGGAGACCCTTCCTACTACTGCAATAGAGGTGGTGCAACGGGAGGCACCTGGTCGTGGCGGGGCCTGCTGATACTATTTTGGCTTTACCTACATAGCAGTCCGTGTTACAGCAGGTATTGCCGCATCACTGACACGGAGGGCGGTTGTTCCAGCATCCCTCGACTACTACTCTACAGCTCCTATTGGGCTCTGCCTGCTCGTGGATTCTACCATCAAGGCATCATTAACAAACCTGTTGGTGACCCCTGGCTTGGCTAGAGACTGGAGAGCCACTGATTGTAGCCACTGTACCTGCTCTCTTTTGGGTGTCTTGCTGCCCTTCCGAGGCTTGTCATCATACTCTGTACCGTGGAGATCTAGCCCTGCCAGCCAAGCCAAGGCCCACTCTCCAGCCTCCCTCTGTTCCCCCTTTTTAGCTCTCCACCCATTTGTTGTTTTTGTCCCAGTACCATATTCCCTCCATTAGGCTTTTTTTCTCTTTTTTTTCACTACTGTTCACTACTTATTCTCTCTGGGATACATTCAGTCTGGGAATCTATACCGCTCATAAAGGACGGTTCCATATACCTACATTTACTCATCCCCTTATTTGTTCTTTTCCTATATTTGTGCCCCACATCTGCCCCGTGTATAATTGAAGACCTGTGGTATATCCTCTTGACTTCAGGTCCTGTTCTACTGCAATCTGTGCTTCTGGATATAGACGGAGCCCAGGCATTGTCCCCCTCTAACCCTCTGTATACGCACAGTGGATGTAGCTGGAGAGCCTACCTTTGCTTAATTTAGTCAGATTCTGTCCTGCTGCGGAGTACACCTGGCACTGTACTGTGAACCCACCATTTTTTATCTCTGCCAGAGTAAACCACCTGTGTCCCTGTTGGGCATATACAAAAGTAATGTTCCTGTCTTGAATCCCCCCAGCCTCCTTCTCCAACTGTAATACCCATCGCTGTTTTGTCTGATACACTGCACACTTATTTAGCTTTACGGCTGTCATGATGGAACGTTTTGTTCAGTACCGGATACTAAACCGGACGCACTCCAGTCTTCAATTCATTCTATCCTAGGTGAAGTAAAGACTCATGGTGAGCAGATCGCAGGTCTTATACAACGTGCAGGTGATTGCGAGACACTAGTGGATGATCTCCGTGTTACTATTCACAACTTGGAGGCTAAGGCTACTGCTCTTACAGATAAAATTGATGATCTCGAAAAACGCAGTAGTTGAAACAATCTTCGCATCATTGGTCTACCTGAGACGCTTCGAGACAAGGATCTGACACATTTTCTGAGCACAGAACTACCAATACTTTCGAAAATGGAGGAGTATAGTGTCCCATCCTTCATCGAAAGGGCTCATTGTCTGGGACAAGCTACCCAGTCAGAGGGAGGTCGCCCTCGGCCAGCCATTTTCAAACTCTTGCATTACGAGGATCGGCAACGACTGCTCTTTGCCTATAGAAAAATAGGCAGAGTCGAATATCTCAACTCTCAACTCATACTAGTTCAGGACTTTTCAGCCAAGGTTTGCGCACAACGGCGTGGTTTCTCGGAACTCTGCAGCAAACTTTTCAAGAACAACATCAAATTTGCTCTGTTGTACCCTGCACGCCTTAAGGTTCTGGATGGATCGTCTACCCACTGGTTTGATTCACCTGCAGAGGTTTGAAATTTCTACGAGAGTTTGTCACCAAGTATTAGTGAAAGGAGAACTGGGGGTCATTACTAATTCTGTCACCCTCCTCTTAATCAGTCCATGGCTCTGAGTCCCTCTGAACATATGGAACTTGCCCTGAGGAATCCGGTCTACATGCAGAGGCCTCCTATGTCTTATTTAGCCTCTTCCATGGTCACTCTCCTTGGGTCATCCGAATGGGCATCTGGCCCTTGTGTATCCTGGTGGACATACCTGCTGCTTTCATGGACATGTCTGGGATGGTTCACTGATATCCAGGTCCTCTCATCGTATCTAGCAGGAGTCGTCTGAGTGACTGATTACTTTAACCCTGTACCACATCTCCTACGCCTGGATCTTCACACTACATAAACTCCTTTTATTGGTTTATTTGCCAGTCTTAATGCTGTTTCATTGTGTGTCCCCCCTTTTTTTTTTTTTTTAATTGCAACCCCCGTTTTCTTCCTTCCAGGTTCTAGGGTGATGTTCTCTGTCAGTCTTTTCCCCTAGACCAGTTATAATTTTACCCCGGGTCCTGCCTGGTTTGTCGGGGGATCAGACCGATAGGGATTTATATATGCTACCAGAGATTTGATGCCTGGAGATGATGATGGAATGGGTCTTCTTTAGGGCAGTTCTGTAGCAAGCTGAGGTTAATGGGTGGGGGATAACTTTGGGGGTGGATTGGGGTTCGGTGGTACCCTCGTGGGGCCCTTTTGGGCTTCCTCTCTCCTTCACTTCAGTGATGGGGGGGCATCTTACTCAATTAGCTGGACTGTTACTGAAGTCTTTCTTACTCCATTGATGACGATTCTACCGTTCATCCCTTATACTTGAAATTTTTGCATTGCCTATACTTCTGTTTGTTTTCTAATTTAATTGTTATTCAATTGTTAATCATTGTGCTTGCCCTGGCTGTTATTGCTGGCTCTCATTGTCTTTCTTACAGATTGTGAGACCCTCTTCTCTGTCTGGCTCTCCCCCTAATTCAGCTAAAGATTTATTCCGGGTCCTACCAGACTGCTTGGAGGTCAGTCAGATAGCGAATCTCTCTGCAGGGATGAAGTCTGTGTGTTTTGGGATTGGAGGGATAGTGATTGGTTGGGTTCTTCCTGCAGTGGTTATAAGTCCACTATTGTTGAGGGGTGGGAGTGTTTCCGGTTGTGAACTGGAGATGGACGGTATGGGCTTCTTTTTGCTATGGGTTGCATAAAATATCTTTTGAGAGAATGCAGTGCCATGGTGGAGATCAATTTGTGGTCTGTCTTGGTGCTGGGCTCCATGGTTAGCTATTATGCCACTATCGTTATCTTCGTTGCATTGCTCAATCTGGGAAGTGGTCCACAGGTTCATGAGAACTTATGTTCTTTAATATGTTACTAAGTGTTACTAAGTCCGTTATGGACTATGTTCTTTGTGTTGATGTTGTCTGTGTTTTTTGTTTTGTCGGTGCATGCCTCTAGGTGGTTTGATCTATGGTCATCCTGCCCCACTCCCCTTCTTCTTTGTCGAACTAGCGTCTCCTTGAGGGAGAGGTGTTGGTTCTATTCACTTATGTTCATCTTTTCTGGTTTCTCTGTCACTTGTTGCCTCCATAGCAGATTCTTACTGCCAAACTAGATCTACTCCTTATTCTCTCTGCTTCACCTCCTGGAATGTTGGGGGTGTGCATAGTCCCATTAAACACAAGCAAATTTTAGGCCATTTACGCCGGTTACACTTTCAAGTTGCCCTGCTGCAGGAAACTCATCTTACGGATGATAAACATGCTAAACTTCAAAGGGAATGGGTGGGGCATTGCATTGCTGCTTCCTATTACAGCAAAAAACGAGGATTGGCCATTTTTATTCATAAGTTTCTTTCTTTTGTGCCTTTACAGACTATTCGTGATCCGGAAGGACGTTTTTTGTGGTGCACTGTGAGATTGATCAAAAACCTTTTGTGATTTGTAATGTGTACGCCCCAATGATCCTACTTACTCTTTTTTCTCATCTCTCCTTCCACACACTCCCGGAAATGTTCTGCTAGGTGGGGATTTCAATATAATTTTAAAACAGCGTTTAGACAGAGGTGAGCGCCCTACCGTTTCCGAGACTTCTTCATTCAATCCCTTGCAATGTTTTCTAGATCAAGTCCCTCTTACTGACATTTGGCACCATCTTCATCCTACAGACTGACAGTATAGCTATTTCTCTCATCCCCATGGTACTTTACAAGACTAGACTATTTCCTAGGTTCAGCGACTATTCTTCCTTTGGTCACTGACTGTCAAATTCACGACATTCTTATCTTGGATCATGCTCCTGTCACACTACATCTATCCTTCCCCCCTCCTGTGCATTCCTCCTTTTACTGGCGTATGCCCTCTTTTCTAATTCAGTCCCCTGTATTTTGTACTAGTTTACGGAATGCGTGGCTTGCGTTTAAATCTGATAATGCTCTTCATTCTTCTGAACCCATTCGGTTTTGGCCAGCAGCTAAAGCTGTTTTGACTGGTCATATTATTTCCTATGCTACTAAGCTACGGAAGGAGACGGCGACCAAACTTTCACAGCTGCAATGCACGCTTACCACCCGTTACTCTGCCTATCTTGCTGTAGACTCAGCTCTGAACCATTCTAAGTATCTAGATGCCAAAAAGGCGTATGAAACGGTGTTATCCATGGCTGTGCAATTTCAACTGTCTAAACGTTCAGTGCATTTCTATCGTAATGCTAATTTACAAGGTATTTTGCTAGCTCACCTAACCAAGCTTACATGTGGCCCCAATCTTATTAATTCCATACAACTGCAAAACTTGACGGTCACTACAGACCCGACGAATATCAATGCGGCTTTTGTTGAGTACTTTTCTAATCACTATGGTCCTGAACCAGACGATTCTTCTGCCCTGTTTGAGTTTTTGCGGCATCTGTCTTTACCCACGCTTACACATGATCAGCGCTCACTTTTGGAGGCACCCATCACTGCAGACGAATTAGAGCTTGTGCTTAAATCCTTACATAATGCCAAATCTCCAGGACCGGATGGTCTTCCTGCTGAGTTCTATAAAATATTGCGGGAGGACATTTCTCCCACATTGTTATCTCTTTATAATACTATATTCGATTTGCATGTCATGCCCTCCTTTTTCACCCTTGCTAGAATTATCCTACTGCCTAAGCCTGGAAAGGATCCTACCCGAGTTGAATCCTATCGACCGATATCACTTTTGAATACGGATTATAAGATCCTCAGCAAGATTATGCGAATAGACTCAATCAATTACTGCCCCGGCTCATTACACCAGAACAGACGGGCTTTATTCCAGGTTGGTACTCAGTGACTAGAATTTGTTCTGCAATAGCAGGCCTTTTTAAATACTCGAACTTCCCTTGTAACAATAATATACTTATAAACCTTGACGCCAGAAAGGCTTTTGACAAAATTCTTTGGCCTTATCTATTCCGGTTTTTGGAAATCCAGGGCTTTGGCCCTCTATTCCATGCTCTAATTGGACAGTTTTATACTAAACCTCAAGCCACAATTTCCTCTAATTCTATCAATTCCTCCCTTTTTCAACTTCTCAGGGGTACTAGACAGGGTTGCCCCCTCTCTCCACTTCTTTTCAATCTTGCACTGGATCCTCTTCTTTGTACATTATTAACATTACAGTATTTTCAGGGTATTAGAGTAGAAGCTGTGGAAAACAAACTTGCTGCATTTGTGGACGATCTGTTGTTATTTATCCGTAACCCACACTCTGCTCTTCCTTCCATTATGCAGGTATTTGAGGACTTCTTCAAGGTGGCGGGGTTTAAGATCAGTTTTGGTAAGTCTGAGGCAATTTGGCTTTCCCCGCAACCTCCTCCTCCCCTGCCATTTTCTTGCCCCTTACAATGGTCCATGCATCATCTTTCTGGGTATTCTTTTACCTAGGGATAGCTCTACGCTTCACCTGACCAATTTTGGCACTTGCTGACCAAATTGACTACCGACTTTCTTGCTTGGAAGGCTTTACCTCTCACATTTATTGGTCATGTTAATTTAATTAAAATGATAGTCTTTTCACACATCTTATATTTACTATATATGCTCCCATTATATCTCTCAGCACTGGACATTCAGTCACTTAATCGCCGCTTTCAAGGATTCATCTGGGGTGGCAAACGCCCCAGGCTGAGTTTAGCCAAATTGACTCAGCCTAAATGGACTGGGGGGGTTTAATTTTCCGCATTTACTGTTCTATAATGTAGCATGCTTACTTCGGTATGCGAAGGACTGACTGGATGGCACCACGGTTTATACTGACTCTGATAAAGACCAGTGTTTTTGTCTGAAACTTATCCTCCCTTATATTCTCCAGTGGGAGGGGGAATACTTTGTCATCGAATTACTCTTGAACTACAACTCTGACAGAATTGAAATAACACTCTCCAAAGTCCAAATACTATGATGATTAATTAGAGCTGCTTTTATTATTAAACATTACTATCCCTTTAATTGCAAGATCTGTGATTCAGCCTGGGTTTTTATCATATATTGTGGGTTTATTTTCCAAGTAATTGCAAGCTCGTTGATTCAGCCTATATCTTTAGCATGCTTTCTTCTGTGTAATTTATTGGAGACCTATTTAGCATTCTTTGGGTTAAAAATCCCATTTAACCCTTTGAGCACTCAAAGGGTTAATCAATGGGAACATGTATTTGTCCCCTATGGTTCAGATTGTTTGCCCCAGAAGTACTCCACTTTTCTTTTGAACATGCTGCCTTATCAGTGTCTTCCCCTCCCCCATGACCAAGACACAGTCAAAGCAACTTCAAAGACAAACTCCCTACCAGTAATCTGTATGCCAACATTCATGTTTATGTGATCTGACACTGACTAGGATTGTGTAAATCGACAGGGTTTCATGTTAGCACTAAACCAGGTGAACAGCTAAAGTCCTGTAACTGGCTTTATTTCTTTACTGTAAAGATTAACTATTTAAATAAAGCACTGGTCACATTAAACCACGCTCTGTTTGTTGCACTGTCATGTTTTCAATTAAATGGAATACAAGGAGCTGGGGAATAATTAATCAAACTCCACATTTTTCACTGAAAGAAATCAATAATCAATATCATGTGAACAATGTCTCAATTAACTGCTTCAGATTTAGATACATATCCCAGAGGGCCTCTGATCTCATAAGTAGGTAGCACTACAGAAAAGATACACTTAGTAAACATAATATAAAGGAAGGCTATAAGAGTAAGTGGCACTGAATATGGCTGATGTACTATGAAAAAATTAGGTAAATCTAGGATAAATCAAGCACACCATAGAGAACAAATAACATTTCCATTCATATAAATGGGGTTATTAATTGCTTAACAATTTCAGTGCCAGCGCATCCCTCTCTAACACGCAAAGGGTTAAATGCTAGAGAGGCCTACAGTGTACTGCGTAAGCTTCACAAAGCATTGGAGACTTTTCTAGCATTCAAGGAGTTTAAAGCCCTATTTACATACCTGGGAACTTTCAAAATGAGCTGACCCTCAGATTGTGTAAATATTAACCCTTAAATTTCCCACAATATAGATTATCCGCGATATATCCCTCATTGCTGTAATCGAGAGTCACTCCATTCAGCATTCACAGAGACATTAATAGACAACAGCTTACGGATATCACTTCATGAACACACACAAATCAAGCAGGACTTCTCCCTCTACCTTTCTGGTACAAGTGGCACCAATTTAGAGACTAAAGAAGCAGTTACCTCGAGCAGAATATATAACAGGGAGCACTGAACTCTCTCACCCTGAGATTTTGGCTCTTCACCCTGAGACCCTGAGATTTGGGCCAAAACCCTGTGTCTCAGGGTCAAACCCTGAGAGTTCCCAGGTATGCCCATTTAAATCTATTTTGTGGATGGAAAGTAGATGAACTGTTATTCATTTTATATTGTTATTTATTGTTATTTATTTCTTATGCTGCATTTGATTTTCTCCAGAATTGCTCCAGTTCTTCCTCATACAGCAGCCTCAATGTGATTTACCTAGGTATGTGTCCTTCATACACCACTTAGCGTGTCTGTTTACATTTTCTTTCATTAGGAAATATGTCTATAGCCAATAACTCAGAATCAGAGCCTCTTAAACAGGACTGAAGAAGAAACATGGATACATTTTTGTGAGATTTTTGATTTAGATAGTTTAAACCTATTATATTTTATGAGGAGTGGGGAGGTATGAACTGAAGACACATTTCAATGGAGTAAATTTCAATCAGTAAATACTGGTAGCTCTGTATATATATATATATATATATATATATATATATATATATATATATATATATATATATATATACATACATATATATATATATATATATATATATATATATACACACACACACACACACACAAGAGACGTTCAATTCTGAACAGAACAAAAAGAGACTGAAAAACGTGCGCATGGATTCGCCAGCAAAGGTCTATGACATCACTGAAAGACTAATGTGCCTAAAATGTAAATGAGCAGGCCACACACCAAGAAGACATGATGGTAGATGGACCAATCAAATTTTGGAATCGATTCCATTTGATACTAAACCCCAAAGAATAAGACCAAAGACAAGTTGGGTAGAGGAATTTACCAAATGTGTTGGTACACAGTGGGGGAAAAAGAGCACGACTGACATTTTTGGAAACTTGCTTCATCCTGCAGTGGATTGACAACAGCTGATGAGACTGACATATATATATATATATATATATATATATATATATATATATACAAATATAAGTCTTTGATGTGCACATGAAGAACAGATGTGTAGTTTATTCCATCAACGTTTCGGCCGTGCTTTGGACCTTCACTGCATCTTGACAAAGGCCCAAAGCAGGGCGAAACGTGGATGGAATAAACTACACATCTGTTCTTCACTGCAAAAAGACCTGTGAGTGCTTTCTTCATTTGATATATATATATATATATATATATATATATATATATATATATATATATACTTTCTCACCCTCCCCAGTATGACTCCTCTGTGAAAGATTTCTGTTGAAAATATGCTCCCTCCCTTATTCCTATCTGTCTGTATTCTATTTATTCTGTTTCTATGTGATTAGCTCCTATTAAGTAAAAGCTACAATAATGTTTTAATTATATATGTCATCACTTACATTTTCAGACTTTACATTTCAGAAAATTAAATAGAAACTAAGTTTTTTCTTATCTTTTTGTTTAAAGACTGTATTCTTATTGAAAGAATAATATCACCAAAATAAGATGTAATCATCTTAACCCCTTAACATCCGGTGACATGTCAAGACCATCACCGGTATCCTTAGCCAAAGAACCGACAACGGTCCTGGCATGTCACGCATTTTGTGCTCATATCGCTCATGCAGGAGTACTGTGAGCACTAGCGGGTTCTGAAATCGACCACTCCAAGAATGGAGCGAGCGGTCTCCCTGGTAGGTGTGCTGACACATGTGATCAAACATATGCGCAGGTGCGCTGACCAACTTCAAATCAGTCCTTAAGGGGAATCCAGTCCACGGACCGCTGTTACCTTTAATTTCTTTTGTTTAGCAGAATTACAATATTGAGGATGTTATTGGTTGTACTTCTTTTTACAGTACATCAGTAATGCAAAGTAGAAGGGGGATCACAGGAATATTATTCTCAGCTCACACTGAAAATGCAAGAGACTGGTAGAGTAACAATGATACTTTTATTGGCTGAGTGACTCAGTCACCAATGAAGGTGTCACTTTTATTCTACCACTCTCTTGCTTTTTCTATGACTAACATGGTAACACCTTTGACCTGTACATTGGAAATGATCAGCCAGAGCAGTTTTTATGAAAGTCTTTTTTAACTACCAAACTTTTCTAGCTTACTTATGATCAAAGCTAATGAGATGAAAATGTCTATACTAAGAGTTAGTCTTATTAAAGAAACAACACCTCCTTAGAATACCACCTACGAATTGTGTCCTTGTGTCTAGAAGGGTGTGGCAATGCATTGATTTGCCATGCACAGCAAACTCCTTTTGGTCCTTAAAGGGTTAAGTAGGATAATGCACTATGGGTTAGATTCTATTACAAGTGCTAATTTTATCTCAGCTTTTATCTCCACTTTCCTCCATAGACTTAAATAGGAAAATGTTTGATAAAACGAGTGTTAACATTTAGCACCTGCCATAGAATCTGGCCCTATATCTGCTTCAGTTTTAAAAAAATTGCTGGTACCTGTCATGGCTGCCTCCATGGGCATGTGTTTCTATTAGGAGGTGTCAAGTGTCCTCTAAAACAGCCTCTTTAAAGCTGAACTATCTTGCACACATAATTTCCCCCCAATTTAATTGTTAGTATATTGATAATCATGAAAACGTCGACTTCCATATTGTGAAAGACATTTAGAGCTACATTAATATGGCATTTACACTCAGGGTTGTATGCAGAGAGATAAAACGGAGAAATTCAGCACCATACGGAACAGATACAAATTTGCACTATGCTGGAGACCTTACTGCCATTCAAGGGGTTAAAAGCTTAATATAAATTAATGGAAATTTGTCTCCTAGGATGCAGCTGGACTGCCTCAGAACTGCACCACCTTTGTGTTTGTGTATATATCCCTGAGTTTGTAGCAATATTTCTCTTTAACCAGAGGGGTATCCAAAGCATTGCTTCACAGTGCATTGGATACCGGTTAAAACAACACAAAAACAAAGAACATTCTCTATAAGTACAACTAAGAAATGTTTTTAGCCCTGTAACTGTGGTTATTTTACAACGATTCCCTTATGGCAGTGAGTGATTCACTGTTTTACACACACACTGATGAGTCACTTGCCCTTCCCAAGCGTTAATCGTGGAGTTCTGAGTACATATCCAAAAAAATAAAACTACAGGGACATTAACATTTTAAGGATGAGTGGTGTGCTCTCCTGAATGCATTGCATATCTTTCTTGCCCTTAAAGAGTTAAAGGGATAGTACTACTTAAAAATTACTTATCCCTATGTTGTAGCCCTTAAAAAAAAGAAGAAAAATGCGCCTAGCGGCATCTCTCAAACCCTTATGGTTTGAGAGATAACCGCTTACAAAGTTCTCCCCTGCCTGACGTCAGCGTTCTAGCTGACAGCAGGGAAATCCTCTCCTGGGATCAGCCAGTGGCTCTGCAGCAGTGCCGAGATCGAGTTAATGAAAAAGAAATACTTCACTTACAGTGGGGCAAAAAAGTATTTAGTCAGCCACCAATTGTGCAAGTTCTCCCACTTAAAAAGCGGAGAGAGGCCTGTAATTTTCATCATAAGTACACTTCAACTATGAGAGACAGAATGAGATAAAAAAATCCATAAAATCACATTGTCTGATTTTTAAAGAATTTATTTGCAAATTATGGTGGAAAATAAGTATTTGGTCAATAACAAAAGTTCATATCAATACTTTGTTATATACCCTTTGTTGGCAATGACAGAGGTCAAACATTTTCTGTAAGTCTTCACAAGGTTTTCACACACTGTTGCTGGTATTTTGGACCATTCCTCCATGCAGATCTCCTCTAGAGCAGTGATGTTTTGGGGCTGTCGCTGGGCAACACGGACTTTCAACTCCCTCCAAAGGTTTTCTATGGGGTTGAGATCTGGAGACTGGCTAGGCCACTCCAGGACCTTGAAATGCTTCTTACGAAGCCACTCCTTCGTTGCCCGGGCAGTGTGTTTGGGATCATTGTCATGCTGAAAGACCCAGCCACGTCCTCTTCAATGCCCTTGCTGATGGAAGGAGGTTTTCACTCAAAATCTCACGATACATGGCCACATTCATTCTTTCCTTTACAATGATCAGTCATCCTGGTCCCTTTGCAGAAAAACAGCCCCAAAGCATGATGTTTCCACCCCCATGCTTCACCGTAGGTATGGTGTTCTTTGGATGCAACTCAGCATTCTTTCTCCTCCAAACACGACGAGTTGAGTTTTTACCAAAAAGTTCTACTTTGGTTTCATCTGACCATATGACCATATCATCCAAATGCTCTCTAGCAAACTTCAGACGGGCCCGGACATGTACTGGCTTAAGCAGGGGGACACGTCTGGCACTGCATGATTTGACTCCCTGGCGGCGTAGTGTGTTACTGATGGTAGCCTTTGTTACTTTGGTCCCAGCTCTCTGCAGATCATTCACTAGGTCCCCCCGTGCGGTTCTGGGATTTTTGCTCACCGTTCTTGTGATCATTTTGACACCACGGGGTGAGACCTTGTGTGGAGCCCCAGACAGAGGGAGATTATCAGTGGTCTTGTATGTCTTCCATTTTCGAATAATTGCTCCCACAGTTGATTTCTTCACACCAAGCTGCTTGCCTATTGCAGATTCAGTCTTCCCAGCCTGGTGCAGGTCTACCATTTTGTTTCTGCTGTCCTTCGACAGCTCTTTGGTCTTGGCCATAGTGGAGTTTGGAGTGTGACTGTTTGAGGTTGTGGACAGGTGTCTTTTATACTGATAACAAATTCAAACAGGTGCCATTAATACAGGTAACAGAGGAGACTCTTAAAGAAGAAGTTACAGGTCTGTGAGAGCCAGAAATCTTGCATGTTTGTAGATGACCAAATACTTATTTTACCGAGGAATTTATCAATGAATTCATTAGAAATCCTACAATGTGATTTCCTGTATTCTTTCCCCCCATTCTGTCTCTCATAGTTGAAGTGTACCTATGATGAAAATTACAGGCCTCTCTCATCTTTTTAAGTGGGAGAACTTGCACAATTGGTGGTTGACTAAATACTTTTTTGCCCCACTGTAAAAGGTCTTCTACGTGTGCTTGGTTTGCTCCAACATTGCACCATTTTGCTTTAGTGCCTAAGCCTGACAGAGTTCTTTTTCTATGTGGTGAAGGGTTTGAATAATAGTATGGCAGATAATTAACATCTTCAATAATATGAAACGAGGGATAGTGATTAATCATCCAAAGACACATTCAAATCAATCCACTCCTCATTGTATTAAATACTGCAGTCTGACTTTTCAATTGATTTACAATAAATGTAGAACAAAGTGTTTTATGTGAAGACAAAAGAACAATATAGCACATGCAGTTATTCATATTCAAATGAACATAAACCACATAATCAAAATATTTCCTATTTCTAACAGCTTGCAACAATCTATATTAGGTTAATTAGAGTCAGTATGTGTTACTGGTCTCTGTTGCAATTTTTGTATGTTATTTCAGATATTAAACAATAACCAGTGATCATTCTTCTGTTCTTCCCGGAAAGTAATTAGTTCTACTGTAAAGTTTTGAATTACTGGGCACTTGAACATTATGGTCTTAGAGCTCTGTCTGCCATACAGTTGCCTTTGCAATACAAATACAATGCAGATATAAGAAATTTAGTTGTTTAACACTGTGCGTTTTTGAAACGTCACCACCCTAATTTCAAAGTATTAAACTGAACAACTGGCCAGAATTCAGCAAGCAGTGGAAACGCAGAGTATTGGTTTGCACGATAATCAACAGATATCTTTGGGTATTTATCAGTGTTTCGTGTATACACAACAGGGAAATACAAGTAAAAACGGTATAACTCCAATCCAACAATACATGCAGACATGCATACAGTTATCCACTCCCTTATATTGCTGCTGGTGGATGGAAATGGAATATCTACTTGGCACTTGAAAAATGATGAATGATAGAACCCTTGACATATTCAGGCCATTGAAGAATCAACAAATGGCCAATACTCTGATTTCCTTGTACCTTCAGGCATTCACTGCTTGATGAATTCCCCTTATAGCTAGGAAGAAAGACATGATAACAAACAGATTGCAATATCTCAGAGCCACTACATAATGGTACAATATGGCTGCATAGATTCCACAGATATAACCCCAAAATGTTTTTAAAGATGCACTTGAAATAGAAGCTTAATAGTTCCAAAGAAATACCTTGCACCTGCACCCCTAGATTACAAAGAATCACCTTGCTCCTGCACACCTAGGTTACAAAGAATCACCTTGCTCCTGCACACCTAGATTACAAAGAATCACCTTGAATCACCTTGCATCTGAACACCTAGATTACAAGAATCACCTTGCACCTGCACACCTAGATTACAAAAAATCACCTTGCATCTGAACACATAGATTACAAAGAATCACCTTGCATCACCTTGCATCTGAACACATAGATTACAAAGAATCACTTTGCACCTGCACACCTAGATTACAAAGAATCACCTTGCACCCCTAGATTACAATGAATCAACTTGCACCTGAACACCTAGATTACAAGGAATCGCCTTGCACCTGAACACCTAGATTATAAGAATCACCATGTACCTGCACTCCCTAGATTACAAAGAATAAACTTGCACCTGCACCAAAGAATCACCTTGCACCTGAACACCTAGATTATAAAGAATCCCTTTGCACTTGAACACCTAGATTACAAGAATCACTTTGCACCTGCACCCCTAGATTACAAGGAATCACCTTGCACCTGAACACCTAGATTACAAAGAATCACCTTGCACCTGCACCCCTATATTACAAAGAATCCCCTTGCACCTGCACCTGTATATTACAAAGAGTCACCTTGCACCTCCACCCCTCAATTACGAAGAATCACCTTGCACCTGCACCCCTAGATTACAAGGAATCACCTTGCACCTGAACACCTAGATTACAAAGAATCACCTTGCACCTGCACCCCTATATTACAAAGAATCCCCTTGCACCTGCACCTGTATATTACAAAGAGTCACCTTGCACCTCCACCCCTATATTACAAAGAATCACCTTGCACCTGCACCCCTAGATTATAAAGAATCACCTTGCACCTGCACCCCTAGATTACAAGGAAGCACATTACACCTGCGTCAGTAGATTATAAAGAATCACCTTGCACCTGCACCCCTAGATAACAAAGAATCACATTACACCTGCACCCCAGATTACAAAGAATCACCTTGCACCTGCACCCCTAGATTACAAGGAATCACCTTGCACCTGCACCACTCGCTTATAAAGAATCACCTTATACCTGCACCCCTAGATTACAAAGAATCACCTTGCACCTGAACATCTGGATTACAAAGAGTCACCTTGCAACTGCACCCCTATATTACAAAGAATCACCTTGTACCGGCACCCCTAGATTACAAACAATCACCTTGCACCTGCACACCTAGATTACAAGGAATCACCTTGCACCTGCACCACTAGCTTATAAAGAATCACCTTATACCTGCACCCCTAGATTACAAGGAAGCACATTACACCTGCGTCAGTAGATTATAAAGAATCACCTTGCACCTGCACCCCTAGATAACAAAGAATCACATTACACCTGCACCCCAGATTACAAAGAATCACCTTGCACCTGCACCCCTAGATTACAAGGAATCACCTTGCACCTGCACCACTCGCTTATAAAGAATCACCTTATACCTGCACCCCTAGATTACAAAGAATCACCTTGCACCTGCACCCTTAGATTACAAGGAATCACCTTGCACCTGAACATCTGGATTACAAAGAATCACCTTGCACCTGCACCCCTATATTACAAAGAATCACCGTGCACCTGCACCCCTAGATTACAAAGAATCACCTTGCACCTGCACCCCTAGATTACAAGGAATCACATTGCACCTGCACCCCTAGCTTATAAAGAATCACCTTATACCTGCACCCCTAGATTACAAGGAATCACCTTGCACCTGAACATCTGGATTACAAAGAATCACCTTGCACCTGCACCCCTAGATTATAAAGAAGCACCTTGCACCTGCACCCCTATATTACAAAGAATCACCTTGTACCGGCACCCCTAGATTACAAAGAGTCACCTTGCACCTGCACCCCTATATTACAAAGAATCACCTTGTACCTGCACCCCTAGATTATAAAGAATCACCTTGCCCCTGCACCCCTAGATTACAAGGAAGCACATTACACCTGCATCAGTAGATTATAAAGAATCACCTTGCACCTGCACCCCTAGATAACAAAGAATCACATTACACCTGCACCCCAGATTACAAAGAATCACCTTGCACCTGAACACCTAGATTTCAAAGAATCACATTGCATGTGCACCCCTAGATTATAAAGAATCACCTTGCACCTGCACCCCTATATTACAAAGAATCACCTTGCACCTGCACCCGTATATTACAAAGAAACACATTGCATGTGCATCCCTAGATTATAAAGAATCACCTTGCACCTGGACCCCTCGCTTATAAAGAATCACCTTATACCTGCACCCCTAGATTACAAGGAATCACCTTGCACCTGAACACCTAGATTACAAAGAATCACCTTGCACCTGCACCCCTCGATTACAAAGAATCACCTTGCACCTGCACCCCTAGATTACAAGGAGTCACTTTGCACCTGAACACCTAGATTACAAAGAATCACCTTGCACCTGCACCCCTAGATTACAAAGAATCACCTTGTACCTGCACCCCTAGATTATAAAGAATCACCTTGCACCTGCACCCCTAGATTATAAAGAATCACCTTATACCTGCACCCCTCGATTATAAAGAATCACCTTGCACCTGCACCCGTATATTACAAAGAATCACCTTGCACCTGCACCCCTAGATTATAAAGAATCACCTTGCACCTGCACCCCTAGATTACAAGGAAGCACATTACACCTGTGTCAGTAGATTATAAAGAGTCACCTTGCACCTGCACCCCTAGATAACAAAGAATCACATTACACCTGCACCCCAGATTACAAAGAATCACTGTGCACCTGCACCCCTAGATTATAAAGACTCACCTTGCACCTCCACCCCTATATTACAAAGAATCACCTTGCACCTGCACCCCTAGATTATAAAGAATCATCTTGCACCTGCACCCCTAGATAACAAAGAATCACATTACACCTGCACCCCAGATTACAAAGAATCACCTTGCACCTGCACCCCTAGATTACAAAGAATCACCTTGCACATGCACCCCTAGATTACAAAGAATCACCTTGCACCTGCACCCCTATATTACAAAGAATCACCTTGCACATGCACCCCTAGATTATAAAGAATCACCTTGCACATGCACCCCTATATTACAAAGAATCACCTTGCACCTGCACCCCTAGATTACAAAGAGTCACCTTGCACCTGCACCCCTATATTAAAAAGAATCACCTTGTACCTGCACCCCTAGATTATAAAGAATCACCATGCCCCTGCACCCCTAGATTACAAGGAAGCACATTACACCTGCGTCAGTAGATTATAAAGAATCACCTTGCACCTGCACCCCTAGATAACAAAGAATCACATTACACCTGCACCCCAGATTACAAAGAATCACCGTGCACCTGCACCCCTAGATTACAAAGAATCACCTTGCACCTGCACCCCTAGATTACAAGGAATCACATTGCACCTGCACCCCTAGCTTATAAAGAATCACCTTATACCTGCACCCCTAGATTACAAGGAATCACATTGCACCTGCACCCCTAGATTATAAAGACTCACCTTGCAGCTCCACCCCTATATTACAAAGAATCACCTTGCACCTGCACCCCTATATTATAAAGAATCACCTTGCACCTGCACCCCTAGATTACAAGGAATCACCTTGCACCTGAACACCTAGATTTCAAAGAATCACATTGCATGTGCACCCCTAGATTATAAAGAATCACCTTGCACCTGCACCCCTCGATTACAAAGAATCACCCTGCACCTGCACCCCTATATTACAAAGAATCACCTTGCACCTGCACCCCAAACTTATAAAGAATCACTTTATCCCTGCACCCCTCGATTACAAAGAATCACCTTGCACCTGCACCCGTATATTACAAAGAGTTACCTTGCACCTCCACCCCTATATTACAAAGAATCACCTTGCACCTGCACCCCTAGATTATAAAGAATCACCTTGCACCTGCACCCCTAGATTATAAAGAATCACCTTGCACCTGCACCCCTAGATTACAAGGAAGCACATTACACCTGCGTCAGTAGATTATAAAGAATCACCTTGCACCTGCACCCCTAGATTATAAAGAATCACCTTGCACCTGCACCCCTAGATAACAAAGAATCACATTGCATCTGCACCCCAGATTACAAAGAATCACCGTGCACCTGCACCCCTAGATTATAAAGACTCACCTTGCACCTCCACCCCTATATTACAAAGAATCACCTTGCACCTGCACCCCTAGATTATAAAGAATCATCTTGCACCTGCACCCCTAGATAACAAAGAATCACATTACACCTGCACCCCAGATTACAAAGAATCACCGTGCACCTGCACCCCTAGATTACAAAGAATCACCTTGCACCTGCACCCCTAGATTACAAGGAATCACATTGCACCTGCACCCCTAGCTTATAAAGAATCACCTTATACCTGCACCCCTAGATTACAAGGAATCACATTGCACCTGCACCCCTAGATTATAAAGACTCACCTTGCACCTCCACCCCTATATTACAAAGAATCACCTTGCACCTGCACCCCTATATTATAAAGAATCACCTTGCACCTGCACCCCTAGATTACAAGGAATCACCTTGCACCTGAACACCTAGATTTCAAAGAATCACATTGCATGTGCACCCCTAGATTATAAAGAATCACCTTGCACCTGCACCCCTCGATTACAAAGAATCACCCTGCACCTGCACCCCTATATTACAAAGAATCACCTTGCACCTGCACCCCAAACTTATAAAGAATCACTTTATACCTGCACCCCTCGATTACAAAGAATCGCCTTGCACCTGCACCCGTATATTACAAAGAGTTACCTTGCACCTCCACCCCTATATTACAAAGAATCACCTTGCACCTGCACCCCTAGATTATAAAGAATCACCTTGCACCTGCACCCCTAGATTATAAAGAATCACCTTGCACCTGCACCCCTAGATTACAAGGAAGCACATTACACCTGCGTCAGTAGATTATAAAGAATCACCTTGCACCTGCACCCCTAGATTATAAAGAATCACCTTGCACCTGCACCCCTAGATAACAAAGAATCACATTGCACCTGCACCCCAGATTACAAAGAATCACCGTGCACCTGCACCCCTAGATTATAAAGACTCACCTTGCACCTCCACCCCTATATTACAAAGAATCACCTTGCACCTGCACCCCTATATTACAAAGAATCATCTTGCACCTGCACCCCAAACTTATAAAGAATCACTTTATACCTGCACCCCTCGATTACAAAGAATCACCTTGCACCTGCACCCGTATATTACAAAGAGTTACCTTGCACCTCCACCCCTATATTACAAAGAATCACCTTGCACCTGCACCCCTAGATTATAAAGAATCACCTTGCACCTGCACCCCTAGATTACAAGGAAGCACATTACACCTGCGTCAGTAGATTATAAAGAATCACCTTGCACCTGCACCCCTAGATTACAAAGAATCACCTTGAACCTGCACCCCTAGATTACAAAGAATCACCTTGCACCTGCACCCCTAGATTATAAAGAATCACCTTGCACATGCACCCCTAGATTACAAAGAATCACCTTGCACCTGCACCCGTATATTACAAAGAATCACCTTGCACCTGCACCCCTAGATTATAAAGAATCACCTTGCACCTGCACCCCTATATTGCAAAGAATCACCTTGCACCTGCACCCCTAGATTATAAAGAATCACCTTGCACATGCACCCCTATATTACAAAGAATCACCTTGCACCTGCACCCCTAGATTACAAAGAGTCACCTTGCACCTGCACCCCTAGATTATAAAGAATCACCTTGTACCTGCACCCCTAGATTATAAAGAATCACCTTGCACCTGCACCCCTAGATTACAAAGAATCACCTTGTACCTGCACCCCTAGATTATAAAGAATCACCATGCCCCTGCACCCCTAGATTACAAGGAAGCACATTACACCTGCGTCAGTAGATTACAAGGAATCACATTGCACCTGAACCCCTAGATAACAAAGAATCACATTACACCTGCACCCCAGATTACAAAGAATCACCGTGCACCTGCACCCCTAGATTACAAAGAATCACCTTGCACCTGCACCACTAGATTACAAGGAATCACATTACACCTGCACCCCTAGATTATAAAGAATCACCTTATACCTGCACCCCTAGATTACAAGGAATCACATTGCACCTGCACCCCTAGTTTATAAAGAATCACCTTATACCTGCACCCCTAGATTACAAAGAATCACCTTATACCTGCACCCCTAGATTATAAGGAATGACCTGACATAGGCAAAATTCCAGAGAAACATAATGGAAACTGCTCCATCGAGTGGGTTGAGCCCCTTAATTGGAGAAGATGATGACTAAGGGGTGGAACGAGGAGAATACTTTTCAAACTAGTTAATGTTTATATGTGTGACTGACATCAGCCACATTTTTAATACTTTCAATGCTAAATTTAAAAAAAAAAAAAAAAGAAGAAGAAGGATTTCAACCTTTTTAACATTTTAAAGCTCCAAGGGGTGTTCAATGTATTGCTGTGCAATGCGTTGCACATCCCTATGGTCAATAAAGTGTTAAGTTATAAAAAAGCATCTGCAAATAAAATATACTACTTTGAGCCATGGTCTATACTTTGGGAAGAGCAAAAAATATTTTCTATTGTATATAATGCCATACCCCACCGCCACATGTTAAATGGAATTTTAGTCAATATGACTTGTCAAGCTGGCAGCAACAATGTCTCAAAGGAGACAGCAACAAAGCACATCTGCATAAGAAGATCCCCTGCTGCTTCCTTTCCTATGGTCACAAGCAGCTCAACTGCATAAAATGAATTTTAATAAATGTCGTCTATTATATGATGCGGGCAGACTTCAGAATGTATCAGTACAGGTCAGGGACCTGAGGCGAAATTGATGGGAAGGACATATCTGTAGAATTACCAAGCTTCTAAGCAAGATAAAGTTGACATTAATATGACACAGGGAGCAAGAAGAGCACAGAAGAAACTGCTGAAGAAGAAACATTTATGCTGATATTATGAGCTGTTGAAATAACAAATGAAACATACTGTAAGAGCTTTACCATTAAGCCCCGTTTAACTTCAAAGATACCAGACAGCTCTCAACATCCAATGGGTTAAACAGGGACATAATCAGTGATGAAACTCTTTCAGTAAGACAGATGTACTGATAAGAATTAGAGCAAATCTGAAACCAAAAACTGCGCCATGGAGGACAAATAAATATTACCAAAATGCCCACTGATTTAAAGGGCAGCATGAAACAATACATGTTGTAGGGCTTTTCCTGTTCAACAAAACAAACGTTTTACCATTGCGTCTTTTAAACATATTTAAAGCACAAACCTTGCATTTGTCTGACTGAGTTAGAGACGTTTAGCTGCTAGGTAGTGCTGTTGCTATGTCTATGGGAAAACTTGTCTCTGCAACTCTCAGTTTTTCCCAGGAAGAATAGCACCACCTGGCTGCAATAAGTCTTGATTTCAAAATTATCCGAGTATGCTGTATAATAACTTTTGACTGAAGCATATCCCAGTAGCAGTAGTATCCATTTTCTACTCAGCAGAAAAAGCCCTTCAATATTAATATTTTCATAGAAAAGGTTTGCTACCCCTTAAGCCTCTTTAATGATAGATAATTATCTGATGCATTACAAGCCACACTGAAATCAAAGGGAATAATTATGTGTCCCTTATGACACTGTTGGCTTGCCCCAGAATTGCTCCAATTCTAATTAGTATATCAGCCCCAGTATGTTTAATTTATTATAGGAGGGGTCAGTACTGATACAGTCTGTTTAACCCTTTGAGTACCAGATGGGTAAACGCAATGCACTGCAGCAATGGTTAACTTGCTGCAAGAAGCTCCGGTATTGCAGTGCTTGGAACACATCGGGCACCTCCTGCAATAAAGAATGGGGGAGCTATTTTCACAGAAACAACCAGAGTATTAGACAATAACTCACTCTATGGTTCTACATTATAAATATGTAAATGTTCAACATGTTTGTTTTTGATGAACCTGTAACGTACCAATTCCTTGCAAAGATATTTGTTTGTAGTGTACATACTTAGGGGTGTATAGCATAAGAAATATTTACTACAATGATAATCTGATCCTGATTTCTCTTTAGGCAAAGTACGCAACAGTCCTGGCCCATAATTGTGAGGGAGTGAGGAGCAGTTCCATGGAGTTAACTGGTTGTTTGCAAGACAAAAATTGTCTTCGCTTCCTTGAGAATTTTCATTACAAAGACAAAATCAAAGATATTGTTTATCATCAGAATTTGTAATCCTTTGAGTGCCACACAGCTCATTGCTCTGCAATGTTTTTCGCACCCCTCTGACACTCAAAGGGTTAAAGGCAATATTCATCAAGATCTTGTTACCATCATTTTTAATTCTTTATAACACCTTTTTAAAATGTGACGATTTTGCTTCTGAAAATATTGTCCTTCTTTACCACCAACTCATGAGCTGACAATTTTTTCATTATGATGACTTTCTCAACATCTCGCCTTAAAAGTATTGTCTCTCCCAGTCACCAATCAATGGTGAGTACAGGGTAGAGAGTAGAGGTTAGAGTCATGCAAGGAAGACGAATGTGACCCTAGAAGCTAGTTAGCCTTACCAAGGGGCACATGAGATGTAAATCCAGCCATGCTGATAATTGTGCTTCAGATCTGACAAAGGATAATTGCCCAAAACAGTCTTTTTTTCCCTCAGGGTCTGTAAATATTTTCTTTTGTCTATTTTAACACTGTCAAAACATATCAATGCACGTAAACATATTTTCATATTTTACTGATCTGTGTCTTATGATTATGACATACAAATGTTATTGAAATATCATGGTCTGCATTTAGGAAGCTAAAGTTGTGCAATATTGGAGCAAACCAAATGTGCCATGGTGGTGGTTGTGGTGGGGGGAGAGGTAAAATCTCCCTTTTGTTTAAAAGGGAATATGAATCCACTTAATACCACAAGGTTGCTTAAAGGGGAACATTCACATAAAAAAAACTTTTGTGCATAGGTGTTAATAAAACTAGATTAGTGTTGTTGTTGTTTTTTAATCTTACTCACCTACTAGTGGAGATATGAAGACTTCAAATCGGGCACTTCCGCATTCTGTGGCACCCTGTATGTGCCGCACAACGCCACAGGACTTCCCACCTCCCTCATAGTTTCCCCAGGGAATGCGTTCACGCTTCCCTTCGTAGTTGTATTTATGTGGGCTAACCTTACAGCAAGCTCCATTTACCATGCTACTGAGCTTGGTAGCAGTAAGCTCCGTTTACCACACTACTCAGCTTGGTAGCTTGGTAGCAGTAAGCTCCGTTTACCACACTACTCAGCTTGGTAGCTTGGTAGCAGTAAGCTCCGTTTACCATGCTACTGAGCTTGCAAGCTCAGTAGCATGGTAAATGGAGCTTGCTGTAACGTTAGGCCACATAAATACAACTACAAAGGGAAGCGTGAATGCCCCCCTTGGGCAGCTGGGAGGGAGGTGGGAAGCCTTGCAGCGCTGTGCGGCACATACAGGGTGCCACAAAACATGGATGTGCCCAATCTGAAGTCTTCATATCTCCAGTAGCAGGTGAAAAAAAACAAACAAAAAAACAAACAACAACAAACCTAATTTAGTTTTATTGATTAAAATCCATGCACAAAAGTTTTTTATGTGACTGTTCCCCTTTAATAATGAATTGGAGACATAGCTAGCATTCAGGGGGATAAAAACTAAGTCTTAAACCATTGGACTTTTTGGGAATATTTAATTTCCCCCTATGGGATGATTGGTTTGCTGCAGAACTGCTCATATTGTTTTCTGTATAATGTAGTAAATATTTTCAGCACTGCACATTTGAAATATAGATATCTGTACGCATAATAGGCGTCTTCACCTTGGAGATCTTCCAATCAATTATTTGGTAACTGAGGTCCATAGGAGGAGATTAAGTACCTTGTGGATGGTTAATAGCAGAGCTGACACTATGATTTAATGTAGCAATCCTAGCTGCTTGTCTGGTAAATAAATCTTGCTCAACCACAGTCAAACCAGGTGGCTTGAGAAGAGATGCTGTATTACTCAGTGTTTAAAGGAACACTAACAACAAAAATGTAATATGTTGATATAACAAAATATCATTATATAAAGCTAAGTATCACTTACTTACGTTAACATATGTAGAAAATAATTATTCATGTCACATCCCTAAAATATAATCTCTAACTTGCTTTTTAACACGTGTACATCATCAGAGATTGCTTAACTCTTTATCTTGAGAGATAAAAGATAAAAGTCTCTTAATTGTGGCCATCATCACTGAATTTCACACATAAGCTTGTGCCTTCCAATGGTATGTCCAAGTGGGGAGGACTAGCACAATTTGCCCCCATTAGCGATAAGACCGGTTGAGGATTCAATACCACTGGTCTCCATTTTCTGGAAGTAAGTGTGTATATCTATTATCTATTTACATCACCAATTTATACACCTTTCAACAATACATACTAGCGTTATCCTGTTTGCTGTTTCTTCTAATTGTGATTAGTACCCACTGCACTTGATTTAAAAAAAAAATGCTGTTATTTTATTTTAACCATTTACAGATAATTCTGGACAATCAATAGGAGACATGGAAACAACAGGAATGCCTCAAAAACAGATAATTTTTACAGAGATTAACATGAACTACACAGTATTTTAGTGTAAATACAGTATAACCCTAGCCCACTTTTAGGAGCTAGTGTTCCTTTAACTCAGTGAATGACCATTGCCAATGCTGTTGCATTATTTTGGCACTTGTCCTTCAAGGATTAGATAAACATTGTATTCCCCCCTGAAACAATGGTTCTCAACATTATCCTCAGGGACAACTAATAGGCTGTATCATAGGACTTCACTACTTGAGCACATGTGAGTCAGCCAGAGTCATTTTGATTGGCTAAAACTGTGTTAAAGCAGGGAAATCCTAAAGAAGGGGTAGTCAACTGTAGAAACTCCCATGTAGTGATGGCAATTGTAGTCCCCAGCAACTAGAGGTCCGATACTTGACTATCCCGTCCTAAAAACAAGGCCTCGGACACTATAGAGGTCTCCAATAATTCACAATGTCTAGAATTTCTCTCAAGCATCCAAAGAGTTAAACAACGAGGTAGGGCAAGATAGCCTATATGTACCTCAGAAAGCAATCTCCTTATTATTAACACATTGGGTCTTAAGTAGAAATGCAGATAGGAGCAATTCTGTGTCAAGCCAACTGCACTATAGGGAACAAATAAAACCTACCAATAGAAGAACTTGACAGTAAGGCTATTTAACCCCATGAATTCTTAACTCAATGGGAATATTTATTTGGCCCCTATGGTGTTCAACCATTTGAGTGCCAGAGAGGTATGCAATGCATTGCATACCTCTCTGGCACTCAAAGAGTAAATTGATGAAATCTTAAAAACACAAATTGTTGGGCGGGCATGAGGACAGGTTTGAATGCCCTCACCCTATGGAGAAATTGGTTTTCTCCAGAATTGTGCCACTTTGTTTTAATAAATAAGACTCATTATAAATAAAAACACTATTCTGAAGATGCAGAGCCTTGTAATCAGTTTTTTACAGGAATTTTATCAAAGAAGCTGTAATTTCACAATAAATATCCCCATGTCATTGTATCTCTTGAACGATAAATCAGTCTGCAACTGAACTTCAGACTGATCTCTTCTCACAGTGGGACAGTATGATGAGCCGGCCAGACCTCCCATTTAATTCAGAACATTTATTAAATAAACATAATGCACAACTACACTGATTCTATGCAAGCCTGCAGAATGAATTACCAGTGTTGTGTCCTAAAGCTATGCAAAGCATTGGTGACTTCTGTAGCATTAAAATTCCAGTTAGAATCAAAGCAAATTTGAGGACTTTGTATTTGTCCCCTATGGTGCAGTTGGTATGCCCCGAAATTAATCCAGTTCCTTGTAGTACAACAGCTTCCATGAATCCCATGGCGCCTAAAGTAACACAATATCACAATGGGATATATTTAGTATTTTAGTGGATCAGGCAGCAATGTTCTTAATTTGAAGACTGAAGAATGTGCATATGAATGGTCCTATGGTAAAATCATTCAATAATGTATTTTATGTAGTTTACACACCTTTTCACCTCTCCATTTCCTCCTCACCTGTGTTCTGCTGTTTTAGATTTACCCATAGAGAAGACAGATATGCCATATTCAGCAAATAATGCTGAGTAGGTTAATGGGCTCAAGGGACCCCATTACTCATTTTTAATAACTCTCCCTTATTTTTTCCTTAGTACATTCACCTTTCTTTTAGAATATAACCATCATTGCATTCTGTTTGCTAACATCTCCCAGCTGCAATACAGAAATGTTTTCCCAGTGTAAAGATCAAATCCTGTAGATCTGGCTCTTTACGCAAGCAATTGTTACCGTGTCACACAGCTCTAACACAGCTTGCTGAAACTTTCCGCCATTCGAAACAGAGCAGGAAGATTCAGCATTGGTGTGGATTGTAGGAAAGCTGTGAAGCATTCACAAAGATGACTAGATTGATGCACTGTTCACTACATCAGTTCAATCAATGACTAGTCCATGTGGGTGTCATCCAACAACATTTTTCTGACACCCACAATGGCCAGTCATCAGTCATAAACTCCATCACTGTAATCCCAACCCCCCCGATACAGCTCTTTTTTTACTTTTCCCTCTAGTTCGGCACTGATAATCTGGCACTAAACATGTGCATTCCTACATATACCATATTACTTCCTGAAATGACTTCACCTTTACAATCTAATGTAGCAAGCTTGGTTAAACAGTAACATCAGGAGTGGCAACTGTTTCTCCATCCCTGAAAACTTTGACCTGTAGTAACCAGCTGATTTCCACACACACGTAAGGTATAAAAGTTAGACTGTATGTTGGAAAGTGACACAAAATCTGATTTATTGTGAAGTGTAGAAATTCTGGAGAAAACCAACAGTACCAGACTAACACAGATAAGGTTGAAGAAAGAAACACATTCATAGAGTTCATCCATTGCTGTGTCATCCCTGTTTTTCTTGATCCAAGGGAAGGAAATAATAGAAGGCATTTCCAGTTATAAATAAAAGCACTGATTTTAAGTGATAGTCCCCTTTACTTTAACTTTAATTACTTCCATAGGGAATAATAAATAAAGTCAAATTGTCTATGCTCCTTATTTTGTTGAATGTTTAACTCTTTTTTTCTTAATTTTCTATTAACACTATCTTCATTACCAGGTCCTCTCCCTGACCGGAAAGCAGGGGTAGTTGTACAATGTGCCACTATGCCTGTGGCCAGAAAGACTGGAGGGAATGAGCTTAAGGAGCTCTTAAACTCTGGTCATCCCTTACTCTCTGCATACAGAAAGCTAAGTGATGTCCACACTGTGTGTCCTAATTTGGATCCCTTAGAATTCATGTCTGACGTCTAAGGAATCCTCCTGATATTTCTGTATACCAGTGGGTTCTTTCCTTACCTCAGTGGTACGCTAACAATTTCAGCTTGCCTTGCCCTTTCCTCTGAGCTCTTCCTGCCCCAGTCCCTGCCCCTAAACCTGTCCCTTGGAGCTACTGCAGAAGCTGCTGGTGTCCCCTCTGTCTCAGCATCCTTCCTCATCTGTATCATTGACTTCTGGGCAAGTGTAGCTGATGAATCTGCTAAGATCAGGAAGTTTGTCTTTATTTTCCCAACAAATGTATCACTGTCAGGGACATAAATGCCCCCTTTAAAAGGGAAAAATAATGGAAGCCTAATATGTGACTGGGATAAGTATGTTACACATAAAAGAGTGTAAAGAGTGGATGAACCTTATTTCAACTCTCTTTTTCTCCATTACATGCTAAGTGGTGAGTGCAAGAACCTTCCCCATGGTCACAATAAGTTGCAACTATGTTTTTTCTACAGAGTCTGCTGACTGTGTGAGGGTGACTTGTCAGGCACACCTTCTCATAGTGAGCATGTTTCCAAAAATACATTATAGTACTAGCTTGAATGTAAATGACAAACTTATCAGTCTTGCATTGGACTAACACTGGCTTAGCACAATGGGGAGGAGGGTTTCCATAATGCAAACTTGCAGAAATCGACAATCTTAAAAACAATCACTAAAGAACATGATGCATTTCTTAGCCACTAAATGGTTATTTAATCAGGGAGCTGGTACTGTTCTACACAAAGATGTCCCATGTTGCTTGTTAGTCAATCACTCATTGATAATAATGCTAAGACTCTTCTTACTACTGCTAGCCTCAATCTATGCTGTAGGTTTTGCAAGGTCCATTAACAGAATAAACATACTCCTTAGTTTTACACAAATACTTTGCAATGAGTTGCTCACCCCGCCAGCATTCAGAAAGTTAACATATACACAGAAATATATACCCCAAGATCACCAAACCCTCCCAATTTTGCACATAAATAATACACATTTATAATAAATAATACATAACTGGCCAGTCAATGGACCCTCACACCTCCATACATGTGTTAGCATTAAATTACACACTGTGTGCTTTAATGTTATGCCTGTCAGCCAGCCAGCAGTGCTGTCTCTTAATCTTTATAGCATTTTATATTGTGCTACTCCCTGGACACAGAGAAACCTAATTTCACTATCTCCTTCATGAGCTTCAACAACTGCAACAACTGGGAATTGTAATCCGTAAGGTAGCCCTCATGGATTTGGTCAGTTAGTCTTCCACTTGCAGGCTCGAGTGGGAGCAGAGACTCTTGTCAGTTGGTGTGCATTATCATGCCTCTCGGTATGTGCTGGGATGCAAGCACAATGTTATGATAACTATGTAAATGTTTAATAAATACTGAGGCCCTTTTCCTTCCCAAGTCTGGTGTTGTGTGTTTTTCTTCTAGTGGTCATGCAGGTGGGTGTGACATGTATTGTATATTTTTATTTATATAACGCCAGCCAGTGTACTTGGCACTTTACAGATTACATTTAATATAGAAGGGGTACAATAAGTGCGGTGATTAAGTGCTTATAAAGACAATTATAAGGGGAACAACAGGCGAGTATACATTAGGATAAGAGGTCCCTGCCCTGTAGAGCTTACAATCTAAGTAAGAGGTGAAGTGGCTGATGGCAGCCTCATACATTTTAGTAGTACAGGTGGGTGTGACATCAAAGTAGCTAAAAGGAATCATCAGCTCCCTCTCTGAAGCTCATAATACCAGCTCTGAAGAGAAGAAGTTTAGGGGGGGGGCTGTAGACTGAGGGCTGTAAATTTACAATATGCTGATACTGCCAGAGGTGGGAGTAGCAGGGATTAAACATTATATGCTGAGCTCTGACACATATATTTTCAACATTTCATCATTAATTGCCTTCAGATTTCAAGGGTTAGCTACAGATCGGGTCTTAAACCTGGGCTACCCTGTACCCTGTACACTCCTCTGTTACTCAATGAGGAGGATCTACAATTTAACCAGTGCAGCTCATTTTTTGTGCTTATATGTAGAATAAAAACGTTCTCTTTAATGCATACTGATGCACACACTCCACAATAGCTAAGATTGTAATGCAAGTAAGCACTGACTTTCTTCCCTATACCATGTATAGGAAATGGGAAATGCTTTACATCAATTTCCTCTTTACCTTGTTAATATACTGTGAGACAAAAGGTAAAGAGGAGGGGAACACCTCCAAAAAGCACATATACCTCCCATGCCATCCACTTGGCACAATGGCATAAAGAGGAGGCATACAACGTTTAAATAGATTAGAAATTACTCATTAGGATGCAGCAACATCACCAAATCAGTTGCTGTGCCTATTTAAATGAAGAATTATATTAGTACAGCCTGCCCAAGTGGTTAAGAGAACCTCTGCCTGGGCACAACTGGGCTGAGTTGTTCACTGGTGTGTGACAAAGCATGCATGTCATGTATAGCCTTACACCCTAGTCTATTAGTGGCCCTTAAAGGGATAGTAATGTTTCATAATAAAAACAGCTCTAATTAATCATCATAGTATTTGGGCTTTGGAGAGTGTTATTTCAGTTCTGTCAGAATTGTAGTTCCAGAGTAATTCAATGACAAAGTGTCCCCCTCCCGCCCCTTTTACTGATGTAACACTGTTCAGCTAGAGCAGAAGGGAGGTGCCCAGGTAGACTGCAGAGAGGGACAATCTTCAATTAAGATAAGGGAAGAACCTGAAAAACTTGTCAAGGGGGGCAGGGCTTTCATTGTTTTCATAGGAATAAGA
The DNA here is from genome assembly GCA_037306005.1 of Rhinophrynus dorsalis. NCBI lineage: Eukaryota > Metazoa > Chordata > Amphibia > Anura > Rhinophrynidae > Rhinophrynus > Rhinophrynus dorsalis. The sequence goes on along the minus strand of CM074721.1, from coordinate 268,201,587 downwards.
GTGTCCCCTTCTGTTATCTGTCTGGTCTATGGACTGTATTCCACATCTGAGAAGAGATTGTTTACACTAGGTAAAATGGGCGGGAGGGGAAACTTTGCTTGTGAATATCTCATAAACCATAAAGGTTTGAGAGATAAGACTTATATCATTCTTCATGTTTTTTTAATGCCTACAAAATAAAATAAAGTTAAAACGAAGTATTACTATCCCTTTAAACAAGGGCAAACAGAGAATGGTTTCCAGTTGTCCAGTCCCCACCTTGGACTCTTAGCCCTCATCAAATTAGGGAAATACAAAGTTTTAGCATCACCAGTTATTAAAAATGTTTGCTACTATTGCTACAGATGGTCTATTTCCCAGCTATTGATGGACCACAACTTCCATCATCCTCATCTGTGAATTATAGTCTAACAGCAGCTGGAGCACCACAGGTCTCCCATTCCTGGTGCACGCTTGAAGATCTGCCATGAAGAACAGATTCTAACTATTATTATTCTTATTTACATTTTTAGAAACAACTCTCTGGAAATCCTGTGTTTCAGGGGAGGGCTGGCCTGGGGGGCAGGGGGGCAATTGCCCCCTGGGCTGGTCAAATGTCTGGGCTGGTGGGCCACTCCCGCTTGTTGCTGCAAATGTAGCTACACTAGTGATACCACAGAGCTTACGATTGAAATGGAGCTACAATCCAAGTGGAGATATGCTAGTAACATAACCCATTTCTCTTGTAAGCTATATGGTATCGCTAGTGCAGATTTACTTAAATTGTAAGCTTTGTAGTCGCACCAGTGTAACCCCATTTCATCTGTAAGCTTTGTGGTATTTCTTGCCTTACTTCACAACACTAAGCCTTTGAATGCCAGAGGGGTTAATGGCAATTTTAATATTAACAAAAGGGTGTGGGCTGGAATAATACTAGAATTGGGCCATTTGATTGTAGTTGCCTGCCAGGCCACAGGTTGTCAGTCCTCCCCTGCTGTGTTTGCTCCTGTTTAATGATGAAGTTCTGATTTTATAAATAAACAGTTAACCTTCTTGGCACTCACACATGGAAACCGAATTACAAATATGATAAACGTAGTGGATAGATTGACAAAATTCCCTAAATACATTTCAGAGTTGGAGTATATTCAGCGATGTTTTAATACTTGTTTCAGAAGTAGCCAAATGGTCTTTTAAGGCCTACACTGGGATAGAACCACTTTAGGGTGTGCCTGTAACCACACCACATATGTCCCTAGTTTACTTTTACAATATAACAGTATAGTTGTCTTTCAGTATAACTGAATACATACGCGCTACAAAATATTCTGCCTTGTACTACGGTTAGAATTGTGCATTTTTTCAGTACTGAATAACTGGATGAATTCTGGAGTAAATCAACTGCATCATAATTGACAAATTAACTCTTTGAGTAACAGAGGGGTACACAACACATTGCAAAGTAATGCATTGCGTACCCCTCTAGCACTCAAAGGGATAAAAAAAAATCCCATTGTTTAAATGTAGCTCTAAACCTTTTGAGTTCCAGAAGGGTGTGCAACACATGCATTGCAAACCCCTCTGGCACGCAAAGCGTTAACCCTGTGAATGATAATAAGGTCTCCAACACATTGCTATGCAATGCACTGGATACTCCAAAGGATTTAAAGCCCAATTTAAGTGGGAACTGTCACCTTTCTAAATTCCTCCTTTAGTGGGAGCCTCCATCTTTAAAGGCTTTGCATGATTATTCATTCCATTAATTTATTCCACCCCTCTGGTGGAAACTGATAGGTTCTAGCAGCCTAAAAATGTGGAGTGAGGTAATGTTCTGGACATGTGAGTAATTAATTATGTAGACTTTATCCCACAGGTCAGAGAAATAAGCTCTGCTAAGATTCCCCAACTACTAAACCAAAATTATCTAGAACTATTAAATTGATTGAAAAACTAAAAACACAAGGTATAGGAAATTTAAATAGATACGTTTAATGAGACTATAAACTGGTAGGTGGCAGGTCCACTTTAACTAAAAGTGAATACAGGGATTCTTCTAAATGCCCCTTATGGTGCAGTTGGTTTCCTCTAGATGTGTTCCAGCACATGAGCCTCAATAAGTCAAAAAGTGCACTTTTAATGATATTGTTTCAGAGATGTCTGCATTGCTCTATAATACAAGGCATGTCTGCATTTTTCAAAACTCTGCATAACACTCTTGCAATTGAAGGGGCAATAAAGAGCAACTAACAGCTATGGGACCAGAATTCAAAAGATAAATGCACTCCCCTTCAGTCACATAGATCTTCAGGGCTGGATGATGTCAGCGCCACACTCCGAGCTTACAGGAAAGGTATCAAAATGACCATACTCTACACAGAAGCACTCTGACTGCATATCCACTAACAACGTGCTCAATGGAGAGGACTAAAATCTCTGATAAACACAGAGTAAGGCACTGAAGGAGTCTGGCAGATTATACAAATCTTCAGGAAGGTTGGTGAGTGAAAAAGAGCATTTTAAACATCACCTTTACTTAGAAAGCCACTTCCCTTTTAAATAGTTACAAAATGTGTGAGAGCTGTAAGACAATTTGCTTTTGTTGTGAAGTAGGTGTAGAGTCTGCTATAGAATGCAGGCACATAACCCTACCTGCAATTATTAAAACAGCTGTTATTCTGGGAGATTTGTATACTCTGTTCATATGTTTTCTCTACCCTAGGCTGCCACAAGCAAACAGAAAAGCTGAGAATGAGGCATCTATTTTATGTCCGGAATGCCTGGACCAATACAACCACTAGGCAAGCCAGGCAGTTGTCTTAAGTGCCAGATTTAGGGAGGAAGTAATGAGTCTATTTCTATAGGCAGGAAGTCCCAATTTTCGCTTCACAGTATATTCTAATTGTTCAAATGAAATTCATATTAAAACTAAAGTACTAAAGGACAGGATTAGTTAGGTGGCAAGCAAACTGCACCCCAGAGGGCAAATAAACAATTCCCAAACTCCCATTCATTTAAATTGGTAGGAATGTGTATTCATGTCCTATGGTACAAATAGTTGTTTTCTCCCAATATTACTTGCATTCTTCTTAGCACATCAGCCTAACTATATTGCACGGTTTATTTGAGAACGTTCGTTAACCACTTGAGGACCAGAGAAGTGAGCAACACATTGCAAAGGAGTGTACTGTAAGAAGGGTTATACTTCAGATGTGTGTTAGCATGACAATTTGCCTAGGATATCAATTACCCTTGCAGTAGCCCTACTACACCCCCCCCAACACACACACACACACACATGATCACTAGAACATGGAGGTGGGAAACTAGAAGAGGGTGCCATCCTCACTGGACCATACACCCAAGAGCAAAGTGATGATATTCTGGGGCAGGCCAAGTGCACAACAGGGAGTAAAAAAAAAAATACCTTTGATTTTAATGGCAGTTTTAATCCCCTGAATGCGAGCAAGGTCTCCAACACATAGCAAACTCCTCTTATATGTGAGGCCCAGTGAATCAAGGGTCAAATACAACTAAATAATGTCATGGCATAAAATACAAACACACATAAAATGAGTTTATACTGATTATTATGTTTATTGAATTTGGTATGCAAATTGTTAGACCTAAGTATAAGAGTATATTTTGGTAAGTGTACCTTTTATTATGCCGTTGTGAAGTTACCTATACTAAACTGAGTACCACTTGCTTTAGTGTCTGTGTGGTATATAACAGAGAAATACACAGTACACTACTGTGGTATTCAAGGGATTACATTTCTGCCCGATTGCTAAAGATCACATAAGGATTGTTATGTTTTACAGCAGGTTGCATTTAGATTATGTAATAGATTGTGCATGACATGCTAGATTGGCCATGTCAGAGGGCCACATATGGTTACTGAGCCTTATTTTGGACAGGGTAAAACATATTACCAGTGATATATAACACTTCCCAGGAACACCCTTTCCCCATCACAGCTAGCTAGCTAGACTAATATAGTCGTACCAGCTCTCCAGAGTAACAGGGTGGGGTGGGAGTGTCTGGCAGTTTGAAATGGATTAAGTCCAGGCAAAATGGTGCTTTTCAAAGCTTCAAAGTAAAAGTATGGACTCTGCTAAGAAGCAGCACAGTACATATAGTGTCACACCACTGCATTGTCCTAGGGATAGTATAATAATCTTTACTTAATTATCTGTCACAAAATCCCTTAAGTTGAACAATAAAAAAATAAGGCTAATATACTAAGCAGACCTGGCACAAACCAACTGCAAAAAAGGGAAAACTATAGATTGCCAGTCCATTGTGTTAAATTGGACTTTTAACCCATTAAATGCTAGAGAGGTATGGTTGCCACCAGGCCGGTATTTTATCGGCACAGTCGGTAATTAGCTTCTTTGAGCCGGTGCCGGTATAGCTAGTATACCAGCAATTGAGAAGTCGGTATTTGTGTGCGATGCGTCCGGAGTTAGTCTCTTCCACTGACCAGCCCTCTGCCAGCTGCTCAGTGATTGCTGCACCCAACCTCGCTGTCATCGGCGTCAGGGAATGTGTCTCCAAATGTCCCCGGATCCATTCAGCTTCTCTTCATTGAGTCTACTGAGACTCAATGAAGTGAAGCTAGATGAAGACTGTGCACATGAGTATGCTTAAGCAGCACAATGATGTCATCACAAGCCGCAGGGGCGCGAGATGATGAACCAGGGGGGAGGGCACAAATTACTTTGGAGACCAAAGAGCGTGCTAGACTGCAGGGCTCACCTCACTATGCCACCAGCTTGACTAGGCCACCACGCCATGATGCCAGGGGGTCTGAACTAAGGTAGGACATTGTGGAACTGGGCAGTGTGTGGAGGAAGACAATGTGGAAGTGGGCAATGTATGGAGGGGGACAGGGTGGGCAGTGTGAAGCTGGACAGGGTGGGCAGTGTGGAACTGGGCAATGTATGGAGGAGGACAGGGTGGGCAAAGTGGAGGTGCATAATGTGGGCAGTGTAGAAGTGGGCAATGTGTGGAGGAGGACAGGGTGGGCAATGTGGAGATGGACAATGTGAAGTTGGACAAGGTGGGCAGTGTGGAGGTGGACAAAGAGAAGTTGGACAGGGTGGGCAATGTGGGGGTGGACAATGTGGACAGTGTGAAGTAGGACAGGTTGGGCAGTGAGGTAGTGGACAGTATTGAGGTAGACAGAGTGGGCAGTGTGTGGAGGAGGATGGGGTAGACAGTTTGTGGAGGTGGGCAGTGTGGAGGGGGAGTGGGCAATGTTGAGATGGGCAGTGTGTGGAGAAGGATTGGGTGGACAGTTTGTGGAGGTGAACAGTGTGGGCAATGTTGAGGTGGGCAGTGTGTGGAGGAGGAACGGGGTGGCAGGGGGGCAGAAAATGTACCTGTTTTGCTGTTTCTCTCATTTCACAATTAACCTGTGTTTGAAAAGAGAACCTTAATATCAATGGAAGATTTTTTTGTTGGTAGTTGCTAGTCGGTGTGTCTTATTTTCCACTTCAGCCCACTGGCAGTTTTCCCTGTTTAATTACAATACACATGACACAAGAATTATGCATGGGAGCAATGAGCTGCGTACCCATTTGGCACTCAAAGGGTTAACCAGAAGGGTACACAACCCAATACATTGCAACATTGAGTGGTTATGTCCCTTTTGTGGCTCCTCCCTTTTCCGGCTCCTCCCTTTTGTGGCTCCTCCTTCACCGACCCACAATTATGGCCGGTATTGTTTTGAGTAAAAGGTGGCAACCCTACAGAGAGGTCACATCAGATTATGTTTTATGTTCCTCTATACCACTATTTAAGGGTTAAAAGCTCCAATTAAATCAATAGGATTTTTTTATTTGTCCCCTGCAGTGCAGATGGTATACCCGGAATTGCCCCAGTCCTCCCTAGTACATCAGCCACACAATGGTAGTAAAACCATAGCTTTCACTATCTGCAAATATTTGTTCCGGCTGGTGATTAACAGAGCGTGAACTGATAACTATACTTGGGTACTTTTAAAATTAGGTCACCCTGAGATCTTTGAAATATTAACCCTTAACATTTATAATAAAGTAGATGCTATGTGTATGTCAATGTTTGCTGTAACCCAGAGATGATTCAGTCATCTCAAGGAACTTTTTAACATGCTACAGTTCTGAGATCACTTCTTACAAACTCACAAAACAAACAGGACTTCTCCCTCTGCCTTTCTGTTATAAATGTCACTAATCTGGACATTAAGTAAGCAGTACATTGGTGTAAATCATATAGCAGGAAACACTGGACTCTCTCACACCGAGAATTTGGACCTTCACCCTGAGACTCTGAGATTTGGTTGAAAACACTGAGTCAAATACTGAGAGTTTCCGGGTATGCTGATAACCCAAAGATGTCATTACTCTCTTATCCTGTTCTAAATGGTTAAACAGTCACATGCACATGGAGGTGGACATGATTCTTTTTTGCGGACCACAAATTCCACCCACTAAAGTCATCATAGGAATGAAAGAGGAGTTTGTGGTCCTAGAGTTCTGCAGCAAAGAATCATGTCCACCACCATGAATGTGATAATGAGTAGTAATTAATATTTGTTTTGGTGAATCAGTCCACAAATAATTGATTTGAAGGGAGCCAAAAAAAAAATTGAGCAATTCTGGGGAAAACCAACTTCAGCACTGAGGACAAATGAAAATTGATTTGATTTAAGCAGAACTTTTAACCCCTTGAATGCTAAAGAGGTCTCCAACACATCGCAAAGCAATGTGATGGAGAATTTTCTAACATTTAAAGAGGAACATTCACCTCTTAAAAAGTTTATAGCTCAGGTTTAATTATGACAGTAGATTTAGGAAACATTTCTTTCCACTTACGTACTTTTAAAGTTATTTAATCTTCTGTGCTGTGCACTTCCGCATAATAGGCAAGCTGAATGTTCAGCACAGCTCTTCTTCTCCTCCCACCTCCCTCCCAGCTGCCCCAGGGAGCGCATTCATGTTTCCCTTCAGTGTACTGTGAATGGCTTCTATTGTTACATCAAGCTCCGGTTAGCATTATACTGAGGCTGCAACCTCAGTATAATGCTAAGTGGAGCTTGATGTAAAGATAGAAGCCATTCACAGCACACCGAAGGGAAGCGTGAACTAGGCAGTCAAGAAAGCTGTGCTGAAGAATCAGCTTGCTGTATTATGCTGACTGGCACAGCTTGAAGATTAAATATCTTTAAAAGTATGTAAGTAAAAAAAAAAAAAAATCACAGTTCGTAAGCCTACTTTTAGAACTAAATCTATGCTAAAAACTTTTTAAGAGGTGATACTTCCCGTGTAAGCAGTTAAAAAGCCCATACAAAACAATATCAGGGGAAATTTTGTTTATCCCCTACAGTGTAGTTGGTTTACCCCAGAATTACACTATTCTGCTTTTATACCTATTGCCCATAGTGACCATTAGGATTTTTGTAGTGGTTTGTTATTAGAAAATGTTAAATGTTGATTTAAGAAACAACAGATAGAATTACAATGTCACAACATATATTTAGAAATCATATGAATGCAAACATTCTAGAAATGCTATATTAAGTATATGAATACGATTATAGGCCAAAATCAAATATTTTTTTTCTCAAGTTTTAAAAAGTATTTTTGTTTTCATTATTAGAGTGCCCAGCAGTAAAAAGAAAAAAAAACAAACACCTTATAGATCTGTAGACCTGTTAAATAGTTTTTAGAGAAGATATATTCCCCAGCAAACAATAAAATATGCAACACTACACAATGTCAGTCAGCAGCTGCAAAAGCCAATAAGATTCACAGGAGTAAGTATAACACCACCACATGTGTATGCAGTGCAGTTTTTAGCACCTGTCACAAAAATAAATTCTGAAACTGAAAAAAAAAAGTTCAAAAAAACCTAAATAAAGGTAATGGAAGACTTGAATTAATGAAAATGCTTATCCAGTTGGGTTTGTTTTCTTTGAAAAACAGGTGCCAACAAAGTTATATGATTACAATGATATGAAAGGTACAACACACAACACTTTCTGAAGACCTTATAAGTAGGACTGTAGTACAGATTATAAGAGGTCACCCTCTAACATTAAAGAAAAGGAGATTTCACCTTCTGCAAAGTAAAGCATTCTTTACTGTAGAAGTCAAAATATGGAATATACTAGAAAGAGAGGTGGTTGTGGAAGATATAGCAAACATATTATCTTCAAGAAAGAGTTGGACTCCTTATAGCAAATCAACATGTAGAAGGTTATAAAAATGAAGAGTTGAAGTTGATGTTCTTTTCATCCTTTTTAAACCTATAACACTAATTGTGCAATATAAAACAAAGAAATGGTTACGTGCTTCTTGAGGAAAAGGGGTTAATCTCTGCAAGTCTGGGTGTAACGCGCCAATTAATTTTGGCAGGAGACACCAAAAAGTGGTTATGAAATTATTAACAGAAAGGCTGAAATGCTAGATGGCTGGAATTCTATATATTTGGTCTATATCTCCTCATCAAAAGAATATATACTTATTACAGTTTAGATCTAAATTTTCTTTGGAATCACAGCAGATAAAATAATTCTGCAATTGTTTAGGGATCCAGCTGTAAAAATAGAACAGAAATTGCAAAGAGTGGACATTTTTCTGAGGTCATAAAGTTAATGAAACATAAACTCTTTTATCTAAGTAATGTTATATATTAGTAAATTAATCAAGCTGTGCAAAAAAAGGGCGTTGTTTTTCTGTTGTGTAAAAAGAAACAAGCCAAGGTGAAAGTGTACTCACATGCATTGCAATTTCACTGTTTGAGTGCCAGAGCGTTGAGTCCAGCACAATTGGAGTGTTAACCCTTCAGTACCACTGCCAATGGATGGATGATGAGTGTACTTAGAAATGCACCTGTTTTGACAAGACTGGTTGGTTTAGGATTCTGTTGATTCAGCTGGGTAAAGAGTACTTTAGGATATAATTTGGCATGCCCTATTGACATGTATACTAAATGCAAATACAGTAGTGTTCAGGGAAAGAGGAAACTAAGATGCTGTACCTTTAACTACTTGGATCTGTTGTACTGATGACATCATCACAAGACGTGTATGTCAAAACCCTTCCCGACAAGGAAAAATTAGAAGAGGAAAGGAAACTTCTTTAAACCTCTTGGATACCAGAGCACACCTGCCAACATTACCAGATATCCAGGGACAATCTCTGGTTTTGGCTTTATGGGACAAATATATGATATCAATACTGTGCAATAACAGGCACTGGGTTCCTGTGCTCTGTTCCTATGTCTGTCTAACATCAATTTATTAAGCTACATATGTACAAATTCCTTCCCTTATCATTGCTTGTGTCTAGGGTTGCCACCTTTTCTTCAAAAAAATACCGGCCATGGCATTCCCTCCATAAACTTAACATTGGACAGAAGCCATTTTTTTACCGGCCTGCCGGTAAAATACCGGCTGGGTGGCAACCCTACTTGTGTCAAGGGGAAGACAAGGTGGCAGTCTGTGGACATTTTGGGGTATTTCTTTAATCTATGTTTGTTTAGACCAAAGCAAAGCATAGGAGAAATGGGAGCTAGTGTGCACCATTGCTCTGCACACTCATGATGGAAGGCTTGCTGGCATTAAAGTCCTACACTGGTGGAGTGTGACCGCTGGTTACTATAATCATAGCACCATGCACTGTAATGCATAACCTTGAGTACAGCCACTGGCTTCAGACACTCAGACCAGCGTGGCTGCACTGTCAATTTCATTCAGTAGGCCCACTGAGCCTGTATCCTGCTCTGCCTGTTTTTGCCCCTGTTTTACAATTGAATGTTAACCCCATATTCTATGTGTTCTATTAGTCATTAAATGGTTATTAGGCACTGAGCTCCTCTACATGTTAATATTGCTGAGGTTTACGGTTTTCTGTAGTATTTAGATGTATGTAATGTCTGTTCTGCTGTAGAAGAACAGCTTGTTGCATGAGGTTTTCTGCTGGTGTATTGTTACACGTCACTTGAGGTGACCACATTTCCTTTCTGCCATTCAGGGACACTGCAGAAAAAAGAGCAGGAAAGTATTTCTCCACATTTCTAGTGCGGGGATGTCAGTGGCATTATTGGATTTCAGTGCACAAGTTGTATTTTATCTAAAGGACCCCAAAGCTCTAAATACAAGAAAGAGAACTGCCCATTGATTGCTTTGACAGAAAATTACACCTGAGCTTGGCTACATGAAAATGAACAGCAAGCCCCAAGCCTTAATGTAACTTACATTACAAGAAAATGCACTGCAGCTCCTCTTTGGTGTTAGACAGTAGGGATCGGTTCTCCCTTAAGTGTTTAGAACTTGGTGTGGAGGCCATTTTCTTATAGCCCAGCACAGGTATTACAGCAGTCACTAGGCAATTGTTCCTCTAACGTTTAGCATTCTTTAGTGTGTAGGCGTAATTCCAGGACTTTGTATGGCCCCTAAAGGGTGCTGACCGGGACAGGGGACAAACGCAAATTCCAGGACTGTCCTGGTCAGTCCACTATGGATCACTAGTAAACCTCTGTCATGTGACTCCCCAGGGGAAAACTGGCCCTGAAACTATTTTTGAACCATACATCCCAACAATTCAAATGGCCAAAGAGGGACAGTTTTATTTTAGGAGTTGCTGGCTTATGGGTGGGGCTTTACTGAGAATTATTTGGTTATTTTATTACCTATTGACACCTCTTTGTGTAGCTAAATAAATGATTTAGAGCAAGACCAAAGTATTTTATTTACACAGACTAATTTATAATAACATATATTAAAGTTTACACAAACATTAATGTGAGTTTTATTGCTGTGGAACAATGTGATACACTGATATACATGCCACACAGTCTGACCTCCTAAAAGTGACTGTCCCTCCTAAAGAGGCAGACTTGGTCCTTGGTCTTGTCACATGTTCAGAGTAGCTGTATGTCTATTCCATGCATGCTTACACATAAGGCTATTCTGAACATAAGACAAAGCATTAGAGATGCCTCTGGCTTGCAAGGTGGTAATAACTCACAACAAATCCCTAAATATCCAGTAGAAAAATATAAGTGAGTATTTTTAAACCAGTTATAATACAGAAATCTAAACTACACTACATAAAACTATTTTTAAATATAAAGATAGACTAACAGTTCCTTATAAAAAACCTTATTTTTACCTAATTGTATGGTCATCATGAATAAATCTGGTGTGGATTGGTTCTTCAAAAACAAATCTCTAAATAATACTGGATATCATGTCTGTGGAGGCAGGAGAGCCACTTTTTGTACTACTGGGGGTATGCAACAAATTGAGATAAATATGCTGATAATTCTTCAATTAGATTTCTTACCTTTATCTCACTGTAGCGTACCTCCCCTGAGATGACAAGTTCCAGCCACTGAAGGCTTATTAAGAAGGAGTGAAGGAGGAACTTGGGATACTGGGGTCCAGCAATAAAAGAGTCCTGATATTCAGTACCAAATAAAGTATGAGATCCAGCCGCACTCTAGTTAGAGAACTTAATCACAGTCACAATATCAGTTTAACTTGTATTCTATGGGGATGCACTCCTTATACCAGGACTGGGCAACCTGAGGACGTTCAGCTGTTGATAGCTACCATCTCTGGTCCAAAATGAGTGTTTCTCAATCATGGTGCCTTGGAAATTTGGTGTGCTATGGGCACACATTTTGGGTGCCCCTGTTTTTCTAGGATGACTATAACAAAAATGTGCAAATTTGTAGAATCTGTTAAACTCTGTATTCTCTTTATTCTAACTGTGGGTCATAAGAATAACGATATATATATGTAATTTTCATTTGTTGTTCACACTTGTAATAGTAAGCGTGGGCTAGGACAATGGCATAACTACCATGGTCTCAGGGGTCGCCACTATGACCGGGCCCGTCACTCCAGGGGACCTGTCCGCCTGGTCAACCCCTGCTGACACCACGGCAGGCATCCTTCCTCCCTCTGCTTTTGCCTCTGTTGAGCATGCATGCGCAGGGAACTCAATGAAGTGAGTTCCTTGACTGCACATGCGCAGGACATAGGAAACAGAAGAAGATCATGCAAGAGTACAGAGCTGCTCTGTCCACACGGTGGCCGAATTGGAATGGACACTGTGGAGGTGGACAATGGGGGCAATATAGAAATGGACAATGGGGGACAATGTGGAAATAGTCAATGGGAGCAATGTGAAAATGGACAATGTGAGCAATGTGAAAATGGACAATGGGGCAATGTGGAGGTGGACAGTGGGGCAATGTGGAAGTGGACAATGTGGGCAATGTGGAAATGGACAGTGGGGAAAATGTGGAAGTGGACAGTGGGGGCAATGTGGACAGTGGGGGCAATGTGGAAAAGGACAATGGGGCAATGTGGAAGTGGATAATGGGGCAATGTAGACAGTGGGGGCAATGCGGAGGTGGAGTGGACAATGGGGGTAATGTGGACATGGACAGTGGGGGCAATGTGGACAGTGGGGGCAATGTGGAAATGGACAGTGGGGGCAATGTGGAGGTGGACAATGGGGGTAAGTTTAAATGGACAATGCAGGCATTGTAGAGGTAGACAATGGGAGAAATGTGGACGTGGACAATGGGTCGTACAATGTGGAAGTGGACAATGTGGCTTACAATGCAGAGGTGTACAATGGGGGCAATATGGAGGTGGACAATGTGTAAATGGCATTTCTGGGGTGGAGATGCATGGTGGTTTCATGTTACGTCTCTGGGTTAGGATCTATTCAATCTGCAATAATCTAAGAAGTATTTACAATACTTTTGAAAATAGAGTGGAGCAGTCTTAGACATTCACAGACAAAGATGAAGGAACTTTCAACGGTAAACTACTATGCAAAATCATGGTGATTGATGGGCTCCAGAGGAAGTCATGAAGCTTCCATGGAACAATAACAAAATCTCTCTGCGACTTGGTGCACTGTGTCCTATGGAGGGCATTGCCCTGTCTACATTATTGATTGTGCATGATGTCCTTAACCTGGTGACATTTCAGCCCCAGCAACAAACAAGACAATCATTTTGGGCACTGGGTGATTATTAGCAAGTGAAGCACAGCCTAAAACTAATATCAGAACAGGAATTGTGTGGGGTGCCAGAAAAACAATGTAGATCGCTTAAATAAAATAAACAATTATAATTACTAGGGTTTAGTAATTTTCAGTACTTATTTAGCTGTATCTCTGGGGTGGCCAAGCTGTAGTTTTCTGTCTGTTGTTGCACCACAGCTCAGCTGAAGTTAGATGGAATTTGTAGTCCAATAACAGATATATAGCACACATTTCTCATCACTGTTGTTAGCTAATTACAAAGGAAAAGTCACAAATATACAACAATAATATAAAAATGTAATATGACTTGTTGGAGAGATGCACACAAACAAAACCCTTTGAGTGTCACAGAGGTATCCAGCGCATTGCCTTGCACCTTGTCTGGCAAACACAGGGTTAAAAACACATACATGCACACACACAAGAAGGTTAACACAAATGCGAGCATATACACACACACACAAGATATCGATTAACAAACACACACACACACATTAACCCTTTGAGTGCTAGAGGGGTACACAACACATTGCTCCGCAATGCGTTACACAACACTCTGGCACTCAAATGGTTAATCATGGATATGGCATACAAATGTGATAAAATACAGGTGAAAAAAAATCAAAATAAATAAATACCATATAAATAAGATATAAAACAGACGTCCAGGAGGTCAGACCAAAATGTATCTCCTTTGACAACAGCACCAAAAACATAAACAAATAAAATAAGCAATACTTATTGGAATGTGCCATATCTGTGCTAATAAACAACAGCTATTACAAGACTAATCAAGCCAAATAGCTTTCATAGCTTGCATTGTAATTTCAGATATTTTCAGCACTATAATTTAATGCTTTATCATAGGTAAAATTTATTATATGTCGTACTAACAGTCCTGCACTGCTCTATTTCTACAGCATTCATCATCTGTCAATAAGATGACCTTTTTTTGATCCAAAGTACTATTTTCAGTGGAATGTGTGATTCTGGGTAAATTAAAGGACCAGTAACACCAAAATATAAAACAGGGTTTATATACATTGTGTATTTCCAGCTTGCATATGAAAAAGCACTGGTAGAGGAGGTCTATAATTAGACTTAACCCTTTGAGTGCCAGAGAGGAATGGAATGCATTGCTTTTCAGTGCGTTCAGTACCCCTCTGGCACTCAAGGGGTGCACAATGCATTGTTCTACAATGCATTGCCCACTCCACTGGCACGCAAAATGGTTTAATATGCCTGGCAGAGGGACATTTTAAATAGATAAACAAGGTTTTGGTCCCTTTCAAAAGGAAGACACCAGAGAAGTGATGAGGAGTTGGTTGTGCTGCACTGCCTCCTAAACCTCTTATTTGCTTTGTAAAAATGTTATATGGCTACTAAGTTTATTATATTTTTGTCCACCCATTATTATTTCCTATGGATTGTGGGAGTAAGGTGTGGATGACCACCATATCTACTCTGAACAACAGCAACTTTCTTGCAGCATCCCATATATTTGATAATACAGATAAGAACTGAAACTGATATATATTCTGATACATATTAATATGTAAGAAACCACAGAATGCCTATAAGTAAAAATGTAAAATCCCTAAAATCAAAATAAGATACAGTAATTTAATAGGATGTGTTTGCTTCATTGAACCACCACCAAGTACGTCTAACCTGCCTCCCAAAGTGAGAAGACTGAACTCTCCTGACATGATCACTGAGACCGCAGTATGGTGGTGATCACAGAAAGAGTGATACTGACATCTTACTACTGTCCCACTCAGCAGGAAAGATGTATTAATTGCTGAAACCTCACACAGGACTGAAAGCTCCCAAACTGCCATTTTACTTGATGGAAGTTACAAAAAGACTCCAATGTATTTCTCATTTACAGAAGATGGAGTGCGCCACACATTCCAGTTGTTTAGAGAAAAGGCTAATAACTGTTATGATGTGAGCTCTATTAATCTGTTTGCTGGCTCTCTATGGAAAGTAAACATGGCAATTGTGAAGATGAACATGGCCCTGAATTCACACCTTCTCCTTCATTCATATGACTTTCCATTACATCATCAGGGGACCTGTTCACTATTTACTTAACCCATTAAACACCAGATGAGTGCCCAACACATTGCAAAGCAAAAGAGTTGCATACCCCTCTGGTCCTTAAAGGGTTAGTTATGTACTCTGCATCTCCCTGTAAGTGAGACACATTCTGTAGTTTGAATTGATTATTTTTGTGTAAACAGAATTTTTCATTTCCTACCCATTTTTATGTTTTCTAACCTTTAAATAATAATAAAAATAATTTTAAAGGTGTCAGTTTAAGCCCTTGAGTGCTAGAGTTGTCACCAGAGACATCTGTAACATCTAAAGAGCTAAACCAAAGACGAATGTTCCCAATACATGATGTTTGCCATGCTATGATAGCTTAGCTGTAGCACACTGTCACACCTGCTATCTCCCAAACAACAAGCAGACTTTTCTAGTCCAAAGCCAGAAAAATACCCATCATCCCCAATTCTCTCATAACTGCTTTCTGTGTCTGTCACAGGCTGTTCTGGTCTGCAGCACCTTGTTTCTCGCTATGTACTTACAAAGTGAGAAAGGAATCAGCATAAAATTGCCCATGTGTTTAACCCTTTGAGTGCCAGAGGGGTACGCAACGCATTGCTAAGCAATGCGTTGCGTACCCCTCTGGCACTCAAAGGGTGAAAAGAAAAGTGAATCAATTACAGCACCATAGAGGTAAACAAAACTTCCCCAAATCCCCATTTATATAAACTGAACTTTTTTAAACCCCTTGAATGCTAGAAAGGTTTCCAACACATTGCTTTGCGATGCTTTGGAGACCTCTCTAGAATTCAAGGGGTTAAAATAGCCAGGTAACTCGGTGGGGGTTTACTTTGCCCCCTCTGCTGTAGTTGGATGCCCCAGTTTGCATTTATACATATGAAGTGAAATTAAATAAGATAAAGAGGATCAGTTCTGAGGAAAACTGAATGCAACAGGGGGCCATGAACTAATGCAGCAAACACTCATATATTTGTATGCAGAGAAATTGAGCTGGTCTTCAGAGGATTCCTACATTCGCCTCAGGAAGGCCTGTGAACTGAGAAGTACAGGAACAATTTTGGAGCAAACTAACTGCGCTCTAGGGGACATATAAACCTTAACACTGATTTAAATGAGGCTTTTGATCCCAATGCTAGAGAGGTGTCCTATGCATTGCTTTGCGATACACTGAAGACCTCATTGGCATCCAAGGGGTTAAAGCCCCTATAAAATCAACAGGAATGTGGGTATATTGTATTATATTTGTCACCTGCTATGCAGTTGGTTTGTTCCAGAAACGCTTTAGTTCTTCTTAGAACATCACCCTCAGTACATAGCCAGCCATGTACTACTACAAGTAGAGTCCCTGAGAGCCTGGACCTCTATGCCCGGGCTGGGCAACATGAAGCCCTTCAGCTGCTGCCAGACTAAAATACCTCTCATCACCCGTCAGCCTCTGACTGGCAGGGCACGATGGGAACCATAGTCTGGCAGAAGCTGGAGGTCCTCAGGTTGCTCACCCCTGCTCTAGACAAACATCCCTGGCAGGAGAGTCACAACACATACTCATTTTCCATGCTTTGTACACTTGGCAAATGGCACCCACACTTAAGTGTAACTCCTGAATGCCAGGAAATCACAGTAATTAGATGAATACTCTGAATGTTTCTGTCTATATTCATATTTTTTACTGTTAACTATTTAATTGTCATGTAAAGCATGTGCAGACAGTGGAATTAACGTAACAGGTGACTGAATGGCTGTAAACTGGGAAAAGGCAAAATGTGGTCTAAAGTTCCTGAATCATGGGAGTTGCAGTCCAGCAACAAGACACAGGTTGTTCAACATACAGATCACCTCACATGATCACCTGTATGCCTTCACTGGACTGAATTACTGGCTTTATGAACTCACTGAGTGTATGCTGAAGATGAATGTATTGTATCTAGAATCCAGTGGGTTAATATTAAAGGGATAGCACAGAGACGTTCCACACACTTTAGATGCAAGTCAATAAGTAAATTTGTGTATTATTTCAGCAAACCAACTGCACTACAAAGGACATAAACATTCACCAAATTCCCATTGATATAATTGGGAATTTGAACCAGGTCTCCAGTGCAATACTCTCCAGGAGGCAAGGGGTTAACTCGTTGAGTGCCAAGGAAGTATCCACCACACTCTCTGGCACTCAAAGGGTTAAAAAGCCTAATTTAAAGCAATATCAGTACCCACAAATAAACGAGTTATGTACACTTAAATACCCCGTCTAGCATTCAAGGGTGTGAAAAATGCCCACCCCTATGCCACTTAACCCTTTGAGTGCCACAGGGCTACACAACGCATTGCTCTGCAATGCTGGCACTCAAAGGGTTAAATAATCGGGCATGTTAATTTCTCACCCATGGTGCTGTTGCTTTGCTCCATAAAAATCTACAAACCTACTTTATTTGATTGTATCCAATACACATTCCCTGCCTTCCTTTTGAAATCAAACAATAACTAATACTCATATAAATTAAACATGCTTTGCACACCTATGGGGTGCACATGAGGTTAAAACCCCAGTCATATTTGGCACAATTCACATTGATGGCGTTGGTCATTACCTCCTCCCGTTACTGCAGTTGCAGGATCCCCCAATGCATGCAGTTACCTAGAAGTTGTATGGGATGCGGTTAGCAATGGGAAGCCTACAGCCAAGTGTACCCTTTATAAGTCTCAAACTGTCAGTGTAGCCTGCGGTCAATGTCAGCAATGAGTGGCAGTGACAGGCTGCAACTGACCCTAAATCCAGCCTAAGGACAAAGCACACAGAGGCACTCATTAACAATTTTACTGATGTTACATGATGCACCATCTACACACCTGCACTGCCACAGTACAGGATAATGTGGTACTTAACCCTTTAAAGACCAGAGGGATGTGCAACGAATTGTGATTCAGTCCCAACAATGCGTTGCACACCCCTCTGGTCCTTAAAGGGTTAAATTAACTTTTTGGGGACATGGTATTCTTACCTTACAGTCAGGCACAGCAAAGAGATGGCAAGAAGTCAGAAGATCAAGGCTGGAGACTCCACGTATCCATCCACATGAGTGTCTCTATACACACCGTTCCTTGGTGATCACGCACAGTGAACCAGCAGTTAACTGTATCAATGTGTATCCTACCCACATGGGATCGTGCTCGGGGAAAGTCACAGGCTGCTCAGGAATCTGTATGTGTGTGTGAGTGTTGGGACTGAATCACACAGCGGAGAGAAGGGAAGGGAGGGGAGAGCTGGAGGCAGATCCAATAGGACTATGCACTAGCTTCAGCTCCTCCTCACCTCTCCGGGGGTGTTACAAGCAGAGCACAGTACCTCATAGATAAGAGGGGAGGAAGGCAAAGGTTCTTCAGTCTAGACAGGTTTTTGTCAATTTGGGTTCAATTTCAAATTTAAGTTAGCAGAAAACACACAGGCAAACTGGATTTCTCATCCTAAAAATCCATATTCAATAAATGTCAGGGTTTATTCGAAGATACACTTGATAAACTTTTATTTTCCAAAACAAGTCCATTTTCTTGAATTAGACCACGAATTAACACTTAGAGTGCCAGGGGGTGAACAACGCATGTTCTGTTCACTCTTCTGACACTCTAAGGGTTAAATCTTAGTTTTGGGAGCTGTTTCTGGGGCTGACTGGTGGGTGGGGCACAGCAATCATTTTTAGGTTACTTCATGACAGATTTTTTATTTAACTGTAAAAATGATTTAGTACAAGACCTATTATTTTATTTACATAGGTTAATCTATAAACACATTTAGTGTCGTTTAACCTCTTAAGGACCATTGACATGTGAGGCTTGGCACCGGTTTCCTACTTTCCTTGCCTAAAGGACCAGTGACGGTCCTGGCAAGTGAGATATTTTGTGCTAACAGCGCTCCTGCAGAAAGCACTTTTAACCCCTTAACGACCCTTGACTTTCATAGTACGTCAAGGGTCGATTTGACTTAACAACCGATGACGTGCTATGACCGTCATCGAGTTCCGGGCTCCCCCCGCGGCTGCAGGCCGCTCGGGGAGTCCGGAACGCAACGGAGCAATAAAAAAAAATTGCTCCATGGTTGTTAACTCACGCTTCCGGATTCCCCTGTCGTTAAGGGGTTAAGCACTAGTGGGGTCTGAAATAGACTGCTTACACGTCATCAGTCACGTGTGCTGGCGCACCAAAGTCCTCTATGTGGTCCTTAACTGCAGTCCATCCCTAGGATCTCTGGTCTTTAAGGGCTTAAACAAACTATGTCAGTTTTATCACTGGGAAGCATTGTACACACCACATATTCTGATCTAAAAAGAGGGACACCAGAGTAGGAAAGAGGGACTTAGGAATTTGGGTCTCAAAGATAGATTGTCTCTCCTAAAGAGGAATACCTGGGAGATATGCTTTAAGGAAGAGTGGCGCCACTATATCTTCCAAGCTGGCACCAAGATCCAGGGATTTAAAGGGATAGTAATGTTCAGGCCCGGACTGGGACAAAAAATAGGCCCGGGCATTTAAAGCTGAGCAGCCCATTTTTATTTTTTGAGCAGCCCATGGGGGGTGGGGCGTTCGCTCTTTTTTTTTTTTTTTTTTACGCCCGGACCCAGGGCCGGTTCAAGGATTTATGTATACACAGGGCGAAGGTGCATTTTGATGTCCCCACTACCCTCCGACACAATCCCCTGCCCCCGCCCACATATTCACCTCCACACTCTGCCCACCCCATCCTCCTCCCCACACTGTTCACCTCCACAATGCCCCACTCCACAATGCCCCCTTCATCTCCACATTGCCCCCTTCATCTCCACATTGCCCCTTCCACAATGCCCCCTTCATCTCCACAATGCCCCCTTCATCTCCACATTGCCCCTTCCACAATGCTCCCTTCCACTCCACAATGCCCCCTTCATCTCCACATTGCCCCTTCCACAATGTCCCCTTCATCTCCACATTGCCCCTTCCACAATGCCCCCTTCATCTCCACAATGCCCCTTCCACAATGCCCCCTTTATCTCCACAATGCCCCTTCCACAATGCCCCTTCCACAATGCCCCCTTCATCTCCACATTGCCCCTTCCACAATGCTCCCTTCCATTCCACAATGCCCCCTTCCACAATGCACCCTTCCACTCTACAATGCCCCCTTCATCTCCACAATGCCCCCTTCATCTCCACAATGCCCCTTCCACAATGCCCCCTTCATTTCCACAATGCCCCTTCCACAATGCCCCCTTCATCTCCACATTGCCCCTTCCACAATGCCCCCTTCATCTCCACAATGCCCCTTCCACAATGCACCCTTCCACAATGTACCCTTCCACTCCACAATGCCCCCTTCATCTCCACAATGCCCCTTCCACAATGCCCCCTTCCACTCCACAATGCCCCCTTCCACAATGCCCCCTTCCACAATGCCCCCTTCCACTCCACAATGCCCCCTTCATCTCCACAATGCCCCCTTCATCTCCACAATGCCCCCTTCATCTCCACAATGCACCTTCCACAATGCCCCCTTCATCTCCACATTGCCCCTTCCACAATGCCCCCTTCATCTCCACAATGCTCCCTTCACCTCCACAACGCCCCCTTCATCAACTGCCCCTTCATCTCCGCAATGCCCCTTGATCCCCTACCTTAAATCCCTGGTGATCTAGCGGCGACGCGGCGTACCATCAGTGTGATCTGTGCCTCCTTCGGCACAGAGCTGCATCTCCCGCGCGCGGTTCGCAATAATGCAGAGCGCTGGGAGATGATGTCATCTCCCAGCGCTCTGTATTACTACGGAGACTGGGTCACCGGACCGGCCCACCGGGCAAATGCCCGGTGTGCCCGATGGCCAGTCCGGGCCTGGTAATGTTTCATATTAAAAGCAGCTCTAATTAAGCTTCATAGTATTTGGGCCTTGGAGAGTGTCACTTCAATTCTGTCAGAGTTGTAGTTCAAGTGTAATTGAATGATAAAGTATCCCTCTCCTGCCCCTTCTACTGATGTAACACTGCTCAACTTAGAGCAGCAGGGAGTGTCCAGGTAGATTGCAGAGAGGGACAATCTTCAGTTAAGATAAGTGGAAAAAGCTGAAACACCTGTCAAGGGGGGCAGGGATTTCATTGTTCTCACAGTAAGAATTTTGACCCTTGATGTGAGCTGTCTGGTCTATGGACTGGATTCCACATCTGAGTAGTGGGGGCTTACACTACGTAAAAGGGGCGGGAGGGGGAAACGTTATCATTCAATTACTCTTGAACTACAACACCCACAGTAATGAAATAACACTCTCTATGGCTCAAATACTATGAAGATTAATTGGGGCTGCTGTTTTTGTGAAACATTACTATCACTTTAAAGGGATAGTAATACTTCGTTTTAACTTTATTTTATTTTGAAGGCATTAAAAAACATGAAGAATGATATAAGTCTTATCTCTCAAACCTTTATGGTTTATGAGATATTCACAAGCAAAGTTTCCCCCTCCCGCCCCTTTTACCTAGTGTAAACAATCTCTTCTCAGATGTGGACTGCAGTCCATAGACCAGAAAGATAACAGAAGGGGACACTCTTATTCCTATGAAAACAATGAAATCCCTGCCCCCCTTGACAAGCTTTTCAGGTTTTTCCCTTATCTTAATTGAAGATTGTCCCTCTCTGCAGTCTACCTGGGCACCTCCCTTCTGCTCTAGCTGAACAGTGTGACATCAGTAAAAGGGGCGGGAGGGGGATACTTTGTCATTGAATTACTCTTGAACTACAACTCTGACAGAACTGAAATAACACTCTCTAAAGTCCAAATACTGTGATGATTAATTAGAGCTGCTTTTATTATGAAACATTACTATCCCTTTAAGCATGAAATCTGGGGCTTTTTCACTCTCACCCCCATAGGATCTCACTGCCACTCTCACTCTCTGAATAACACACATCAGCAGACCTTTGCAATGCACTGGACTTCTCTCTGGTGCTTAACCCCTTAAGGACCGACCGCGCATGCACGCGGCCATCACTTAAGGACCACGGACCATATTTTTTGGTGTGCAGCCGCGCAGGGAGCCCAGAATTCCATGACATTCCAGGACTGTCATGGGTCCTTAAGTGAAAACAAGCCATGACGGTCCTTTAGGGGTTAAATAAAAGGAAGGGGCTCACAAACACTATTCTATTCTGGCTGACAGCAGTAGTGTGTGAAGATGTAACCAGCCTCCAGGCAATATAGATAATCTGTAAGGGATTTCAGGATACTGCAGAGCCAAATGGTTGCCTTAGATGATGTGCATTGTCACAACAGCACTCTCTGTGTGTCCTATAGTTATACTCCTAGCAAAATCTCCCACAGGTCTTAATGGGTTAACCAGCCTTACTGAGACAGGAGCGCAAATCTGCAAAAGCATGTAGTTAGATATATACATTTACAACAGACTGAACTAGGCAATGAGAGAGAAACCATTTGTTCTGCTTCAATATCCCCTTAGTAAATACCATGACACTGAGACTTAGGGCCCATCAGAATAAAATCAGAGCAATTCTACGGCAATCCAAGTGCAAAGAGAGGACAATTAAAGATCCTCCCAAATTTCCCATGAAATTAATGTAGCCATTAGTCCCCTAAATGCTAGAAGGGTCTTCAATGCATTGCAAAGCAACACACTGCAAACCTCTCTAGTAGTCAAAGGGTTAGACACTCCAGTTAAATCAATAGGGCAGGGTTATTTGTCCACTATGGTGCAAATGGTTTACCCCGGATTCACTTCAGTTGTCTCCTGTATATACAGCCCTTAGGCTATGTTTACACATAACATCAGGAATGGGTTTTGATCACTGCGCTAATCTCCAGTAAACAACAATGTGCTGCTTATCTGGTTGTTTTAACTGTAAATTCTCACCACACGTGAACACAACCTGTTGTAGCATGTGGCAATTTCCTTGTGTTTATGTGTTGATTGTAGGGAAGTTCAGCAGAGCTGATCTACACCGAGATCTAACCCAAGGTGCAGTACTCACTGTAACCTCCAATGAATGACCAGCCCATGTGGGTGACAGTCATTGATATACAGCTAACACCCACATGGGCTGGTGATCAGTCACTCCTCTTCCACATCCTCTCCATGTCAGGATCAGTGGGAAAATAGAGGGCAAGCAGGTAAGTCACACTGGCATACTCACAAGAGCTATATCATTCAAATCACAAGTCTGAACATAGCCATACATAATATATTAGGATAGATCCACTAAGCTGAAAATTTTTGCTGTCATGTTCAAAACCGATACACTCTTCAATGAAAAATAACAACAAGACAAATTTGGGAAAATTGATCTTTAAAAATAATTATCAAAAGTAATTTTTTCATGTACAACGTATCTCATTGCTGACAGAAATATTTGCATTTCTTCTACAAAAACTGCACTACTAATACAAGTCTAAAGCTGCGTAGATATCTGTGAGTGCATTAACAACAATGCAGCTGGTGTTAACCCTTTAAGTGCCAGTGGGGGTGTGCATTGCATTGCATACCCCTCTGGCACTCAAAGGGTTAAATGCATGAGTCAAATAAACACATTCAGTCCTATTTCCTAATTGCAACGGAGTTTTTTGTTACAAGTTTATTAACCATTTGAGCACCAGAGGGCTACGCAACGCATTGCGTAACCCTCTGGCGCTCAAAGGGTTTAGGGAGAACAAACACCTCTTAATATTAACTCCCCACATATTTTACTATTGTCAGAAAATCCTAATACCCCCTATTACATTTTCCTTGCCCTTTGGTTCAAGTGATAACATCTTCAGTCATCCCTGGAAGTGAAGTCCATGGAGGTGGATATGGTAGGAGCCAGAAGGACCACAGAACACAAAGTCTGACCAATGCATTGCACACCCCTATGGTCCTTAAAATTTAAAGTGGAACTTTTACCCTCAAGACACTTTATGTCATTGGATATAACGATTAAAAGTGTCTATAGGTTGTTAAATTTTTTTAAAAATTGCAATACTTTATCATATATTAGTTGAAGAGCCCGTGTACATGGGCCACAGTGCCGGCTGGTCGCAGTGCAGTCATGCGCAATAGAGACTGTCTGTGAGGCGGCTGATACGGAGTGGGGCACTCCGCATTCAGACCGTGGTCACTCTTTGCTCACCGGAAGTACGTAGAGAGTGACCATGGTCTGAATTCTGAGCGCCCCACTCCGTATCAGCCGCCTCACGGGCAGTCTCTACTGCGCATGACTGTGTTGTTACAAACTATTTAGCGAATTATTATATAGGATGGGCTATTAATCCTTTCTGTTCCAGAGAGGTATCCAACGCATTGCAATGCAATGCCTTGGATACCACTCTGGCACTCAGAGGCTTAAACATTACCCATTGACATCACCAGTTCCTCTTTCTGAAGTACAAGCTGTACCGCACAGCTCTGTAGGGCGTCACCTGTTGTGCAAATCTCCTCCCACCTCCCTCCCCAGCTCTCCCCAGGAGCGAATGCACTTCCTTCATTATGGGCATGTTTATTTTGACCACTTTCTTAATCTGTACATCTTTTCACACAAACCCTGGTACTCAACGGGTTACTCTGATTGCTCCTCTTGTCTGTTAACCCTTTGAGTGTCAGAGGTATCCAATGCATTGCAATGCATGGAACCTAAGAGGCGGCATCTGACCAGTGGAAATTAAGAGGCAAGATGATCAAGAGAAGGATCCGTTCAACCAGGGGAATCCAATGTATGGTGAAGCTTGAGACTTATTATGGATCAGTGATGGGAAGGGCTATCCAGAGCGTGGCCCCAATAGAGGGGGGCAGGCTTGGGGTAGAGGGTGGAGGGAGAGCGCTTCCATTCATTCTAAAATCATCAAGATGATTGCTACTGACGAGAATCAGATAGCTGTTCATCATAGAGGGATCAATTATTATTTCATGGGGTGGTTTTAAGCTTGTTGGAGGGGTATAAACCCTTTGGGGTGGTGTCTTGGAATGTGATAGCTCCACTTTAATTAGGTTAATGTACTCTATCTGCTTCAGATTTAACCCTTTGACTGCCAAAGGGGTGTGAAATGCATTGCAGGCACTCAAAGGGTTAAAAAAAACTGCCAGCACTGTCATGTCCGCCTCCATGGACATGACATCCAGGACTGACTGAAGATCTTATGTCTTGAACAAAGAAACAGGGGAAAAATTCATAGGGCCATTAGGATTTTCTGTCCAGAGTAATGTAAGTGCGGATGTTATTACTTGGAGGTGTTACTTTTCCTTTAACCCTTTAAAAGCCAGCAGGGTATCCAACGAATTGCGAAGCAATGCCTTGGATACCCTAGTACCCTAGGATACCCTGGTTAACCTTTTAAGCACCAGAGAGTTAGGCAACGCTTTGCAATCTTTTACCCACCCTGTCTGGTTCTTAAAGGGTTATATTTGGCCCAATGTATATACAAATCCCCCAAAATGTTCTAAAAAAGGGGCATACTGCTTCATGGAAATGTATTCCAACGACAATAAATCATTTTCATGCTAAAATATTACAAGAATGCCTCTTGGAAATATAACCTTGTGACACAGTATAATGGCAGCTGAAAACACTTCCCAGAGTTTCAGAAAACATACCCACTGGCATTAAACAAAGGATATATAAAATGGTGTAAGTTACTTAGGATGTATATGTAACATAAAGGAAAGTAATAATGAAAGGCTTCAAAAGACACACAAATCAGCCCCTTCCACTTGTTCCCACACTGTCACAGAAGGCATGTATGGTGGTACAATCCGCCCTCTAATTAATAAGGAGGATTATCTAACACACCACTGGGAGAATTACACTGTCTCCTCTAAGACTACCTGAGTCCTGTAAATTGTAAGAGAAGGGTCCAGCAGCATTATCCTGTTGGATACTGGAAATGTACATTATGCATTGCTTTGCAATGTGTTGATCACTTTCAGTGCCAGAGGGGTACACAACGCATTGCACTGGCACTGAAAGAGTTAATAGGTCTCTAGCATTTCATGGGGTGGTGGGTGCTTCTGGTGATTGTAATTATGTTTTCTGACCCTTTTAATGCCAGTTTTCCCATAATGCATGCATGTCCCTTTTAACCCTTTGAGTGCCAGAGGGGTACGCAACTCATTGCAAAGCAATGCATTGCGTACCCCTCTGGCACTCAAAGGGTTAAGAACTAATGCTTTGCATATCAACCAGCTAAGGGTCTATCCCTGGTTTAGTATCTCCACTGATATTTTCTTTCTTATATAAAAATAAGATGTGTGCGATATTGGTATTTGATAGCACAGTATATTCTTCCCAATTTAATTATGGAGCCTGAAAGTGAAACTATTGTCTGAGGGTTACCTTTAACCCTTTGAGTGCCAGAGAGGTATACTACCTCTCTGGCTCTCAAAGGTTTAAGTAGGCATCTTCATGTAGTAGCAGACTTTCCTATATAGCAAGAGTTGTAGTGTACTATGCAGCATGGCTGATTACCTAGAAAGCTGATTCAGGGGTCTGAAAACTGATCTCCGCTGTTGTTTGGCTGATCATACAATGGAAATGAACTTGGAAGTCTCACAGTTCAGGTTTCAGAGTCTGCATGTACAGCTCCAGTAGGCAGCAACTGTTGGGATTGCAAACTTGACACTTGCTGCCTATGAGCACGTCTTAGTAGAGAATGGAGGAGATTCACTAAGAGGTGATAAAGTAGAGATGACTTCTACAGTAATATCACTTCTCTAATTCCTTTGTCTAAGGAGCCTATGCACTAAGATCTCCTAAGATGAAGAAATCTTAGTGAATAGACTCCTTAGAATATCATAAAAATTGGAGAAGTGATAAACTGGAGAAGTCAGCTTAGTGAATCTTTCCCAATGTGTATTGAATCTTTAACCTTTTAAGGACCAGAGTGGTGTGCAAGGTATTTCAAAGCTAATGTCTTGCACTCCCCTCTTGCCCTTTAGGGGTAAATGAGACTTAGATTCTTCACGTAACACATGCACTGTAGATACATGATTACGTAATATATGCTAATACAATACAATATATAAAAAAATGCTGCTACACCAAAGAATATTAATAAAAATGAATAAAATAGAGCACTCTACTCCAATTCTACTACCCTACGCATTACGTGATCAAAAATCACTTCCACAGGGGTCTATCAATATATTGTATTGTATTAGCATACTTTATGTTTGCTTTTTATATTATATTATATCATAGCTGCTTATACATATATATATATTTTTCGTATGTGCTACAATAAATATTTTTTATATATTTTTGGCAAGATCCAGTAGTATCAGTGTCTGATTCATATTGTTCAGGTCTCAGTATAGTTAAATTTAATCTAGTCTCCTATTAGATAACCACTATATATATAGAGTCCCTAGGTAGATCCTTGTAGCTATAGTATTAGCAGATGGATACCTGAAGGAGTGCACTGGGTGGAGTATAAGTTGGATTGGAGACATCAGACGGAGACAAGAGAGGGGAGCTATACAGAGACCTGCACTGGAGGTGATCCAGTGAATGTTGTGGAACTGTGAGGCGAGTCTTGTGCCTCTTCTACAAGTGAGTAGAAAATTCTACAAGTGGGCATATGGTGATGGTTCATAGACTTGTGTACGGGCAAAATTTTCGATTAAATTCGAATTCAGACTAATTTTTTTTTTTCTAATTCGGATGATCCTAATTTCGGACCGGGCCTATTCGATTCGAACAAAATTCTGATCCATTCCGAATTATTCGGCCGAATTTAACATGGGTTAAATTATAGCACTGCGCCTCCGTGCACGCTGCTATCATTCTTTGCAGACAGGGTGTGCATTTAGAAAAAGATCCATCCCAAAAACGGACATTGTCGTACATTGCCAGTCTGTGCATATCACCTCTACTCCAGCATGGGATGCCAGTCACAATGCAAACGTCGAACATCGAGAACCCATGCCTGTCATTCAATTTAGCATATGTTCGAACATCGAAACCCCATGCCTGTCCTTCAATATAGCATATGCTCGAACATCGAAAACCCATATCTGTCATTCAATTTAGCATATGCTCGAACATCGAAAACCCATGCCTATCACATCCTACTCAACATAAGTGGTCGACTCGAACATGGACAAACTACATGTCACATTCTATGTTAGTACATGGGTAAAGATTAAGGTTTCATTTTCTGGTACCAGACTCCTACCCTACTGTCCCTCTTTAGTACCCAAATTCCTCTCTCTCGTTTTCGTATCCTGATTTCCCCTCATATCAGATAAGTCTATGTGTATATACATTGTAGTGTTTCATACTACATCAAGAATAAACATCAATGATTGTTTAAACTGCAGTATGTGTGTCTAAACTAATTTGTGTATTGAAAATACATTAACCCCATCGCGACAAGTGACTTACCAGGTACGTCCCGCAAAAACTGTCACTTAGTGACAAAGGACTTACCTGGTAAGTCCCAGAAGTCATTCGCTAGAATGAAGAAGAAGAAAAATCCGTCATTAAGTGCCGTGCGCGGGCGGCCGGTCATTAAGGGGTTAATCTTGTGCTAAATCATCACCTCACTTAACCCTTATCAGAGACTGACAGAATTGGAACGAAGTGCCAACTTGCCTTTGAGTCAAAGATCGCAAATTGTGGCAAGCATTAACTCGGGACAATTGTCCATGCGCTCTTCCATGCGACGAGTAAGTTCCTTCTTCAACCTCGTTAGAAGGGCAGCAACATCTGGAAGTATATTACCCTCAGCACCAGGCAAGCGTTCCCTATGGGAAAGGAAATCATCCAATTTTAAGGAGAGGTGTGTGAAGAGGGCAATGACTTCTGTCAGACTAGCGTTCTCTTTGCTCAAAAGTTCCGTCAAAGCACGGAAAGGCGTAAGGACTGTCACTACCTGTTCCATCAGGGCCCAGTCAGTCCTGCCCAGAGTTCTGTTACTGTCAATGAAATGGTGACATGACATTGCATGAATTGCCTTTTTCTGCTCCAGGATACGCTCTAGCATATCTAAGGTGGAGTTCCACCTGGTCCCAACATCTTGTTTTAGGCGGTGTTCTGGGAGGTCTGCCTTTTTCTGTTCCTCCCTGAGTAGCTGGCTATCTTTGACGCTCCGATGGAAGTGGCCAGAAATTTGTCGGCACGACTCCAGAAGTGCTGACAACCTTCCAGTGTTACTGCCATCCTCAAGAGCAGCCTTCACTACTAGATGCAGAATATGTGCTGAGCAGCGCACACCCACAAATCTGCCATCCCGGAGAGCCTTGATCATGTTAGCTGCACCATCAGTAACCACAAACCCCATTTGCACCTGTGTGCCTGCCTGCTCCCCTAGCCATTGCGCCACCATGTTCTGCAGTGCTTTGCGAATGTTATCTAAGGTGTGCTGCTGATCCATTACCTCAGCATGGAGGAGGAAAGAGAGGGACCCTGTCTGCCTATACAACTGTGACACTGACAGTGTGACTCTGAAGATTATTCAGACAAATCACTTGTATTTTGTATGTTTTTAATAAAACCAACACAGGTGACTCTCCCTTGAGATGGCGAAAAGGCACGTTTCCTGCCTATACAGCTGTGACACTGGCAGTGTGACGCTGAAGATTATTCAAACAAATAACTTGTATTTTTTATATTTTTAATAAAATCAACACATGTGACTCTCCCTTGCGGTGGCTAAAAGGCACCCTGCCTGCTTATACAACTGTGACACTGGCAGTGTGACGCTGAAGATTATTCAAACAAATAACTTGTATTAGGAATAATTTTAATAAAACCAATGCATGTGGGTCTCCCTTGTGGTGGCGAAAAGGCACGCTGCCTGCCTATACAACTGTGACACTGGCAGTGTGACACTGAAGATTATTCAAACAAATGACTTGTACTTTTTATATTTTTTTTTTTAAGAAACACAGATGACCCCCTTGCGGTGGCAAAAAGGCACCCTGCCTGCCTATAGGACTGTCAGACTGGTTGATGTGACATTGAAAATTATTCGAACAGTGCCGGCCCAATATAATGTGCTGCCTGGGTCCAAGGATTAAATGCTACCCCCTCAAAAAAAAAAAAAAAAAAAAAAAAGAAACACGAAACACACCCACATCCATTATAATGGGATCTTGTGTCCATAGAGAGATCTTAAGTCACCAGGGTTGTAAACATGCACTCTGATTTACAATATTTCAGCCAGTAAATATGATGGTGGGGTCTTCTGTCCATAGGCAGCTTAAGTCACCAGGGGCTGTGAATGTGCTCTCTCTAATTTACAATATACCTGTAGACACCAATCAAGTGTAAGAGCGTAACCGATATTTAGACTAAATAGCAGTTATGCCCTTACACTTGGTTGGATTTGGTGTCTACAGACATATTGTAAATTAGAGAGAGCACATTTACAGCCCCTGGTGACTTGGGATGGAAGAAAATAGGAAAATGAGGGAAATAATAAGCCATTATCTATCTCAGAACCATAGTGTCCTACCCCTGGGCCCTGGGTGAACTCACTCATGGTCTCAGCTCAGAATTCAGCAGGACAGAGTCACAGCAACAGTCAGATCATGCACGGTCTCACACCACACGCACGGTACGCACCCCAACCTGCCGATGTGGATGGACCATATTGAGTGAGCAAATATGCTCCTCTTTAATTGGCTGATGATGCGATGGTGCATGTGGGTTGGCTGTGAGGCATAGCACACTCTGGAACTGAGCCTGGTGGTGTGTCTGTGTGGACTGACACTGATTATCACATGATTCACATCACTGAAGCAGGCAGCGGGCATCGCCACTGAGTGAGCATAGGGCCACCCAGCTGCTGAGAGTGATAATGATGGGACATACTGAAACACAGACCTGGCAGCTTTGCTACACTTGTAGCCACAGAACAACATCTACACTGTCTGCTCCCAGTATAGTACCACTAGTAGGCAAAGAATGAAACATACATTTTCTGACACCCTAGCCTTGTTCCACTGTCCTCTAGTAGTCACAGAACCACATATACACTGTATAACAGCTACAGCCATGTTCCACTGCCCCAGTGGTAGCTGTAGAACAGTATTTCTCAACTCTTGTCCTCAGGACCCACTAACAGGCCAGGATTTGATGATTTCTTTGTTAGAGCACAGGTGAGTTAATCAATGTGCATGAGCCTCTGATCACCACACTAGCAGAGAAATCCCTAAGTTCTGGCCTGTTAGTGGGTCCTGAGGACAGGAGTTGAGAAACACTGCTGTAGAACCTACATGCACTGTTTCCTTAGTGGCATTCTACTGGTAGCCACAGCACCACATATAGACTGTCAGACACCCCACCCTTGTTCCATTAGTAGCCATAGATCGTAATTACATTGTCTGCTTCCCCAGCCTTGTTCCACCTGCAGCGACATCCTGCCAAAAAATAAAATGTTTTCTGTTTTTTGAATGGGATATAGTATATATGATACATTCACTCCAAATAAAATGCATGTATAATCCGTGAAGAATATGTTCATAAAATGGTTTTCACTATTTGACTGTTTGAAAATGTTTACAGGTTTAATTTTAAGACTCTGGTCACTTTACCATAATGCACACTTGCCAGCTGTCCCTGGTTTTGACTCTCTGGACACAGCAGGCTCTTTTGGTCCCTGACCTTAACATTGAAATGCAATCTAATATTTTCTGTGCTTGTCATCCATAGATGAACAGGTTACAATTAGTGATGAGCGAGCATGCTCGGCCGAAGCTCGGTTCGGCTCGAGCATCGCTCTGCTCGGCACATGGCGGTACTCGTACGAGTACCGCATGTGCTCGCCCGCCATGTTCGGGTCTCCTCCCCGCACGTTTCGCGGCTGCAGCGCAGCCAATAAACGTGCTGGGAGGCTCTGACATCTGTGTAATGCCAGCAGCCATGTTGGCTGCTGGCATTACACTGATTGGCTGGCCAGAACCCGTGATCGGGTGCTGTATAGCACCTGACCAGCGAGTTCGGCTCAGTCTTAGCCAGGGAGAGATGAGGATAGGAAGGGAAAGTCAGTGTAGGGAGAAGAAAAGTGTGTTTCAACAACAAAAAGACCCAAAAGTCCTTTTTAGGACTATTGTGTGTGGGGGCAGCAGTTTATTTTGTTTTGGGGGGCAGAGTTAAAAAAAAGAACGTCACATATTCCGTTCACTGTGCCTAGCCGCAGATTAGCAGCACATTCTGTTTAGTGTGCAAAGTTGCAGATTAGCAGCACATTCTGTGTAGTGTGCAAAGTTGCAGATTAGCAGCACATTCTTTTTAGTGTGCAAAGTTGCAGATTAGCAGCACATTCTGTTTAGTGTGCAAAGTTGCAGATTAGCAGCACATTCTGTGTAG
Source organism: Rhinophrynus dorsalis (assembly GCA_037306005.1). Classification (NCBI taxonomy): domain Eukaryota; kingdom Metazoa; phylum Chordata; class Amphibia; order Anura; family Rhinophrynidae; genus Rhinophrynus; species Rhinophrynus dorsalis. The sequence continues at coordinate 268,169,173 of CM074721.1, read as the reverse complement.
TGTGCAAAGTGTAAAAAATAAAAGTCACATATTCCATCCACTGTGCCTAGCTGCAGATAAGCAGCACATTCTGTTTAGTGTGCAAAGTTGCAGATTAGCAGCACATTCTGTTTAGTGTGCAAAGTTGCAGATTAGCAGCACATTCTGTTTAGTGTGCAAAGTGTAAAAAATAAAAGTCACATATTCCATTCACTGTGCCTAGCCGCAGATAATCAGCACATTCTGTTTAGTGTGCAAAGTTGCAGATTAGCAGCACATATTTCGTGTAATATGAAGAAGGCGGGTAAAAAGGGACGGGGAAGTGGACGTGATCCTGATAGTTCAGGGCGCGGGTCAGGACGCGTAGAAACTGTGCCTGGTGCCAGAGCACAAGAAAGAAAGACATCCACCATACCTAGCTTCATGTCTCAGTTTACAGGGCGTCGCAGGACATCACTCTCGAGGTCAGACCACTGCGAACAGGTGGTCGGTTGGATTTCAGCTGATACTGCTTCCAGTCGGTTAAGCACCACCCTGTCTTCCACCAAGTCCACTCTCAGTAGCCAAGAGTCTGGTCAACATAATCCTCACCCTGATCATCCTTCCTCCCACCATAGAGGGTCTGGTCAAAGTGATCCCACACTGGGATATAGTGAGGAGCTCATCTCATCACCAATCCTTCATTTGAACCTCTCTCCAAGCACGCTTGCAGAGGAACATGAAATCTTGTGCCCTGATTCACAACCTCTAGAGGGTACCCAATCACAAGAAGATGACAGAGGGGAACGGCATTTAAGGTCAAAGGAAGTGGATGATGATGATGATGAGACACAGTTGCCATCAAATCAACCACTATTACTGTCTCAAGACCTTGATGAGGAGGATGATATACAGTTGTCAATGACTGAGTATGTGGTGGGATCAAGAAATGAGGAGGATGATCAGAGTGAGGAAGTGGAGGAGGACTTGGTGGACGATGAGGTGACTGACCCCACCTGGGAAGGTGGAGAGCCGAGCGATGACAGCAGTCCTGAGGGTGAGCCATCTGCAGCACCGCAACAGGCTGGAAGAGGCAGTGGTGTGGCTACAGAAAGAAGGCGGACCGCACCAAACCGGCCCGCAAATGTTCCACGGAGCACCCCCTTGCGTAAATCTCCCTTGCCAAGGGGTAGGTGTTCCGCGGTATGGCGTTTTTTTAAGGAAAGTGCGGACGACAAAAGAATTGTAGTTTGCAACCTGTGCCACACCAGAATGAGCTGAGGCATGAACACTAGAAACCTCACCACCACCAGCATGATCCGACACATGGCATCCAAGCACCGTAATAAGTGGGAGGAACGCCCGGATCGCCAATCTGTGTCTGCAGGCCACACCACTGCCTCCTCTTCCCCTGTTTTCGGTGCCGGCCAATCGCCTGTCGAAGGCGCAGGCCCGCATACCTCCCGCCCTGCACTTGTACCATCTGAAGCACCATCAGCGACCACATCCACTTCCCTGTCCCAGCGCAGCGTCCAAATGTCATTACCCCAGGCATTTGAGCGCAAGCGAAAATACCCAGCCACCCACCCACAGGCCATAGCACTAACCTCACACCTTTCCAAATTACTGGCCATCGAAATGCTGCCATTTAGGCTTGTGGAGACTGAGTCCTTCCGCAGCCTGATGGCAGCAGCTGTCCCTCGGTACGCAGTCCCCAGCCGCCACTACTTTTCCCGGTGTGCCGTCCCCGCCTTACACCACCATGTGTCCCGTAACATCACCCGTGCCCTGACCAACGCAGTTACTGGGAAGGTCCACTTAACGACTGACACATGGACAAGTGCTTGTGGCCAGGGACGCTACATTTCCCTGACGGCACACTGGGTGAATGTCGTGGAGGCTGGGAGCGACTTGGACCCTGGGATGGCACAGGTGCTACCCACGCCGAGGATTGCGGGCCCTACCTCCATCAGGGTTTCCGCCAGCACCTACGTTATTGGCTCCTCCTCCTCCGTTTCCACCTCCGAATTCTCTGCGCGCAGCGCCACTCACCCATCAGCCGGTAGCTGGAAGCAGTGTAGCACTGCAGTGGGGAAGCGTCAACAGGCCGTGCTGAAGCTGATCTGCCTTGGGGACAAACAGCACACGGCCTCAGAGCTGTTGCAGGGGATTAGTCACCAGACCGAGCAGTGGCTCTCGCCACTCAACCTGCAACCAGGCATGGTTGTGTGTGATAATGGACGTAACTTGGTGGCGGCTTTGGAGCTCGGCAAGCTCACACACGTACCATGCCTAGCGCATGTATTTAATTTAGTGGTTCAGCGATTTCTAAAAACCTACCCCAATTTGCATGATCTCTTGACCAAGGTGCGCCGCGTGTGTGCACATTTCCGTAAGTCATCAACAGCTTCAGCCGGCCTGTTGAAGCTGCAGCAGCGCTTACAATTGCCAGCTCACCGGCTGCTGTGTGACGTGAGCACGCGCTGGAACTCCACCTTCCACATGTTGGCCCGGCTTTGTGAGCAGCAGAGGGCAGTAGTGGAGTACCAGCTGTTACACGGTCGTCGCCTCTCCGTTCAACTTCCTCTAATCAGAAGTGAGGAGTGGGAATGGATGTCAGACCTCTGTGAGGTTTTACGCAATTTTGAGGAATCGACACAGATGGTGAGCGGCGATAACGCTATTATCAGTGTAACCATCCCACTTCTGTGTCTACTGAAACGCTCGCTGCTCACAATTAAAACCGACGCTTTGCATGTGGAAGAGGTGGAAATGCGGGAGGAAGAGCTTACACAAGGTGATAGCCAGAGCACCCTCACTTCATCTTCTCAGCGACAATTGGAGGAGGCGGAGGAGGAGGAGGAGGAGGAGGAGGAAGACACGGTTGCCTCCGCTACAGAGGGTAGCCATGGAACTTTAGTTCCATCTCTTCAGCGTGGGTGGGCAGAAGAGGAGGAAGAGGATGAGGAGATTGAGAGTCATCCTCCTGGTGAGGACAGCGAAATCTTGCCTGTTGGTACTCTGGCACACATGGCTGACTTTATGTTAGGCTGCCTTTCCCGTGACCCATGCGTTATACGCATTTTAGACAACACGGATTACTGGGTGTTCACCCTTCTGGACCCCCGCTACAAAGAGAATTTCTCATCTCTCATTCCTCCGGTGGAGAGGACAAGCAAAATGGTGCAATACCAGAAGGTTCTTGTCGAAAAATTGCTCCAAAATTTTCCATCTGACAACGCTGGCGGCAGAGTACGTGCTACCTTGGCCAACCGAGAAGGGGAGAAAAGGGGAGCACACAGCAGTTCCGACAAAGGCAGGGCAACACTCTCCAAGGCGTGGGACACCTTCATGACACCCCGCCAGCACCCTCACCCTGATGCGCAGCCTAGTGTCACAAGGAGGGAAAAGTTTTGGAAGATGGTGAAGGAGTACATAGCAGACCGTGTCAGTGTCCTCAATGATCCCTCTGTGCCTTACAACTACTGGGTGTCCAAGCTGGACACGTGGTATGAACTGGCACTCTACGCCTTGGAGGTGCTGGCCTGCCCTGCCGCCAGCGTTCTGTCTGAGCGGGTATTTAGTGCTGCTGGTGGCATCATAACAGATAAGCGTATCCGCCTTTCCACCGAAAATGCTGATAGGTTGACACTTATAAAAATGAACAAGGCCTGGATTTCCCCTGACTTCTCCACTCCACTGGAGGAAAGCCCCGGGTGAACATAAAGTCACTTTAAATATGTTATTTACAATGATGGGAATACTCTGTATTCCCATTCACCCCTTCCACCCAAAAAATGGGTATATGGTTGACTCTCTTCCATATACCCTGGGATATAATTTTTATATAGGGCCAGCTCACCAGCGGGCCCTGTGATATAATTTTTATATAGGGCCAGCTCACCAGCGGGCGCTGTTTGACAATTTTTGTATAGGTCAGCTCACCAGCGGGCCTTCTCATATAATGTTTTATTGGGTCAGCTCTCTAGCGGGCCCTCTCATATAATGTTTTATAGCGTCAGCTCACTAGCGGGCCTTCGCATATAATGTTTAGGATGGTCAGCTCCGCAGCAGACCCTCACCCATAATGTTTTAGATGGTCGGCTCAGCGCACGTTTCCCTCTTAATCATGGCCCCAGTTCAGAAAAATCGAGGACATTTTTTGCAGAATTTGCCTCTGCGCACGTTTCCCTCTTAATCATGGCCCCAGTTCAGAAAAATCGAGGAAATTTTTTGCAGAATTTGCAGATGATATACAAGTAAATATACAGCAAATACTGTTTGGTAACAATTTTTCGCCTAAAGTCGTTTTTATCTTCCTTTTTGTGTGTTTTACGGTCAGTCTGTAAAAATGGCGTACTACGGGCGAAACATCGTTCCCAGCAGCGACGTTGGAGTCCAAGATGCATCCAGACATCCTCCCTATACTGTCCCTGAACCATTTCTGTGGTGTTTCCATCATTTTCTGCCCTTTTCCTATGGACCAGGCACCCTCCCCTCATCAGAGCAGGGGGTGCCTGGTGTAATGCTCGAGTCCTCCCATTGACTTCAATGGGGCTCGGGTGCTCGGCCGAGCACTCGAGCCTCCGGGGGTGCTCGGCCAGAGCACCCGAACACCCGAGCATTGGGGTGCTCGATCATCACTAGTTACAATCTTTCCAGTGTTTGCTATTATTATTTAATTATAGGATTAAATAATTACATGTAGTATTATTGTATAGGTAATATCCAACTGTACTACTGTAGATGTAATGTGTTAAAAAGAAAAATTGAGACATTCTGCTGTTGTGAACGAACTGCAACACAGGAGAGAAATAAAAAAAAAATGCTTGACATCTATACTGAAGAGGGGTCCACAGCATTGTCTTAGTATAGCAATATCACCGTTTTCCGTGAGTGTGCAATACAGGGCTCTACGGTAACTGCTGGGTATTTCCCAACGTCATAATCAGGGGATGATGGGAGTTGTATTCTAACTACTGTTAGGAAACACATAAGTGATGCACATTCATCTCCCACCTAGAAATTATTTACACACGAGGCAACTCCCCCAAGTAATACCTAGCCCCTTTCCAAGTGAAAGGACTTCCAGAAAGGCTTCAGATCTCTTAGTGACTCGGAGAGTAGGAGGGGGTGATGCTATGGCTGCACGGCACGGTGCTCTTAGTTGGTCACTCGTCACAATGTTGAAGCTCAGCCCAGCCAGCACCTTCCGGGTGGAGACACCTCACAGCAATCCTGTTCAGGACACATCATGCACTGTCGTGCACTCATACTAGGGATCTCAAATGTTCAGACTCATTTCGTACAGGGGGCACCCTCCTGTATTTGTAAAACCTTTCTAGCAAATCTGGGACGGTAGACCTATTTACTCAAGTCTTGACTTTAGGTGGGCGATAAACAATACAAAATAGGCATAATGTTTGACTATCACATAATTCACGTCACTGAAGCAGCCAGCAGGCATCGCCACTGAGTGAGCATAGGGCTGCCCGGCTGCTGACAGTCACACTGATGGGACACCCTGCAACACAGAACTGGCAGAAGCGCACAAAATAAACATGCTATGGGACGGCAAATTGCCACCCCTGTCAAAGTGCCGCCTGGGTCCATGGACCCACTGGGATCCATGTAAGGGCCGGCCCTGTATTCGAACAAATACCTAATATTTTTTTATATTTTGCACAGGAACAAATATTACTCACTCTTGCAGTGGCAATAACTGTAACTAATGCTGGCTGCCTACCTATGCGTAGCCTAATGCTACCTGCCTGCCTACACAACAACTGGACACTCTCTAATCTCTTCTTCTCTCTCTCTGAGCTCCAACAACACAATGAGGAAATGCAGGCTGTCTGTCTGTGTGACTGTGTCATTAGTCCAACCCCCATCATGAAACGAAGAAGGCTATTGGAATACCGACAAAAGAGGGAAGTAGTGCATGAAACGGACAATGGAATTGGACTAGAGACATGGAGGGAAAATTATGGAGGGAAAGTAATTGAGCACGCACAGGAAGTACAAAAAAGTCCTGGTCGAAAGTAGTCAAAACTTTTGGAAATTTGTCGATTGCCGAAACTTCCGAAAATTTCAACGAATTTCGGTCCTGGGCTGTTCGGAGTCGGATAATTTTTTCCGAATAACCCTTGAGTTTCGGATTGGCTGAATGTCTCCGAATGACCCCATTTTCGACGAAATCCGAATGTCTCCGAATGAATTTGCACAAGTCTAATGGTTCATCATTGATATCAGCAGTCTGCACTTATAGAGTGTGCTCTTCTCTTCTTTAAGTTTTTTGTCTTTATAATTACTGTATACCAACACATGTGCCTGAGAGCATTTTTGCAGTTAAAAGGATCACACATATCATCACCCACATATCATCACCTCTGAGAAGACCAAGAGGTACATGCTTTGTTTCTGTAAATGTGTGTTCCATATGGGATAGTTGGAGCACATCTGCGATCCGGAAATACGCAAGTTTTTAGACTAATGTGATAGAAGTGAGGCAATAAAAGAAACACCGTCTATGAGGTTCTATAATTGGATGAATCTTCAAATTAAACAGCAGATACCCCTGAGTTACGAGCTAAACTTTCATTAAATACTGGTGCTCTGCCTCCTCTGTTCCCTACCTCCTTCCTAGGAAGTGCTGCTGTCAGAGTCCCACTCTGCCCCGGTGTGTGCAGAAACTAAGCAGCCCACTCAAGCTACGTGTTGATGAGCGTAGCATGCGGCTGTTTGTCATCCTGTTACCCAGTCTCCAGCCCTAGTTTACATGAGTCCTGAGCTGAACACAGAGGCTCATGGGGGAAGGGGGTTGTTCTGAAGGGAAATCAATGAGAGTTGCACTGTCCGGGGGACCCATGTAAGGGCCGTCTTTGGGTGGGGGCAGCTTTTTATGCCGCCCCCTGTAAAGTTCTGCCCTAGGCGTAGGCCAAGATACATTACTGGCTCAGCTACCCAGTGTGAGATATCCGAGTGGCAATCTGTGACTTTAGGCTGAATATCGGGAGTCATTTGAGGTGCAGATAAATAAAGCTGCATGTCATCTGCGTACAGTTGTAGCAACAACATCACCATCAAATTTCAGACCATGGATATACTGTACACAAAAAATGTAAGTCTGAGCTGCAATAACTTTTGAATAAAATCTCTCTGCTCTGTAGGACTGCCCATGTTTTATTTCACAGGATAAACCATGCAATACATCTTTTTTCCAAAGTATTGCTATCCCTTTAATGACTCCATTTAAATTAAAGTTCATCTTTATTTGATCCCTATGATTGCATTGGTTTGCTGCAGAATTCTTCCACTTTTGTTTTATTCTTATGGCCATCTGGATTTTCATATCGTGGTAGACTCAGAGGTATATTCAGCCAATGAGTTCTATAGCTTGCAGCTACACTCCATAACAAATAAGGACGTAGTTTAAAGTGGAACTAACACTTTGTAATAACTGGGTGGTTTTGAAAGGACCTTCAAAATTGTCTATATTTATAGTAGCCATTTTTATTTAAAACGATTGTGTTTGAGATATTTAGTTGTATTTATTTGTCAGTTTATGCAAATTAGCCACTGCTTCCTGGTAGGAAGTGTCAGTCAAGAGGGAGAGTGGAATGATAGTATCTGGCACACTAGACTGTGCCAGACAGAACTGCCCCATTTATATAAATTGACAAATAAATAACGCTAAATATATCCACTTTAAAGCCCTGTTTTGGCGATACAGCTGCAACTGCTTGATATGTAGTGGCAGCTGTGCAGCAGGGAGCTACAAAAGGAGGTAATTGTAGCCTCAGAGGCAACAGTCTGTATGCTACATCTTATCAAGTAGATGAAATACTGAGGCTCATAACTAAAGAAAATCAGAGGAATTCTGGGGCAAACCAACTGCACTATAGGGGAAAACTAAATATTCTCATGAATTTAAATGGAGTTTTAACCCGTTGAATGCTAGAGAGGTCTCCAATGTATTGCTCCACAATACATTTGAGACCTTTCTAGCATTCTTGGGTTTAAATATCCCATTTAAATCAATGGGAGTTTGGCTCATTTTTTATTATCCCCTCTGATTCAATCAATTTGCTTCAGAATTACACCATGTATTTGGTTTATCAGCCTCACTGACATCAGTGATAGATCCTTCTGAATCTGCACTTTTCAGACTAATCAGACTGCGCTTCCCAGAGCCATCATACTGACACATAATTGCTGAGTGGCACTTCATTAATGGACTGCTGCCTGATGTAAGTGTATTATTATTTTTTTTTAAACTCTCTATCACCAGTGACCCAACTAAATAAGGTAGAATAGAAAATAAGAGTGAGAGAGAAGATAAGAAATAGAACCTTAGGTCTATATTTATAAAAGCAAATGAGTTATTCTTGAGTAAACCAGCAGCACCTCACTGTTAAATTAAGTTAGGTTTTTAACCCCTTGATTGCTAGAGAGGTCTCCAATGCATTGCATTGCTCTAGCATTCAAGGGGTTACAACCCTCTATTCATATGCATGGAGATTTAGGATTGGATTACTCCACAGTAACTCAAGTTATTTTTTATAACTATGGAGGAAGATGTATAAAACTGTAGTTATAAAAAAGTGTCTGTAAAAGTGTCTCAACGCTACATAAGTGTATGTATAAACATCTAACGACATTTTGCTAAATGCTAACTCCAGTTTGTTGACTTTTTTGAAAAGTGGAGTAGAAATAGTCTTGGGCAAATAAGAATTGTGTCCCAGTGTATTTATAAAAAAAAATTTGCTAACTGCGCCATAAATAAAGTCAATTTTAGGAATTAAATCATAAAACCAGGTATAACCTGTTCTTATTGGAAATGTAAAATACCGCTATGTGTGTGAATATTCTCAGAATATTCTCAGACAGACATATTTATAAACGTGACTTTATTTCTTTATAAATTTGACCAGGCTTTGTGAATTTTAGCAACAATTCTTAAGAATACACTAAGAAGGTTTTTTATACATCCTCCCTTTTCTTTGTAACTCCAGTTTTATACATCTCCCCCTATGTCCTCCTAAACTGTCCTTAATACTATTATAAGTACCAGAGACAATCTTACAGCCATTGTACTGCCTCTTTTCAATTAACTCCACTTTTATAAATCTCTCCCATAGGGCCTCATGTATAAAAGCCAGGTAGAGCAAACCATTTGCAACACAGGAGATAAATAATAAAAAAAACATTGATTCAAATCGGACTTTTTACCCCTTGAATGTAGGGTTGCCAGCTTTTCTACAAAAAAATACAGGCCACGGCATTCCCTCCATAGACTTAACATTGGACAGAAGCCAATTTTTTACCGGCCTGCCGGTAAAATACCGGCTAGGTGGCAACACTACTTGAATGCTAGAGATGTCTCCAAAACATTGTTAGGGACCTCACTACCATTCAGATGGTTAACATTCCCTATTTAAATTGTGCAGTAAGTTTTCCCCAAATCTGCTCCATTCTTCTTTAATTCAAATGACATTAAGGCCTTATCTACCATAGAAAATATGAACAATTCTGGAGCACTCAAACTGCACCATACGAGAGTAATAATGATTCTCTAAACTTCCATTGTCCTAAATGGAGATTTTAACCACTTGAAACCTAGAGAGGCTGTGGAACTCCTGGAGAGGGCTCATGGGTTTAGACTAGGCTTTTGTAAAATATGAGAATTGCATCATAAAGTAGGCAGGGCTTAAATGGGTGGGCAGGGCTTTATCAGAATCCAGCTAGGAAGTGGGCAGGAAATGGGTGGAACAAGATGGGAAGTAGGAAGAAAGGATGAGAAGTGGTCAGTTACCCAGCCGGTATTGGCTTCTGTCCAATGTTAAGTCTATGGAGAGAATGCCATGGCTGGTATTTTTTTTAAGAAAAGGTGGCAACCCTAATCCCTGGAGAACCAGTAATTAACCTTTTGAGTGCCAGAGTGGTACGGAATGCATTGCAAAGCACCACTCTGGCACTCGAAGGGTTAACTCTAAAAACCTGAGAGTTCCAGGTATGCAGAGAGGTCTCCAATTGTAAGCTTTCGGGCAGGGACCTCCCACCCAATGTTTCACTCTACAAAGCACCTATAACCCTGTATTGTTTAACCCCTTAACGACCCTTGATGGTCATAGTACGTCAAGGGTCGATTTGACTGAACGACCGATGACGTACTATGACCGTCATCGAATTCCGGGCTCCTCCGGCAGCTGCACGCCGTTCGGGGAGTCCGGAATGCAACGGAGCAATAAAAAAAAAATGCTCCGTTGTCATTCAGTGTGCCCGTGCACCGATTCTCCCGTCGTTAAGGGGTTAAACACTTAAATTGTAAAGCGCTGCATACACTTGTGGCGCTATATAAATAAACATATTCATTCATTCATTCAAAATGCATTGGAGATGTCCCCAGCACTCAAATGGTTAAAACCCCATTTCACTCAATAGGAAATGTTATTACTCCCCTACTGTGATGTTGTTATGTTCCAGAATTGCTCATTCTTTCGTCTGTGGGATAAGGCCCTAAAAGCCATATTCAGTGAGCTAAAGTGGGGAGCAAACCAACTGCATCATAGGGGAGAAAACAAAATTGCCAAGGTAAATAGGGGTTTTACCCTACAGTCAAAGAATATTTCCCATGTGAAATGCCCCATAGGACTAAATGATACACAGCTCATGCATTTTTTCTTTGTGCGTTGTTGTCTCTGCAAAAAATGTTGCCTTAAAATGAAAATATCACATTTTTTTGTAATTTAATGAATTAAGGTCAGTGGTATGTTTTACAGATAACAAATGAGAGTTGGTACTGTGTTAGCCGTAGAAATACAGGAGGCATTTACAGATAACATTAACCTCTCTGCATGTGGAGGGCAGTTCATCCAGATAGGGAACATTAATTGTTATCTTAAGGATTGATAAGGATAAGTGATGGGCTACCTGACAATGTATTTTTTTAGCCTGTCAGTTATAAGTGTCTCGTACACATTATTTGAATTTACTGGACTTAAGTAAAGACTATTTAGCTTATTAGAGGCCATAAATCAGTCCTTTATCTCCTGCACCCTCTCTCAGAGATGGACACAACACAGTTCATTCGTACATGATGTTTACTGGAATGTCAGCACTCACATTTCCTATGATTTCCTTTGCTTTAAAGAGATAGTAATGTTTCATAATAAAAGCAGCTCTAATTAATCATCATAGTATTTGGGCCTTGGAGAGTGTTATTTCAATACTGTCAGAGTTATTGTTCAAGAGTAATTGAATGATAAAGTATCCCCGTCCTGTCTCTTTTACTGATATAATACTGCTCAGCTCAGAGCAGCAGGGAGGTGCCCAGGTAGATTGCAGAGAGGGACAACCTTCAATTAAGATAAGGGAAAAAGCTGAAAAACCTGTCAAGGGGGTAGGGTTTTCATTGTTCTCACAGTAAGAAGATTGTCCCTTGCTGTGAGCTGTCTGGTCAAGCAACCAGATTCCACATCTGAGGTGAACAGTGTTACATCAGTAAAAGGGGCAGGAGGGGGATAATCTATCATTCAATTACTCTTGAACTCCAAATCTGACATTATTGAAATAACCCTCTCTATGGCTGAAATACTATAAAGATTAATTGGGCCTGCTGTTTTTATGAAACATTACTATCCTTTTAAATATAAGGCAACAAAGCAGTACAGAATGTACATAAAATGAAAAGCTCATATAATGTATGTAACAGGGGATGAATTGTACACTGAATTTGCATATAGAGATAGGAGCAGGAGAGGGTATATAGATACAAATGACACAATACATTGGGAAAGTACAAAGTGGGAAGTACATATTTATGTGTTGAATGTATTATTTGCCCTGGGCATGCAGATAGATGGGTGACTGCAGAGTCTTGTGCATACTAGGAATGTGGGAAGATATACATTGGTTTGTAGGCTGTTGTTTACGTGTGTATGTGTTTGTGTTTTGTATTAAAGGATACAAATGTGAGTGTTTCTGTGTGTTTTCATACATAAGATATACATTACTTATATGATATGTAGACATCAGTGCAAGTGCTAAGTGAATTTTGGATGAGACAAATAAGAGCCAAAAAGGCACAGGGGGTGCTACAACTACAATAATATTTCAAATAATACATATGCCCACAATGGTAGTAACATAAAATGTGTGACTGCAAAATGCCTGGGCAGTCAATCTAGATGGATATTCCTTTTTTCCAAGGGATGGGATAAATAAAAGAGTTTGGGGAATGTCTGTATCTAAAGCAAATCTTAATACCTACTATAAGGGAAGACAGTAATGAAGGATCCGTTGAGAATGTAGAGGGCCCATGGGTTGAAATACACACCGGGGACATACATGATATAAAATATATTAATGGGAACTTACCACAAGCCACCTAATATGGGTGAGTATGAAGAGGACCAACCGTGTCTACAAATGGAAAAAGCTTCATAGTTAGGAAATATAATCAGAGATTTTAACTACCTAGAAATTGACTAGCACAAGAGAGGGAAATCAGTTTGTAAGGTCCATTGAGAATGTTGTGGCCCCAAGGGCTGAAATACAAACTGGGGGCCCTCCATCTGCTTCCCCGCTAACTCCATACAGCCACAAGACTTTGCTGACTACTTCAAAGCCAAGGTGGACTCCATCCGAGATAATATACCACCTTGTATATCTCCTCCTAGCCTCCCTCGTTCCCCTCCTGGCACTCTGGACTCTTTCTCACTAGTCACAGAGGAGGAACTGACTAACCTGCTATCCTCCGCTCCGTCCACTACATGCGCACTTGATCCGCTCCCCTCTCACCTCATCCAACCCCTCTCCCCACACTAATCCCTATCATATTACAAATCTTTAACTCTTCCTTTGCCACTGCTACCTTTCCTGATGACTTCAAACATGCCTTAGTAAAACCTATCCTTAAGAACAACTCTTCTGACAGTAACACACCCTCTAGCTATCGACCAGTTTCTCTTATGCCTTTTGCCTCTAAACTCCTGGAACGCTTAGCCTACTCACGCCTGCTTGACTTCCTCAATGCATACAACCTGCTCGACCCTTTACAATCTGGATTTCGTACTTCTCACTCCACTGAAACTGCTCTTACAAGAGTCGTCAATGATCTTCACATTGCCAAATCTCAAGGTCACTATTCAATTCTTATCCTGCTTGATCTCTCAGCAGCTTTTGAACACTAGGCACACATTTTAGACCATTCCAATGAAGGGATTCCGTGTAAGTAACGAGATCTCGGCACTTCTCAAGCGCCACCGTGTCGACCGACACGGATCTCCTTCTGACAGCTTTACAGCTGTCAGTAGGCGAAATCAAACTTTAAACGCCTGTATCTCTTAAACCATAGCGGTTTGAGAGATACGTTTTTTTGCATTTAGATCAGATTTTTAAGCTCTTCTAAATGCAAAAAAGTTTTTTTAGACATTACTAACACTTAAAATATTCATGCCAATATGCACATTGGGACATAAATACAAGAGGAGCAAAATGTGGCTTTCGTTAAACAGGTTTACAGAGAAATGAGGCATAAGAAGCAAGCTTTGAAATTATTTAAAAAATATAAAGAATGCAACAGCATATCAAAGAAGCAATTAGGCTAGCTGAAATTGAAAATAAGAAAAGAATTGCAACAGCGAACAAGAAAAATCCAAAAAGATTCAACAAATTTATATGTCAAAAAAGAAGGTGGATATTGGGCTCATTAAAATTTAGAGAACTGAATTAGGGAGGATAAGGCAATAGCTGACAACTTAAACAAATTATTTTCTTCTGTATATAAGAATGAGGCAGCTTTGACAGGCTTTGGGCTAACAGGGAGAATCACAGCTTTTCCTGAAAAGATGCTTGAAAAGGGTATAAGGAATAAAACACCAGGACCTGATGACATATACTCAAGGGTACTTAATTTCATATTTTAGTACTGTCAAGGACATTATGCTTAATATTTATTGATTCACTCTCATCAGTCATAGTCCTGTGATGGGAGGAAAACATACATAGTACAATTATTCAAAAAGGGGATAAGATCTAAACTAAAAATTATCGACCTGTGAGTTTGACTTCCATATTGCATAATATATTAGTATTGCTACCAAAAGTATTCAGGATTATGTGATGACCAAAAACATTACTTGTAAAAGTCAGAGTGGCTAAATGAAGAATAGATTAAGTTAAACTAATTAACTTTCATTCTATGGTAACATGGACAAGGGTATTAGTGTTGATGTAGTATGCTTGGATTTTGCAAAGGTCTTTGATACTGTGCCTCACAATAAGTTTTTTCTCTCTACACTCTGATATATCTCAATACAGTTTCTGTTAATTTCTGTCTTTGATGTGAACACATCAAGCAAGTCTTATATTAATATTGTATTACAATGTTACAACTGACTCAACCTCACTTGATGTTCACTAGTTGCTTCATACATCTTAAATAGGTCTCAATGTGTTGTGTCCTCATCAGCTACGGATAATATCATTACTACTTTACATTTCTTTGTAAAATAGATCTATCTTGAATCTGCTTGTAATTCCATTTTCATTTCAATAAAGATAAAATAAAAAAAAGAAAGAAAAGAAAATCGCTGCAGCGAGACTCACCACTTCAGTAGTGCAATGGGTCCCAGATGTGCACAGTGTGCCCAGTCGAACAGGCAATGCTGTGCTCCATTCACTAATCATATAAAAAATGGGTGTAGATGCCTAGGGTAGGGAATATAATTTTACATCTTTGTAAATTTTTGGTAAGGCCTAATATGGAATATGGAGTAAAGTTTGGACACCAGTATTTAGAAAAGATATTACTGAAATGGAAAAAGTACAGACATTTCAACAAAACTGATAGCGGTATTGGAATATTTTAGTTATAAAGAGAGACTAGCTAGACTGGGCTTAGTTGCATTAGAGAACAGATAGGATATGGATTAATTATTTACAATATGTTCAACACCAATACAAATAACTCTCTGGGGAACTATTTACTCAAAGAACTGCTAAAAAAACAAAGGTTAATCCAATAAGACTAAAGCAAAGGAGATCTTGACTAAGACAAAGGCAAGATTTTTTTATAGTAAGGACAGTAATGTTATGGAATTCGTCGCTGGGCTGTATTTGGGGATACCATAGATACTTTCAAAAATGTATTGAATAAATTTGTAGTTTAGAATAATATTGAGAATTGTGATAGTTTTTTCAGAACGTATAGGATGTTGATTTAGGGAGCTATCAAATTGCCTTTTGGAGAAAAAGGTTTTTACCCAGTTAAGGCTTACCTGGAAATGTTTTCATTGTGGGTTTTTTTCTTCGATTTTTTCCTTTCTCTGGATCAACAAGGGTGATATGGCATAGGCTGAGCTTGATGGTCACATGTCTTTTTTTAGCCTCATCAGCTATGTTACGGTATAATTGAAGCAGTAGTAATACAGAGTAACAATTATGTGTTCTGTCAGTTGGATTGTAGTCCCTTCAGTCCAGCAATGTATCTTGCAGGGGGTATTCTCCCACCCTGCACAGGGATCAGTCAATTTAGAAAAACATTGGGTGATGGCTGACCACAAACAACAGAAAATACAAATTATGGATAATGTAAAAAAAATAATCAAAACGTGTTTGTCAAAATTCTCTCTTGATTCAGTGGTGCATCCATGAAAAGCACTGAACCTGTTTTACTTAATACACGCTTTTTGTTATATTTTTCGTATTAATTAAACTAAAAGTCTCTCAAGCTGGGAGAAGTGGCCGGAAGCTCACAGATATTGTATCACTTTCTCTTTGTTACTTTATAGTTCATTGAGTGAACTGACAGTTCCATGGTTCAATAGAATAAGAGGATTATAGCTGAACCCAGTATTATGTCTCAGTATTTGTACACAATAAACAACTGATATGATGCAGAATGTTTTACAGTGCCAGTTCATGAGTTCAGTGAATTAATGATTACAAAATACCCCACTAATTAACCCTTAGGTTTCAAAGGTTGCGTGCACTTTATTTTTGTATGTATGTTTTGTTTTATTAATGTAATGTATTGATCAGGCAAAGAAGATTATTGAACATTAACTCTCTGAGTACCAGAGGGGTACGCAACTCATCGTAAAGCACAAAGGGTTAAGTTACAATGCAGATAATGACTATGGTCCTGGACTCTGGTTGTCAAGAGTTTAACAGTGCATGTACAATAATATAGTGGGAGGAATATACCAATGCCCAGGTGCATCAGCTCAAAGTTGGATCAATGTACCTGGGTATATGGTGCACTTCCCTAATACACTACTAATCCTAAACACCGTGGGTATTTTGGCACACAGGTGTATGTTACAATGTAGAGCTAGCAATAACAACATGTAGAGCTAGCAATAACAACAAAAAAGTCACAGAAACAACACCAAGATTTTCTCACTGGTCAGATGGCCAGAGTAAGCTGAGCTCATCAGACTGAGCAGGGGAATTCATAAACTTTCCTGCTGATGTCCAAGGAACCAAACTGAGTGGTAATTTGCTGTTAATCAACTATGCAAAACAAGCCATGCATTCCTGGCCTTTCTGGCAACATAGTGCTTAAATGAAGTCTAGTGCGGCGCGATGGGGGTGACAGATCATTTATTTATGGATGTGTTAACCTCTAAAACGTTCTTGCATCCCCATACACACTATGTCACACACTCACTGTATCTGGATCCCTTTTGCATGCCACTTCCCTTCTCTTAAAGACACAGAAGCATGGATATCAAACTGAAGGAAATATGATTTATGAGGCTATGTGGGTTACTATTATTAGAGAGTGTAACGGGTCATAGGCCATTACTAAAAAGGGACTGTTCGAACCCCTACGATAAATACCCACTTGGCCACCGGGCATCCTGTGGAAGGGTTATTTCAACCATGGGAATTTACATTTACTGACATATTCGACAAAAAGACTGTATTCTCGACGCCAAGTTGATGGATGCTTGATTCAACAACTTTTAGTCGACCCGGAGTCGTAAGACTTCCCTTCCGTTGAATGGACTCAGTAGGTGGTCATTGGATTGGCTGTCAACTCGAGTGACGTCAAGAATGGTCACTTGAGGAGTAGAACTTTGTCGACACCCAACAACCCTCCGCCCATTGGTCGTACTAATGGGCCAGCCGGATTACGGTGGATTGGAGCCTCCTATGCTAAGTTAATTCAATCACTGGTCACTTTTGTTCTAATGTTTACTGTTCTATTGTTTTATTGTTCTTGGTTCTGTATAAAAAAGTGTGAGGTTTCGCAATAAAGTGTGTTACTGCTTGGAACTCCGAAAGAGTGTGTCTTAAAATTTGGGTGGTCTAAAGAGTCCTCTCTGACTCCCATCTAAGCGAGAGACACTTTGAGCTAAATTTACTAGACTCCGCAGCGGCACCGAGATCGGGAACTTCGACTTCGACTACTAGCTTAGATGACCATGCTGAGAGTGCCGTATCTGACTTCCGATGAGTTTTGGCGACGCAGTTCGACTCTTCGACTCCTCGTCGAACCAGGAAGGCTTGACTCGACGCTGCCGCCTTTGACAATCCCGAGTTCAATGGTGGCCTTGTGCCTCCTGGTGAGGTCAAAGCACACTTCCTTCCCTATTCACCGGGATGCACAGCTCTGACTGGCCAAGGTCGAAGGAGAGGTGAGCGGCACAACGGAATAGGACAACCAGGCGTCCTTTAACCTCCGTGACAGAGAGTGCAAATACTAGCATTCAAATGACTCTTAAAGAGATTGAAATGTGTAATTTATGAAGAAAGATCACTCAGATATTTTCACTTTGGGAAAGAGGTGCCTAAGAGAAGGTTATGAGCCCTGAGCCTCAGAGCTACCCATCTGTAAAATAGTGCATTTCCTTTAGAAAACTGATATAGGCACAAAGCTTGCCAATCTGCTGCCTCCACCAATCAGCTATCCTTGTCCTAAATACATCAGTGGATAGTTTACACAGAGTCAGCTATGACATTATGCACAGGAAAAGTGTGCACCATCTGCTCATTACATGTCCCTTAGTATCTTGAGCCTATCTGTCCAGGAACAATGTCATGCTTTATAGCAGGGGCATCTGAGTTTTTCAGGCATGGGCCACATGATCAGAAACCCATAAGTGTGAGGGCAGTTTTATTTGTTATTGATATTATTGCCTTTTAGCATTCAAAAATATGAATTTATTTATTGATCAAGTCAATGATGGTACTGATATTCAACAATCATGTAGTGTTGAACTGTATGGTACTGGCAGGCAGGGAGTAGGTCTTACTGGCCTACTAGTTCATGTGTTCTAGTTAGAGGAAAAACGTTTTTTTCGTTTCAAATCTCTTGTGGGCCACACCTTGGGGTCAGACAGGATGCATTTGTCCCATAGACTGCATGCTGGATTATTATTATACTTTATTTTCATAGCGCCAACTTATTCCACAGTGTTGTTACCTTATTGGTTTACCTGTCTTGGCAATTATGAACTCACTGCTCCATGGTCAGTCTTTGTGACTGCTTGACAAACATTAAGACTGATGGAGCAAATGTGAAAGAAAACTTCTGTAGCCTAAGGGACAAATAAAAATACAAATTGCCAGTTGTAAGTCTCACTCCTTCCACACTTCATCTGACACACAGACAAAATGATAACATTCCATAACCAGTGATTTTAGTTTATTGTATTTCCATACTTTGCTCATGCCTGTGCCTCTACCCATGGTATCCCCGCTTAACAATCTTGTCTGCATCTACAGGCAACACAGAACTCTGCCTTTATACATGATTTATATAATAGTGAGAGTACTCTCATGAGAAGTGTAGGACTTCCACACTAATACCGGAGCAATTATTCTGAGTTCTAATATCTTCCTAATTTAAGAATAGGTTTTGGATACTAGAGACATCGTTAGACATTGAGAAGTTTCTAGCATCTAATGGGTTAAAGCGGAACTACCACCGCTAAAAAACTTGAGCTCCAATAATTCCCCATCTGGCAACTAGCTGCTCAGTACCAATAGTCGCCAGAATTATTACCGCGTTAAATAGAATTCTCCATTGTTCCCAGGCTGACAGGCAGGACGGAGTGGAAACATCTTTTCATAGTGATGTCTGCACGCCTGCACTGTCAGTCCCTTTTGGAGCAGAACAGCTCCTAGCAACGCCTCCTAGAGCCGGCTGGTACTGACAGCGCAGGCGTGCAGACGTCACTATGGAAAGATGTCTGCGCTTGTCCTGCCTGTCAGCCCGGGAACAATGGATAATTCTATTTAACAAGGTAATAATTCTGGCGACTAGCGCTACTGAAAAGCTAGTCACCAGATGGGGAATTATTGGAGCTGGAGTTTTTTAGTGGTGGTAGTTCCACTTTAAGTAGACGTTTCTAATATTGGCAATAAATTGTTAAGAAATCATGTACTGTACTTCCGTAATGTGACTGTAAACTTTCATATAATTGCCTATACTTTTTGATCTATATTTTGCCACATGTTTTTGTCCATAACTGTGAGACCTCCATCTTTCTCTTTCTAGAGAGCCAGAGAGCTCACTGATGAGCACAGTAAAAGGGATAGTAGTATAATGTGCCAATGTCTCAGCAGAAAAGACTGGAGTAAGAGTGGCTCGGCCTCCAGTCTATTATATACAGGATTTAGAGCACTCACTGATTAAATTACCCCCTTAGGGTCACCTAGATGAAATTTCTGAATATTGGGGACACTGCTAATTCACTGAGATACTGATGAGGTCCCAAGTAGACCTCACTGGATTGTACTGCACATGTGGCTTGGCTCTCCCTTAGCTAAGCCACATATGCATTTATGAATGGAAATGGGGAGCAGAGAAGAGTGGAGGGTTGGAGGGAGAGAACCTTTCTGCTGTAGGGGCAGTTGTACATTCCCTATATTTTCTGCCCTTGACGATAAGCACTATTGAAAGTGATCTCACTACCAGAGACATAAAAGTGGCAAAAAATAGTATACTCAATTTACTTGATATATCTTGCACTTGAAGAATTTGTTAAGTCAAAAAGTATGTTTGCTATCACTTTAAGAAATCTCTTGAATCTCTTAAAATAAGAAGAGCTTAGCAAACTGAATAGTATCTTCATAGGCTGACCATACCTCACCTTTAAAAAGTGATACACATGAAAAATGTATACTACAGGGTTGCTTTGATTCTGGTGCACTCCTGAAATATGCCTATTTCCTATGTGTCCCTTTTTAAAGGTGGGGTATGGTCTGCCTATATCTTCATCAAAGGCCTGTATTTCATTTAAGATGAATCAGACAACGGGAAGAAATTTAGGTGAAAAATTTCTTTGGGAGACTTGTTTGGACTCCATCCATCACACTTCAGCATCTTCACAAGAACACTTCAGGGCTGATTGACTCCTAATAAAACAACCATAGAACATCATCAGAAATGGTCAGCTCAGTGATTACATTGCAACCAACAAAAAGGGTTAACATGTTGCATCCCATTTACCATAATGGGCATTGTACTTACCTTGCATCTCTACAGATTATTCATAGTAAAACTCCAAATGTGAATTACAGGTACCTTCTATACTCATTTGCATGGTGGCTACTAATAATCTTCTTCTAAACAGCTTCATTGTATGTTGACACCCATTTGTCTTCCCTGTGTATTAACCTACACAGTCATTCAAATGGTTACAGCACACTGCCCAATACTAATTCACCTCGGTAGGTTGAAATTTGCTGGTTCAAACCATTAGTGGATTCTCTTTATCAGTTCAATTTGAGAGCATTTCTCAGATTTCTTGATGCTTATCCAGATGATCCAACAGGAACTTTTCAGAGGGAAATGTAGAGTTATTCACTAATGAAACTTCCATTGTGCACAGCAATGTAATCAATCAAAGTTGTGTTCGGTATATTATGCCAATTTGAAAAAAATCCCACATAGAAATAAAGTTTCTGCTTCACTGTCAGGCCAAAATAACTGTACTGAAATTATAGTTGAATATGTTACTCTTTGTAGCATAATTTCTAATAATACTCTAAATTGATTTTATCTGTATATGAGGCCAGTTATTTCTGAATTAATTAAATGGATGAAAAAGTCTGTTTATATACATGGTTTACAAATTTTGAAAACAATTGTTCAGGTGATTATTATACATGTTTTTTTCACTGAAGTATGCAAAGTTTATTTTGTCTTTGAAGCTTTTTTGAACCTTGAGTTTTTTTGCTGCTAATCATCTACTTCATGCCTTTTGGGCAACATGCAAAATATACTTATTCATTTACCCTTCTACTTTGTGGTTGAGCAAATATGCCCAGGGCAGGAGATGAAACGTCTACTGGAAAACTGAGCAAACTCTTGTGACCGATGACCTTTGACCGTTCCCATAAATGTTTAGGAATGCTATCAGCACTCCACAACATTTGGGTCAATCTTCAACACTTTGTGTTGTCGGACTGAAACTTTCCTGGAACTAGGTATGAAATGCCCAGCAATGCCATTGCAGCGTTTTGTTGCTTGGTATTATTGTCTGGATTCCATTGCTGGAGATAACTTCATCTCTGAATCTACAAATATCCCCACAAACCTCAATAGGAATCTGTGGGATAAAATTTTCACCTGTAATGGAATGCAACTATATTTAGACCACTCACAATAGTTACATTTTTATTTAGAATACACTTCTGCCCTGGGTCTGGTATGCAGTCAATTGGTGAACAGAATTTAGACTGGTGCATGCCTACCAAGTGTCCCTCTTTAGGAGGGACAGACCCTCTTGTATACCCAAATCCCTTTGTCCCTCTTTCCCACCCTGATGTCCCTCATTTTAGGAGCTCAGACTGTGTGGTATGTATATAAGTGTATCACATTGCTCCACAGCAATAAAACTCACAATATTGCTTGTTTAAAGGTCAGTATGTGTGTTTATAAATTAGTCTGTGTAAATAAAATACATTGGTCTTGTTATAATTCATTTATTGGGTTACACAAGGAGGTGTCAGTAGGTCAAGAAATAGGCTAAAAATTCTTGGTAATGCCCCACCCACCGGACACACCCCCAGAAACACCCCCTAAAACACAAGTGTCCCTCTTTGGCAATTTGAAATGTTGGGAGGTATGCTGGTGCCTCAGCGATACTCTCCAAACCCACAGTGTGAAATTCTGGGCATGGTCAGAGCAATCCTAATAGCCCAGTATCAGTCACTGGTTCCTGTTTTAGGTGGTCAGTTTATTTACCTCTTTAAATACCATTTATTAGGCTAAGTTTTGATTTTGTGCCATTCCAAAGAGTTGAGGCTGGTGGAGGGATCATATGAGTATTGGCGGTGGGGCAGAGCTTACTGAGCCTCAGAGCTAAATCCATGCCTGATGATTAATAAATAAATTAATTTTTTTGCTTAAAATTCTAATATATTAAATGCTTTACTCATGTTTTAATTTATATTATTTTGAAGAAACTGAGGGCCATATACAGAAACAAGCACATAGATCCAGCATTCAATGGTTTAAAAGCCCATATAAATGGATTGTAATGTTTCACAAAAAAAGCAGCGCCAATTAAACTTCATAGTATTTGGGCCATGGAGAGTGTTGTTTCACTACTGTCATGATAAATCCCCACCCCACCCCTTTTACTGATGTAACACTGCTCACCTCAGAGCAGAAAGACTGTCCGGGTGGATCGCAGAGAGGGACAATCTTCAGTGATCAAGGGGGGCAGGGTTTTCCTTATGCTTTCAGGTAGAAGATTGTCCCTTGCTGTGACCTGTCCGGTCAAGTGACCAGATTCCACATCTGAGGGGAGGTGGAAGGGGGGATAATTTATCATTCAATTACTCTTGAACTACAACTCTTGATAGGAATGCTTATTTGAACCTTCTGGTGTAGTTAATTTGTAGCAGAATTACTACAGTTCCTCTTAGTACATCAGACTTATTGCAGTGCATTGGAGACCTCTTTATCATTCGAGAGGTTAAATGCCCCATTTAACCATTTGAGTGCTAGATAGATATCTAACACATAGGGGAAGATTCACTGATGTGGCAATATGATTCTATCACTGTGTTTGAAACACTTTGACATTTCTATGCAGACACACATCACCATATTCACTAAAATTTAGGGATGCAAGGGAAGGGGAAGAGAAGGTCTCATACAAGGGTGTCAAATTCTGTCGATGTGGAAGGGATGCCCTCCTTCATACATCACCAGCAGTACAACAATCTTGAAATCTGAGAGCATTCTCTCTGCTGCCCCACCTGGTCAGTAGGGGAGTGGAGAGGATCCTTTAAGCACCACAAACAGCATCACTCCCTTAACCCTTTGAGTGCCATGGGGATGTGCATTACACACCCCTGTGGCACTCAAAGATTAAAAAAAAAGTACATTGAGCAGTACATAATCATCCCTCATATTTTATACATGTTGTGTACTCCCAAGTGAACACAGCTGGGGGGGTCAGGCAGCCTCCATTTGGATTTTTGGCTACCAGCTGCCCTCCAACCTTGTTCCCTTGACCACTGAGAGCCACATAACCCTATTTACACTGCCTGGCCCCCAGACTTGTTCCCTTGCCCACTGTTAGCCACAGATCCCCATGTACTCTCTCTGACCCTCTCAGCCTTGTTCCCTTGCCTACTTGTAGCCACAAATCACCATGGACATTGCTTGGGCAAGGAAAAAAGACTGGTGGGTGTCAGGCAGTGTATGTGGAAATAGGCCATTGTTGATGTGATGAGTGAAAATTCATAAACCTGGTGAAGGCATGCTGGATGGATGTTGATGTGGGAAGATTTTCATCAGACTGATGAGAGTGTGATGTCAAAGACACATTAGTGCATACTATTAATGTGTCCTCCACACTGCTCCGACAGGAAAGATATTTTGAGCCCTCTTCGCCCTTTAGTGAATCTCCCCCCATAGTGTTGTAATGAGTTGGATACTTCTGGCACTCAAAGGGGTTAACTCAATAGGGATTTAATTTGTACCGTATGGTGAATTGGTTTGCCCATGAATTGCTCCTCTTTACTTCATTCATGTGGCTTGAAGGCTGTAATGTTCACTCTAACACTGCACTATTTTCAACATTATCTTTACACTAGCTGTTTGTTGTGCCAGACGTTCATTTCTCATGAACTGGAAGTGTTCAAGGGCATTTTCCCTCTTGAATTCCATTAGTCTAAGATAAAAAAAAACCTTCCTTGTTTCTGCTGGTCAAAACAAATAAAGAATGCAATGTGTTATCATGTACCAGTGCTTTGAATGAAGTGAGTGTCCAGTAAATAGGCAAATTATCTTTCCCATATGTTGTGCTGCCATGAGAAATCTGCTTGTTGTTATTATCAAACAAACTATAAATTAGAAACTCTAGAGTCTGCATTGGTCCAGGGGTATGATGGGAGTTGTAGTCCTGCAGCATCTGGAGGGCCTCATGTTGCCCACCTCTTCTCTAAAGTGTGAATCATCTTGAGGTTCACAATAATTTATAATATGTTAAAGCACATTTATCATTATTAAATGTAGAATGTTGTACACATGGATTGCTTTTACCCAAATCCATTGGATACTAGAGATGTCTCCAATATCCAAGGGGTTCATGGAACCATGGGGCAAATGTATAAATTTGCCAGTGGAGCACCACTGGAGTTAACTCCTAACACCAATGAATGGTCTTTAGGTATGCACTACAGAGCATAAGCAATGCGTATGCACACTAAGTATGTGCACTGTAGTATGATCACTGAGTATAAGCACTGTAGTATGCTCACTTTAGTATGTTCACTGTAGTATGCACAATGTAGTATGAGCACTATAATATGAGCTCTGTAGAATGAGCACTGTAGTATGATCACGATAGTAAGAGTACTGTAGTATGCACACTGTAGAATGAGCACTGTAGTATGGACACTGTAGTATGTACCATGTAGTATGAACACTGTAGTATGATCTGTAGAGTGAGCACTGCAGTATGAGCAGTGTAGTATGAGCACTGTAGTATGCTCACTGCAGTATGAGCACTGCAGTATGCACATTGTAGTATGCTCACTGTAGTTTGAGCACTGTAGTATGAGCACTGTAGTAAGAGTACTGTAGAATGCACACTGTAGAATGAGCACTGTAGTATACACACTGTAGTATGAGCACTGTAGTATGCATACTATAGCATTAACACTGTAGTATGCACACTGTAATATGCACACAGTAGTAAGCTCACTCTACTATGAGCACTGTAGTATGAGCACTATAGTAAGCACATTGTATTATGAGCACTATAGTATGAGCACTGTAGTATGAGCTCTGTAGAATGAGTACTGTAGTATGCACACTGTAGTGTGAGCACTGTAGAATGCTCACTGTAGTATGCTCACTGTAGTATGAGCACTATAGTAAGCACATTGTATTATGAGCACTATAGTATGAGCACTGTAGTATGAGCTCTGTAGAATGAGTACTGTAGTATGAACACAGTAGTATGAGCAATGTAGTATTCACACTGTAGTATGCTCATCGTAGTATGAGCACTGTAGTATGAGCTCTGTAGTATGCACATTGTAGTATGAGCACTGTTGTATGAGTTCTGTAGAATGAGCACTGTAGTTTGAGCATTGTAGTATGCGTACTGAATATGAGCACTGTAGTATGCTCACTGTGGTATGAACTCTGTTGTATGCACACTGTAGTATGCTCACTGTAGTATGAGCACTGTAGTATGACCAATGTAGTATGCACACTGTAGTATGAGCACTGTAGTATGAGCTCTGTAGTATGAGCTGTGTAGAATCGCACTGTAATATGATCACTATAGTAAGGGTGCTGTAGTATGCACACTGTAGAATGAGCACTGTAGTATGTACCATGTAGCAGAAGCACTGTAATATGAGCTCTGTAGAGTGAGCACTGTAGCATTAACACTGTAGTATGAGCACTGTAGTATGCACATTGTAGTATGAGCACTATAGTATGCTCACTGTAGTATGAGCTCTGTAGAGAGAGCACTGTAGTATGCACACTGTAGTATGCTCGCTGTAGTATGACTGCTGTAGAATGAACACTGTAGTATGCACATTGTAGCATGAACACTGTAGAATGAGCACTGTAGTATGAGCACTGTAGTATGAACACTGTAGTAAGATTACTGTAGTATCACACTGTAGAAGGAGCACTGTAGTATGAGCAATGTAGCATGAGCACTGTAGTATGCGCACTGTAGTATGCACACTGTAGTATGCTCTCTGTAGTATGTGCACTGTAGTATGAGCACTGTAGTATGAGCTCTGTAGGATGAGCACTGTAGTACGAGCATTATAGTAAGACTACTGTAGTATGTAAAAAAGAAAAAGTAGAAACAGGCACTCTTCCACTGGTAACATATATGAGGGACAACCATGTATAACCTACATAGGGTGCTCTAGTCCTATCAAATATTATCAAAAAACTAGAATAGAGAAGAAAACAAAACAAAACACAGGAGGACTATTAAGAGCACTCACCATCCGTTAAATAATTGTTTACCAAATCAAAAATGATATCAAATATATTTATTGGTTAGTATACATATAATAAATTGCCAATAAAATTATATAAGATTGGGTTCATAACATCCTACACATCTCTTTGAGTCCAATGTGGACTGCACCCCAAAGGAGAGAACCCACTCAATAAATATCCACCCACCCTAACTAAAAACAAAAAACAATACTGGCACCAGTGTATAAGGCTAATGAAATAAAGTCATCACATAAATGGAGAAATGTAAATGAGATTATATGATAAATGGACAGTCAATGATAGACAATGGAGATGATGAAGATGATAAATGATGAAATGTCAATACAGTACTTTGCAACGTTCATAATGTCTATGGTCTCTGTCAATGATATATTAGCGATTGAGTCTGGCAGATAGCATATATGTAGTGGACATATCATGTCCCATTCTTCCTCTTAGATCATTTATTTCATACCCACATAGCCTTATAGCTTAACCGGGTACCTTCCGTTTTGTTCCGCCGAATCCACTGCCACTCACAAATCGCTTTGCATAATCATCCGGTTCATACTTCGAACATCCTTATAACAGAGTCCCATGTCATCATCCCCTTAAGCACTTTCTTCCACGTAAGCCATTATTCATAGCACCAAACATTTCCTCAACATCAGGGTCAGTACTTCGTCTCCAGAGTCAACGCGTTTCGTCCGCGGACGAAAGCTATAAGGCTATGTGGGTATGAAATAAATGATCTAAGAGGAAGAATGGGACATGATATGTCCACTACATATATGCTATCTGCCAGACTCAATCGCTAATATATCATTGACAGAGACCATAGACATTATGAACGTTGCAAAGTACTGTATTGACATTTCATCATTTATCATCTTCATCATCTCCATTGTCTATCATTGACTGTCCATTTATCATATCATCTCATTTACATTTCTCCATTTATGTGATGACTTTATTTCATTAGCCTTATACACTGGTGCCAGTATTGTTTTTTGTTTTTAGTTAGGGTGGGTGGATATTTATTGAGTGGGTTCTCTCATTTGGGGTGCAGTCCACATTGGACTCAAAGAGATGTGTAGGATGTTATGAACCCAATCTTATATAATTTTATTGGCAATTTATTATATGTATACTAACCAATAAATATATTTGATATCATTTTTGATTTGGTAAACAATTATTTAACGGAGGGTGAGTGCTCTTAATAGTCCTACTGTGTTTTGTTTTGTTTTCTTCTCTATTCTAGTTTTTTGATACTGTAGTATGTACACTGTAGTATGAGCACTGTAGTATGCACACTGTAGTATGAGCACTGTATTATGTACCATGTAATATGTGTAGTATGAGCACTGAATATGAGCACTGTACTAGGCACACTATAGCATTAACACTGTAGTATGAGCTATGTAGAATGAGCACTGTAGTCTAATCACTTTAGTAAGAGTTCTGTAGTATGCACATAGTAGAATGAGCACTGTAGTATGAGCACTGTAGTATGAACACTGTAGTATGCACATTGTAGTATGAGCACTATAGTATGCTCACTGTAGTATGAGCGCTGTAGAATGAGCACTGTAGTATGCTCACTGTAGTATGAACACTGTAAAATGAGCACTGTAGTATGCACACTGTAGTATGCTCACAGTAGTATGAGCACTGTAGTATGAGCAATGTAGTATGCGTACTGAATATGAGCACTGTAGTATGCACACTGTAGTACGAACACAGTAGAATGAACACTGTAGTATGCACACTGTAGTATGAGCAATGCAGTATGAGCACTGTAGTATGAGCACTGTCGTATTAGCACTGTAGTATGAGCAATGTAGTATGAGCAATGTAGTATGCGTACTGAATATGAGCACTGTAGTATGCACACTGTAGTATAAACACAGTAGTATGAGCACTGTCGTATGCGCACTGTAGCATTCACACTGTAGTATAAGCATTGTAGTATGAGCACTGTAGTATGCACACTGTAGTATGCTCACTGTAGTATGGGCACTGTAGTATGCACATTGTAGTATGAGCACTATAGTATGCTCACTGTAGTATGGGCGCTGTAGAATGAGCACTGTAGTATGCTCACTGTAGTATGAACACTGTAAAATGAGCACTGTAGTATGCACACCGTAGTATGCTCACAGTAGTATGAGCACTGTAGTATGAGCAATGTAGTATGTGTACTGAATATGAGCACTGTAGTATGCACACTGTAGTATGAACACAGTAGAATGAACACTGTAGTATGCACACTGTAGTATGAGCAATGTAGTATAAGCACTGTAGTATGAGCACTGTCGTATTAGCACTGTAGTATGAGCAATGTAGTATGCGTACTGAATATGAGCACTGTAGTATGCACACTGTAGTATGAACACAGTAGTATGAGCACTGTCGTATGCGCACTGTAGCATTAACACTGTAGTATAAGCATTGTAGTATGAGCAATGTAGTATGCACACTGTAGTATGCTCACTGTAGTATGCTCACTGTAGTATGGGCACTGTACTATGCACACTGTAATATGAGCACTATAGTATGCTTACTGTAGTATGGGCACTGTAGAATGAGCACTGTAGTATGCTCACTGTAGTATGAACACTGTAATATGAGCACTGTAGTATGCACACCGTAGTATGCTCACAGTAGTATGAGCACTGTAGTATGAGCAATGTAGTATGCGTACTGAATATGAGCACTGTAGCATGCACACTGTAGTATGAACACAGTAGAATGAGCACTGTAGTATGCACACTGTAGTATGCTCACTGTAGTGTGCACACTGTAGTGTTAGCAATGTAGTATGAGCACTGTAGTATGCTCACTGTAGTATGAGCAATGTAGTATGCTACTGAATATGAGCACTGTAGTATGCACACTGTAGTATGAACACAGTTGTATGAGCGCTGTAGTATGCGCACTGTAGTACGAGCACTGTTGTATGCACACTGTAGTATGACCAGTGTAGTTTGCACACTGTAGTATGAGCTCTGTCGAATGGGCACTTTAGTATGATCAATGTAGCATGAATACTGAGTATGAGCACTGTAGTTTGCTAACTGTAGTATGAGCACTGTAGTATGCACATTGTAATATGAGCACTTTAGTATGAGCACTGTAGCATGAGCTCTGTAGAATGAGCACTGTAGTATGCACACTGTAGTATGAGCACTGTAGTATGCACACTGTAGTATGAGCACTGTTGTATGAGCGATATAGTATGCATACTGAATATGAGCACTGTTGTATGAACACTTTAGTATGAACACAGTAGTATGAGCACTGTAGTATGCACACTGTAGTATGCTTACTGTAGTATGAGCACTGTAGTACGAGTACTGTAGTATGCACATTGTACTATGACCAATGTGGTATGCACACTGTAGTATGAGCACTGTAGTATGAGTTCTGTAGAATGAGCACTGTAGTATGAGCAATGCAGTATGAATACTGAATATGAGCACTGTAGTATGCTCACTGTGGTATGAGCACTGTAGTATGCACACTGTAGTATGCTCACTGTAGGATGAGCACTGTAGTATGCACCTGTAGTATGACCAATGTAGTATGCACACTGTAGTATGAGCACTGTAGTATGAGCAATGCAGTATGAATACTGAATATGAGCAATGTAGTATGCTCAGTGTAGTATGAGCACTGAAGTATGTACACTGTAGTATGCTCACTGTAGGATGAGCACTGTAGTATGCACCTGTAGTATGAACAATGTAGTATGCACACTGTAGTATGAGAACTGTAGTATGCTCACTGTAGTATGCACACTAGTATGAGCACTGAATATGAGCAAGTAGAATGATGACTTTAGCTTGAGCACTGTTGCATGAACACTGTAGTATGAACACAGTAGTATGAGCACTGTGGTATGCACACTGTAGTATGCTCACTGTATTATGAGCACTGTAGTATGTGCACTGTATTTTACACACTGTAGTGCACTGTAGTATAAACACTGTAGTATGAACACCATACTATGACCACTGTATAATGCACACTGTAGTATTTACAATGTAGTATTCACACTGTAGTATTAGAACTGTAGTGTACCAGTGGACAATCTCCTTTGGCATTAGGACTTTGATGCCAACAAGCACCGAAACTCCAGGCCCATAGCATGTGCAGGGTAATGGAGTAAAGTTACACCATTTCCTCTACACCTTGTTTAACTCTTTGAATGCCATAGGGGTATCCAATATATGGCAATGCAATGCACTGGAAAGTGGATACCTCTCTTGCATACACAGGGTTAATAAATAACATTAAACATTATGTAGAGAGAATAAATACCCTTGCCAACTTCTCCTCCCCTTGGTACAATCTATATTGAGAGGAGGGCACCTGAATTACCATCATACATTTACCCCAATAACACAGAAAATATAGGTGATTGGTGTAGCATTCAATAACATTCTTCCAGCTAACATCTGTAAAACATGTTTATCTTAGATCCCTAAGCTTTCTGTATATGCTACTTTAAGGGACCTACGGTCGTTACTATAGCCCGAAGTCCAGGACCAAAGGAACTGGCTGTCCCTGTATGTGGGAGACCAGGCCTCAGTACCCAAATGCAGCTGGGTATTCATAATTCCCCATCACCCATGTTGAAATGTAAGTGGCTTTCTGATTGGTTGCCTACCGTTCTATGTTAAAGGTAATGTGAATGTTTAAATGTGTAGTAATGGACCTGTGACCATTACCAAAGTCCAGAGATGAGGACTGTAAGTGCATCTGTAATACATGGTAACAGATGCTGGGCCCCTGTTTCAAGACATTCTGAGATACTTTATCAAGATGGCAATGGTGTCAGGGATCCTGGCAAAGGCAACAATGGATGCTCCTGCAGAACATATGCACAGTGTGCATTTTAGGTTTCAGAAAACTGATTCTAGTATAAAGCACATGATGTGTACGTGTATGTAACCTCAGATCATTTTAAGGTGTTAGTGTTCCTTTAAAAAAAAAAAAAAACCTCTTAATAAACCTTTGGCATTTGCTTCAAGGGAAACTGCACTCACTAATTAAATAGGACTTATTTGCATTTGTGTGCACAGTATAACAGAAACATACAGCTAATGGGTCTGTTTAGTAAAATATTCCAAATATCCAGTTAAGTCCCCCACCAGGGGTTTTGTAGAGCACACCTTAAGGAATGTAATAATTGTTCCACCCTACATAGCAATATATTGCACAGGAACTGCATGCCTAGCTGTGCTCAAACATACCTAATGCGCAAAGGCTGAGCAGTACATGTTCCCAGTAAACTTGGAGGTGGCACCCCATTTATTTAATATAGCAGATACATTTTACATTGCTACAAAACTACTTACCAAAGAGTTGTATGAACAATATGTTGTTGTGATGCTCAAGTAAAAATCATGAAGACAATTTACCTTTGACAGCATTCAATTCCTAGTGTAGATCTAATACTATATGCAATTTACAGTGTCTAAAACTATTCACAGTGACAGATTTCTGATTAGACACAGTAGGCAGCCAGTCGGAATGCAGGATTTTGAGGGGTGCCTTTGCTGTGCAGGCCACACATATTCGAAGTTGTGGACATAGTCGGTGCAGTTCCAATGCCCCTGCAGCAGACATCCCTGCTAGTTTATGGTGGATGCTTTATTTACCAGTTTGTATATTGCTGTAATTTTCAGGATATATAATAATTTGGGCAGTGTATTTACTAGTTTAGTATTTTTGTTTTGTACTTGTATAATAAGATTTTTTGTTTGCCAGGACATCGAACATAGTCATGAGATGACTAGGAGCCTTGGTAGCAGACAGGGCTACAGAAATTAAAGGAGCCTTAACTAGGAGCACCTGAGATGTAAATCCCACCCTGGTTATTAACACCTTAAGCCCTTAATGACCAGCCGCGCAGCACAAGGCCAGCAGTTAAGGACCATGTTTTTTTTGTTGTTGTTTTTCTTGAGCAATGGATTGAGGTGTCCCCGAGCGGCTGCCCCTGAATTCCATGACGTGTCAGGAACGTTACTGGTCCTTAAGTGCCGAACCGCCGTGATGGTCCTGGCACGTCATTAGTCCTTAAAGAAATAGTAATGTCTATATTAAAGTTCTGCTCCGTGTCTTTTTAAAGCTTTTTATAACACGTAGCAGTATGCTTAAGTACTTACAGTTCTGTACTCAGTTTTTAAGCTGAAAAGATCCCCCTCCCGCCCTTTCTGGTCACGACACTGATCCTCTCATGCTGGTACGGATGAAGCGCATTGAGAGACGATCATCAGTAAGCAAAAGGAAAATACTGCCCTCCTTCACCATGGGGGGCAGGGTTTTCCATATAATTATGTGTGAAGATTGTCCCTCGCTGCATCCATTCAGTCCCACAACCAGATTGCAAATCTAAGGTGAGGCGGCCAGAAGGGGCAGGAGGGGATTCTTTCAGCTTGAATATCTTTTGAACTACAGAACTGTAAATACTTAAACATACCGCTACGTGTTATAAAAAGCTTAAAGAAGACTCGGGGTAGAACTTTAATGTAGACATTGCTATCCCTTTAGGGGGTTAAAGACGAGAGGCATGTACAAAGCTCACCGCTCTGGTTTGTAAACGAGTAAAACAAGTGGGACATTTTCCACTTATGCACATATTTGCATATTGTTCTTGTGGGAAGTTTAATTATAGGAATAAGTGTCTCTTATTTGGTTTAACAGAAGGACTTTCCTAGATAGGTGCCTTTTATAGAGCAGTCTAATATATAAATACATATGCTTTGGGCATTTGACCTTTCTTGTAGTCTACTGCAAGCTGTTTCTTTGGCTGAATGATAGCCACTTCCTCAGGGTTAGATTGATTATTTTATCTCATTTATTTTCATTTAGATAGCTGTAGTAAAGGTATAGTAATACTTACTATGTATATATATATATATATATATATATATATATAGTAGCATGTATTCCCTGAGTAAAGTAAGGGTACTTCCACTACTGAAAGGTGTATTACTCAAAATTTATTGCAGCTCAATCTTGATTTTTTAGGTGCAGTATCTCAGTGGCCTGAAATTGTACAGTGGCGCTGTTGCTACACCATCCTATGGACAGCTCTGGTCAGTTGACCATAACTCACCATAGCATGGTGTAGTAACAGCTCCACTGTACAATTTCAGGACATTGAGATACTGCATCTAAAAATGTCAAGCTTGAGGTGTAATAACCTTTGAATAAAATACCTTTCAGCAGCGGAAGTACCTTATTTTACTCACTACAATATATATTTTTTATATATTAAGTATTACTATCCCTTTACTATACTGTTTCATATTTGCAGTGTATATTTTTATATTTTACATTTCATAAGAACTTTCTGCCTAAATATGTCTATGTATGTATATATATACACATATATATGTGTACAAATACAATGCAAAAATATTAATATGTAAATAGATAGACTTCAATCAAACAAAAAAGTAAGTCGTTTTCATAGTATATATCCACAATCTGTCCCTAACAACTATTCAGACTGTTGAGTCAAACTCAAATATAGTAACAGAAAAAATAAAGGGAGCAGATCCCTCTAAGATGGACTCTAAGGGCGGGATGTTCAAAAAGTGGTGGTAACTGAAATTGTCTGTAATCAGAACAAAAAACTTCTTTTGCCATGGTCCGTCAGTTCTCAGACGCGTTACCGTAATTTTTTGCATCCAATTCTGCCATCTCCATCAAAGGGAAAAAGACGTCTTAAAAGTGGGCGTGATTTAATGTACCGTCATATTGTAAGGTATTTTCAGAAAAAAATATTCTTTTAACCGACACTTTTTTGTCTGATTAGCATCATTTTTTCCCAGACAAAATAAAAATGGTCTAAACTTGGAGAAGACAAATGAAAGTACTGTTGAGTGAGAAGCCATACTATAGAGTTAGCTGGTAAAAAAAAGTCTTTGTATGAAAATTAGTCGACTTAAAGACAAAAAATGTCTTTGTTTTTTGAAAATGTTTGTTTCAAAGACAAAATCAAAGACATTTTTAAGATCAGAAATGTTCATCAAACTCTTCTTACCATCATTTTTAAGTCTTTATGACATATTTTCAAACGTGACGGATTTACTTCTGAAAATATTGTCGTTTTTTTTTTACCACCAACTCATGATCCTACAATTTTATCATTATGAAGACTTTTGAATATCTCACCCTTAGAGGGATCTGCTCCCTTTCTCTTTTTTCTGTTATTACAATTTAAACTACACCTTCCACCGGTGCTGCCAAAGGCCAGCGACCTCTGTAAGCATCAAAGGAAGACAGATTATATCCTTCTTAATTGGAAGCTCTATACTGAGAACTAACAAGGGAAAAAAGGACAAGTAAACCCATGGTGAAGTGTCTTGATGTGGGATATCAAGCAACATTTATATTATATTTAAACTTGGACGTATACTGATTGTTCTTACTTATTAAGTGTACTATGTATTATTAGGTGAACATTTTTACAGATTGTAGCACCATACACTTGCATTTGGATCAAACTCAAATATAGTTGAGGGCTGCATACTTAGAGTGCTGCAGCAATGGCTGGTACATCTGCATTATTACTTGATGGGATGGTCTGGAGAGAAGGATGACATGGTTGCCATAGAACCACACATACTGACCCCCAACCTGGTCCCACTGTACTAGTAGTTACATAGCCAAAAATACTGTCATTACAGAGCTTACAATTGAAACTCAGGCACACTAGTGACTGATCCCTCAGGCTTGTTTCTCTTCCCACTGGAAGTCACAGATCCACATATACCCTTGTTAACACCCCAGCCTGGTTCCACAGTCCCAGAGTATCCCCACATACGCTGTCGGCCTCCCAACACCTGGTTCAACTACCCATCAGTAGTCACAGATCCCCACGAGCACTGCCTTCCCTCCTTCTCTTACGTTGCATTTATGTTGGTAGTAGTGAACCAGCTCCATTGAAACTGCACAGTGGAGTGGTCCCATGGGCTCCCTCCTTACCAGATACTTCTGAGTTGAAACCCAGAAGTATCTGGTAAGGAGGCAGAACATGGAGCCAATCCACTGTTCAGTTTGTAATGGAGGGCAGAGAAGTTCAGTTGCTTTCTGGTTTGTTTCTACCTACATAAAAGATAGAAATTATATTGGGATACCCTCCATCCTGATGGGCAGCCCACGTAAGTGCCAGTCAATGACTTTGGCAATTTCCCCTCTGTCTCTGCTAATGGCAAAAAATGACCTGGGATTATACACACTTTAATACCTTATATTCCATGTTTGCCTCTGTAAAAATGATCAACATCTCCCCCTCTTTTTATTTTTTATTATATTTTTTTCTTTCAATTTAAACATTTTTATTAAAAATTAAAAAGAGTACAGTGCAGGTAAGACAAAGAGAAGTTATAATCGAGTACAAGCTACGTGTAAACCAAAGGCCTCAAATTCTGATTCATAGTTAACTGACAATAAAAGGTATAAATAATACACCAAGGAAGGAGAGGAAAGCTCTCTACAGAGTAAAACTTCTATTTAAAAATTATAGAGTAAAAGATAAAGGTCCTGCATGTACAAAGACAGAAAGAGAGAGAAAAAAGAGAAAGTTAGAAATGAAAAATGAAAGGAAAAAGAGAGGTGAAATTAGGGAAGAGAATTGATGGAGGAGGGAATATAAGAGATGGGAGAGACTAGGATCAGCTTCCCAGACCCACAGGTGGGGGTAGGTTGAGAGGGTGGTAGTAGAATGACTCAATGAGGTAAACATGCCAGACAGACACTAATATATATAGTGAAATTACCGACAAGTAAGAAGGGAGTCAGCCAAGAAGAGAGTCAGTCAACAAGAGGGGAAGAAGCATAATTTCCTGGAAGGCATCCAGAAGGCAAAACAGATCCTGAATTTTAATACCGAAGCCAAGGCCTCCAGGATCAGAGAAAGCTGCCACAGAGTTAGAAACAATGGCATGGCATCTCTCCTTGTCCAGAAGAGTTAAGCTTTAGTCCTTCATAGGGAAGGCTAGGTGGGGAAGTGGATCTCCATAAGGACGAGATAGAAAACCTTGCAGCCATCAGCATAGTGTATTCTAGAGGGAGTGAGATGGAATATTCAGAGTGGCAGATCTGTTAAGGCCAAATAAAAAAGGATGGGGTTAGGTGGGATCATTAACTCCAGGATCTCCTCTAGAACGGATTTCCAAAAAGGCGAGATTAAGGAACACATCCACCAAATGTGAAGTATGGAACCTACAACGCCAGCACATTGAGGAGGGAATAGGGTAGTATTTAGCCAGCTGCTGCGGGGTCTGATGCAACAGTGGCAATAATTTATAATTATTTTCCCTGCAGGCCATGTCCCTGAAAAACGTTAATATTGGTAACGAGATTATAACCCAGTTGGCTGGGTTTAAAGTGAGAGAGAGAGAGTTCATAGTCCTGGTCCAGGAAGAAAGGGAGCTTGGTATCAGGAATGAAGAGAAAAGAAGCTTACACATTTTCAACATAAGCTTGGGGATTGTAAGCTTGCCAAATAAAATAATCTCCAAAGGTGTCTCCCCAAAATCTACTCTTACATTTGCTCTCTGGGGGCTCCCATTTCTTCTTTATCTATGGCCCCCATTACCATAGCTCTCTTGATAGGGGGTTTAAGAAGTAATTCTTCAGCATTGTCTTTAAACGGACTGATATAAAGTAATCTGAATAGAAGAACAAGGGGTACCACTCTCGACAGTAATATCTTAGCATAGGTTACACATGCATTAAAACCCGAATATAGAATTAGATCTTTAGGGATCAAACATAAAATAAGTAAATTGTACAGATGCCAGCTGGAAGTACATGACAGTTAAAGTTATTCATGTATTCAATTTCATTTTTAGGTGTTAGTGTTTTAAAACAGCGTACAACCTTTTTGGAATGATATTTGTTCGCATTCCTCTAGGATACTGGGAATCTCCCTCCTGCTGGACCCTACCCTTCTACTCTTTGCTCTTCACGCCCACTCCTTTTTTCCACTGAACTCAAACCTTTGTTCCTTATTTTTTACTCTTACCAATGCTGCCAAATCCTTAATACCTCTTCTGTGGAAGTCTGCGAGTCCTCCCTCACTATCCATGTGGATTTCAAAGGTTCAAACTTATCACTCAGCACAGAAATTACACGCTAAGGTCACGCACACCTGGCATAAATTTAACGCCATTTGGAACCTGTGGGAAGTGTACCTTCAGACAAATTCATAATTCAATACGGGCTACTTTTCTGTGGTTCAAACCCAAGACTGGATCTACCATTCTCCTATGTTTTCTCTTTCTTTCCCTTCCTCTTGTTCCTCACTCTTCTCTCTTCCCCTCCCCCTACTCCCTTCCTGATATTTGACTAATGTCCTTCTGCTCCCTCATTTCTTTCTCTTTTCCTTATTTTATTTTTCTTTCCCAGCACTTTCCTTGTACCTTTGAGTTGAATTTCCCCATCTCCATAGTGACCCTTTCCCTACCTATCACTATCACATTTTAGTCCAGACTATATATGATTTGAACCCCTCACTTATGACTAATGCGATTTCCTATATACTTCATACTCCTCTTTTGAGAGGTATTACAGTTATATGGTTAGGTTCCATGATTTGCTTGAATACTCTT
Organism: Rhinophrynus dorsalis; assembly: GCA_037306005.1. Taxonomy (NCBI): domain Eukaryota; kingdom Metazoa; phylum Chordata; class Amphibia; order Anura; family Rhinophrynidae; genus Rhinophrynus; species Rhinophrynus dorsalis. The sequence continues at coordinate 268,131,121 of CM074721.1, read as the reverse complement.
CCATTCATTGTTCAGTTTTCATGACTGTTATTATGTATCTATCATTATGAGTGATACTGTTCATTTCGCTTAATCATTTGCCACCTCCTTTGTATTATGTATCATGTAGCCATTTTGGCTGTTTTTGCATTTCATGTAATGTACTCTTTCTATTAATAAATATTTATTAATAAATAAATAAATAACTAAAGGAGTGTGACCCCTTTCCATTGTCTGGTATTTTAATTCCTTATAAAGGACACTATTGCCTGGAACCAACTTTGGTGTCTTTGATTTTGTCTATTAATCAACCATTTTCAAGAAACAAAGACATGTTTTGTCTTTAAAATAACAACTTTTCAAACAAAACTCAATAGTACCGATTCTCAATCTTGCTATCACTACTTTAATTTCTCTTCTCCAAGTTTAGACCATTTTTATTTTGTCAGGGAAAAAATTACGTAAATTAGATGAAAAAGTGACAGTTAAAAGAATATTTATTCTGAAAATTCCTTACTAAATTCTACCCACTTTTAAGACGGCTTTTTTCCTTTGCTGGAGATGGCGGAATTGGGTGCAAAAAATGATGGTAATATGTCTGAGAATTGACGGACCATGGCGTAAGAACTTTTTTATTCTGATTACAGACAGTTTCAGTTACCACCACTTTTTGAACATCTCACCCTTAGTGCATAGGCTCCATAGACTAATATAGAAACTGGAGAAGTGATAACACTGAAGAAGTCATCTCCACATTATCACCTCTTTTTCACCCTTCAGTGCATGCCCCCAGTTGTTTGTAGGCAATAGAGTCCCTTTAAAGTCCAGGCACATTTTGCAGGTGTGAAGAATTGATTGCCTGTATTGTATTCAAATCATTCAGCTGTGTAGCTCCAAGGTACTGTACATGTACTTTCTACAGTAACTGACCAATGTTTATCTTCTTCCTTTACACTGCATCTTAGAAACTTTCCGCATTTATGAAACGTGGTGAAAAAATAAAATGCACAGTTCTAATACATATGTTATATTTGCTAGCTAACCAACAAGGGGTTAACCCTTTGAGTGCCAGAGGGATACCCCTCTGGCACTCAAAGGGTTAAACACAATCTGCTTCCTTCTGTTCAGCAATGTATACATCGGAAATGTCAACTTATAATCACATAGAAATCATTTGATAGAGCATGTCTATGGAGACCTTAGCAATGGAGGAACAATTTCTAGCTACAATTGTATGTCTTTTCATAAAAACCTTTATTAAGTGTTGGATCTGATGAGACTTGCAACCCTTATTTATAACCAAATAACAGTCTCTATCAGTGATATTGTACTAGCTGGAGCTCTCCGAGGGAACTAATACAGTTAATATCCTATAATGCAATCAAGCTCTCTGGGGAAATGGCGATTTCTTCACATAACCTCTTAGCGTCTACAAATCCCCAAAACATTCTCCCATGCATGTAGGTCAGATATTTGTCCTTGTTTTGGTTATAATTATTTATTGAATAAAACAAAGTGAATGGGAAACACTAAAATATCCCCAGAAAAATAAATACTTTAAAGGGAAACAATACCAATAGGAACAAGTAGACACAGATTAGTTTAGAAGAATTACTTACCTGGGTATCTCTTTCTCACTGTCTCTATCATCCCATGACACAGTCATCTTTGATATGATTGCACAGTGCACAAATGACTGAACATTGATGCATGTGTTGTGGTTATTTTAGTCATTATTCACAGAGTGAGAACCTTGAGTAGATGTGATTTTCAGAGTTAGTAACCAAGTTGAGTACTGGACTGAATGTAAGCACACCAGGGGTGCTTGGTAGTAACCACTAGTAACTGCTGACAGAGCGATTACTTGTGAAGTAATTGGAGCTTTATATTTGGCATTAATACAGGATAAATGCATATATATTAATTTTGATTGCAATTGTGAAGAACCAGGAAGTCACTCATAAATGTGAGTGATGAGAGTGTATCCTCCTGAGTACCACAAGGATACTACCACTGCTGAGAGGTGTTTTAGTAAAAATATGAATCTTTCTTAGGAATAATATAAAAGCAGTATATGACAACAGTTTCATCAATTTTATTTGTACAAAAGTGCACAGTTGTACCATCCTGTTGGTAGTTACTAATTCCTTTTGATCAAGTCCATGAGAATCCTGGAATCCTACAGTAGAATCCTACAGACAGAACTATTGTTGAGAACTGTAGTGTGTCATTTATACAGCGGTAGCAGCAAGCAAGTGGTTAGGCTAGTTAATTAGAACCCCCCATTATTTTGTTAAAACTCTCAGAGTAGCTTTACCCTGGTGTTATGTGGGTAACATCTGGCTGCAGGCCGCATGTTGGGCACCCATGACATACAGTTGTAATCAAAATTATTCAACCCTTATTGCAAATCAGGTTTATTGTTAAAATTTACAGACTTTCAGCTGTTTGCAATGAACAAATCAAACAAAAGCAATTGAAATAGCTCAACCCAACGAATATTTTAAGTGGTTTCCCCAAATTCAACTGAAAATGCAACTTATAATGACTTCTCCAGTCTCAAAAGTATTCAACCCCTTCATGGCAAGCATCTTTAGTACTTAGTAGAACACCCTTTTGCTTTTATGACCTGCTGCAAATGAAATGCATAGCCAGACACCAGCTTCTGGCAGCGTTCATGAGGAATATTAGCCTATTCCTTATGAGCAATGGACTCCGGTTCAGTAATATTCATGGGTTTGCATGCTGCAACCTCCTTCTTCAAATCCCACCAGAGGTTTTCTATGGGGTACAAGTCAGGTGATTGTGAAGGCCACTGTAGAATCTTCTAGGACTTCTTCTGCAACCAAACCTTGGTTGAATTTGAGGTATGCTTGGGATCATTGTCCTTTTAGAATGTCCAGTGATGCCCAAGCTTCAGCTTCCTCACAGATGGCATGACGCTTTCTCCTAGGATTTCCATCTTGCCTTCCACACGCTGCATGTTTCCAGTACCAGAGGGTGCAAAGCAGCCCCATAGCATTACTGAGCCACCACCATGCTTAACTGTAGGCAGAGTGTTCTTTTCAGCGTATGCTTCATTCTTCTTCCTCCAGATATACCGCTGATCCATTGGGCCGAAAAGTTCCAGTTTTGTTTCATCGCTCCACAGAACAGAATCCTAAAACTTCTGTTGCTTATTTATATGATTTTGAGCATAGTGGAGCCAAATTTTCCTGTGCTTTTGGGTCAGTAGTGGTGTACATCTTGGAATTCTAGCATGGAAACCTTCTGATTTAGAACGAGCCTTACTGTGCTCACTGAAAACTCACTGCCTGTTACCGCCAAGTCTTGCTGCAGGTCTTTTGCAGTCATTCGAAGGTTTTTCTCAACCTAACTTCTCAGAAATCTGGCTGAAGCTGTTGATAGCTTCCTTTTTCTGCCCCATCCAGGTAGTGTAACCACTGTTGCTTTGACTTCGAACTTGCGAACTATGCTTCCAACTGTGTCTGTAGCCCTAGGCAGCCTAGTGCTCCTGTGCTTCCTTCCTCTGTTGTTGAATCGGCGGACATGGAAACCGGCTATTTCTGCATTGCTGACGTTCACTAGAGAGGGCGCAGTGACGTGCTCTTTTTTATGGGAAAGAGCAGATTTGCCTAATTAGTTCCCTGGGCCTAGGAGTCATTGCCTTTATGTGGTGTTCCTGCTAGCAGCTCTTGCTTTCTTGTTGTGACCCATGTCTGACCTCCGAATCCACTCTGTGTTTGACCCCAGCTAGTCTGACTACCCATATCGATTCTGACCTGTGGCTCTGGCTGACTAACTCGCTCCGTATATGACCCCGGCTTGTCTGACTACCCACATTGGTTCTGACCTGTGGCTCTGGCTTACTAACTCGCTTTGTGTAGACCCTGGTTTGTCTGACTACCCACATCGGTTCTGACCTGTGGCTCTGGCTGACTAACTTGATCCGTGTAGACCACGGATTATCTGACTACCCACATCGGTTCTGACCTGTGGCTCTGGCTGACTAACTCGCTTCGTGTTGACCCTGGCTTGTCTGACTACCAACATCGGTTCTGACCTGTGGCTCTGGCTGACTACTTGCTCCGTGCATTACCCAGCTTGCCTGACCATTCGCATCTGTGTACCTGTTGCTCTGGCTTGCTCCCATTGCCTCTAGTTATCTATACCAAGGTTGGAGACTCGAGCTCCCTCAATAGCCTGGATCTATCGTGCTAGAACCATAGGCATATTCCCAGTATCCTCTGGTATAGTGTCACGATGACCCAGAGAACTCAGGAGTCAGAACGTGTAATATAAAACAATCTTTATTCAATACACAGAATAAGGTATAACAGTGGACAAATAGGAATAGGCAGTAGGTCAACAGATAAGTTAGCACTTCTATCAGGAATAGTAGGCTGCCTAGGATAGACCTCCCTGCTGAGACTAGGCTGAAGCCACTGGTAGTCTCTGCTGGAACTTTGAATGGAACAGGAACCGGATCAGCCAATGATGATCATCTGTAGAACACGAACTGGAACTGGAACAGGTTAACTTCGACCAGGAACACAAGTAGGTCTGACTCACGCCTGCAGTCAGTCTAGCAGGAAAGGATAGCTGACTCATGCCTGCAGTCAGTCTAGCAGGAAAGGATAACTGTCTAATGCCTGCAGTCAATACAGATGATAGTCTACCAGAGCCCCAGGTCTGCTCCAGATGGGTGTCCGTGGGAGAGGAGCTACTCAAGGGACAAGCCGGACAGAGCCACAGGACAGCACCAGATGGGATGATCAGACAAGCCGGGTCATACACGGAGCGAATAGTCAGCCAGAGCCGCAGGTCTGCACCAGATTGGTTGTCTAACAAGCCTAGGGTCATACACGGAGCGGGTAGTCAGACAGAGCCACAGGCCAGCACCAGATCGGGTAGTCAGACAAGCCAGGTAATACATGGAGTGGATAGTCAGCCAGAGCTGCAGGTCTGCACCAGATTGGTTGTCGGACAAGCCTAGGATCATACACAGAGCAGGTAGTCAGACAGAGCCACAGGTCAGCACCAGATCGGTTAGTCAGACAAGCCAGTTAATACACAGAACCCAAACAACAACTACACTGGAACACCATGAAAGGGCAACTGAAGTGGTGTCCAGGCAGTTTAAGTACTGATTGCTCGACCTCTGAGAGGTGAAGCAATAATGTACTGTGCCTTTAAGAAAGCCGGGTAGTGATGTCATCAGGGAATCCCTCTGATGAGCGACCAGCTCTCAGATGCTGCAGGAGCCACCAAGGGGAGCAGTATGGAGACCGGTCTATCACGGTGCCCGTGCTCTGGGCTACGGGCGGCGACATTATGACTTCTATTTTGCATTACTGCATGCTGATTGGCTAGGCACCTTTGTCACCACCCAGTGATGGCCTTTAAATACCCTGCCATGTCTACCTGTGGTGCCCTTTCGTGGTGTACGAGTTCCTGATGTGTATTTTTGCTTATCACGTATGACCTGGCCTGCCTGACGACGTTCCTGAGTTCCTGTGTGCTGCCGTTCCGTTGCTGACTGCATTTGGCTGAGAACCTGCTCCGTTGCTGACCGTATCTGGATGAGGACCCGCTCCGTTGTTGACTGTATCTGGCTGAGAACCCGGTCTATTGCTGACCATATCTGGCTGAGAACCCGCTCCGTTACTGACCGTTTCTGGCTGAGAACCTGCTCCGTAGCTGACCGTATCCGGTTGTGGACCGCTCCGTGGCTAGCTGCACCGGCCGAGTATCTACTCCTCCTTTTACCATGTCCGGTTATACTGCTTGGTTGCCTCGTGAGGTCACGGATAAGTGCTGGGCCGTTGCAATAATATTGTCGGTGTGCGCCACTTGGCGCTATTACTTTGTCGACCAAAGACTGAGCATCCGTTCTTAAGCTGCTCTCTGAACTGCCTCCGGCGGTGTGCACAAGCGAAGTACCGTTACAGTGTTCTAGCACTGACTGTGTTACTCTGATCACTCTCTGTGTCCACCTCCCTATCAGCACTGGGCTCACTCCCTTTGGGAGTTGCAGTTATTCTCTGGGCATTACCTATTAACCCTGTGAGTACCTGGATTGTCCAGGTAAGGGTGATTACTGTTCCTCACTGCAGAAGTCTTGGGCTCAAGAGCCAACGTTGCATTATACCATTCCTCAGGTTAAGGGGACACTGGTTGAGTTCCATCTATATACCATTATCCCGATCCACCCCTAGCGTTCTAGGGTTTTGCCTCCGTAGCAGTTGCCTTGGTCTCATGGTGACCCTTTACCTAGGGTCACTGCTGCCCACTAGGCAGTTGCCTCGTTATCTGTGGCCTAGGGCCAGGGTCATTGTTGCCTCGCTCCGGTTGGTTCTGTGCCCAGGCGTCTGGGTTGTGCCAGTCCTCCATAATTGGACCACCTGTCACCAAAGTCCTGCTGTCAGCTCCTGGACTGTGTGCCTTCATTCTCTTTGGTTATAGCCAGAACCTTCATTGCCAGTATTGTTTCCAGTTCGTCCAGATTCCCTATACTGGTTGCTATTGTTGTACCTAATTATATATATATATATATATATATTTATGTTTGTACTGTGGGTCTAAGGGCCTATATTCGTGTATGCACTTTATTCTAATAAAGTCATTTTTACCTTACCGTTCTGGTCTGAGTGTTCATCCAAACACCGTGATACGGTCGCCCAGACATGTACCAGGGCACACCGGTTCTCCCAATCATGCAGAGTACGGCAGCCCCGAGAGGATGCCATTGGGTAAAAGCGGCCATCCCTAGAAAGGTAAGCGGAGCGCTTACATATAGTGTCAGTAGTGCAGTGCTTAGCACAGTGTGCAGCTCCAGGTAGTAGACTGTGGACAGTCTTCCAGTGGTCTGGGGTTGTGTGGGCATTATTTTCATTACTCTGTGTATTATCAATAAAGGTGATTTTATTCATTATACTGTTGTCTGACCTTCTTTGTCTGATTACCATGACAGCTTTATGGTTTGAGAGATATAATGTTTTAAAGTTCCCTCTCCTTACCCTTGCACTGACGTCAGACCAGCCGGCTGCTCTTCAGCAGAGCTGAAATACCACAATCTAAAAAGAATTACTTCACTGGAATGGTCTACAAAGTATGCCTGGTTTGCAAGCACACTTTGTAGACCGTTCCAATGAAGTATTTATTTTTAGATTTCGGTATCTCAGCTCTGCTGAAGAGCCGCCTGCTGGTCCCCTCACAGCTGACATCAGGGAAAGGGGGAGGGGGGAAATTTAAAATGTTATATCTCTCAAACCATAAAAGTTTGAGAGAACGGACTTGCTCCAGATATATATTTTTTTAATTCTACAATATAGTATCAAATTATAAGTGGACATTACTAACCCTTTAATAAATAGTAACATTTATATTGTAGCGTGTATCCTCCTGAGTACAACAAGGGTACTACCACTATGGAGAGGTGTTTTATTAATAAGTTATTGCAGCTCAAACTTGAATCATTTAGTGCAATATCTCAATTCTCTGAAATGTTACAGTGGCGCTGTTGCTACACCATCCTATGAAAGTTAATGGTCAATTGACCAGAGCTGTCCATAGGATGATATATAAACAGCCCACTGTACAATTTCAGGCCATTGAGATACTGCCCCTGAAAAATTCAAATTTAAGCTGCAATAACTTTGAATAAAACACCTATCAGCAGTGGGAGTACCCTTGATTTACTCAGGAAGATAAACCCAGCATATGTATTTTTTAAATATTAAGTGCTACTATCCCTATAAGGCCTTTTGTATCGTTCCATACAGCAAATGACTTGTCCGTTATACTATAAACCTCATAGCCCAGTCACAACTATGAGGGGGTGCTGATAAGTATTGAGCCTTACCCAGAAAATTGATTATGGTACTATGCTCTTCCACATTGAACTTTTCTGGAGGTGCTGCCATGTTCACTTTGGACCTTAAAAATAAAGATAAGTTAAAATCATAGGTAGATAATTTTTGCACCATTGAATATAGACAAATTGGCCAGTACACCCTGCAATTTACAGCTTCCTAGCACAATTTTTTCTGGGTAAGGCTCAATACTTATAAGCACCCCCTCGTAGATGTAGCATGAGGCATGAGGCATTATGTGTTTTAACATTATATCTGGCTACTTTACATATTAATATTTCATAACAGATTTATTTAATTTTCAGTTCATTTTTCCAGATGTTCATGACAGAAATGGTTATGAGTTGAATTACATCGCATTGGATTACTCTAAAAAAAACAAAAAAAACTTACTTTAGTCTATAGCAAACATAGTTAACTGTTGAACCTACAACTCCCATCATCCCCACCCAATCATTGTTATGTTGGGGACAACCAGGGTTAGAGTCCACAAAAGCTGGAGGTCCAACAAGTGACCTGATATTAAAGGGATAGTAATACTTGAAAATAATTGTATTTTATATTGTAGCCCTTAAAAAAACATGAAAAATGATATAAGTCTTATCTCCCAAACCTTTATGGTTTGGGAGATATTCATATGTAAAATATAGTAAAATGCTCTTTTCCTGGCTGTTTCAGCCAAGTCTGCCATCTAGTGGACAGATTTGGAATTCGGTCCACAGAGCAACCGGCAGCTCTTTAGCAGTGCCGAGATCACGATCTTTGAAAATAACTACTTAATTGGAGCTACCTACAAAGTGTGCCTGGCTTGAAAGAACACTTTGTAGACCATTCCAATTAAGAAATTCTTTTTAAAGATGGTGATCTCAGCACTTCTGGAGAGGCACAGCCAGTCCCGGGACCGGATTCCAAATCTGAAGGGTGGAGCAATGACGTCACTCCAGGGGAAACTTTACTTCTGAATATCTCCCAAACCATAATGGTTTGGGAGATAAGACATATCATTTTTCAAGTTTTTTTAAGGGCTACAATATAAAATAAACTTATTTTCAAGTATTACTATCCCTTTAAACCAGTGAGGTAATAGAATCCAGTCCTATGTATTAAAATCCCAACGTTCTGTACAAATGTAGTATAGAGATCATAAACCATTATTTCAATTAGGATAAGAGGCCTCACACTCGGCATCCAAGGGGATTATACTTTTAATGAATATTTTTTTTATTGACTTCCAATTTAAGTCAACAATGTATTCCTTTTGTTATTTTTTTAATTATGTTTCAGACATAGTTAATAGTTTCATACAATTATATAAATGCTATTTAGACAATGCACACCAGAGACGTCCAAACTAAGGCCCTAATGCCATTAATGGCTCTATGTTATGGTCAATCCAGCCCTCCAATGCAAATTAAATTAGATGATTAGATGTAGAGTGCACTAAAACTAACATTAATCCTTACCTTTTCGTTAGCAATGATGTAAATGCATTTATTTGCTGTAGAAAAAGGTAGGGATGTTTGTAAGCCTAGACTTTGATTGTGTACATAGCAGGAAAATCCCCTGGTGTAGTGTTAGTGGCCCACCCAAGTTTGCCCTGGGTTAGTGGGAGATCCCAGGGTATCATGAGTATAGGTGGAGCCTGCAGTAGGTAGATATATTGGTTTTCTGTTGGATGGCACTAGGTACCTAGTTCAAGAGGAGTGCATGCTCCATAGTGGAATCTCCATTCAAGAGCTTCATCTGGTCCCCTAGGGAGGGATCTTCCCTAGAATTTGCAGAACACAGGAGGCAAATGACTCTGGTCCCGTAAAAGCATGTGTGTAAATTGCCTAGAAACACTAGATTAAGTTCCTGTATGGAATGGGTGTAGCAGAGGTCCTACAAGGAAGGGTGAGGCCAAGAACAGAGAGGATTTCCTAGAGAGAGGAAGAGAAGAAGTTGTAAATATGAACAAGTTGCTTGATTCTGCTGGAGAAAACCTGTTGAATAATGTTGACGTTCTGTTTGAAAACCATTAGTTCCCATCAGGGAGAGTCTTCTGCACCCCGTCACCTTGGAGAGATAGTAAGCCAGGAGTAAGCTGGGAATATGCTGGAGCAAGGGCCCAACAAGATCCAATGAGATCCAAACTGTGCAGTTTCAGTACCCCTATTGGCAAAGGTGTTACATGAAACTGATGAGAGTTGTAGCACCCAACAGCTCGAAATCTAACAACTTTCTACCCCTGCATTTCAATCTCTCTTTTTATGCCTGGGAGCATGCTTTAATACAAAGATGCTATTTAGTAATTTACTGACTGTTCCTCGCTTCTTTAGGGGCATGTATGAGCTAGCCAGTACACCTTCATTGTCATTAGTGGACTCAAGGGGGGTATGCAATAGAGCATATGATTGCTGTCATGTATACCATTACACACACTCTACATCACGTTCCTTATGTTTGTGCCATAGCATATGGAGAAAATTGCCCCAAAATAACCATAGACTTGCCCACTGGAATCATTTTTTTGTCCTAAAGCTTCCTATGATTCTTCCCCAAATACAGCCTGCTACAAGCAGAGGGCTTGTAGCAGGCTGCATTGAGGGAATACTCATAGGTGGCTTTAGGACAAAGAAAATGATTCCAGTGCCTTGTTTAGCATATAATGGTATAAGTGGCTTTGCCCCATTGTTCTATTCTTGATCTGGCCTTTGAGGAAAAAAAAGATTTGCATAGCTCTGCAGTACACAGACTAGAGAAATCAGCCACGTTCCCACCCATGGTTTCCTAAGAACAACAAAATGAGATCTGAATAAATTACATATATAAGTATCCATCCATTCAAATATAAAGCAAAGATCTGACAAGATATAGGAAGGTTTATTACATTTGTTCATTATTTGATTTGACACAGCTGGTCGTCTCCCTGGAAGAATTATGCTTGTGAATCGGAATCAGGTTTGTTTGAGGTTTTCCAATTCATTAGAGAAGCTTTCGTTTCTATCTTCAGAATATTTGACTAGGATTATAAACTATAATGAAAGGCAGATTAGAAAGGAGCAGCGTCGTGGTCAGCTGGATGCCCACAACTGAACGTTTTGGCTATACTCTTTTGTAGTTATGGGACCCAAATTAATAGAAAGATGGCAAAAATAATGTTGCAAAATATTAAAGGGATAGAAATACATAAAGTTAAATTAGATGTAAGATTAGTATTTGTTTTTTTCATCGTCACCATTGTTTTTACTTTATTTTCCTAACAGTGAGCTTCCTGGATCTATTTCCAGAAAGCTTTCTGGTCAGCTGACCATTAAAGCAGGATAATGATACAATGTACCTCTGTATTCATTCTTTTTTTACATTGCATCTTCTTTACTTTGTATCACTAGACCTGCTTTACAGTCCCTGACAGAAGACTCTCTTGAAAAAGATACAGGGAGCTCTCTGTCAAGGATATAAAAAAGTGTAAAAATTAGCTGAAGATAAATAAAGTATAGGAAATCTAAGTTTACATATTATGTGCTTGTCAAAATTAAAAGTTATTAAAAGTTACAATGTCTTAAAAATAGTTTTAGATAGAACTGAAGAACTGGATCTATTCTGGGAAATTCAACTGCACCCAAGCTAAAGATGAACAGTTCTCAGGCAAGCCAGCTGCACTATAGGGGTTATAGTATATAGTATAAAACCTCTAGTGTTTATTGATTTAAATGGAACTTTTAACTCCTCCGAATGCTTCACAATAATTTGTCATTAAAAAGTCCCATATAAGTCAATGGTAATTCAGGTAATGTTTATCTCCCTTCCTTCTGCATGCAGTTATAGGGGATGATAACAAATTTCTATTGATTTAAATGCATTGGTGCCCTCTCTAGTATTTAAGGGGTTAAAAGTTCCATTTAAATTATTTGACATTTTGGAATGAATGAATATATTTATTTATATAGCTCCACCATACCTCCTAATTGTCCCTATTTAGGTGGGTCAGTCCCTCTTTGAGACCCAAATCCCTCTTTCTCACCCTGGTGTCCCTGTGTTAAGGAGATCAGACTGTGTGGTGTGTATATATATATATATATATATATATATATATATATATATATATATGTGTGTGTGTGTGTGTGTATCACATTTCTCCACATCAATAAAACTCACATTAATGTTTGCTTAAACTTCACTAAAATTGATTATAAATTAGTCTGTGTAAATAAGATACTTTGGTCTCCATCTATTTTTGGACTACAACTCACAAAATACATTGGAGACTTCTCTAGTACTCAAATGGTTAAAAATAGTCAGTAATAATATCCAGATTAACCCACCAAAGCAGAAACTATTGTCTGGGGCAAGGGGATTGGGATTTAGCTGGCCACACCTATAACTAAAAATGAGAGGTCAGCACAGCTTAGTTTGACTGATGGTAAATGTAGCCCTAAGTAAATAGAAATATTTGGAAATGAAGACATGGTGCAGAGTACTAGAATTAGCTTTATTCCTTAGGATATTCACTTGTAGTAAACCATGTTCATGTATTATATGTGACAATGATATTGGAATGTAAATAAGAGATAAAAAGGACTGTTTTTGTATGTTAGAAATTTTTGATGCATGAAGGATACAAAGTGACTCACACAATGTCACAATGAGCTGGCATAGGGCAGTTTGGCATTCCTGCTTCAGAATCAACACTGTTTCAGAGCCAGAGAATGATAACAGTGCATCACTCCCTGCTTTACAGCCATCTACTGTGTAACTTCTTGGATGATAGAGATGTCTCTAGCACATTGTGAAGCAATGAACTGGAGCAATTCTAGTGATCAAGGGGTTAAAAGAGTTCTAATGTTAAATAAAGATTGTGGATGTTTAAAATGTAAGCTGTGCCATTCACAAATGTTTACCTTTCTATCTATGTATGTATGTATGTATGTATGTATCTATCTATCTATCTATCTTTCTACCAGTCTCTCTCTCTGTCCATCTATTTATCTATGTATCTACTTTTAAGCAGTGTCTCTTAACAAATGTTGAGTTCTTCCATGCATTAACCCAAGAGTGTGCAACCTGTGGCCCTTCATCTGTTGCTGGACTACACATCGCATCATCCTCAGCCTGCCATTGTCTTGTTAAGAATGGTGGGAGTTGTAGTCTAGCAATAGCTGGAAGGCTGCATAATGATTACCTCTGCTTTAGAATACCAGGGGATAAATAAGTCTGATTATGTAATGCCTATCAATCCATACATCTACTTCAGCTCCTACATGCTAGAGACATCTCTAACATCCAAGGAGACAAAGGAGAACCATCACCTCCTAATAATAATCATCCACTTACCTTACTATCACCAGAAAATCATAATGGCCTCTAAGAATTTTGTCCTTGTGCCTTTGTTCAAGAGATAACATCTTGAATCCATCCTGAATGTCTTGTTTATGTGGACGGCCATGCCAGTTTATGGCAGCTTTTTCAGACTGAAGCAGGCAGAGTGCATGGGCCTGCTTAACCATCTAGAAAGCAGAGGAGTGTGTAATGCAATGAGCTGTATACCTATCTGGTCCTTAACCCTCTGAGTGCCAGAGTCAAAGCAATATGTTGCATATCCCTCTGGCACTCAAAGAGTTAAAAGTTAATATTATTATGTGTAGTAAGAAGAGTTTGAGGTCCTGTGGTCCTGCCAGCATCTACCATTCATGTTCGCCTCCATGGTTTGATGATATTCAGGACTAACTGAATATGTTACCTCTTGCACCAAGGAGCAAGGGAACAGTTGTTAGGGTCCAATAGGATTTCCTTGCCATGGAAATGTAAGTGGGGCTTATTATTTGGAGCCATTCATTCACCTTTAAATTCTAGTTCCTAAATTGTGCAATGAAACCAATCTGATTCAAGTCATCTCCATAAGTTAACAGACAGAGCAAAGATGCCATGAGGTGTTATTGGTATAATAGTCATACAGTAAGTGGTCCTTTGTATATTACCCTCGGGTACAGGGTGGTAAATGAAAGGAAGCAAGGCATGACCTGTAATGCATTGGTCTTCCTGCATTTCACCCATTGAAGAAACAAGTGGTCTTAGAGATGAAAGAGACTGAAAAAAATAAATAAAACAAGAAGGATTTTAGGTAAAAAAAAGAGAAAATAAACAACTAATATGGAAAAATTGCAAACAAGTCAAATTGACTTCAGTTTCTTTCACTGAGTTTCTTTTCTACCTGGAAGGAAACTGGGATGGAATGAGAGAGAACATACTTGCATACGATAAACAAATTACTTACTGACTGGTGCTCATTGACTTAAGTTTGAGATACAGTGATGGAATAAATATAATAATGCACTGTGGCTGATGTACTGGAACACAGGGGACAAGTAAAAATCCCCCAAATCCCAATGATTTAATTGGAGCTTTTAATGCCTTGAATTCTAGGGCAGTATCCAATGTATTGTGAAGCAATACACTGGGAACCTTTGACATAGAATCCTCATTTAACCCCTTAAGTGGCCAGCAGTTAAGCACCACAAAGCTTTATTTTTTTCAAAATGGATTCAGGGGGTTCTGAGCAGTGTGCAGCTGTGCGGGGACCCCTGAATCACATGACATGCCAGAACTGTCATGGGTCCTTAACGAAAGTTTACCCATGCCGGTCCTGGCACATCATGGGTCATTAAAGGGTTAAATAAAATAATAGGTTCAGTTCCTAATACATCACCCTCTGCGCTATTTTAAAGGGAGAGTACTGTTTCAAGATAAAAGCAGCTCCAATTAATCATCATAGTATTTGGGCCAAGGAGAGTGTTATTTCTATACTGTCGGAGTTGTAGTTCAAACTTCTCAGGAGTCAGCGCTAACCCAGACGTGATAGATTAAACCCTACAAAAATACACCAAAAAATATACACAGTATATAATTGAGCTGAAACTTGTAATATATATTTAAAGGTAAATGCCCTCTTTTTATATATAATTATAAAAATAAACACTTCGAATACCAAATATATAGTAAAAATATATCTCAAGCCTTTATTATAAAAGCACACAAAATACAGTATATTCAAAAGAGAGAGAGAGTATATAGAGTATATATGCGTTAAACACATTTACACTCGCACTTAAAGGGACACTAATTTCCCATAAAAAAAACTTCTAGTTTTGTAGAGTTTAAAATAATAAACTATGTACCACAAATTCTCTCTCTCAAACTGTTATGGTTTGAGAGATATTTGCATTGCAAGTTCCCCCCTCCCCCTCCTCCTGACATCGGTGTCTAGCTGACTACAGGAGTTCCCGGTCAGGGGACCAGCCGGCGGTTCAGCAGCAGAGCTAAAATCGCTTTATTTCAAAAGAATTACTTGCCTGGTATGCAATCACACTTTGTAGACTGTTTCAATGAAGAAATTATTTTTAAATAACGTGATTTTAGCTCTGCTGAAGAGCCTCCTCAAGTTGTATGACTCGAATCTCCTGCTGTCAGCTTTACAGCTGATGTTCCTGGGGATTTAATAGTTTTAAAAAGGTATGAAAAAAATGAATAAATGGGAAACACACAAATTAAAGCTATTGTAGATATTAAAAAAAAATCAATTTATGTAAGTCCGGTCTCTCAGACCTTTATAGTTTGAGAGGTATAACTGGCTAAAATCCCCCCTCCTCTTTCACAGACGTCAGCCTCCAGTTGTCAGCAAGAGATTCTGGCCATTTGACCGGCCGGCTGCTCTTCAGCACAGCAGAAATAGTGCTATCTAGAAAAGAATACTTCACTGGAATGGTCTACATGTGTCTGGTTTGCAAGTACACTTTGTAGACTGTTACAGTGAAGTATTACTTTCTAGATAGTGTTATTTCAGCACTGCTGAAGGGTTGCCGGCTGGTCAAATGGCCAGAATCTCCTGCTCTCAGCTAGAGGCTGACGTCTGTGAAACAGGAGGGAGGGGGGAACTTTAGCCGGTTATATCTCTCAAACTATAAAGGTTTGAGACACCAGACTTACATCAACTGATTTCTTTTTTTATTATCTACAATATTAAACAGTGTTAAAATCAACCAATACTATCTCTTTAAGTCTATCTTTATCACTTTTAAGATGAGAAGGGTGTGCTTTACAATTTGCTGAACATCCCTCTGGGCCTTACAGAGTTAATTAAGCCTAGGTAGATCACTCGTAATGAGATCCACTAATTACCCACCTTTGATCATGCATTGATATCCTGAAAACCTGGCCTGTTGGTGTGTCCTGAAGGCTAATGTTAAGAAACATAAAACCCTGGGTGCTAGAGTGATGTCTCCAAAACATTGCTTTGCAATGCATTGGAGACATCTATAGCAGCCATGGGGTTAATATACACAGATGCATCTAAATGACTGAGGCAATTTGTAAACGAATGATACTGTAATATAATGAGTCACTTCCAGGACAGAAAGGGGAAGGATGAAATTCAAGCTTATTTTCCAAGTGCAGCAACTCTCACATGTTATTAAATCATCCAAGATCAGAGACGCAGTAGACTTTGTGTATTCAGGTATTGTGGGCAGGCAGGCAGAAAGGCAATATATCACTTCTACTTGAGATGCACCACAGCCAAACCTTTTTATTCTTCTTTCAATATAAGTAAGGTGTTTGTTAAAAGAAAAAAATGTATAATGCTTTCTTTCTTTGAAAACTATTGATCACCTCATATATAATCCCTTGGAGATATTTCTAACATCCAATGGGACTGTGTGCATTTTATTAGTAAAGTAGATCCTCTACCATCCAGCTTGTTAAAATGAGATGGCTATTACAAGTAATATTAAAGGGGCAGTTTAAGGTTAGGGGAATATGTTTTATAAGTATAGTAATTTATCGATGTAATGATTAGAGTTGGGCTGAAGATAGCATTTCCACCCCCTGTGAATTTCTTAGCCATAATTCTCCTTTCTGTGGAAATGCAAGCAGGAGGAAAATGCAGGTGAAAGGTACCTTCAGAAGACAAAGCCTGATGAGGACCCTTCCAGAGATGTTTCCTGTGTCATTCCAGATTCAAGTTCTACTGTTGGGTGTAGAGAGACTGGCATTTGATGTGGGCATAGGAAGCACAGTTGAGCCACCCCTTATACCTATCATTTTGTCAGTGGATATTCACTTGTCCCACTAGAGAGATTTGAGTGAGAAATGATGATGATTATGTGTGTCTGCTTTTAATGCTGTTCATGGACAGTTGTTCTTCTGCAAAGAGAATGTGTCAGTTCTGCCTTTCTCTGTTCTGGCAGAATGATGCATTGTATCTAATGTTTGCTTTAGTAGAAAATGCATTATTCATCCTATGCAGAGAAACCCAGAAGTTATATTTTCTTTGTTTCTCTATTATTTTTCTTTAATACAGAATACAGTCTTGCTTATTAGCCTGTTGCTTGTCTGCAGCACTCCCTAGAACAGTGTTTCTCAGCCCATGTCCTCAGGACCCACTAACAGGCCAGGATATGATGAATTCCTTGTTAGAGCACAGGTGAGTTATCAATGTGAATGAGCCTCTGATCACCACACCTGTGCTCTAGCAGAGAAATCCCTAAGTCCTGGCCTGTTAGTGGGTCCTGAGGGCAGCAATTGAGAAACACTGCCCTAGAAGCAGGGATCCTATTGCCAGTTTGGTTTTTATCTTAGTAGCACTTATCTTCACAAGAATTGTTATACCTGTTACTGTTCTTAGGGTCCGTGAATGATACATTGCTGAAACCATCCAAATAGATTTCCGTTAACAAGACACAGAAGAGAGGAACACTCCAAAGTGCCCATTCATTTCCCTACAGCACCCCCTAGCCCCTTGACACAAGTGTAATTTCCGGGAGAATTTCCAGCTTGAGTAGTTTAGTGAACTGGTATTAAGCAGGTGGTGAACCAGAAAACCGATTCCAGTGCCTGGTTTAGAGCAGAATCTATTAGTATATCTCCATTAAGTTTACAGTTCTTGGTTCCCCTTCTTAAAAAAGATCATCTTGAAGTCATCTACAGGCTTTACCTGTGAATATACTACTATCAGACTAGTGTATGTGTCCATTCAATCTGTCTTTGTAATCCCATTCAATCTCTACAGGACTTCTTTCACTAAAGCAATTTCCATGTACAGACATTTGATACCTCTTCTTTTTTTTCTTAGAAAACTCTCCGGTTTGTCATTTGCTTTTCATAGGATAGATCAGCAAATAATAATTATGTCCTACGTACAATATGTAGAAAAAATGGTGTTGAGTTGTAAATCCTTGCAGCCTGCGGAAGAACGTAGATGATATTTTATTCTTCCATGAGGCCAAATCATAGCTTTATAAATAAGAAACCAACATCTTAACTCCAGGGTGGTTAACCTGAGGCCACCAAGCCGTGGAGGACTAAAACTCCTCAGCCGACGCCTAGGTGGGAATGACGGGAATTGTGCCTTCCATAGCTGGAGAGCCTCAGGTTGTCCATCCCTACCCCATCAGGTTCTTCATGTTAAACTGATCTCACTCATGAGCCAGATATGTAAGTTTTCTTTTATGATATAAAGATGTATTAGTGTATTTTATGCAATGCTTTTATATAAATTGCTTTTACAGTGGAGATTAGCTTTCTTCTCATCTTTCTCAGATACAATAAAATGGCTATATTATTCAATTCAATCTTCTATATTGATATTCAAAGGCATTATGTTAATCTAGTTCTTGAGAAATTGCCTTTGTCTTGTGTGGAGGTTTAAGGGTATGGTACTGTATGTTCACAGTAAATCCTGGGATTTTGTTTCAACTAGAACTGTAAATGTTACAAGGATAGAATATAGATCATGAAACAGACATTAGCTTAGCTCAGTTCCCCCAAAAATGTAAAAACTCCATATTCATTGTTTAATTTACATTCTATCATTCTAGTTATCTTGTCAATTGTAAATGTGTACCATGCTTCAATTATGACAGTGTCATGAAATTAATTAAATTATACATGAGATCTAAAGAAATTCTAGGGCAAACTAACGTCATGCTAGGGGACAAATAAAAATTCCAAAACTTACCAATTATTTAAATGGGCTTTTTTAATGTATAGTTTTCATTTAGAATCTTACAGCAGTTACAGACAGTTAACAAAAGCATTAACTCAGTAAAAGCAATCCAGCAATCCCATCAAGGTTTTGCTATCATCAACCTTCATGAAACAGTAGAGTGGTTGAAAGAGAGAGAGATATTGAGGGGTCACCCGGACATCTGCTTCACTATTCAGGTTTGCTGAGTAGCTGGAGATTGTCCAGAAGTGTCATACTCATGCAAATGGATCCTTTCTATTCTGAAAAATTGTGGAGAGCTGCTCCATCTTGTAAGTATTATTAATTGTTGCAGTCACGCCTTCCCACTTTTCTTGGTTTCAGGCATCTTGATGCTATGGTGATTTGTGCTGAGACACAGATGTAGTTCCTGCCACACTAGTGATTCTATTCTTCTTTCCAGCAGCGCCATCCAAAGGCTTAGTATAAACTCTTTGAGATCAAGCAAATTAAGTGAGGACTTTAACTCCTTGTATGCTAGATAGGTCTCTAATGCATTGCTGTGTTACTTTAAATTCGATGTTTAGATTTTTTTTTGTAAGTAATAATCAATATAGAGAAAAAAAAAACCTCCTGAGTAAAACAAGGACTCTCTCACTGCTGAGTGGTCTTTTATTCAAAAGTAATTACAGCTCAAACATGTATTTTTTAAGTGATGTATGTCAATGGCCTGAAATTTCACAGTTTTGCTATTGCTACACCATCCTATGGAAGTTTAAGGTCAGTTTACCAGAGCTGTCCATAGGTTGGTGTAGCAACCACACCATTGTAACATTTCAGGCTATTGAGATACTGCACTTAAAAAATAAAATTTTGAGCTGCAATAAGCTCTCTCATCTGTGGGAGTATCCTTGTTTTACTCAGGATGATAAATGCAACAGTATATATATTTTACATATTAAGTGTTACAATCCCTTTAAATGAAAGTTTGGGTTTAAATGTGCTATATCACATTTGTCAGTTAAAGATAAACTAATTTAAAATAAATGTACCTAAAGATTATTCAGCATGGTTGGATGGTATATTAAGGAGAAATTAAGTAAAATTTTACCGATCCTATTAAAAGCATTTGCCCCGGTAGGATTGCTTCAAATAAATAATAGCTATAAATAAATATTAGATATAAACTAAGAAATCTGTCAATATATACCACTCTTTGTGCTTTCATTGCATAATAAAATGGTCATATGGAAGGGAGAATGCAGAGCTGAACATGAAGGTTACATTACCAAAGCGTATATTTGTAGCCACTAAGCAAAGAGTACCTACAGAGGTAAATGTAATGCCTTAAAATAAACTTGTTATATGGTACTATATGGTAAATAAAATCTAATTTAACCCTGGGAATGCTGAAGAGGTCTACAACAAATTGCTAAGCATTGCATGAGAGACCTTCCTTATATTGAAACGGTTAACATTGACCAATCAATTTGAGGCCAATATAGTATTTCAAATCATAATTTATGAGATATAATGGTTTATAATGGTATGCAAATTAGCTAGTTCTGGCCAGCAGGTAGTGACAGTTGGGATGGAAGCAGTATTGAATGATGCTCGTATTGGGCAGGCAGATACTAAAGTTAAAAGTCTAATAGCCTACTGTTTTAAATTAAAAATGTCTACCATAACATATAAGTAATTTTGAATGTTCTTCAAAATCACCTCTTTGTTACAAAGTGTCAGTTCTGCTTTAATGCAGACTGTCATCCAATGCAGTTCAAAGTGTGGGACACAGACTGAATTGCTTGACGTTAGTTTTATAAACCTTTGATCTGTGCAAAACCGATCATTTTTAGAATACCTTCTCAGCACCATATAATTTTCTTGACAGTTAAATAGGATGTCTGAAATATGTTTCTTTCCTCATGTTATGGCCTTTCAAACACTTTAAAAACACCCCCAAATATGTTTTTTTCCCTTGGACTTATATAGGTTACATGCTTTTGCCTCTGAAGTCTAGTGGTTGTCAGGTCTTGAAAATGGCATCTGCAAAATATGTCATACATTTGTTAATGTAGATAACAGTGAATGCAACCTGTATCCGTAAAGAAATGTTATGTTGCCTGGGAAACTCTTGAGACATTTAAATAGAGCTGGCAAAGGAGACCGGGGCTGGGAGACAACATTTGTACAAGAAAGACGGTGTGTGTAATAATGCTTCTGTAGTTCAGCCCAGTGTAGCCCATATGGGATTTACCATTCCAAAGACATTCTTGGAATTGTTAGGTCTTATGCAGAAAATTAAAGATGAGCAAATGTATAGAACACCTATAATTCCTATAATTAGGAATGCTAGAAAGGTCCCCCCACATAGTGAAGTTGGTTTCCTCCAGAATTGCTCATCTGTTGCTTTCTGCATTAGACTCTATCTATCTATCTATCTATCTATCTATCTATCTATCTATCTATCTATCTATCTATCTATCTATCTATTTATCTATCTATCTATCTATCTATCTGTATCTATCGATCTCTATCTATCTATCTATCTATCTATCTATCTATCTATCTATCTATCTATCTATCTATCGTTTTGTCCCTTAATGTTACTGTAACTCAGGCTGCATCTGTAGATAGATTTATAAGATTTTATCCATTATGCCAGCAGTGTGTGTGGATAACTTAACCCCTAGAGTGCCAGGTGGGTACAATGTACGAGTTTGGACAGCTGTACCCGCTGTGCCAAGCTCGTACATTGTACCCACTAAAATGCGGTCACTGCATGAGCCGGTATAACCGGCATGCAGTGGCCGCATTTAAAAAAAAAAAAAGCTGGGCAATTGTGGGGGGACATGAGGATCACTCCTCATGTCCCCCCTGTTATTGATCTCCCAACCGATCGCGCTGGGAGATCAATAAAAGAAGAGGAGAAGCGCAGCAGAAGCACAGCTTCTCCTCTTCCGTCTCTCCTACCCGAACTTCCGGGTAGGAGTGGGCGGGACCGGGGGAAGCCTCCCAACGTCATCAGTGACATGGTCACTGATGACGTTGGGGTAGTTTCCCCGGTCCCATTCACTCCTACCGGTGGTAGGAGAGAAGGGCAGGAGAGCTTTTGCTCTCCTGCAAGTCGCCTTATTGATCTCCCAGCCGATCGGCTGGGAGATCAATAACTGGGGGGACACCAGGAGGGGTCCTGATGTCCCCCACGAGGTCTGAATAGATTAAAAAAAAAAAATAATAAAAAAAAAATGCGATAGTAACCCTGTGAGTGTCGCAGGGGTCCCCAGCACATTGCTTTGCAATGTGCTGGAGACCCTTTTGGCACTCACAGGGTCATTTCTTTTGGGTTTTTTTTTTTTTTTTTAAAGACCTCATTGGGGGGATCAGGGGGGATCCTGATGCCCCTCAATGAGGTCTATTATTAAAAAAATATATATATTTTTTTAACCCTGTGTGTGCCACAGGGGGGGTCCAATGCACCCCCCCTCCTGTGGCACACACAGGGCTTCTATCATTACTTTGTTACTAGAGATTGTTGGGGGGCCCTGATGGCCCCCCAACAAGCTCTGATTACAAAGTAATAATAAAAAAAAAAAATAACCCTCTGAGTGCCAGAAGGGTCCAATGCATTGCTTTGCAATGCGCTGGAGACCCCTTTGGCACTCACAGGGACATTTATTTTGATTACTTTTTTTTTTTTTTTAAGACCTCATTGGGGGGAATCAGAGGGGTCCTGATGTAAAGATGTAAAGAAAAAAAAAATTAACCCTGTGTGTGCCACAAGGGGGGCCAATGCAGCCCCCCTTCTGCGGCACACACAAGGCATTTATCATTACTTCGTTATCAGAGATTGTTGGGGGGCCATCATGATTGGTCCTGATGGCCCCCCAACAAGCTCTGATTACCAAGTAATGATAAAAAAAAAAATTAACCCTCTGAGTGCCACAAGGATCCAATGCATTGCTTTGCAATGCGCTGGAGACCCCTGTGGCACTCTCAGGGTCCCTCTGTTTGTGGACATATATATATTTTTTTTTACTAAGACCTCATTGGGGAGGGATCAGGGGGTCCGTATGCCCCTCAATGAGGTATATAATAAAAAAAAATTAAAACACAAATTAACCCTGTGTGTGCCACTAGGAGGGGAGTTCAATGCCGACCCACTTCCTGTGGCACACACAGGACTTTTTATCATTACTTTGTGATCAGAGCTTGTTTGGTGGCCATCTGAATACAAAGTAACGATAAAAAAAATTAACCCTTTGTGTGCCACAGGGGCCCAAATGCATTGCTTTGCAATCCACTGGACCACCCCCTTTATTTTTTATTTAGACCTCATTGTATGGGTTCTGATGCCATCAACGAGTTCTACACAAAAATATTGTGGGAAAAAGCCCCAAAAAATGCACGTGTCACAGGAGGGAGGGGGTCCAACACAGTGCTTTGTATGAGGGGACATACATTGCACACTGGTAGTCACAGATCTCCCATACACACTATCAAACACTGCCCCACCATCACCACCATCCTTGCTCCTCTGCTCATACCCACACACACTGCCTAATCCCTCACCCTCCCACATACTTTGTTACACTTGTAGTCACAGGTCCGCACGTACACCGGCTGAGGCCCTAGCTTCTTTCATCTGTTAGCCATAAAATCACACATACACTGTTTGCTTTACCATTTCTGTTTCACTGGTAGCTACGCTCCTGTAGCGTAAATTGGTTTGTCAACCCACAGCAGTGGGGTACCATTTTTCTTAGGCTGGCAAGAAGTCCTCCTAGGAAATCCCACGCCATTGAACCATTTTAGTATCTTTGAAGTGACTGATGTGTAAAACAAATTTTTTTTTTTCCTGTAGCACCACATTCTGGAAATAGTTGTGCCAACTAACTTAGGGGTAAAAAGGCAAGTGACCCCTCATTAGATGCGGCAGGTTGTCTTCTTTCCAAAATGGTATGGTTTATCTACCTTTTCTTCAATTCTGAAGGTGTTATAGCCATTTTCGTACAGGCAAGTCAGGTTTGAGAAAATGTTAGAAACATCAGAGGTTGTAGTAGGTGTAGTTTTCTACTTCTAGCACCCCCTAAGGTAGTTCAACTCATACCAATGGGGTGTCATTTGACTCCTAAGAGCACTAGCAAACAAATGCAATTGAAAATTCCATGGTTTTCACAGCGCTCCATACATTTGAAGGGGCAGAAATGTAAAAAAATGCAATTTTTTTCCTATATCGCCTCCTTCTGGAAACATTTATGCACACCAGTATTGGGGTAAGAAGGCAAGTGACCCCTCATTAGATGCGGCAGGTTGTCTTCTTTCCAAAATGGTATGGTTTATCTACCTTTTCTTCAATTCTGAATGTGTTATAGCCATTTTTGTACAGGCAAGTCACATTTGAGAAAATGTTAGAAACATCAGAGGTTGTAGTAGGTGTAGTTTTCTACTTCTAGCACCCCCTAAGGTAGGTCAACTAATACCAATGGGGTGTCGTTTGACTCCTAAGAGCACTAGCTAATGAATGCAGTTGAAAATTCCATGGTTTTTACAAAGGTCCATACATTTGAAGGGGCAGAAATGTAAGAAAATGCCTTTTTTTTCACTAGCGCCACCTCCTGGAAGCATTTGTGCATACCAGCCTTTGGGTAAGAAGGCAAGTGACCCCTCATTAGATGCGGAAGGTTGTTTTCTTTCCAAAATGGCATTGTTTCTCTACCTTTTCTGCATATCTATTATGGTTATAACCATTTTAGTGCAAGCAGATAATTTCAAAAACAAAAGTGTCAGGTTTATGTACGTGTTCCTAGCACCCACATATTGTATGTTAACCCACACAAATAGGCTACCATTTTTCTCATGTTGGTAGCAGGTACAGAATACAGCAGGAAATGTTATGGTTTTCAAAGATTTTAGTATCTTTGAAGTGGTGGAAATGTAAAAAAACATGTATTTATTCCCATAGCGCCACCTTTTGGAAATATTTGTGCACTTCAGCCCAGGGGATAGAAAGGCAAGTGACCCCTCAATTGATGCGGGAGAATGTCTACTTTCCAAAATGGTATACCTTTTATACCTTTCCTTCATGTCTCTAACAGTTATGGGCATTTTAGTACAAGCCGCCATTTTCGAAGACGCAAACAGGTAGGTGTAGTGATGTGCTTCTGGCACCCCTAAGGTAGGTCGACTCATTCCAGTGGGGTGTCATTTTTCTCCTAAGAGCACTAGCTAATGAATACAGTTGGAAATGCCATTGTTTTCACAAATTTCAGTACATTTGAAGGGGCAGAAATGTATGAAAATGCCATTTTTTTTCATTAGCGCCACCTTCTGGAGGCATTGGTACACTCCAGGCTTGGGGTAACAAGGCAAGTCACCCATCATTAGATGCGGCAGGGTGTCTTCTTTTCAAAATGGTATGGTTTGTGTACCCTTTCTTTACTTCTGTAGTTGTTATAACCATTTGTGTACAGACAAGTAATATTTGAGAAAATATTTGAAAAATTTGAGGTTGTAGTAGGTGTTGTTTTGCACTTCTAGCGCCCCCTGAGGTAGTTAAACTCATACCAATGGGGTGTCATTTTTCTCCTAAGAGCACTAGCTAATGAATACAGTTGGGAATGCCATGGTTTGCACAAATTTCAGTACATTTGAAGGGGCAGAAATGTAAGAAAATGCCTTTTTTTTTCATTAGCGCCACCTTCTAGAGGCATTTGTGCTCTCCAGGTTTGGGGTAACAAGGCAAGTCACCCATCATTAGATGCGGTAGGGTGTCTTCTTTTCAAAATGGTATGGTTTGTGTACCCTTTCTTCACTTCTGTAGTTGTTATAACCATTTGTGTACAGACATGTAACGTTTGAGAAAATGTTAGAAAAATTTGAGGTTGTAGTAGGTGTCGTTTTGCACTTCTAGCGCTCCCTGAGGTAGTTAAACTCATACCAATGTGGTGTCATTTTTCTCCTAAGAGCGCTAGCTAATGAATACAGTTGGAAATGCCATGGTTTTCACAAATTTCCGTACATTTGAAGGGGCAGAAATGTATGAAAATGCCTTTTTTTTCATTAGCGCCACCTTCTGGAGGCATTTGTGCACTTCAGGCTTGGGGTAACAAGGCAAGTCACCCATCATTAGATGCGGCAGGGTGTCTTCTTTTCAAAATGGTATGGTTTGTGTACCCTTTCTTCACTTCTGTAGTTGTTATAACCATTTGGGAACAGACAAGTAATGTTTGAGAAAATGTTCGAAACATTTGAGGTTGTAGTAGGTGTCATTTTGCACTTCTAGCGCCCCCTGAGGTAGTTGAACTCATACCAATGGGGTGTCATTTTTCTCCTAAGAGCGCTAGCTAATGAATACAGTTGGAAATGCCATGGTTTTCACAAATTTTAGTACATTTGAAGGGGCAGAAATGTAAGAAAATGCCTTTTTTTTCCATTAGCGCCACCTTCTGGAGACATTTGTGCACTTCAGGCTTGGGGTAACAAGGCAAGTCACCCATCATTAGATGCGGCAGGGTGTCTTCTTTTCAAAATGGTATGGTTTGTGTACCCTTTCTTCACTTCTGTAGTTGTTATAACCATTTGGGAACAGACAAGTAATGTTTGAGAAAATGTTAGAAACATTTGAGGTTGTAGTAGGTGTCATTTTGCACTTCTAGCGCCCCCTGAGGTAGTTGAACTCATACCAATGGGGTGTCATTTTTCTCCTAAGAGCGCTAGCTAATGAATACAGTTGGAAATGCCATGGTTTTCACAAATTTCAGTACATTTGAAGGGGCAGAAATGTAAGAAAATGCCTTTTTTTTCCATTAGCGCCACCTTCTGGAGGCATTTGTGCACTCCAGGCTTGGGTTAACAAGGCAAGTCACCCATCATTAGATGCGGCAGGGTGTCTTCTTTTCAAAATGGTATGGTTTGTGTACCCTTTCTTCACTTCTGTAGTTGTTATAACCATTTGTGTACAGACAAGTAATGTTTGAGAAAATGTTAGAAAAATTTGAGGTTGTAGTAGGTGTTGTTTTGCACTTCTAGCGCCCCCTGAGGTAGTTAAACTCATACCAATGGGGTGTCATTTTTCTCCTAAGAGCATTAGCTAATGAATACAGTTGGAAATGCCATGGTTTTCACAAATTTCAGTACATTTGAAGGGGCAGAAATGTAAGAAAATGCCTTTTTCTTCATTAGCGCCATCTTCTGGAGGCATTTGTGCACACAAGGCTTGGGGTAAGAAGGCAAGTTACCCCTCATTAGATGCGGCAGGTTGTCTACTTTTCCGAAATATATAGTTTTATATAGTTATTCCACTGTTTTAGGGTAGTTTTACCACAAAAACCCTAGAATGCGCATATTAGTTTATAAAGTTGAAAATGTCATTTTGCGCTGCTGATGATTAGGGCTCTACGCTAGTCATGGACGTAGGTAAAACTATATAAATTTGGTATTTTTTTACTCGGGGGACTTGGGGCTTTTTCAAATAATTGAAACTTTTTCAATCAAGGTAAATGTTTTTGATACATATTATGTGATTTTAGGAAAATGAGTAAATTTTCACTTTTTTTTGTCATTATGACATCATAGCTTTTTGCACGATGTAAAATTCTCTTCATGTAAGGTATCACGAGAAAGCCCAATTCGTTCTGAAAAAAACAATATATAGTTTTCCATATTTAACTAAAAATCCCCAGAGGAAATCAAGCATAAACAGAAGGATAGCAAAAATGCTGAAAAAGTGTCTGGCCTGCAGGGTACAGGAAATGGCCCAAGCCTCTGGCACTGAAGGGGTTAATAGGGGGTAAAACAATTTAATAAAAAGAACATAACGAGGAAGAGTAATCATTAGATAAAATATGAATTATATTTTATAGTGTAGATTCATCTTAAAGGGCAGTTAACACGGAAGAAATAAATCTCTAACTCTTTAATCACTTCTACTCCCACCACTGTGAGTGACAGCATTGTAAGTGTACAGCCCTCACAGCTGGGGTTATACACACACTCTTTCTTTCTCACACACATACTCATCCACTACCACATGGACAAATACACACACATACCCACTCAAACATACACACAAATTTTCTCTCATACACACCCACTAACATACATGAATGCCCACAGTCTCTCTCTCTCTCTCTCTCTCTCTCTCTCTCTCACATGTCCACCACTGGTCTATACTGATTATTTTATCTTCACTACACAAGGAAAGGAGGAAAGCTCAGTTACTTTATTTTCAGCCCAATACTGTTATATTATTTTAATCCCAACGATATTGATCAATGTCTGTTTATAATGCCAAAGCTTTTGAAAAGTAATGATAGCTTAAATGTTTCAGCTATCAAATTTACCCTGAATGATTTATTTTTATTCAAATAGCAATATAACTGAA
Source organism: Rhinophrynus dorsalis (assembly GCA_037306005.1). NCBI lineage: Eukaryota > Metazoa > Chordata > Amphibia > Anura > Rhinophrynidae > Rhinophrynus > Rhinophrynus dorsalis. Next base: position 268,102,926 of record CM074721.1, on the reverse strand, counting down.
TCACTGAAGAAGCTGAGTGCTTTGTGGAAGTAGAAAATGCTGCAACCAGGATACAAATGCTGTTGAAAGAAGACAGACACAGAAGTGACATTTACCTTACTAAACTACTCTAGTCTTATTACATTAAGTCTTATTCCATCAAGTTAAAAAAGTAGTAAAATGCTATATTAAAAATTATACATTGTAGGGCTTTTCTGCTGCTGGGAGATGCAACTTGACACAACAAGACGGAGCAGTTACTGTCACATTCAATTTAGCAGTGTAGCCTAAGGTTTAGCTCTCTCTCACCAGGTAGGTCTGTTACTAATAGTTTAGATGACAATTTATAATAATTAATAATAATCTCCCACTTACAATATTATAACCAGAACATAATAACTGTCCCTATGAATTCTGCCTTTTTGCCGTTGTTCAAGAGATATATCTTCAAATCCGTTCTGTATGTCTGAATGTCATATCCATGAAGGTGTACATGATAGTTGCTGTACCTGAAGGGAGCTGGATTTGCCCATGGTTTTAAGGAGCGTGGCTGTGATTTATTTGACTAATTGGTGAAAGAAACAGGTAGGAGACAGAGACAGGTTGGAGATCCTTCACCTGAGTAATGACTGAGACTTGCAGTGACAGATACTAGAGCCAGAGACATAGATCATACATTATGTTAAGGCAGACAAAACATCACTCAACATGCTAACAGTGCCCTCTTTTGGACTTTACTGTAAACAATCAAGAGTATTTTCATTATACCCACCAAACATGGTAGGGGCAGGGATAATGAGTAGTAGAAGTGCATGGACGTGTTGTTGGAAGTAAAGTTTTACTACCAAAACTGACTGAAGTCATAGTGCTGCAGCTTGGGATAATGATCCAGCTCTTCTTGAGAAGGTTGTTTGTAAAAGTGATATAAAAAGTTCTACCACCACAAATGTTAGTTCTAAACCTTTCAGCAATGCAGACAGTGAAAGTAACATCCCCCACAAATTAGTGGTCAGTGTTCTAAAAAAAAACCTCCCTCAAGGGCAAAAGTAAAAATAAAAACCCAGAAGAATATGAAAGTAGAAGGGAGGAAGTGGATTTAGAATATGCCCCCCGCCCACTCTCCTCCCCTTCTTCTGATGCAGATGACGTTGAGATTTAAAGTAACAATGATATGGGTAAAAATTAGCTGTAAGGAAAAGGCGCAGTCTTTCACCACTGAAAAAGGGGCAATATGCCTGCATCTATAGATATCCTTGTTCACAGGTCAACTGGGAAATAACATGGGCAGTAACATGAAATACAAAATCATCATGGGCCACAATCATCAATATGAGCCATAGTTAGGAAACTATTACACAGTGAAACACTTTTACGAAACTTTGACATTGACAACTACTTGACACTTACTGCATATGGTGTGCTGTGATAGCAGCTAATTCATATGCCAATTGGTATAACTGGGCAAAAATCCGAAGTAAAATGTTTTGCTTCTAAGTGCAAAAATGCCAAATAAAGGGATAGTAATACTTAAAATGTAAAAAATATGTTATAGGTTTTATGCCCCTGAGTAAAACAAGGGTACTCCCACTGCTGAAAGGTGTTTTATTCAAAAGTTATTACAGCTCAAACTTGAATTTTTTAGGCACAGTATCACAGTGGCCTGAAATTGTACAGTGGAGCTGTTGCTACACCATCCTATCAAGATTTATAGTGAACTGACCATAGCTGTTCATAGAATGGTGTGAAGTATTATTTGACCTCATACCCCTTGTTCATATAAAATCTTAAAACTGGTTACACAAACTTTTTGTATTCCTGTGCCAATGGGGAGAGACTTTGCTCTCAATTTGTTTCTACTTTGGAGGGGTCGGCTGTTCAGCTTTGAAGCTCCTTCAAATTTTCCTCAGTGCTATTGTCTTTCGATCATCAGTGGAATGCTTACATGAAAATAAGATAGGAGGAAGATGAATCCAGCTGCATTTAAATGTCTTGGAGAAATGCAGATAATGGTGAAAAGATTAATAACTGTGAATTTTTAAGATTTGTGGGGAGATTTAGGAATGGCTTCCTAATGACTTGCTGATGCTGTATATAAAAATATATTCCCCATATTGTGTTCATGCTTTTACTTTTATATGTAGCTGTTTCTTAACCCCTTAAGGACCCTTGACGGTCCTGGCACGTCATGTTTTAGGGAGCTATAAGGACCCATGATGTGCCAGGACCATCATGGAATTCAGGGATCCCTGAATCGGTTTCTTTAAAAAAAAAAAAAAAAAAAAATGGTCCGGGGTCCTTAAGTGCCGACTGTGTGCGCAATCGGCCGGTCCTTAAAGGGTTAATGTCAGTGAATTTTTGAAGAAAACTGATTTCGCAAATCCTTTAATTAGGTCATTGGCTACGTTAAAGATGTAATTTCTGGCATCACTTAGAAATTGAATGTGACTCCTACAATGTACAACGTTCTTGGTTCCTGTAGGATCATGATCTGCAAAGTCATATATATATATATATATATATATATATATATATATATATTACCCAGACAGAGGCAAGGTTTCCATTTAACATTAGGAATGACATGTGACTAGCATCTGTACTGTAATTAATTAACATTTGAAGCCTGGGTTGGCTTAATTCCATACTCATGTCTGTACATTAATTAGTTATTACTTTTGCCTTATCTGTCATCCCGCCTTGACGTAAACCTGACCCTGCGACTCCTCTTTTGGATACTGCTCCTAAGAAGGCTGCCTGTAAGACCAAACACATTATGTGCCTCCAATGAGCAGCCACTACCTGATGCCACCAGGGAAAGGTCTGTGCTCCATGGATCCAGCATTCACTGGATAAAGAGAACCCTAACCCAATGTACTAGTTCTGTTCTGAGCTACAGCACACCAGGTTTGTGGTTCCAGACCCTGTCAGTGGGAGTCAGCACTACCAGCACACTTGGACTCTGGTTTATCTGAATCAGAAGCAGAGGAAGCCCTTCCTGGGGAATAGTCACCTGAGGAGGAAAGCAAAGTCTCAGACAATAACTACTTTTTTCCAGCGGAGGAGGTAGATAAGCTGGTTATGGCTGTTTGAGCAGAGATGTATGTTGAAGAACTAAAAGATACCACCCACAGGTAGGACCAATTGTTCAAAGGATTCTCCCGACTGTCCAAGGTATTTCCAGTGCATGAAATTCTCTCAGCCCAGAGTTCAGACAAATGAAAGATCCCTGACTGTAAGCTGACCCTCTCCAGCAGAATCAGGAAATTGTTTCCTTTTGACCCCAAGGACACCAGGCAGTGGTATTCCCCAAAGGTTAATACGTCTGTCTCCACAGTCATCCATTGATGGTTCCTGTTTCCAAGATACAGTGTATAGAAAAGCGGAGGCTGCCTCCAGGAAGGCTTTCGAGGCATCCACTTCAGGGTTTCGTTCAGGCAATGCAGCAGTTTCAGTAGCCCATTCCATCAGGATCTTACTTCCAGAGTGTCTAGAAAAGATCTTTTAAACAAGCTTTCAGCCATCAAGCTTGCAGTTGACTTTCTGTGTGACCTCTCCCTGGAATCTGTGTGCATGTTTGTGAGTAAATCTGCCATAACCATACCAACCAGAAGAGTTCTTTGGCTGAAGTTGTGGGCCATGGATGCAGCTTCCAAGAACCACTTGTGTGCCATGCCTTTTCAGGGTAGCTTTATTTTGACCCAAATTGGAGCAGCTTCTGGATAAGGATTCTGGCTCCAAGACAAGGCTTCCTACCAGGCATACATTCCCATGTTTCCGAAGACAGTTCTCCAGGGATTTCAAATCTCAAAACAGGGATGCTTTCTTTCACCAGCCATGGGACACCATTTAGACCCCGTGGTAGAGGAGCGTTCTATTCATTGTCCTCTACTAGGCCTCATCTGTCCTCTTCCTGATGCCAAAAGGTAGTAGGCAGACTTTGCTTCTTTCTCTCTGCTTGGGAATCCATCACTTCAGACAGCTACTGAGAAACTGTTACAAGCTGGAGTTAGTTCATCACCCTCCTCCTCGCTACCAACTGACTTCCCTGCCTGTCTCTATAACAAGACAGGAGGCCTTTCTTCAAGCGATAGTTTTCTTAAAGTTCAGGTGCTCCTTCCTGTCCCTCTTGGTCAAGAGAAAACGGGCACCTATTCTTCCCTCTTCCTTGTATCAAAGGTCAACCAGTCAATCAGGAAACAGATATTTCCGGATGTAGACCCCGAAATTCACAATAGAGGCCCTTATGCCAAGGGACTTCATGGCCACTGTGGATCTGACAGACGCCTTCCTTTATATCCCTATCTACCCCGCCTTCCAGATGTTCCTCAGAGTAGCAATCCCTATAAGAGGGAAGATGAAACATCTTCAGTTCCAAGCCCTCCCCTTCTGACTATCAGCCCCCAGAATTTTCTCCTAAATTCTGGTGGTGGTGGCGGGCTATCTCAGATAACCGGGATCTCAGTCATCCCATACCTCAACAACTGGCTATTGAAAGCACCCTCTTTGCAGATGTTGCACCATCATCTAACCCTTCTTCTCAGCACTCTCCAGAGCTGCAGCTAGAGTATAAATTAGAGCACAGAGGGAACATTTTCTAGGCTTAGTCCTAGATTCTCTCCAAGCCAGGACATTCCTCTTGGAGTCCCATTTAGCCAAAGTAAGGAACAAGGTTCTGTAGATACAGGCCTCACAGCCCATCAGCACGTGGTTATTGTGGGGCTCATGTCCTCCTCCATCTCAGCTGTTCCCAGGGCCCTGCTGCATCTTTACCCCGTGCAGGCTTCCTCCTGTGGACTTGGGACAGGCAATGTCCCTCCCTCAAGCGCCTACTCTGGCTCTCTCCATTCATCCGAAGATCTCTCATGGTTGAACTACAACCATCTGTCCTCAGACCAACAATAACAGCTCTCAGTCCAGCCTATTATTACTACAGACACAAGCTCCAGGGGACATGGACTGAAGCAGAAACCAAACTATCCTCCAACCTTAGGGAGCTTCTAGGAGTTTGGAGAGCTCTTCAGCATTGGAGCTCCATCCTCAGAGCCATGTCAGTGAGAATTCAGTCCAACAATTGGCCTGTGGTGGTATCACGGTGCCCGTGATTGCTGCAGTTCCTTGTCTGTCACCAGTAGGGGGCTGCTATTGGCTGTCTGCAGATAGCCTGCCTTTCATTGCCTATTTAAACCTGGATTGGGCACCCTTTGGTTGCCCTTTCGTGTTGTTTCTGACCTTCTTGCTATCACTATGCCAGTGATAGCTGGGCCTCTGTTCCAGTGTTCCTGAGTTCCTGATCTCATATGTTCCTGAGTTCCTGATCTCTACTGTTCCAGTGTTTCCTGCATGCTGAAGTACTTCCAGTCCTGGTACCGGCCTAGTCTCTGGTGTTGCAGTTCCTGCTGAACTTCTTCTTTGCTGTTTCCTGACCTGACTGATCGTTGCTGGTTCCTGTCATCGCATCGCCTGTCTCCTGTATCCTGGCGACCTCCTGCCTGGTCGCGTCGGCGACATTGCTCGTTACTCCAGTGTGCGGTCACTGGTTTGCTCCACAGCCTATCGGCTATACAATTCTGTGTTGGTCCCAGCGTGCGGACGGTGGTTTGCTCCTAAGCCTTGCGGCTAGGCAAACTCGCTTGTTACACCAGTGTGCGGTCACTGGTTTGCTCCAAAGCCTTGCGGCTATACAATCCTGTGTTGGTCCCAGCGTGAGGACGCTGGTTTGCTCCAAAGCCTTGCGGCTAGACAAACTCGCTTGTTACACCAGTGTGCGGTCACTGGTTTGCTCCAAAGCCTATCGGCTATACAATCCTGTGTTAGTCCCAGCGTGCGGACGTTGGTTTGCTCCAAAGCCTTGCGGCTAGACAAACTCGCTTATTACACCAGTGTGCGGTCACTGGTTTGCTCCAAAGCCTATCGGCTGTACTATCCTGTGTTGGTCCCAGCGTGCGGACGCTGGTTTGCTCCAAAGCCTTGCGGCTATACAAACTCGCTTGTTACACCAGTGTGCGGTCACTGGTTTGCTCCAAAGCCTATCAGCTATACAATTCTGTGTTGGTCCCAGCGTGCGGACGCTGGTTTGCTCCAAAGCCTTGCGACTATACAGACTCGCTTGTTACACCAGTGTGCGGTCACTGGTTTGCTCCAAAGCCTATCAGCTATACAATTCTGTGTTGGACCCAGCATGCGGACGCTGGTTTGCTCCAAAGCCTATCAGCTATACAATTCTGTGTTGGACCCAGCGTGCAGACGCTGGTTTGCTCCAAAGCCTTGCGGCTTTACGATTCCCCTGTTAGTCTCAGTGTGTGTACACTGGGTTGCTTACGATCCTGTCAATTTGCCATTACCATCTGACTGCTGCTACTATCTCTGGGCTGCCCTGCCCGGTATTGGTAAGGCCGGTAGAACCTTTTGCCACATTCCATCTGAGGTTGCCTTACCCGGTATTGGCAGGGCCGGTAGAGCCTACATTATGAATCTATTGAGGCTGCCTTGCCCGGGAATTTGGTAAGGCCGGTAGAACCGTTATGCGATTCCATCTGCAGGTTGCCTTACCCGGTATTGGCAAGGCCGGTAGAGCCTAACATTCTATTACTTCAGACTGTCCTGTCCGGTATATTGACAGGACCGGTAAAGTCTGCCTTCTGTCTTGTTATATTCTGAATATATCTGTATGTATGTGATTGCCATCCTACGTTATCAATTTATTATTTCAATAAAATTGATTTTTACTTAAAACTTGTGTCTGAGAGTCATAATAAACCGTGACAGGTGGCGTATCTAAACCTCCAGGGAGGCACCAGGAGTCCAGCCTTGCTGAAACTTACCAGGACCATCTGCTCATGTGAGGAGAACCACCCTACTGCATTTTTCTGATACTCACCTCAAGGCATGCCTCAATTTGACTGTGGAATTTCTGAGCCAGCATCAACTGCTTCATACCGAATGGTCCCTCAACAAGGAAGTTTTTCCCCAAATCGCACATGCCTGGGGCCTGTGGAAGATTGATCTGATGGCCACCAGACTCAAGTGTGCCAAGATTCTTCTCCTTGGATCCAAGAGATCACGCAAAGGCAGTCAATGTTCTCCTCCAGCCATGGGTCTTTCACCAGGTGTACATCATTCCCCTAATCATTACCATACCAAGAGTGCTGAAGAAACTAAAATAAGAAAAGGCTACAGTGATCATTGTAGCCCCATTTTGTTGCAAGTGAGACTGGTTTTCAGATCTCTGACAGCTCTAAGACCTCCTATTCTCCTTCCTCAATGGCTGAATCTTTTCCACCAAGGTCCAGTCTTTCACCCTAATCCTCAGTTCCTCTCCCTAATGGCCTGGATGTAGAGAGGCAACTCCAGGGCATGTCAGATGCTGTAATTGAGACACAGACACAAGAGAGTCACATCTCTTCAATACCTGAGAAAATGGAAGATCTTCTCTACTTGGTGTTCTTTTCAGAACATATCTCCCATCACTGTGGACCTCCAGGCCAGCCTAGATTTTCCGAGTCAGGGCTTCAAAGAGGGTCTGCAACCTTCAACTATCATGGTCCAGATTGCTGCTATAGGTGCTTTACGCAACTCCCCTATTTCTAATCATTCTTTTCTGCAGTTTCCAATCATTCTTGTCTGCGGTTTACCAGAACCATATTCAAATTGAGAGCCAGATCTGTCCTGTAGGTTGCTCCATGGGATCTGACCTTGGTGCTAAATGGTCTCTTGGCCCATCCCTTTGAATCAATGGACTCTGTTCTTATCAAATTTATGATCCTTAAAATGGCATTCCTCATCACCATTTCCTCTGGACATAGAATTGAAGAAATTCAGGCCCTCTCCATTAAGGAACCCTTTGTAAGAAATTCTTTATAGCCCTCTTACGAAGGGTACAATTGGTCTTTGGGGGTAGGTTGTAACTAAGAAACACACAGATAAGAGATAATAATAAAGATGATTTAATTATGTACAAAATCAAAATACTATTACAGTTTGGATGGCAAATACATGAATAAAGCAATATCAGGATTCACAGAAATGGAAAAAAATGGAACGATAGTGATACCAGTAAATAATATGATGACGGTCTCCTCACACCCTCCAGCACAAATCTTGGTTTCTGGTCTCTTATCTGCTGGGCTCACATCTGGATTCTCAAGGACAGGTCTTCTTCCCAGGCTGCTCTTCTCTCATGCTGCTCTCATCTGCTCTCCCATGCTGTTCTCCTTTACTGCTCTTCTCATGCTCTGATTCCACCCCGAAAATTCTCCTTCTTTATACCATTTTTCATATCAGTTGGGTCTGCTGAAAACCGGTTAGCTCAACTGACCTTTCTCACCACACCCACTTGCAAATTCATGGTGACATCAAAGAGATATTATTGATGGGGAAGGCTCCAGGTACAGTTTTTATCAGAAACATTTGTTTTCTTATCTGAACACTTTGTTTAGTTGACAAAAAGAAACAAAGATACTAGCTGGACATCTGTCCTCGCTCCTTTCATATTTAACTAGGAGAGACCTTCATTTGATTTCTCAAACAACCAAGGAAAGACATCCTGTCAAACTCTTTGAAGCAACCTTTATTCATTTCATGCTTTGTTCCCCTGGACTTTTTTGTTTATATGATAATATAGTTTGTTGCACAATTCAAAATGTACTTTTTGTGAGGTTCCATGAAAAAGCTTAATTTGTTCTAAAAAATATATCCAAGGTCATTAGTCCCATCATAGTTTTCCATATATAAACAGAAAGTTACCAACTTTGGGAATGTCCAGAGGTCTAATTTGGCTCCTCTGGCTATCACATCTATCAATAGATCTGTCTTGGGCGAAGGCACCATCTTTTGTGAATCTTTTCCCTTACAATTACAGTAGAGGTTTTGCATCTTGCACCTAAGCTTGGAGGTTATAGCTTTAGATCTTCCTTTGCTCAGAAGGCATAACTCTCATTTTGATTGGTAGGGGGCGAAAAATGACTGCCTTGTGCTCTTACTGTCACCTTCATTGCCTATCTACGGCCATCCTATTGGCCTTCTTAAAACACCAGGGGCTAGATTCTATTACAGGTGCTAATTTTATCTCTGCTTTTATCTCCATTTTCCCATGTTGACTTCAGTAGGAAAATGTTTGATAAAAAGGGTGTTAACATTTACCACCTGCAATAGAATCTGGCCCCAGTGGAGGACACATCAGTCCATTGATTTCAGAACCATGCTGGGTGTACTTGGATGTTTTCTCTAAAGGTAAAATGGAAATTCTTCCCCTGCATTGACTCTACAACTTTTCCATCAAACTGCTCCCAGAGACTTCTCCACCTTGAGGTTGCACCATTCTACTGTTGTTACAGGATAATCAGGCCCTAGCTGAGTACATACGCACTTCATCTCCATCTGGAGCTAAATTTTTTTTGTGGCCACGGTGGATGGTTCCTTGCATCCCTGTATTGATTACAGGGTCTTAATAAGATCACTCTCAGCAAAAAGTGCCTTATCTAATTAATCTCTGAATTAATTGAACAGTTTAAGTGATTTTGATGTGTAGATCCCCGATTATGGTGATTTCTCTTCCCTTATTCCCTTTTTTTGACTTATATATTTTCCTCTCTTTTTGGAAGTCCAATCTCTCTTTTACATTAAAGCAACAATGTTTCATTTGTATTGTCTTTTGAATTGTATTAGTCTGAATTATATTTGTAATTGATTGTTCACTATTGACGATGTCACATGAAGGAGTGGGACACCAATTATGGCACCCTTTTTGCACACAGAGGGTATTTAAGGGAGCTCTTAGCACCATGTTTGAATCCTGAGTAAGATTATGCAATATAATCAAAACTTTGATCACATAAAAGTTTTCTTCACATTTTTAAGAAGTCCTAATAGTGCCTATTCATTTCTCCACAAGACTGTCCATCTGCCACTGGATGTGGCACCCAGGCTGATGTCCTTTGTAAGCGTGAGTGCATCCTTTGCCATATCTATCTATCTAGTAAACAGTACGTCTGTTCTGTTCTTTTTTCTTTGTGCTCATGGATATGAACTGTTGGTTAAGTCCTAGTTTTCCCAAAAGCACAACTCCTATAGGTTATAAGACACAATGAAACAGAATGAAATTCTTCTTGAAACCATATCCTGTGTACATATTGTATGTTAACAAACATATAATTGTAAGGGCAAAGTCTTCTTTTAACCCCAAAATATTGCACTGGAGACCTTTCTAGTGTACAAGGGGTTAATTTCAGAGCATCTGGGGAAATAATAAATTGTCAGATGCTTCACAGAGAAATAAAAGGCAGTAAGGTTTTAAAGGCATAGTGATACTTAAAATGTAACAAAAAATACGTTGTAGGGTTTATCCCCCTGAGTAAAACAAGAGTACTCCCACTGCTGAAAGGTGTTTCATTCAAAAGTTATTAATTTTCAAAGTTGAATTTTTTAGGTGCAATATCACAATGGTCTGAAATTGTACAGTGGCGCTGTTGCTACATGATCCTATGGACAGCTCTGGTCCTGGGACCATAAATCTCCATAGAATGGTGTAGCAACAGCGCCACTGTACAATTTCAGGCCACTGTGATATTGCACCTATAAAATTCAGCTTTGAAAATTAATAACTTTTGAATAAAACACCTGTCAGCAGTGGGAGTACTCTTGTTTTACTCAGGGGGATAAACCCTACAACATATTTTTGTTACATTTTAAGTATTACTATCCCTTTAAACTCAAATGCTACTTTGGCTCTGCTTTGGGCCTTATACACAGAAGCAATTCTGTAGCAAACCATCTGCATCACAGGGAAGAAATAAAACTCCTACAACATTTTAATTGATTTGAATTGAGCTTTTAACCCACTGAATGCTAGAGAGGTCTTCAACTCATTGCAAAACAATGTGTTGGAGACTTCTGTAGCATTCACCATGTTGAAAGCCCGGTTCAAATCAAAGGGAATTTTTATTTTTCCCCTATGGTACAGTTGGATTGCTCCAGAGCTTCTCCTTGTGTCTTTGTGACTATTATTGGTTTACTTCACCACAGCTGTGTTCTGTGAAACGACACGAATGGTAAAATGAACCGTGTACCTCGTCCTTTTTTTATTACAAAGTGTGACATACAACTGTGTACTCAGGGTTAACGCTTATACCTCTGTATTGTTCACTTTGAGTAATGTAACAATACAATATTTACCTTGGGCTTTCAGAAATCCAGGCTGCATTTATTCAGTTGACAGGCTGCCTCTAGGACTTGTGTGACTGTTTACTTCTTTCAGCAGGCCCCTGTAGATGTTGGTCATGTACAAGTGATTACACAGTAAAAAAAACATGCACAAGTGATCACACTATAAAACAGACTCAAGTGATCACACAGTAAAACAGGCACAGGTGATCACACAATAGAACGTGTAACAGGACCGGCTTTACCAAGAGGCCGACTAGGCACTGGCCTAAGGCGCCCAATTTTCTGGCGCACCCGGCAGTGGCCTGTCACGCCCACTTCCTAATCATTTTTATAATTAAAAAAAAAATATACAAACGTGCAGTGTGCCGATGTGATACAAATGGCTCCACCCTCTGCCTCAGCCTGGTGCGTCCAACCTCCTCCCCACTTGTGCCACTTAGCCTGCCCCCTGTGACTCACAGTCGCTTGATTGCTCCATGCTCCTCGTAGCTATTGCTTCCTCAGTCCCCAACCGCTTCTCCCAGTCTGGCCAGTTATGTTGCGGGAGCTGGGCAGAACTAAGCGAGGTGACTGTCATCATGATATCATGTCATGGTTAATTGCAGTATGTGCGGGCTCTAGGCTGGCTATGCTACATATAAGACTGAAACCAGCTACTCACTTGGAATTTGCAGTGTGTAGCTGGCAACATGATGTACAAGTTATCACACAGTAAAACAGGCACAAGTGATCACACAATAGAACATGTACAAGTTATCACACAGTAAAACACCTACACGTTATCACACAGTAAAACAGGCACAAGTGATCACACAATAGAACATATACAAGTTATCACGCAGTAAAACATGTACACGTTATCACACAATAAAACCGGCACAAGTGATCACACAGTAAAACATATACAAGATATCACTATAAAACTGGCACATGTGATCACACAATAAAACAAGCACAGGTGATCACACAATAGAACATGTACAAGTTATCACGCAGTAAAACAGGCACATGTGATCACACAATAGAACATGTACAAGTTATCACACAGTAAAACAAGCACACGTGATCACACAATAGAACATGTACAAGTTATCACGCAATAAAACAGGCACACGTGATCACACAATAGAACATGTACAAGTTATCACGCAATAAAACAGGCACACGTGATCACACAATAGAACATGTACAAGTTATCACGCAATAAAACAGGCACATGTGATCACACTATAAAACTGGCACAAGTGATCACACAGTAAAACATGCACAAGTGATCACACTATAAAACTGACCATAAAATAAAATTGATGATCTTTAAAGATTTCTGCAATATCAGTCTATATTGTTGTTATGTATAGTACAGGTTACAGTGGATTGCAGCCTATTCATATATCTTTACAAGTAGAACTAGTCCAGAGGTAGGTAACCTTTGGCTCTACAGCTTATAGAGACTACAACTCCCAACTCCCATAATACCCAGCCAGCAAAACATCTTCCTGTGGGCTATTGTGTCAGAGCAATAAATCTAAAACATAACATCCTATTATTTTAATTATTATATTAATTACTTCAGAATCAGTGGGTGTGGTTATTAATTTATTGTTAGTTATTATTAAAGTACCCCTTAAGGTACAGAGAAGTGTGCAATACATTGCTTCTCACAAAAGAGATATGATTGTAATATATTTAACCCTTTGAGCAACAGAGGGGTATCCAACGCACTGCAAAGTTAGGGTAATCATCAGCCATTTGACAGTGAATATAAAATATGGGTCACTCAAGCAAATGTAACAAACATTTATTAAAAAGCAATAAAATGGTTTTTAAAATAACAAAACAGCCATAATTTCAAAGTATCCGTAGCTGAATACTCAGCTAATGAAACATTCAGAAGTATACTTGTTTAAAGGTTTTATTCACACACTAGTGTAAAAGCCCGTGTACATGGGCCAAGATCCGGGTAATGTTAACCCTTTGAGACCCAGAGGGGTGTGCAACGTATTGCTTTGCAATACGTTGCATACCCCTCTGGCACTCAATGGGTTAAGAGGCTGCTACCTTACTCACTCACGCAATGCAATCATGCTCAGTAGAAAATGCCCGAACGTGCGCTGTCTTTAATGAGCACGATGGCTTCCAACAAATATCTTAGCTAATTATTATATAGGATATTTGTTTTGATCTAATTGCTAGACTGCCCTATATTTCTATCTACTATGAACTGGGTAAAAAGTTGATGCGTTCATTGATGGAGAGCACCCTTGACACGTTAGCGTACCTTTTGGCGTACCTTTTTCTATATTCTATTTTAAATATTTATTAACAGCTGATCAGGAAACACAGGAGGAGCCATAAACAGAGCTTTCAATTATAGTAAAATAGAGGATTTTTTTACAATAAGGGCAGTTAAGATGTGGAATTCCTTGCCTCAGGAGGCAATGGTGCAGATATAGTAGACACATTAAAAAAGTGGATTCCATTACAGTTGATAATGCTATCACTGGTTTAATACTAATAACCTATTTTATACAGCTCTTTTCTTCCCATGGGGACCCAAGGCACTGTGGAGCCCAGCTTTCAAATTAACCAGCTGGCGGCAGATGATAAATATGTGTTACTATTACCCAACTCAATGGTACTCATTTTAATTTATTAATTAATTTATTTATTTAGAAACTGTTTTACCAGGAAGAATACATTCAGATTTCTTTCATTTTCAAGTATGTCTTATAGTGTTTACAGCAAGAATTGCATATTTACACAAATACAGAGACATATATATATATATATATATATATATACACACACATAATAAAAATGTTATATACAGTTGCATATTGTTTTTAGATATAAAGAAGTAGTTATTTTTAAGGATTTTAATTTTTTAGGTAGGTTATTCCACACCTTTGGAGCTCTGAAGGAAAAGGCAGATTGACCGGCTTCTTTCTTGTAAGGTAGTATACTCAGTGAGTTGTTAGCAGTGGAGCGGAGGTTATAGTCAGTATGGAGAGCTGCAGTGAGCATACTGCTCAGGTAGTCTGGTAGTTTTCTAGAGAAGTGGTTATTAAACATGCAAGAGAGGTGAAGGGCACATCTAGATTCCAGTATTAGCCAGTTTAGTTCTTCATACATATCACAATGATGGGTTGTGTAATTACACTGAAGGATAAAGCGGCATAATGAGTTATACTGAGTGTCAATTTTAGCAAGATGGATTTGTATATATATATATATATATTGCAGAGTTTATCTTGCTGAGTAAAACAATGGTACTCCCACTGGTGAGAGATGTTTTATTCAAAAATTATTGCAGCTCAAAAAGTGCATTTTTTGTGTACAGTATTTCCATTTTCTGACATTTTATGGGGCTGCTGTTTTCACAGCACTCTGTGGACAACTATAGTAAAAACCCAAGTCTGAGCAGCAATAACTTTTGAATATAACATCTCTCAGCAGTAGGAGTACCCATGTTATACTCATCAGAATCAACCCCGCAATATATATATATCTATATATATCTATATATATCTATTCATTATTAAGAGATGCTATCCCTTTAAAGGAACAGTAAACACTTGTGACAAGTTATTCCTCTATGATACCTACCTATCCTAGTAATATGGCACTGCAAACACTTTCTCCTGTTTTCATTGTGGTGCTGGTTGTTGGTTGTGTTACAGTGCCAGACAGTGTTTTCGCAGCCCTCCTCCTCCTTCTCGATCCCTGCTCATTTCAGAGACAATATAAAAAACTGTACATATAGGAAGCTGACATCATGTGCCTTCCCGCTCCTCACTGCAGCCATCTTGGGCTACAGAAGCAGAGAGGCACCATCAAATGGTAGCGGAACAAGCTGGAAGACTTATAATCAAGTAACTGTTACACCATTGAACCTAAATAGTCTTCCATTATTTTCACTATTCATTTCACTCTTGGTAGAGTTTAATTCCTTGTGAATCACAGGGTGTGCAATGCATTGTAATATAATGCATTGCACACACCTCTGGTCTTCTAGGGGTAAAAAGAAAATGCTCAATAGACTCAGTCACTGAAAACAAAACTTTTTTTGTAATTCTCAAACTTTAACCCTTTGACACACACATACACACACACACACACTAACTTGGAGAACCAGATTGTTGAGAGTGGAAATAAAGAGTATAAATTTGAGAGTGGAAATGAACAGTATAAATGAATACTCTCCCAAGACTCTCTTAGCTTCACCCATGGCCACAACTCCACTCCTTGGCACAGAAAATAACCTTAGCCTATAACAAACAAGCACAAAATCTTTTAACCTCTTGGTTTCTATGGAGATCTCCAACACACTGTGAAGCAATAATGTTTTGGAGACCTCTCTAGCATCCAAGGGGTTAAATAATAACCAGTAAAAGGGTATAGAAACGGGTGTAGGGAGAATGAGATTGCATTAGCCACACACACAACTCAGAATGTGGGCGTGACAAGCACATCTTAGGCTCCCCTCAAAGATGGGAGCTCTAAGCAGTTGCCTACTCTGCCTAATGGGAAGTCTTGCCCTGTTTGCAATGTGCTGGAGACTTTTCTTGCTTTCTTGAGTTCCCTCTAACCATTTGAGAATGCAGCAATGTTTTGCACATCCATCTGGCACTCAATGGGTTAAATCAATTTGTATTCTCCCCTAATACTTCTGATGGTTTGACCCGATACTGCTCTACAGTCATCTTTATACATTAATCCCAATACTGATAAGCTCACATACTGTTATTTGCTGAACTGATTGTCATGTTGTATCATTATAACTGAAAACACCCAGTTTACAGATCTATCAGGGGGAGTCTATGCATTATGTGCCAGCTGTGACTTCCAGTTTCAGGCTCATCTACTCACCCTGTGGTGTCCCCACTCAGCCAGTGCTTTCACTCTTTCCCTTCTCTGTCGGTTCCAGCTCTGCTCCTGCTTGGTCTTGTGAAAGGAAGAGATGGATCATAAATCTCATTAGGGAAAATCTACATTTATCAATGTCATATTGACTAGAACTGCTGATGGAGAAACAATTTAGCTGTGCAGACCCAGTTAGGATGTGTCATATAGAAATATATGCTCATGGAGCTCCTGAGAGTCTCCTATATTGTAAAAATATAATCTGAAAAATATATATACATATTTTGCTGTATGTGACTAAGTCATTTAAAAATCTATTGCGAATATTCTGTTTACCCCTTGAGGACCAAAGGGGTATGGAATGCATTGCACACCCCTCTGGTCCTCAAGGGGTTAAATTGTTGATGTTGTAATGGAAAAGGGTAAATGAGTGGAAAGCTATTTAGGTTCCTTGCTGTAATACTTACTTGAGTATCAGTCCTCAAGCTTTCTCTTCTGCTATCCAATAACACTTCTCTGCTTGGTATACTTTTGAAAGGTCGCATGCGAAAGAGTGTGTGACCAAATAATACAGTAACCATGTTGCCGTAATTAAAATGGAAACATGAGAATCTTGCATTGCAAGACAGAGCAAGAGTCTCAGGTCGGGTAGTCAAAGGTTGCATCCCAGTCTTCAAGTAAGTGTAGAAGTCTTGCAATGTCAAAAATAAAAGATTTAATTCTTACTGTGTACATTTCCCAAGCAATAGTAGCCGTTTCTAAATGCTGCATGATAGTCAGGATACTGAAAAGTACTCATTGGAGAACTGACATTAAATCTTTTATTTTGACATTGCAAGAGTTTTCAGTATCCTCACTGCTGATGGAGAAAGTGGAGGATACATGGAGGCTGTTGGGAAATGTACACAGTAAGAATGAAATCTTTTATTTTTAACATTAGAAGACTTCTAGACTTTCTTGAAGACTGGGATGCAACCTTTCTCTACCCGACCTGAGAATCTCATGCTGTTTTGCAACGCGAGATTCTCATGTCGCCATTTTTATTATGTCAACATGGTTACTGTATTATTTGGTTGCATGCTCTTTCGCGTGCGACCTTTTAAAAGGATACCCTCTGCTTAACTCCTTGAATTCTAGAGAGGTGCGAAATGTATTGCATTAAAATGCACTGAGACCTCTGCAGTATTCTGTACCCCTCTGGCACTCAAAGGGTTAAATAAATATATATGTATTTTTTATGTTTTACTCTTTATTACATATGCATGATTTTTGCCACAGTTTTGTAGAGATCCAAGTCCCAGTTTATCTGCTACATATATGGGATTCCATTTTGGGAAATAGTAAAAAAAAATGTTGTGTCCTCAGACTATGATGTATAATAAAGAACTGGATCAATTCTTGAGGAAACCAAAGGCGCCATAGTGGACAAATAAAAATTCCCATTGATGTAAACGGGGCTTCCTATTGATTTACATGGAGCTTTTTAACCCCTTGGGTGGTGGAATTGTCTCCAATACATTGTTATGCTACCCTGTGATTCACCTGGGTTGCTCCAGAACTGCTCCTGTTTAGCTTGGTGAATATGACCTTAACCCTTTGAGTGCATGCTTCTGTGGCACTCAAAGGATGAATTCTCATTTTCATGGTGTCCATAATTCTTATGTATTGTATGATTATCTCAGAAATTTGAGAAAGTGTACACTACTTCTCCAAATATATACTGGGTGCTCTAGGTCTCTGTAGAGTTGTATGAGTCCCCAGGGACTCAAAAAGAGTAACTAACTTGATTTAGTGCATTCGAACAAAACTTGTGGCCCAAACATAGATTTTAGGTAACTGAAAATCTTAAAAAAACATGACTGACTAAGAGCTGGAATCCACTAAAGGTAGTAAGCATTAGTGCTGTTTTATTTGGCACATTTGTAGATTTAGATATTTGAAATTAGGACCAGCAATGGAATCCATCCCTAAATTAGCACAATCAAGCTAATCCATACCGTTCTGTAAAAGATCAAATATCATTCGGGTGATCGAATAAAGCAAAAGCACACCAGGAGGGTGAGTATGTGTAGCACTATGTGGATTGATCTGGGCCGTGTTAGTTTATTGCTACCAATCTATCTATTGGCAGGTGTGATAAAAGATACCTGACAGTTACTAAGTAGCAAACTCGTCTAGGGTTTCTTTTCCCTATAATTGCACACTGGTTTTAAAGGGATAGTAATACTTAAAATGTAACAAAAAAATGTTGTAGGGTTTATCCCCCTGAGTAAAACAAGAGTACTCCCACTGCTGAAAGGTGTTTCATTCAAAAGTTATTAATTTTCAAAGTTGAATTTTTTAGGTGCAATATCACAGTGGCCTGAAATTGTACAGTGGCGCTGTTGCTACACCATCTTATGGAGATTTATGGTCCCGGGACCAGAGCTGTCCATAGGATCGTGTAACAACAGCGCCACTGTACAATTTCAGGCCACTGTGATATTGCACCTGAAAAAAATTCAACTTTGAAAATTAATAACTTTTGAATGAAACACCTTTCAGCAGTGGGAGTACTCTTGCTTTAATCAGGGGGATAAACCCTACAACATATTTTTTTTTTTTACATTTTAAGTATTACTATCCCTTTAAGGTTGAACATGTTAATCAGGATGGTGTCCTGAAACCTATATTTGCACGCACAAAGCATTCATAGACTCAGTAAGTCCATATAGGTATGATCGATCTCTCCAGAGTTGCCTGTCTAGACTGATACTGGGCTCTGCACATTATCGGAGATACGAGAAACAGCTGAGTTTCAGGACACCATCCTGATTAACATGCTCAACCTTAAAACCAGTGTGCAATTATAGGGAAAAGAAACCCTAGACGAGTTTTCTACTTAGTAACTGTCAGGTATCCTTTACCACACCTGTCAATAGATAGATTGGTAGTAATAAACTAACACGGCCCATATCGATCCACATAGTGCTACACATACTCACCCTCCTGGTGTACTTTTGTTTTATTCGATCACCCGAATGATATAGAGATTAATGTTACCATTGATGTTTTTAATTGCATAATAAAAATATCAATGACATTTTCATCTTGTTCTACATTACAGATAAGACTTTGAACTAGTAATTTATCTGGAGGTCAGATAGAGTTGCTTCATTTACTATACCGGTTGTTGCTACTCACAGTGCCTTCTCTTCTCTTCTTTGTATTGATATATTTAATTATGACTTGCGAAGTTGCTCTTCATCACTAAGTTAATACTGTATTTTGAGGTCCTTCAGTGATATATGACAGTAAATAAATATATTAGACAGATGACTGGGAGCCCACTGTGAGCTCTGTGTCTGAGGCAGACTTGATAGACAGCAGACAACATTGAGAATTTTGTGCATTTTACACTTGATCTTTCATAATTGAGGGAGATCCATGTTAATATGCGTTTTCATATGTCAGATTGTGGGTGTCAGGTCCCATGGTAACCTATGGACTTTAATATTGTATATATAAACATACACTGTATCCATATGCATATGTATCAAATGTGTGTCCATATTTATAACATTTATTTTCATTTTTCCTTGTCTTGCATATGTAAGAAAGTATATTACCAGAAGGAACCTGTCTGTGATCTCAAGTAAACAGCAGCACATTGAATAAGCTACTGGTTTTGGACCTTGAGAAATCACAGTTTGTGTTCAGGTAAAATCACAATAAGGGATTAGGATGGCATATTCTCCATTCATCTGATAGTGGTTGTAGCCACAATTAGATTCATGGTCCCCTTCTCTCCATTTAGTAGTGTTTATATGTGTTACATTGAGGGGTTTCTCTTTTTTTGCATCATGCAGCTTCATCTGCTGTCACAGGGAAAGATGAGAGTCCACAATCCCCATCTTTTCTATCAGGTCAAAAAAGGATTATATTGCTGTGGCATGTAATGAAGATGCATCTCTCATTCTTTTCTGTGTCGTAAAATACAAAGAAATAGTCATGTAAGTGCCCTCTCTTCAAACCATTAAGTATTATTAATACCATTAGGATGGAGAGGGAGGGAGGTGGGAAGGGAAGAAAGTATGCAATGGGAGTTATATAAGGACTAGTAAGATCGTTTCAGCACATCCTGTTGAACAGTTAACCTAGAGTTGGCATACTCTCCCCAAGCATGACAAACACAAAATATGGATCATTATGAAAGTTCTTTAAAAATCACCTGTGTTTTTATAAAATTACTTCTCCATTTTAACTGTGTAAATAACAACAATTAAAAAACTGCCATACTCTCTAGTGTCTTATAAAAATAAGCAAATAGCTCAAGTGGAACTCAAACAGAGAGGAAGTCATACGTATTGGTTAAAATGCACATTACACAATAGGTCCTGTGTCTCCCCTTTTTATAGGTAGGTGTGCTCTAATTTCTGAGATTACACTGTCTTCATTGCTTTGCAATGCGTTGCGTACCCCTCTGGCATTCAAAGGGTTAATCAGTATGCAAAAAAAAATCCCTAAATCCTTAGACAGAATCTATCCTACATGAATATGGAAATAAAAATTAGAACATATCCCAGAACAGGGAATTCAATGCTGTACTAAATAGGTTTATACACAACACAATTGTTGATATAACATTCAATCTACATAAAATATAAACATGATATTACAATTTGGCACAGGCAAGAGGTGAATATGTCAGGTGGTACATGCACAAAGACACATGTGACAGCTCTGCATTATAAGACAAAGCAAACAACGGTACAGATTTATTACATCATTTTCTTTGTAAGGAATAAAAGCACAGCTGTATGTATAATACACTGGCACACCTCTTTTATTGATAATAAAGGTTAACTGTGAATATTGAACCCAGGCTACCCTTTACACTATATGAACAAGCAAGTCTAGGAGGCTGATATACTAAGAGAATTGGAACAATTCTGTAACGAGCCAACTGCATCACATGGGAGAACATAAAATCTCCCAAAATGTCAATATATTGTAAATGGGCTTTTAACCCTATGAATGCTAGAAAGCTCTCCAGTGCATTGCCACTGTTTACAGATGTAGCGGTCCTTAACCCTTTGAGTGCCAGAGGGATATGCAATGCATTGCAAAGCCAATGCGTTGCGTACCCCTCTGGCACTCAAAGGGTTAATTGCTGTCTTTCTGAGTTAAGCATCTTGATCTGATACACAACTTCCATAGACTTTTACTTGTTTGCTTAACACATAAATGTATAGATAGAGGAAATCATGGACAGTTAGTAGTGGTACATCTGCACTTGTCCCCTATGGTCTAGTTGGTGTGGCCCAGAATTGCTCCGTTTCTTTTTAGTACAGCTTAGATTACCACAGAGCAACATGTTTCTCTTGAATAATACAATCTGGATGTGTGAGACTTTACTGAATGCAACTCCAAGCCAATACACACAATGGAAATCACACAGATGGAGCGAATAGCAAATCCCAGAATGAACTGAACCAGTAGAACTGCAAGTGCACAACTCAACATCATAGTGTCTCACTTATTTAACTATTTGAGTGCCATAGAAATATTCAGCACTTTTGCAATGGATTGGATACCTCTCAAAGGGTTAAGTGGGACATTTACCCCCCAGAATGCTTGAGATCATTGGAGACATACCGAGCACTGAAGGGGATTAAATGCAATTTAAACCTGTTGGAGTTTTATTTGTATTCCATGGTGCAATAGGTTCACCACAGAATGACTCCAATTTTTCTTTTGACCATAAAGCCCTTGTGTCACTGACCACCCTAGAGATGAGCACAGCAGCTGTCTGTAATGCACATCTCTGAGCTCTGTTTTTGACTATTGGGAGTAGGCGGGTGAAGTTTTGTTCTTGAGAGATTTGTTGCAAAATCCACATGGTTCTCCAGTTTTTCTCGAGAAATTTCACCCATAGCAAAACTGTTAGATTTTTTTCCATTTCGCATAGTCCAAAAATAGTTAGTGAAAATTGTTCCATGGTTCACCTGTGCCTTTCAATGGGGAGAAATGTCCCACCCACATACTATAAAAATCTTGCAATATTGCACCAGAAAACTTGACGTAAATAGGAAGTAAAACGGAGTGGAGGCAGACAGAGAGAGAGAGAGAGGGCAAAAAAGCAATATTAAAAAAATTTATATAGAGAAATAAGGCTATTACATCTTCATAGTGCTGGCTGACACTATGAGCGCCTGTAATTAAAAAAAAGAAAGGAGGAGCTGGCAGCAGTGACACAAAGGGGGAGAGAAGTCATCACCACCACCACCACCACACAACAGGGACTAGGAGTCTACATTCCCTAGACCCAATGATGCCCAGTCCCCCAACATTGTTACTTGGCATCAGGGGAAAATTGTGAATAAGGCAGAACTGGGTATCAGTGTGAGCAGCTGTCACGGTTCTCCAGAAATATTCAGGAGTCAGTATGGTATAGTAAAATGCAATTTATTGAATAACAACAAAGTAGCACACAATAGTAAGGTAGCAGGAATAAGCAGAGGGTCACAAGCCAGCAAGCAGGGCCGGATTTGCCATTAGGCAAAGTAGGCACCTATTACAACGAGGGGCGCCTGCTATTTGGATTTTTTTTTTTTAAATGTGGAGCTAATGGGGGGCAATGTAGAGCTAATGGGGGGCAAGTTGGAGCCAATGGGGGGCAATGTGGAGATGGTGGGGGCAAGTTGGAGCTGATGGGGTGGGGGCAATGTGAGGGCAATGTGGAGCTGATGGGGGGCATTGTGAGGGCAATGTGGAGCTGATGAGGGCAATATGGAGCTGATGGGGGCATTGTGAGGGCAATGTGGAGCTGATGGGGCAATATGGAGCTGATGGGGGGCATTGTGAGGGCAATGTGGAGCTGATGGGGGGCAGTGTGAAGGCAGTATGGTATATGGAGATGATGGGGGCAATGTGAGGGCGATATATGAGATGATGGTGGCAAGCTGGAGCTAATGGGGGGCAATGTGAGGGCAATATGGAGATGATGGGGGGCAACGTGGAGATTAGGAGCATTGTGGAGGTATCCAGTGCAGATGGCCCACAGGCGGGGGGGGGGGGGGCGGGCGCTTCAAATTTCTGTGCCTACAGGCTCCTGAGATGTAAATCCAGCCCTGCCAGCAAGCGCTACTATCAGAAATAGTAAGCTGCCAAGATTGACCACACTGCTAGAGACTAGGCTGAAGCCACTGGTAGTCTCTGCAGGAACCAGGGACAGGAACTGGAATGGAGCAGGAACATGATGACTAGGTTCAGAACCATGGGAAGGATACCAGACTCACGCCTGCAGTCAGTAATAGGAAGCGGATATCTGACTCACTCCTGCAGCCAGTATAAGCTAGTCTACCAGAGCCTCAGGTCCACACCAGATTGGGTGTCTGCTAGGTACAGGGGACAAACAAAAGAATAGTCAGACAGAGCCACAGGTCAGCACCAGAGAGGGAAGTCAGACAAGCCAGGCCATACACAGTTCAGGTAGTCAGCCAGAGCCACAGGTCTGCACCCAATTGGGTGTCTACTATCTAAGGATAAGGCAGGAGAATAGTCAGACAAGCCAGGTCATACACAGAGCCCAAGGAAACAGAACTGTATTGTACAACAATGCAAGCGCAACTGAGTGAGGACTCAGTCTGCCCTTTAAACCCTTCCTCAGGAAGTAGGTAGGAAGAGCATCTCAGAGGGAGGAAGTAGGTAGGAGGAGACTACAGGAAGCAACACATAAAACAGAGGCCTGCTACATACTGAAGCCTCGCGTCTGCAGATGATGCATCTGCTCTGATGCGTCAAACCATTTGCCATATTCCTGCGACCAACAGTGCGGCATGGATGGCCGCTGACTCCGAGGACATAATTTCGAGTGTCGCCTGAAGTGGCGGCACTGGAACCAAGTTAAGCTGTGACAGCAGCACATGACAAGCTGCCTGTGCCTGCTACTGCTGCCAGTGTGCCATATAATTCTGAGGAGGAGGAGGAGATGGCAAATGTGATAGCAGGGAACCCTAAGTCTCACTTGTCATCCCCAAGCAGTCCCACTACCTCACAGCAGCTAGAAACTGGTGGGGTGAGGGCGGGGATGGTGGAGCAGCTGCTGAGACTAGCTGGATGGACCCTGATGCAACTGCTGAGGTGGAAGGGGAAGTCAGCAGTCAGACTAGAGGTCAAAGGAGCCCACATACTCCTTCCCCTTTGATTCACACTGCCACAACATTGTCCTTCTGGGGAAATATGATTAAAAAGGAAGAATTGGCTAGCAGTATGAGCAGCAGAACATGTCAGCTGCCTGTGCCTGCTGCTAGTGTGTCTTCTTGCTGTGAAAAGATGGGGACCTCTGTCACATTTGTCATCACCAACCAGTCCCATTCCCATGAAGTAGCAAGAGACTGTTGGTGGTGGTGATGAGAGAAAGGGTGGTGTGGAGCAGCTGGTGTGGAGGAGAGAATGAGTGCCTTGTTAGCTGAAAGCAAAAAGGATTGTGTGAAATAGATGCAAACTAGTGTGCCACAGACAATCATGGCCACCATGGGACACCATGGGACTGGGTTCCTCCAGTAATGATTTGGGATTAGGACAGGCTCCACTTGCCACCAGTAATCAAGTTCTAGTACTGATTCTGAGGCAGCAGCATCATCTGCCCCAGCCAATGAAGGGGACAGTGCAGGAGAAGAAGGCCATTCTTCTCCACCTGTCCCCTCCCTGAAATCATGGGTGGGGGAAAATATTTCTCCTGGGGCAGGCACAGTGCAGTAATCAGTGATTGCATTGTGCACTATATGTGGCAAGATAGTGAAAAGGGGAAAGTAGGGGACACACCTTGGCACAACCACTCTCTTAAAACACATGCAATACAGACACAACATTTATGTTAAGAATGTGAAGGCCAAAGCCCCACAAAAGAAATTGAGAGCTGCTGTCACTGTGCCCACTATATTTCTCCAAGGGCACAAAGAATGTCAGGGAATACGTAAGAGCAGAGAAACCCAGCCTGGGCCTGAAAGTTCAATGGCGAGCGGCATCATCATCAGCTTATTGCACTAGGATCCGGGCATGGGAAGAAGTGTCAATTGTCCCCGCCCCTCATGGTCCTATACCTCTTCCTCTGGCATACCACCTCTGCCACTGTTACCTCCCCCACTATCTGATAACGATTCAATAGATGCTATGATGTGACAGATCGTGTACACCGATTTTTGTGTTTTTCGCCTATTGGCCAAAATTCCCAGCCAATTTTTCAGTGGCTATAAAGTTTCTGCCCATTGATTTACTTTGTTGTCGCCTTTTCGTTATAAAATGTGACATATTTGCGGACGTGAAACACAATAGAAGAAGCTACAGAGCAAGGTAGACATGCTGCGCTGTTCTGCTGTTATTGTTTTGAAAATTTGAGGCAAGAGAGACTCATAGTGACTGCTATCACTATGAACAGGCTTAAAACTAATAGAAGGAGGAACTGGAAGGACCCTTATGTGTCCACAGAGTTGAGGAGTAAGTGAACACAACTGAACCATTGCTGTTCAGTCCCCCTAAATCACCCCTAGGGATCTTGGGGGAATTATTGGCAAGGGAGGAAGAGAAGTGTTGTACTAGTGAAAGCAGGACAGGCCAGCCGCCTGTGCCTTCTGCAAGATGTGCTGCCCCTGCTGCAACCATTGTTGTACCTGCTGCCAGACATGCTGCCCCTGCTGCCACTAGTGCTGTGTCTGCGGTCAGATGTGCTACCCATGCTACTATGCTGCTGCTACCACCAGTGCTCTGCCTGCTGCCAGTGCTGAACCTGCTGCCACTAGTACTGTGCCTGCTGTCAGACATGCTGCCCCTGGTGCCACTAGTGATGTGTCTGCTGTCAGACGTGCTGCCCCTGATGCCAACAGTGCTGAACCTGCTACTAGTGTGTCTTGTAATACTCAGGAGGGGGAGAAGGAGAAGATTATGCTAAGTGTGACAGCAAGGGACCCTAAGTCACACTTGCCATCCTCAAGCAGTCCTACCAGTGCTAATACTACTACTGCTAAGGTCCAGCAGCTTGTTAGCGTGAGGAGTGAAGGAGTGACTATGAGACTGAGGAGGAAGACTCTGTGGCTGAACTTGATGTGGTTGGTGTTAGTAGTAGTAGCAGTAATGGTGGAGCAGCCGGAGTAGTAGAGGAAACGTTTGAAAGCATCCAGATTAGCGGTCAAGGGAGCCCACACCATTCCTCTGACCTTGGAAGTCCTCCCCTTCCCTTCACTAAAGTGTCCAAGTGGAACAGGATCCTGAAGACTAAGAGGTCAGAACTGTTGTTGGGGGAGAGCAGGCACACAATTAATACCACCGACAGCAGGAGCACAGGTCAGCTACCTGTGCCTGCTGCTGCTAGTCTGCCTTCTTCTTCAGGTCAAAAGGAAATGGCAAGTGTGACATTAGGGGACCCTCTATCACATTGCTCGTCACCTCCTCCAAGCAGCAGTGAGATGTCTGGAATAGAGCAGCAGCACGTAGGGACTAGTGGTGGTGGTGATGATGATGCTGGAGAAGCAGGGGTGGAAGAGACATTGATGGCCTTTTTAGTAGAAACTGAGAAGGAATGGGAGACAGGAATGAGGATGGGCATTACCACCTCCACTAGCAGTGAGATTTTGGAATTTGAGGAATTTGCAACTGCTCAATTTCCTTCTGATGCCGAGATGCAAGGGCAGCAGGATGGTGAGGAGCAAGCTGGTGTGCCACAGACCAACGTGGACACAGAGGGAATGGGGTCAACAAGTGATGTGGGACTAGAACAGGTTCCATTTGCTAGCACCAGAAATACTCCTGTTCCTAGTTGCAGTGCTGAATCTGAGGCAGTAGCAGCAACAACAGCAACATTATCCTCTGCCACAGACAGTGAAGGGGAATGTGGAGGACAAGATGAAAGAGGCCATTTTTCTCCACCTGTTCCCTCCTCCCTGAAATCATGGGTGTGGGACTATTTTTCTCTTGGAACAGGCACAGTGCAGTTATCACCAATGGCACTGTGCACAATTTGTGACAAGTCAGCGAGAAGAGGAAAGGAATACAAATTCCCCATACTCCACAGACCAAAACAGGTATCCTCCTTAGACCCCTTTTATATTTATATATATATATATATATATATAGATGGGAGAGACTGCAGGTAGAATATGAAGCCTGCAGCCCCTCCCACAATTGCAGGCCCAGCCTTTTATTTGTTATGTGTTGTGTGTAAATTCAAAGTTCCCATTGATTTCAATGGAATGAGCTAGGTGAAAAAAGCAGAAAATCAGCACTTTCGCGGGAAATTATTCACAAAGCAGCAAGTGCCATTATTTGCCGATTTCCGTTTTAAGTGAAATTTTTCGCCCATCCCTAATTATTAGTGTCTTATTGTTGTCACATACCTTTAGTGTAGCTGACAAAGGTCATAGTGACAGCAGTACTTGGTTTCTTGGGTGATGATTTTGCATTGCTGACCTAAGCATCAAGTTGTTTGGTTGCAGTTGTGCCAGCTGTTTCATATTAGATCAGAAGTCTTAATTCTTCAAAGTTTTTCACCTATTTCATACTGTTTCCTTACACTACTATGCACATTTCATTTGCTGATGAAAGGCACAGTTCCTTTCTCTTCTCAAGGGAAAAATTAGTATTCCACCACACCCATGATTTTGGAGGAGATGCATGATGAGAAAAAATATTAGCACACATCTTGATACTCCAGAAGTGGTGGTGGGTAGTTGTGGTGCTGCTACTACCTCAGGTGCATCACTGGAAGTAGTATCAAATGGGACCATCAATGAACCATTGCCTGTCTCATATCACTGCTGTTGATCCCAGTCCCTTATAGCAGTCTAATCCTCCTGCTGCTTAGACTTGTGTTTAACAAGTCAAAATCTTGCAAAACAAATTTTCTCAGGGCTTGTGTTTAACAGGTCTATTTCATGCAAAACAAATATTCTCTGGGCTTGTGTTTATCTAGCCTAGGTCCTGAAAAAACAGTTTATCTCAGGGCTTGTGTTTGGCTAGCCTGAGTATTGCAAACAGAAATATTTTTCAGGCTTTTTGGAAGTTTGATACTATGTTGGCTAGATATTATTTGTAAAAAGAAAAAAACTAAAAAAAAGGGGGTTACAATTTACAATAAATATCTAAAATGTGTATGGTGGTGGTGGACTGGAGTGATGTGGCCGATGTATCTGTCTATCTATCTTCATCAGTTTAATATACGCTTTCATTATTCTCAGATTATTGACACACATTAATCATAGCAGTGGCTCCAACAGTGGTAAATGTTAGCAACACTTCACATCCCTACTCCTCATCCTCTGTGCTGCTGTTAATAATACATGTGGCCTGGCTTTCCCTGTCATGTGTGGCTTTGTCTAATTCTGCTACCTGACAGATGGCATTTGATGTTGGTTCATTTTAAGAATGTTAGTCTCCCAATTCTGCTGCTTGATAGCCATGTTCTACTGTCATTTATAATATAACCAGAAGCACTGAAAATCCACTCAGACTCAACGCTTGCTGGTGGGCAATGAACGGTTTCCATGGCAGTTCGTGTCAGTGCTGGCCACACACATTGTTTTGTTTGCCAGTAGTCCATGGGGTCATGGTTTCTAAAGAGAAGGTAGCTATACCGCAAGTATACTGAAACCATCTCACATACAGTGGGACCACTCCTAGGAGCTACACAGTGTTCCTCTGTATATCAGTTACCAACCCATACTCTGAGGGCAAGGCCCATTGAGATGTTCCACCCCCAGTGCCACCACCACCACCTTCACAAATTTTTGAATGTCGCCCCTGATACCCATGAATCGCCTTGTGTTCAGAATGGGGATGGGATTTTCTGGTTGATATTTCTGATCCTGCTGCTGCTGCTGGAATAAACCCTTTTCTGTGTTCCGTTTCATTATGCTTTCTAGCAGTTTTATTGGCCCTAACTTTCTCCTCCTCCTCCACAATACAACCCTCCACTTCATCAATGAGTATCTCGTTATATTTCTTGACAGAATCCAATTCCTGAGAAATTTGTGTTGAAAGTGGAGGGTCCAGCAAATTGACAAGAATATACTTCTCATTGTCTTAATGGACACTATACGAGGAACTTGCTCAAAGCACGCTAACATGTCCTTGACCAATTGGTTCATGTCTCTGTTGTCGTTATGGTAAGATTCCTCAGCCCTCCTCATTTTTTTCTGTAATAAATTGGAAAAATTTTGCTAATTCTGACCCCTAGGTGACTAACCAGCATGGTTAGCTTCTCAAAAGGTTTCAGCAGCTCGCACACATTGAATATTAGTTGCTATTGCCCAGGTGACAAAGAAGCTCCCTCCAAAGTATTCCACTTTTGCATTGTGTACTCGCTAATGGCCTTATTCTGTTCATACAAATGTTTCTTCCATGTACAAAGTGGAATTCCACCTAGTAGGGACCTCCATTTTCAGCTGGTGATGGGACAGGATGTTATGCTCTTCTATGCAATATAATACATTGTGTGCACTTTAGGAGTGGCTAAAATGGCACACATTTTGCAGGCGATATTCAGCATCTCTGAGGTTTTTGGATACTGCCAAGAATCTGGTCACAACTGAATTTAGATATGTGCAAAGCATGGTACATGCACCATATCGCCTTTTTTCATGGCAGCTATTATGGTGGAGCCATTATCAGCAGACACAAAACCAACTTTCAGGGAGTGTGGTACAAGCTATTCCTCTATCATCTGCTCTAGCTTCATAGTACATCTATGGCTTTGTGAGACTGTCTCTCAAAACTCTGCATGCACAAGGTGGTGTGCCAGTGGTATGGGCTATGCTTCTTCTGCCTTATAATCATACTGCCAGAACCAGAGGCAAGATTACTTGTTTTCACTTGATGCTGTAGGCTAGTGATGCCCACTGGTGTTGAGAAGGAAACTCAGCAAGCTGTCAGTCATATAGTCTGTGTCCACTTGTCCACATATCTGTTATCATGTGGATTTTCTTGCCGTATAAACTTTTCAGCCCTTTACCCGCCACATTAACCACCTCCTTGGACAATTCTGGTACAGCTGTCCTGGAAAAATAACTACGGCTTGCAATATGCCAGCAAGGAGCTACAGATGAATGACATCAGTTCTCTAAAACCTTAGTTTTCAACAAAATAATATGGCAGCATGTACTCCGCCAACATCTTGGAAACATTGCCATTCCACACATGTACTTTGGAATTGCTTTTGGGACGTTTTTGACTCCTTACCAAGTATGGGTTGGCAGTATATGGCAGAAAAACCCTGTAGTTTGATTGCTTTAACAACTAACTAGAGGAGGTGGTGGAGGAGGATGCAACATGTTTGGGCAGTCTATGACTCTTGCCATCTCTTACAGCAAATTCAGAGTCATATTCATCTGCAGCAGGAGCCATAGGTGTTATTTTGAATGAACTAACTATTAGCACACTCTCTGACACACCAACATCACTACTTCTATTATGTGCCCCATTTTTGGAGTATTTCTGTTTCTGCTAGTTGTGGCATATCCGACATGTCTATGATGTGTCTTCCAGTCATACCTGTGGGATTTCACTGAGATCTCATTGAGGATGTGGCTATGTGTGAGCCTGATTTCCCCCTGCTCATATACTTTTTACACAAACAGATAGCAAAAGGCTTAGCTGTTGGCTGGTTAGTGAAGTATTGTCACGGTTTGTTAAGACTCTCAGACGTAAGGTTAGGTAAAAACACAAGTTTATTGAAAAGTTTAAGACAATCCCATTGGGTTTTATACACATACAGACAATTGTCTGTATAGGCAAATGTCCATAACAGTAGCAGTACAGGTTCTACTGGCCTTGCCAATATACCGGGCAAGGCAACCTGGATGAATACCAATAGGTGGCTCTACCGGCCTTGCCAATATACTGGGCAAGGCAGCCTGATAGAATAGATGTAATGGGCTCTACCGGCCTTGCCAATTCCGGGTAAGGCAACCTTGTGATGGAATAATAGGAGGTTCTACCGGTCTTACCAATATACCGGGCAAGGCAGCCAGACGGAATACCAAGGTAGTGGGCTCTACCGGCCTTGCCAATACCGGGTAAGGCAACCTTGAGATGGAATAATAAAAGGTTCTACCGGCCTTACCAATATACCGGGCAAGGCAGCCCAAAAGGAAGGTGACAACCACAATGACCACAGGGACTGTCAGATGGTCAATAGACAGTAATGACGAATATAAAGGCTACCAGGTCAGTGGTTTCACTAGAATCTGACACTCAGTATCCGTGTACATCAGAATGGTAGCTGTCTAGGACTGGACAGCGCACTGAGAAGCCTCAAGTGCAAGAGCAAGAGACAAGGAGTAAACCAGTTCCCTTACGTTGGGAAACATCAAGCATAATATTGAGTAAACCCACAGGTCATGGAGCAAACCAACGCCCGCGTGTTGGTAACCAACAGACAATATTGTAGCGTTAGGTAGTGGAGAAAACCAGCGACCGCACGCTGGAGGGATCAGGCTAGTAATAGCAAAGCCGTCAGGTCAAGGAACCAACCAGTGTCAGCACACTGGTACACACAGGCTGATAAGTATTGCCGCAAGGCTAATGGAGCGAACCAGCGTTTGCACGCTGGGACCAAGAAACAGACAAATGTAGCCGCAAGGCTAATGGAGCGAACCAGCGTCCGCACGCTGGGAACCAACAAATAGCGTATAGGCCGCAAGGCCAAGGAGCGAACCAGCGCCCGCACGCTTGGACCAACAAGCTGTAAATGTAGCCGCAAGGCTAATGGAGCGAACCAGCGTCCGCACGCTGGGAACCAACAGATAGAGTATAGGCCGCAAGGCCAAGGAGCGAACCAGCGTCCGCACGCTGGGAACCAACAGTATTGTGTATAGGCCGCGAGGCCAATGGAGCAAACCAGCGTCCGCATGCTGGAACCAACAGGCTGTGAGTGTAGCCGCAAGGCTAATGGAGCAAACCAGCGTCCGCACACTGGGAACCAGCAGGATAGCGACTGTCGCCGAGGCGACTGATGACAATGTCGCCACGGGTGCAGGAACTGGAAGCAGGAAATGAACAGGAACCAGCAGAGATGGACAACCGGATCAGGAACGGCAAGAGAAGACTGGCAGCAGGAACAGCCACCTCTCACGATGACACCGGAACCGGACTGGAACTGACACAGCAGGCAGGAACTCAGGAACAGGATGACTCAGCGACTCAGGAACACAGCAACAGGCCCAAATAACAACAGTAGCAAGGAGAAAGAGGCTGCTGTCAGAGACAACACGAAAGGGCAACCAGAGGGTACCCAGACTGAGTTTAAAAAGGAAATGTGAGGCGGGCTGAAGGCAGACAGCCAATGGGAGCCCCCTACAGGTAATAGACACATGAATGCAGCAATCACGGGCACCGTGATAAGTATGTCCATACTGTGGATTTCATTGACTGTGGGGTGCTGCTACTACTAATGATGCTAGATGTTGCTGTAATCGTACCACTACTAGGTGTCCAAAGTGCTGCACTTCCAACAGCAGCTGATGCACTCATCATAGCTAAGGTTTTAGATGTAGATGTTGTGTATTGCTGCTGGTTACTGAACACTAGTAGTGTGTGTGTGTGTGTGGCTGAGTGCGACTGGAATTGGAAGCGGTGACCATGCTGATGATGACTGACAAGATGACTGTGCATCTTTGCTTGTCTAGGGTCAGACATTCCAATAGTTTTCTCAAACAGTTTATAGACAGGTACAGTGCTCCTTTTCAGTGGTGTAAGATTATTCCTTTGCCTTTTAGCTAATTTTCTGGCCATATCATCATCTCTATTACTCCCAACTAACTTACTCCCTAGATGGGCAGTAAGCACGTTCTTCTAGGGTATCACCCACAGAGTCCACAGTTCTTAAAAAGATGAGCAGGTTTATTTTGACATCGCATCAAACACAAAATGAAAACAACACTACAAACAAAAACCTAGCTCAATCTGAGCATTAGCTTTACATGTAGCAGTTTTCCTTTGTACTTTAAGGTACTAAACTAACAAAAAAAGCACAGTTTTAACCAATCATTTCAAATCCTGCTTTGTTGCACTGCTCTGCTCTGCAGTTCTTGCTCACAGCAAGTGAAACTTAATTCTGCCTTCAATACCTGCAGCCTGGGTTGCTGAACCTGCTATTTGAAGACAGGTGGAGGGATATAGGCTATGTAGGATTCTGTGTCCTAATAAACTTCCCCCTACAATCCTCCCATAAACCCCATATACTTTGTCACAATATTTATATATACACAGTAATGTGCAAAAGTTTTAGGCAGGTGTGAAAAAAAGCTGTAAAGTAAGAATGCTTTAAAAAATAGACATGTTAATAGTTTATATTTATCAATTAACAAAATGCATTGTGAATGAACAGAATAAAAATCTAAATCAAATCAATATTTGGTGTGACCACCTTTTGCCTTCAAAACAGCTTCAATTCTTCTAGGTACTTACACACAATTTTTTAAGGAACTCGACAGGTAGGTTGTTCCAAACATCTTGGAAAACTAACCAGGGTTCTTCAGAGTTGTCGTTTGTGGGGCAGCATGTCGGATTAATATAACACCATATGTTGAATTTTGCTGGGGGGGGGGGGCAGCATGTCAGCGTTATAGGTTGTTGGGCAGCACTTCAGATTAATATGGCATCATATGTTGAATTTTACTGGGTCAGGGGGAAGCATGTTAGAGTTGTATATTGTGGGGCAGCATGCTGAACATCACCATTGTGTATTAGCCCCACATACACTGCCTGATACCTCCCAGCCTTTTTTTGCCTTTTGCCCAGGCAGTGCCCATGGGGATTTGTGGCTAGCAGTAGGCAAGGGGAAAAGGCTGGAGGTCAGCCAGTGTACATGGAGATCTGTGGCTACCATTGGGCAAGGGAGGCGGTGTATATGGGGTTCTATGGCTACCAGTGGGCAAGGGAACAAGGCTGGGGGGCAAGTGGTAGCCACGAATCAACATGAATGCTGCTCTGTCCACCAGGCTTGTACCCTTGGGAGTGCACAACACGTATCATATATGATACAGTGGTAAGGGGATAAGTGGTAGAGTTTGGTGTACTTTTTTAACCCTATGAGTGCCATAGGGGTGAGAAATGCATATCCTTATGGCATTCAAAGGGATAAGGGACTAATAATTTCCATGGCACTGAAAGGATTCTCTCCACGTCCCTAGTGACCAAGGGGGGCAGCAGTGAGCATGCTGCCAGACTTCAGAATTGTCATAGTGCTGGTGATGTGTGAGGGAGATCATGCCTTCCATATCATCAACAGTTTGACATCCTGTATGCTAATAAGGACCTTCTCTTCCCCTTCCCTTGCATCCCCAAATTTGAGTAAATAAGTCAATGTGCGTGTACATTGAAATGTCGAATTGTTTTGAACACATCGACAAAATCATATTGCCACAGCATTGACCTTTAGTGAATCTACCCTAGTGTGAGGTCAGTCTCATCCCATAGTCCTCCCCACAGTTTATCCTTTACTATTTCAGCTGAGAGGATATTCCATGAATTTATCAACCTTTCCCTAAAGTAGTACTTACATACGTTATTTTTGAATCTTCCACTGTCTAACTTTAGGCCATGACCTCTTGTTCTAGTATTTCTATTTTTCAAAAAATTCTTCTCTCCAGAACTTTAAATCCATGCTTTTCTCCAGGTTCAAATCCTTTAATATATTAAAGGCCTCTATCATATCCACCTTATCCTCCTCTCTTCCAATCTATACATATCTAGATCTCTCCTCATAAGTTTTTTCCTAAATGTCTTGATGCACTTTAGTGGCTCTTCTTTGAACTGCCTCTGATTGATTAATGTCCTTCTGGTGATGTGGTCTACAGAACTGCACACAGTATTCCATGTGAAGTCTCACCAGTGATCTCTATAGTAGTGTTAATACCACGCTCTCTCTCTCTTCTGCTATTGTTGTTGCAAAGTAAAAATGAGTCTGTATTTCACTTCTTACCTTAACTACAATATACTTAGGAAACCTAAGGACAGGTAAAGGCCACTTTACTCATAGAAGGGTTTACAACTGTCAAGTGTAAATTCCTATATAAACATAACATAAACAATATGAATTGTGTTCTATTAGGAATAAAGGAAACACAAATGTTTAGGTTAACTTGTGTAGTTCAAAATGCAATACAAACCAAGCTCATACACATATTATATTATTTGTATGTTTTGTAAAAACATTTAGCCACATTTAACCATTTAAAGATTGTGTTATACAAAGGATTAAGCATTTTTTCCCAGAAGGCTCTTTCAGAACTCAGTGGCCACCTATGCAACAATAAAATATCTTTTTGAGCAATATGGTCGTAATTTAACTGTCAATATGTCATTAAAATTTCAGTATATTCTATTGTTTCTTTCACTACATTAACATACCTTCAATGTAGTATACCATTTATATGAAGTCCATTACCATTACAGACACTGAAAAAACACTTGAATGTGAGAACTTTACAACTTGAAAATGTGACGAGAACTGGCAGAGTACCCAGCAAATAAATATTTATGGTCCTTGATTGACTATGGTTCATACAGTTATATTTTAACATTTTTAATATATTTTTTTAACCCTTTGATTGGCAGAGGGGTACGCAACGCATTGCAAAGCAATGCGTTGCGTACCCCTCTGGCACTCAAAGGGTTAAAGTAGCAAGGAATGGCTTTTGGCATATTAGGAAATATATCAAACTGAGCAGAAATTGTCCAGTGTTATTGACCTTTTTAGTGCATACACAACGCATCGTGACGCAAATGTTAAGCAATGTGCAACTACAGTTTGTCAACATGATTTTGAACATACAATTTTATCCTGAAGACATTCAGAAAAAGTGATGCAGATTTGAAATATGATATTATTTAGAGATAATATAAGTAAAATAATGCATTTTCATGTTTTCAACCTTGAACTGAGACATACAAACAGATGCTGATATAAGCAATAATGTCATTCTTATCACGTGTGTAGAAACAGGCAAATTGTAAGTATTCATACACAAAGTATCTCTGTCAATTAGTTTTGTATCCCTTTCTTTTTTAACTAGATGATAGATCTAGAATAGGAAATTCGATTAAAGTACTCCAGGAGAATATGCACTAAGATCTGATAAAGAGATAATGCTAGTGTGAAAAGTTCTCCAATATCTATGGTATTATATGGAGCCTATGCACTAATATCTATTCAACTAAAGTGATTTTAAAGGAACGGCCCCACAGAATAACAGAGGAATTAGAGAGGTATAACACTGGAGTAGGTATCTTCTATCAGCTTTTTATCGAGTGTTTGGAAAAGTTTGCTGTCAAAGGATGATGGGAATTGTAGTCCAGTAAAAGCTTGAGTGACTCATGTTGCCCATCCTTTACTTAGTGCATAATCCCCCCGTCTCATATTTCAGAAACAGATGCTGAATTTGAGAACTCTTTTCTCAGTAAATTTCTTCTGCAAAAATCATCTAAACCTTGACATGAACACATTAGCAACATGGACCCAAACACAGTCTACTGATCATATGACCAGTAGTAAATGACCTAAAAGGTGTAAAGATGTTTAATATACTGCACTATACAGCTTGTGTATTATTTATAGAGTAGGTATAACTAAGTGGAGAGATGTCCCTTTCCATGTTATATCAAGTGAGAGGGGTCATTTTCTCTTTGTTTCTACCAAATTCACTAACAATGGATCCATATTCAAGATCGAGATGGGTAATTCTGAGGCACCCATTGCACCATATGGGTCAAATAAAAATATTCTACTTCCTATGGATTTCAATGGAGTGTTCACCCATTGGACCTCTAGAGAGGTCTCCAGCTTTGCAATTCATTGGAGTCCTCTCTAGCATTCAAGTGGCTAAAAGGAAAGCTGCATTGAATGTAGAGCTAAATGAGACAGGTGCACTGTGTAGCCTTTACATTCATTTAGTGCTGGGTTGCTTACCTTTGCTCATCTAGTGCTCTATACTGTGAACTATTCTAAAAGTGTCTTTAGGGTCCAAAGGAGTTCCAAGCAGCACACATGCAGCTGTACCATTGGAATCCTATTGCTTGGTGAGCATCCACTGCAACAAGCATGGGCGGCCAAAATCCACATTGCGGCCAAATGGCAGATTTTGGTTCCCACAGTGCACTTTAAATAGTGTGAGTTGTGGGAACATCAAAGGAAACTAGTTAACTCTCGATGTTTGACACAATGTCAAACAATGAGAGTGAGCTAAAAACACAGTCACCCTCCCAAACACTAACCCTACACTACCCCTAACAATATCAAGAACTTCAAACAATGCTAGCCATAACACTATCCTATCACCCATAGCTTTAACACTTACCTGTAATCCACTGTAATCTGCTGTCATCTTCTAACTTCCGTCTTGTTTCTTCTTATCTTTATATCTTCATCTGAAAAATTGTAACTAAAAAAAAATTAACACTAAAATAGAGAGTTCCTTAACATGTGTTACAAGCCACCACATGTCATTGAATACCAAATTCATCTACTAATACACTATGCAAAAAGTTGCTGAATTAACGCCAGTTGTGCATTTTTAACTGTTGGTAGTTTGTCACAGCACAGGTCAGACTACCTGACTTTGACTTGAAGCTACTGTCTCACTTTTTTTTCCTTTTTCTTTACCAGTGGTCATAGTATCAAGCCCCTGATGTCAAGCAACAGTAGCTAAAAACTTGGAATTACCTTTTCCCTTTTCCATAGTTATATCTTATTGTGGTCCATATTTTGACTGCAAACTCCCTTTGTCATATGCACAGATTCAATTAGAAAAAATACTAAACCCTCTTGCGTTAATTCAGGCCTTTAAAGGGATAGTTATACTTTAAAATAATTTTATTTTATATTGTAGCCCTTAAAAAACAGTAAAAATGATATAATGATATAAGTCTTATCTCTCAAACCTTTATAGTTTGGGAGATATTAGCAAGTACAGTAAAGTAAAGTAAAGTTCCCTTTTCCTGGCTGTTTTAGCCAAGTCTGCCATCTAGTGGACAGATTTGGAATCTGGTCCACAGATCAGCCTGCAGCTCTTTAGCAGTGCCGAGATCAAGATCTTTAAAAAGAACTACTTCATTGGAACAGTCTACAAAGAGTGCCTGGCTTGCAAGCACACTTTGTAAACCATACCAATGAAGAAATTATTTTTAAAGATCATGATTTAAGCACTGCTGAAGAGCCGCGGCCGGTCTACAGACTGGATTTCAAATCTGACAGCTAGAGCAGTGATGTCACTCCAGGGGAGCTTTACTTGCTAATATCTCCCAAACCAAAAAGGTTTGAGAGATAAGACATATCATTTTTAATGTTTTTTTAAGGGATACAATATAAAATAAAATTATTTTCAAGTATTACTATCCCTTTAACCCCTAAATACTAGAGTGGTCTTCAATGCATTGCTTTATTTAAATCAACGGAATTTTTATTATGTTGTTTTGTACATGTTCTCTCAGAAAATGTGCTTATAAAGAAAGAAAATAAAAAGTCAGAAAATAAAGATAACTGTGATGAAGCACAGGTGGTGCAGTTAGTAAATATCAAATGGCTGACACTAATTAAGTCGCTGGTGCTTAAGAAGATATGTACACACCACATGGTCTGTGTGGGGATTTAGAAAAGTGCCAGGATATGAGAGCTAAACATGAATAACATTTCACAATTTACATTAATAACCAAAATTACAAATGATTGCACTTAATAATCTACAGATAGATGTGTCAGAGAAGATCAGAGACACAGACAGGAAAAACAAACATCACTTACCAGTGACATAGGGCCATATGCACAATGAAAACAAAGGAGCTATTCAGGACCAGAGCAACTTATAATGAAAAAATAACCCCCCTCTCTCCTTCTCTTTCTCTTCCCTCTCTCTCTCTCTCTCTTTATCTTCCTCTTTCTCTCTCTGTCTCTTTCTCTCGTATCCAATTTTTCTCTTTCCCTCTCGCTTTCTCTCTTTTATGTCTCCCTCTTTTACCTCTCTCCTTTTCGCTCTCCCTCTCTTCTATCTTCCTCTCCCTCTCCCACACTCTTTCCACCTCTTTCTCTCTCCCCCCCTACTCTCTCTCAGTACAAACTAAGGCTGAACAATCGATATGGACCCCCCACCTGGAGCCCCACCTCCAGCTTATGAAGTGGGGGCCCCCACAACTCTATTGTTCCCCAGTATATATACCACATAAAGGCCCTACTCAGCCAAACCCCTGGGCAAGGGCACTAGCAAAGACTGTGAAACATTAGGGTGACAAGACAACCTTGCAAGCCCTCTCCCAGCTGTATAGGGTTCCCCCCACATCCCACCCAAGCCCAAAGCCTGAAACCCCCTCTCCACAAACCCAGCAGGAATGGGAAAGAGGTCCCAATGGCAAACAATAGTATGACCACAGGGTCTGCCCATGCCCCCCCCCGAGGTCAAACATAGTAAAGCACATGTAAAGAGTACCACTGGGGAACATGAGTGGGACCACCCAGATAGCTCTTTCACAGCTAGGCAGGTTTTCTCCTGTATCCCACCCATCCCAAAGACCAAAACACCAAAGCCCCTGTCCCAGAACCTAGTGGGAATGGGAAGGAGGCCCTAGTGGCACACAACAGTGTGACCACTGTTGCTGCCCAACAGGGATCAGACATAGGCGAATTACCTCTGACCACTGGGAAACATGAGGGAAGGGCCACCCACACAGCTTTCTCAGAGCCAGAAAGTGGTCACTCGTGCAGACCACGCATCCCCAGGGCTAACCCCAGAGAAGCCCCTTTCTCACCACCATAACCCCTATTCCAAACTCCAGGGGCATTAAAGAGGCAAATAACCTCTAATTCAGAAAGCCAAGGAAGGAACAATGCTCATTCTGACCCCGGGAGGCATAGGGGTAGATTTAAAGGCAGCCATTAAGCTAAAAATACACCAACGGGTGTTTTAACATGTAGTTAGCTATACAAAGGGCCATGTAATGAACTGCTAACGGCAATTCATCCAGTATGTCGGCCGCTACACTGACGTGTGTTTTGGCCCATTAAAAAAAACAAACAAATATGCTCCATTTTGCCATTTAAGTACTGCGTTAGCTAAAAAAAAACTCTCAAAACTTAAGACCCAGTTTTGTTAGCTGTAAAGTCCCTTATCGGATCTTTTGCCAGCTGTTAACTGGCAAAAAACCACAATGTCCACAGTGGATGTATTGATATGGGGCCCTAAGTCCCACATCAATACATCCAAAGTGCCTAAAACATGTCCACAGTTAGAAGGATTAACCCTATGAGTGCCTGTGGCATATAATTACCCCGCTGGCATTCATAGGGTTAACCTGACTAATTAAAGCAACATCGAATTAACACTTACCATTAATTCTGATGTCCAGCGGAGTCCACAGCTGGCTGGTCCTTCTATCCTTCTCTTCAGTCTTCAGTCTTCTCTCTGTAAAATTAAAGAAATTAATTAATACCAAGCATAAACGAAGACATTCCTGAACCCTATGAGTGACAGAGGGGTACACAACACATTGCAAAGCAATGCGTTGTGTACCTCACTGGCACTCAAAGGGTTCAATAGTAGTGCACCATAAATATACCCATATGATATGCCTCCATGTAATGCTCCAAAGAATAAACATGGCAATAAATAAAATGATCCACATAGACATAAATAAATGCCACCCATTCATGCCCAGTATAACGATTTAGCTTATTAATCCGTGGCTCCGCCCGTAACACACTGAGGGCATTTGAAGTGAGCCTGCCTTTATATATATGGGCAGGCTCGTTCCCATTGCCCTCATAGCCATTGGCTGGGATGTTCTTCACATCATAGCCAATCAGATTCGAGCGGCTGTTCTTGAAAATGAAATTGGCAGAGACACGGATTAATAAGCTGTCGTCATACTGGGCATTAATGGGTGGCATTTATTTAAGTCTATGTGGATCATTTTATTTATTGGCATGTTTATTCTTTGGGGCATTACATGGAGGCATATCATATGGGTATATTTATGGTGCACTACTATTGAACCCTTTGAGTGCCAGTGAGGTACGCAAAGCATTGCTTTGCAATGTGTTGCGTCCCCCTCTGTCACTCAAAGGGTTCAGGAATGTCTTTGTTCATGCTTGGTATTAATTAATTTCTTTTATTTTACAGAGAGAAGACTGAAGACAGGAGAAAGAAGAGAAGACAGACGGACAGTGGATGACAGGTAAGTGTAACATGGATCAGTTAACGATAGGTGCTTGGCAGTATGTCAAGCACCAATAGTTAATTGTTTTTTACTGTTCAGTTCCCAATATTGCTGCTTTTAGCAGTGTTTTGGGAACTAAACGTACAAAATGGACGTTCAGCCACAAAACTTTTTGTGGCTTAACGTCCTTTGGGGTTTTAGCTGGTAGGGCCTTTAAATACCGAGTTAAACATGTTAGTTTAACAGCCAGTATTCACCTTGGCCCTACCAGCTATGTTAACTCCTACCTTTAAATCTAGCCCAAAAAGTCCAACATTTTGATTCAAAAAGCTTAGCTGGAGAAAAAAAATATTGATCTGTCACCTCCCCTCTTCAGTTTAAAAACTATATCAATCCATACAGATTTCAAGGCAGAAAATTGGTGTTCTGTAGCTAAAAAATGCATTGCTACTGGTTTGTCAGTCCTCTGATCACAGTAGGCAGGTCTGATATCCAATCTATGGCCACTGATTCTGTCCCTGTGTCAGATCAATCTTACCCACATACTTCAATCCACATGGATTTGCAATTTTGTATACCATGGTCCTTGCATTGTTAAACTGAGTCTTATAAGTCTTGCCACCATGTTGACATGTGGTACCTGGAGACATGTGTTTGCAAGTGACACATTATAGACATTTAAAACACACCCCAATTTTTCAGATGCGATTGGTAAACAAGAAGATATCTTCCCATAACAATGTTCTGGATCCAGTTTTACCAAGTATTCCTTTAAATTCCTGTCTTCACATATGTTGTAATGTAGTGTAGTAACAAGAAGAGGGGACAAGAACAAAACAGGGTGCCCCTGTGTATATCAGTCAATAAATAAATTAATTAGCCGTCACCAAACCCTCCAGGTATTCACTCACAATTAACTTGTGTCAGCAGTGGTATATACCGCAACTGACCCCAAAGACAGCTGGGATATTGATACTGTTCCCAGACACGGTTTGTTCAGACAGGCAGCTTCTCATACACGCTCTTCCCCAGCGACAATCAACATATAATAATGGTAGAACTATAAAAGAAAAGAGAAGCTCCACAATAGTGCAACACTGTTTTGATTAACCAAGTTATAGAATAAAATTGCTTCTACTCACATGAAACATATGTCAGACAGCTGTTATTAACAGATCTGACTTCAGGGCACAGGAAAATTACACTGTCTCCGTTCGGATAGAACCAAGGAACTTCCTCTGGATATACAGACGGAGGCTTGAATATGTTTTAAAACTAAGGTTTAATATGATTAAAAATAGGCTATGTAATGCTTACACATTTTGTAGCACAAATGCTGCTTTATTAAAGCTAAAAAATAGCTTTTACTCTTAAAAATCAAATACACAGGAAAAAAAGACTAGGGCTCTTCCTATTCGCTGAATTAGTCACATGACCAACATCCTTTGCAGTCAAGTTCTCCATAGACTGTGATAAAAACTGCCGAGTCATTACTTGTCATAAGATTCAGGAAGTCAAAGTTCAACAGTCCCAGTCATACAAATAGGAAAAATGTGAGGGGCTACATTCTCCCCCTCGTAAAAAACGTCTGACCAGAAAGCAAACTGAAAATAAAAATATATAAAATAAAAAATATAACACATAAATATAATCCTACACTAACAGTTCTATCTAGACAAATGTCAACTATCTTGCAATCTACTCTAATCCAGAGGGGTTTCAACATTCAGCATTTCTGCAATGGCATACAGAAAATTAACCATTTTAGGCATTGGGACATAACTGCGTTCCCCAACTTGATCATAAATAAGAACCCTGGGAGGTTGCCGTACCCTAGCACTCTGTCTCATTTCTCTTTGAGGAAGTCCATTGTGTGCCTGGGAGTCTTCGGCTCCTGCCACTTGGTTGGGGAGGTCACCATAGGCTTGAGGCCCTGGCTTTCCCATGATACAAGGGTCTCTTTCTGGAGTCTCATGAACAAAACGGGCTGTTGGAATCCAATTTAGAGGAGGCTAAGGGAGGAGAGGGAGCCAGCTGCTGAGAGGGGACTTCTTGAGCCATCCACCACTCATCACTGGGATCAGCGGATTCTGGGATCTCTTCTTCAGCTTCTTCCTCATGATTGTCTCACACCGTCTCCTCTGTTTCCCTCACAGGCGATGAGACTCTTTTCTCTTTCTCTTCATCTTGGGAGTA
Organism: Rhinophrynus dorsalis; assembly: GCA_037306005.1. NCBI lineage: Eukaryota > Metazoa > Chordata > Amphibia > Anura > Rhinophrynidae > Rhinophrynus > Rhinophrynus dorsalis. The sequence goes on along the minus strand of CM074721.1, from coordinate 268,059,552 downwards.
AAACACTGTGCCAGGCTTTGAATCGACCCTCTGGCCCTTTGATCCTGTAAACAGGAATTCCTGGTAACTTGGAGACCACTTCAAACACAATGTCTTTCCATCTATCTGCAAGCTTGTGTTTCAGAGGAGAACTTTGTCCTCAGGCTGTATCTCTCTATATTTTACTCTGGTATTATATCGTCCTGTTTTGTTCATTTAGCTTAGCAGCAATCTGGTTAGCCAACTCATAGGCTTTCAGAAAGTTCTGCTTCAGTGACTTCACATATTGATAATGGGATGCAGGTCTCGACCCATCTGAAGAAACTCCCAGTCTCAAGTCTATGGGCAAGTGGACTTCCATACCAAACATTAAAAAGTATGGGGAAAACCCTGTAGATGTCTGGTGCAGTTGTACACATGCACCAGAGCTTCCACATGTCGGCTCCAAGACCTTTTCTCTATTTTCTGCAGAGTACCCAACATATCCAGAAGGTCCTGTTAAATCTCTCAGGCTGAGTGTCGCCTTCTGGATGATAGGGAGTAGTCCTTGATTTATTAACTTCAAGTATGCTCAAGAACTCTTTTATAAGCCAGCTCTCAAAATCCCTACCCTGATCAGAGTGTATCTTATTGGGCAGTCCATAATGCAAAAGTTACTTTTGCCGTAATGTCTTGGCTACTGTCACTGCCTTTTGGTCTTTGGTGAGAAATGCTTGTGCGTTGTGTGTGAAGTGATCTGTGACAACTAGGACATTTCCGATACCAGCACAGTCATTTCAATACATAGAAAGTCCATGCACACTAGGACTAGGGGACCAGTACTTTTAAAATGGCCCGTGGGAGCAGCCTTTATTGGTAGAGTCTTCCTCTGTACGCATCTTTTATGTACTGCTCCGCAGTCTCTATCATTTTAGGCCAGAAACACCTGTCTTGCACTAGACCATAAGTTTTGTCCAGCCCAAGATGCCCAGGCTGATCATGTAGTGCTCTCAGCACCATACCCCTGAATCAGTGGGGAAGCACCATCTGTTTGTGATCAGGGTGGTCGTGGTACTTAGCGATCCTATACAGCAACCCATCTTCCTGATGCAATTTGTTCCTTTCTCTCCGGAATATCTCCTTCTGGCCCAAGGGAAGAGTGTTTAGGAGATTAGGATTCTTTGCCTTTATGGCCTTGAGGACATTTCCTGTATGCCAGTTTTGAGCCTGAGCTCTCCACTTATCTGTGGCTGTAATAGATGACCATTGTCGTAAAATAATGGGTGCACTGAACACCTCTGGTAGAGCTCCAGTAGAACAGCTGATAGACTCTACTCCTCTGAGCTCAGTGAAACCTTCGGGTTTCTCGATGACTACTGCCATATTACACAGAGCCCTCACTCCAGGGCCAGGGTCCTCTTCCCACTCCTCTTCCTCTTGGTGAGGGGGAAGTCCGGGTCGAGGTGATAGTGCATCAGCACTGACATTTTTGGGGCCTGGTTTGTACTTCAAGTTGAAATGGTAATTAGACAATTCCACTAACCACCGGTGTCCTGTGGCATCCAATTTAGCTGTAGTCTGTATGTAAGTGAGGGGATTGTTATCCGTCTTCACTTCAAACTCTGTTCCATACAGGTAATCATTAAGTTTGTTGACTATTGCCCATTTAAGGGCCAGAAACTCTAGCTTGCAGACCAAGTAGTTCTTCTCACTTCCACAGAGGCGTCTACTAATGTAAGCAACTGGTCTCAGTCCCTCATGATAACTCTGGTGTAGTACACCACCTAAGCCTTCCAGACTAGCATCCACATTGAGCACATATAACCTTTCTGGGTCAGCATAAGCCAGCACTGGGGTCTCTGTGAGCTTTTTCGTCAAGGTGATGAACACCTCCTCACACCCAGTAGTCCATTTCTCCCCAAACGGAATCTTTAGGATGCAGTATCTTAGAACCTTCTGATTCCGGGGAGCTTTTAAGGAGGTTATGGAGTTCATGGGCTATCTTGGAGTAGCCCTCCACAAACCTGCGATAATACCCAAATAATCCGAGTTATGACTTTAGTTCTCTGACATTATCAGGCCTCGGCCAGTTCACTACAGCCTCTATCTTGGCTGGGTCCGCAGCAACTCCCTTGGCAGAAACTGTATACCCTACATAGGTGACAGAGCTTCTGGCAAACTTGCACTTGTCTAAAGACAGTTTTAATCCCTCCGTTTGAAGTCTATCCAAAACTTTCAATAATCTGTACTCATGCTCCTCTGGAGTCTTTCCAGACACTATAAGATCATCCAGGTATACCAGGCATTTTCAAGGATTCATATCTCCAATGGTTCTCTCCATGAGACTTTGGAACGTGGCTGGGGCATCAATGTGAATTGGTAGAATCAATAGCTATAAGAGTGATTGACTGTCACTATAGCCTCAGAGAGTTTCTCGAGTACATCCTGTATATTACCATTACTAGAACTTGTTGTACATAATGCCAGGTTGTTTGGTCTCTGGGAAGTGGTCAGTGAATCACTCACAGAGTGAGAAGTTCTGGGAGTGACATTCCCTCTCTCTTTGGGCAGAATAGGTAATGCCCAATGCGGTCTCTTTCGAGTGGTCCCCGCTTCCTCTTTATCATGGGCATATATGATCGGAGAGGATTCTGATGTTGCCTCACTTAAACGAAGGCCTGCTGGCCTTAAGCAGTCTCTGAGATCTGTAAGGGCATGAACCAGGATGTACTTCTGTCCGGTCTAGTCTTTCAGCACATCCCTGATGGTCACTACAATCCCTTGTAAAAGGTTCTCTAACTCACTAATGAAGCGGGTGGTATGGCTATGAGGTGGTACATTGCATACCATCAGGGCCTGGTATATAGGTATTCTCTGATGAATGACCCACTCAGTTAAAAAAGATACCATGGGCTGTGGGTCTAGTGCTATTTGGATGGATGTATCCCTGTAGATCTCAGCAGTGCCTCCAAATGTAACAGACTTTTGCCCCGGGGGGCTGATACCCTCAGGTCCCTTATCTGTGGTTACATCTTCCTGCTTTACAAGGGGATCCTGAGCCTCCATTTTGTGGGAGTTGGGATACATAGTGTTGGCAGTACCTCCACCTGACAGAGCATGGACAGGTTTCCCAGGCAGGAACATAGTAAATCACTACACCACACAGTGAGAATAGACAAAACAATATAAACATACATAAAAAGAACAGAGTAAGGCAGGTAATACAGTGACTGACTAACACACCTAAATCTACCTTACCAGGCCCAGCACCCTCCCCAAACCACCTGCAGATCCACCCTCCGGCTTCACCCTAATGGCTGAAGGCTACCAGTTGGTGCACAGAAGTGTTGGGGCCCTTTAAGGAAATCCACAAGATAAAAGCAACTAATATCCACAGGAAGTGTCTGTGATACATTTTATTAGTGTCAGTGATGAATAGACTGCCCTGTCAGTGGGACAGGAGGAGCAGATACTTCTTACCACTCAGATTCACAGAACAGAAGAAAAGCTTCATGGGCTGTCAGCCATTTGCTGTTTCTGCATCCTGCTCCACAGCTCTTTCACTGGATCAGCACAGCAGCGCACACTGGATCAGTAGATTTAGGCCTCACACACACCTTCACTGCTGCAGCAAAAATCCTTCTTCCTCTTTCTCTCATGCTATTCTCTCAACTTCCAGCCTAGGGCTCTTCCTATTCGCTGAATCAGTCACATGACCAACATCCTTTGCAGTCAAGTTCTACATAGATTGTGATAGAAACTGCTGAGTCATTTCCTGTCATCAGAAGAAGAAGTCAAAGTTCAACAGTCCCAGTCATGCAAATAGGAAAAATGTGAGGGGCTTTGCTTTGCAATGCGTTGAGTACCCTTCTGGCACTCAAAGGGTTAAGTGGCCTTTACCTCACTGCTCCACGCGATGCAGTCTTGCGTCACCTCACTCACGAGATGCAATCTTGCGCGGTAGAGACTGCCTGCTTTTGACTGCATCGTGACAAACATCCTAGTGAATTCTTACATAGGATACATATATTATATATATAATCAACTGCAGAAAGAGGCAAGCATTCATAGAGTTTGCACCATCTGAAAAATGAATTAAGTGTCAACTTTTCAATGTTCAGTTTTACATTTTCCTGAGAGAGAGAGAGCTTTCTATATATCTTGTGGTAAGGTCGCTTCAAACATGGTCAGGACAGCAAGGAGGTTGTAACTTCGATGCAGTTTATTGTAAAATAAAAAGAAAAGTCTCTTTCCACTTTTAAGGTATGTTTCCCCTTTAAATCAAACAGGATTTTGATACCAAATAAAAATACACAAATAACAGGCCTAGTCCTTTCAGGAGCCTAACTCACAGTAGTTCCCCCACTACCAGTTACTGAACAAGCTACTATTGGTTCCAGTACAAAATAAAGTAAATAAACATGCAATCTTTTTTTCACTTAACCCCTTAAGGACCAGCGGTCCCGGGGCGTGCCGTCCCTTAAGGACCACATAGGAATCTTTGACGTGCCGTCCCACGTGACTGATCACGTGGGGCGGCACGTCAAACGGGGCACTGGAAGAGATTGCTCCGGTCTTGGAGCGATCAACTTCAGTGCCCGGTATTACTCACCGCGCTCCTACAGGAGCGCGGTGAGTAAAAGTACGTGACGTGCCAGGACCGTCACTGGTCCTTAAGTGCTGGACCAGTGTGACGGTCCTGCCACGTCAGTGGTCCTTAAGGGGTTAAGAAGATCTCTCACCACTCCTTGGTTTTAGAGGCAGACAGCCACCCTGTAGTTTTCCAACCACACTATACCAGTGCAGCCTGACCCCACCCTGCTTTTTCAGGCCTACTATATAGGTCTGAGCTAATTAGCCAGGAGCAGGTGTGCTAGCAGGGAAAAAAAAGTAACCATTTAACAGCCGGGATAATCTGCTTGTTGCATCCACAGGCTGATGTATACACGTTCCTGTATTCTATCACACAATATATATATATATATATATATATATATATATATATATATATATATATATATATATATATGATATCTATGTATATATATATATATATATATATATATATATTTGTCTTTATGATTTTATAAACATTTTGACCTAAATTCCTGTTTATATGCAGTGTTTATATTGGGATTTTTACTCCTGCTGCTGGGAGCTGTTACATTTCATGGCCTTTTCATTTTTGGAGCAATGTTGCTATTGCTATCTATGGCAAGCTTTTGTCAGTGAGGCTTAAATATTGAGAAAACTTGGTGTAATTATGGGGCAAGGCAACTGCACCATTTGAACAGCTCTGTCATGTACTTTAAAGGGAAAAATAACAATACTATCATTGTATCCACCAAACATGGCAACAGTAAGGGGAAAGGAAAATGAGGAGTGCATGGACATCTTGGTTGTAGTAAAGTTGTAATAAAAAACTGACTGATGCTCATGATCATCCTCCTGAGGAGGCTGATTGTAAGTAATATGGAAAGTTTCACCAGCAGTACTAAAAAGCCTAACGCTAAAGGTAGCAACGAATCAAATTTTAGTGTTCTTTCAAAAGTGTAGGTGGCTTTAGCAGTAGTGAGACCAACTGCTGAATGAGACAGTGATAGTAACACCCTGCCTCAGACTAGTGGTCAGTGTTATATAAATTATTTCCGTCAAAGGAGAAAAGTAAAAATAAACATTTCAAACTTTAAAAACCTACAAGAATATGAAAGAAGTGTGGAGGAAGAGAAATTGAAACTATTTGATGATGCTGATGATGGGCATAGGTGGAAAATGGCAACGATCTTGTGGGAAATTTATTGGGGTTATCGTAAAGGTGGAAATGCTATCCTCCTTTATGCGCAAAAAAAGTTGCGAATTGTGAGTTCTCCATGAAAATCTACACTTGAACAATAGTGACTTTACACCCATCCCTAAGCTCATCCAGGGGTATTTATAATGGAGGCAGAGTTACAAAGTTAACAAAGCTGTACCTTTGGGAAAAACAGTTTTGTATCTACTTTATGCCTATGTTTCAAGCATGGGCTGACAGAATATGACTGCATAACAACTAGCTTTCAGGACAGGTATAAACATAGTAGAATGTCACTGTTGCCTGATTTGCATTGCATTCATACCAGAGAGGGGGCATTACTGGGTTATGACAGGAGACTGACCTACATTGGCCATATATGATTGGCTCATTGGTTCACTCACTCATGGGTTGGCCATTGGTTAGAGGCTAAGATGAGCATTGCAGTTTTCTGTGAAAATGAACACTGAGTCCCCAGTTCTGCTTCAAATTTGGGTGTGTTCAATACAGAATGCATCCTAGTCACAGTTAGCTGCATTGCATGAAAATATGCATTTAAAAAGGCAGTATGAAAAGTCCTTAAGGCCACCTTTTGTGAAGGTAACATTAGTAACAATACCTTTTATTCTATCTTATTCTATAATCAGTTTTCTGTATTCAAACTTTTAAGAATTTATATTTATTTGTTTTTTATATTCCAAATCTCATAATGGCATATGTTTATATACACATTTTTTTTACTTTTTAGACCAGGCTGACCAGACCTCACCTTTAACCAGGGACACATAGGAAATAGGCATATTTCAGGAGTGCACCAAAATCAAAGCAGCCCTGCAGTATGCATTTTTCATATGAGTCCCCGGTTAAAGGGGAGGTCTGGTCACCCTATTTTAGACAGTTTTGTTTGGTATTAGTACTCTTTTACCCTCAAGTATTAACGTTTCTTAAGACAAAGACATGATTCATGTTTTGTTCTTTTTAATAATCCTGTGTGTTACTTAAAATGTGTTATAATGGAAACATGTTTCCTTTTTGATGTCAATCAGCCTGCAAAAATAAGAATATGTTTGATTTTACCCTTGTAATTTAATACCTAACAATGACAATGTGTCATGACATCACACAGTCCAACCAATTTTAAATCTCAACAGCATGATTCATGATTGGCATAACTGAAATTACAATAGCTATCATTCAGGATTACTAGTAAAATCAGCAGCCTGTTCAACAGTTTAATCAAGTGTCAGCCTACAAAAATAACATAGTTTATTAGAATTGCAGGAAACAATACTTTTTACACTGTATGTCTGCTATGCTATTTGTTATGGACCTCAGCCATAAACAAATAAACAGTCTTTAAGGTGCTGTAAACTTTTAATGAAAAATATGTTATGTGGCTTTTCCTAGTGAGTAAAACAAAGGTACAGCATACCTCCCAACATTTCACATGGCCTAAGAGGGACACTTTTGTTTTATGTGGTATTGCTGGGGATGTGGCTGGTGCGGGGGGATTAGCAAGCATTTTTATGTTATTTCATCACCTATTGACAGCTCTTTGTGTCACTGAATAAATGATATAGAATAATACAAAAGTAGTTTATTTACACATACTAATTTAAAAACACAGGTACTGAAGTTTAAACAGACATTAAAGTGAGTTCTATTGCTGTGAAGCAATATGATACACTTATATACATACGACATAGACGATCTCTTAAACAGATGAATACCAGGGTGGGAAAGAGGGACTGTTCCTCTTAAAGAGGGACACTTGGGAGGAATGGTACAGTCACCGCTGGAATATATTTAAAGGGATAGTAATACTTTAATATTACTAATCCCCATAGTGTAGCTATTTAAAGAAGAATTCAATTGCCCCCAGTGTCTTCTCTCAAACCTTTATGGTTTGAGAGATAACGTAAGCAAAGTTCCCCTCTCCCTCCCCCTTCCCTGAAGTCAGTGTTGTACTGACTGCAGGGATATCCGGTCTGACTTTCATCAGGCGGCTCTGCAGCAGAACCGAGATCGCGTTAGTAAAAAATAATTATTTCACTGCAATGGTCTTCTACGTTTGCTTGCAAACCAAGCACACGTAGAAGACCGTTTCAGTGAAATAATTATTTTTTACTAACGTGATCTCGGCTCAGCTGCAGAGCTGCAAGCCTGTTGTACGACAGACTTCCCCTACAGTCAGTACAATGCTGGCTTCAGGGAAGGGGGAGGAAGGGGGGAACTTTGCGTTTGGTTATCTCTCAAACCATAAAGGTTTGAGAGATGACACTGGGGGCAATTGAATTCTTTTTTAAATAGCTACACTATGGGGATTAGTAATATTAAAGTATTACTATCCCTTTAAGTTTTTTCCTCTTTTTAATGTTTTATTGTGGTCCCTAGGTGGTGGTGGTGGTATTGCTGTGACTCGTTAAGGAGAGTTGTAGACAATGACTCACTGGGGATTATGGACTAAGGTGTGGTAAAGAGGTGATGAAGTGGAGACTACTCAATTGATATAACTTCTCAGTTCCTATGTTATTCGATGGAGCTAATGCACTAAGATTTCTAGTGCATAGGCTCTATAGAATAACATAGGGAAAATGGGAAGGGGCAAGACAGAGCAAATAATACCATCTAAATGGAATAGTTACATTTTAATGAATGAGAACCACAGGGTAAAAGGCAATTAAAAATCACATAAGAGCAATGCATATAGCAGTAAACATTAAATAAAAAAAATCCTAGCTCTGTAAAAAGGTATGTCTTGGCAAGGCTATAAATATATAAACTGCTCAAAAAAATAAAGGGAACACTTAAACAACACAATGTAACTCGAAGTCAATCACACTTCTGTGAAATCACACTGTTCACTCAGGAAGCAACACTGATTGACAATCAATTCCACATGCTGTTGTGCAAATGGAACAGACAACAGGTAGAAATTATAGGCAATTAGCAAGACACCCCCAATAAAGGAGTGGTTCTGCAGCTGGTGACCACAGACCACTTCTCAGTTCCTATGCTTCCTGGCTGATGTTTTGGTCACTTTTGAATGCTGGCAGTGCTTTCACTCTAGTGGTAGCATGAGACGGAGTCTACAACCCACACAAGTGGCTCAGGTAGTGCAGCTCATCCAGGATGGCACATCAATGCGAGCTGTGGCAAGAAGGTTTGCTGTGTCTGTCAGCGTAGTGTCCAGAGCATGGAGGCGCTACCAGGAGACAGGCCAGTACATCAGGAGACATGGAGGAGGCCGTAGGATGGCAACAACCCAGCAGCAGGACCGCTATCTCTGCCTTTGTGCAAGGAGGAGCACTGCCAGAGCCCTGCAAAATGACCTCCAGCAGGCCACAAATGTGTCCACCCAAATGGTCAGAAACAGACTCCATGAGGGTGGTATGAGGGCCCTATGTCCACAGGTGGGGGGTTGTGCTTACAGCCCAACACCTTGCAGGACATTTGGCATTTGCCAGAGAACATCAAGACTGGCAAATACACCACTGGCACCCTGTGCTCTTCACAGATGAAAGCAGGTTCACACTGAGCACATGTGACAGAGTCTGGAGATGCCGTGGAGAACGTTCTGCTGCCTGCAACATCCTCCAGCATGACCGGTTTGGCAGTGGGTCAGTAATGGTGTGGGGTGGCATTTCTTTGGGGGGGCCACACAGCCCTCCATGTGCTTGCCAGAGGTAGCCTGACTGCCATTAGGTACCCAGATGAGATCCTCAAACCCCTTGTGAGACCATATGCTGGTGAGGTTGGCCCTGGGTTCCTCCTAATGCAAGACAATGCTAGACTTCATGTGGCTGGAGTGTGTCAGCAGTTCCTGCAAGAGGAAGGCATTGATGCTATGGACTGGCCCGCCCGTTCCCAAGACCTGAATCCGATTGAGCACATTTGGGACATCATGTCTCGCTCCATCCACCAATGCCACGTTGCACCACAGACTGTCCAGGATTTGTCGGATGCTTTAGTCCAGGTCTGGGAGGACATCCTTCAGGAGACCATCCGCAACCTCATCAGGAGCATGCCCAGGCGTTGTAGGGAGGTCATACGGGCACGTGGAGGCCACACACACTACTGAGCCTCATTTTGACTTGTTTTAAGGACATTACATCAAAGTTGGATCAGCCTGTAGTGTGGTTTTCCATTTTGATTTTGAGTGTGACTCCATATCCAGACCTCCATGGGTTGATAAATTTGATTTCCATTGAGAATTGTTGTGTGATTTTGTTGTCAGTTCATTCATTCAGATCTAGGATGTGTAATCTTAGTGTTCCCTTTATTTTTTGGAGCAGTGGGATGTGTAATCTTAGTGTTCCCTTTATTTTTTTGAGCAGTGTATATAACAAGTACCAAAGAAGTTGGTATAAAAATAATAATAAATAAATAAAATTGACTGTGAACATAAAGAAATACAGACAATGTGTTCAATAATTAGAGGAGCTTTCCTGGGGTGAATCAGTCCTTTAGTTCATTAGTTATCCCTTATAGCACGGAGAATGTATCAATGGGTATAGGTTCCGGATCTATTTAGTGAGCTGCGATAATGAGATATCAATGAGACAGGTACATATGACCCCTAGTATACCCAATATTATGACAATGTGTCTAGGTCCCATTTACTTCAGGTGTAGGTGGCCGCTTATATTAAGCGTATGTTGAGTCTCAGCGATACACAAAATGCGTGATGGCCCCTTGTGTTCACAGTGTTGCGACAATGTATCCAAGTCCCGGTGCTTGAAGTGTGGGTTGCCGCTTACTTTAAATCTGTGTTGAGCCTCTGCGTGTCTCACAGCTCACTTGTTCTGGTGCAATCTTTCTCCTTGACCTCTCCCCGGTCTTGTTATATATATTTATAGCCTTACCAAGACATACCTTTTTACAGAGCTAGGAATTGTTTTATTTAATGTTTACTGCTATACGCATTGCTGTTATGTGATTTTTAGTTGACTTTTACCCAGTGGTTCTCATTCATTAAAATGTAACTACTCCACTTAGATGGTATTATTTGTGCTTTCTTGCCCCTTTCCATTTTTCTTTTGCATGACATATCACCTCCTGGAGTTTGAATTGTGATGAACTTTTAAGACAAGCAGCAAAGTATGTGCCCAAACAAACGTTGTAGGGATAGCTTTCTGTTTGTCAAGTTTGTATATTCTTGATACCTCACTATACAAGATACGTCCCACTACTCACATACCATCTTAAATGTTTTGAAAACACATCTTTATCACCTAGGTGAGGTCCAGTCAAATAGCACTGTGTCACTCTTATCCATAGAATAACAAAGGAACTAACACAGGAGTTATCTACACGTTCACACCATTTAGTTAGAGCATAACCCCTAATAACTATTAAAATCCCTCTGTAATGTGATCACCCTTGTTTTACTCATTATCACATATATTTTGTTTTATAAAAAAAATACTTCTCCTTTAAGCTTTTGTCTATAAAAAAAATATATGGAAGAAATAAAAAAGGTTGTTATATCTGTGCAGAAATTTGGTTTTAAGTGAAATTTTAAATTTAACCTCTTGGATGATGGAGATGTCAATGTTTTGGAGATGTCACTAGTATCCAAGGGGTTAAAAGGAAATACGTGACATAAGAAAAAAACAGTTATAAAAGGTAAAGATCTAAACAGATATATTTGTTTTTCATTCTCCTGCTATAGCCTTAGGCTAATACAGATTACTACAAATAAATGGATAGCTTTTTGGCTATTTAGATTGCATGGCAGATAAGTCACTTTCATTCACTAGACATGGGATAAACAACCTGCCAACTCAGTGTATCTAGATATGGAATTTATTTATTGTTTTGTACCATTTATTAATTACATTGCAGTAACATTTTCGTTGAGCACAACCTCAATTTCAGGCTGACTGGGACTGGAGACTCATCTATCTGAATAGCATTCTCTTTGTGTTTGTGTTCATAATGTATGTGTGTGTATGTTTAGTGATAATGGTTAATTTCTCAAGCCCAAACTAAAATGCATTGGATACAGGTAGTCAGAGACCCCCTTTGATGATTCCAATGTTCTTTTTCCATTAAAGAGAAACTTTCATAGTTTTAGATATTTATATGTTTAGTGCCTTGCAAAAGTATTTAGACTGGTGACCAGTTTTTTCATATTACTGAATTACAAATTGTACATTGAAATTTGTTGTATTTGATATTTTATTTTAAAACACAAAATCAGTTATTGCAAGGTGACATTGGTTTTATATTCAGAAAAAACTGGAATATGTTGATTGTATAAGTTGCTGTCACATTTTCAGGATAAAAACCCAAATTTTGAAGGATCATTGGCCAGGTTGTGAATGAAAGAAAATGAAGACCAAAGAACATTCTACAGAAGTTCAAGATAAAGAAATACAAATGCATAGATTAGGAGAAGAATACACAAGAATGGCAATGGGGCTTGATTCACTATCCTGACGAAAATATTGAAACACTGACACTTCTATTAGTAAACATTTTGGTGTGAAGCAATTCATGTGAATGCTGGGACAAAGGACTGGGTTCTCTCCCCCCTTCCTTGCTGGGGCAGGTAGCACAGTGAGGTGGAATAAAAGGGGGCTAAGCTTAAGGTTTAAAAGTGGCTTACCTGTAAAGGTGAGCAGATTAACTTCTGTATTTTCCTATCCTCCCTCCCTGTTTTTGTGCTTCATTTCAGGTCACCTAGGTACTGTAGCTGCACCATTGAAAAGGTCCAGCTTAGGCCAAGCAAGTGGTTAGATGGAGTCAACAGTAGATACCTACTTAGGTCCTTAGCGGGTGTGGCGCATACAGGGCCCAACAGTACTACATAACCATAACAGTGGGTGGGCAGGCTTGTGCTGTGTGGCCAGGTCAGCCTGCAGGAAGGGCAGGCGGTTGCCATCAAGCACTGTGGAGGAGAGGAGGCATGTAGGTAGTATCATGGCATATTGACACTTGGGTCTTGTTTGCCTCCCCTGGTATGGTTTGGAGGCATCCATGGAGAAGGACCAGAGGTGAGGAGGCAGTGGCTGCCTGAAAGGTCTCGCCCTTTACCTCCCATGGCCACAGGCTGGGTTCAGGAGTGACTCAAGCTATTAGGAGCCCTGGAGGGGCCATGTACGAGGGGGTGAGGGTACTCCTGGGGTCCTATAAATAGGTAAAATCCCAAATTAATAAAAGCTGCGATCTCACAATTTGCCACCTTATTTTGTTGTATGTGTGTTTATTAATGGGAAAAAGTGGGAGTGGGGGGAGGTAGGGGAATGGATGTTGTGGTTGTTGGCTGGAGGGAAAGAAAGGGGGAGAATGGTGAGTATGGCTCTTATGGTAAACAGACTTTTAAATATATATTACCTCTACAGAGAGTCCAGACCTTTCCTGACTTAATGTTGTAAGTGGGCAGGGGTTTAAATTTGAGTGATTGATATGATATCTCTCCTGTCTTTTTCTGGCTCAATCTTGTAAGCAGGCAGGAGTACAGTTGCGTGGGAGACAAGGATCTCAGTTGTGAAGTAGGCAGAACACCATTTGTCTGGACTTCTGGTTATCTGTTATTAAGATGTGGACCACACTTGAATGTATCTCTCAACTCCTGCAGCGGACAGAAACTTGCAATAGCTCGGTATATTTTTATTCTGTCATAAGTCTGATGGTTCATTGATGGTTAAAAGAGGACTGGTATGGTCTCTGAAATTGCATTTAGAGTGAATTTCCACAGAGTTATGCGTCTACTCGGACACTTACTCAGGGAATGCTGTGAATATCTGACTAACTTTAAGTTATAGCTTGTGTTTGGTCTTAAAAAGTTTAAATAGGAACTTTGAAAATCCTAAATACCATTAACCTCGTGAGAAGGAGGGTGTACAATGCAGTTGTACTTAACAGTCTTAAAGGAGAACTCTCATCTCTATCTGTCATCTTAAACCCTTTTAGTTCCAGACTGGTATGCAACGTATTGCAGAGCAATGCGTTGCTTACCTCTCTGTCACTCAAAGGGTTAAAATGATATCACGGTTAATTTTTCATCTTTTTTTTTTTTTTAATTGAATGCAGAATAGCCTGAGATTTTACCTTTTAATATAAGCCGATGAGGTCAGTTAAGAACAGGCTGCAGTACAGCTCTGTATCGCAGCCTGTCAATATTCATCTCTTCCCATCCCTAGTAGTGCCTCATTACCACCTCCTACTGATGGAGGAAACCAGCATGGGAGCTCACATAGAGGAAGTCTTGTCATTTTCATGGTTTTCCTCTCATGTCTCAACTAGATGAGAAAACAATGTTAGTTTGTGCCAGGTTTAAATGGAGGCACTTCATGATATAAGATACTTATCTTGATTAGTAACTGATGGAAGTTTGTTGTCCCATTCATCCTTTCCCCCATATAATCTGTTCAACTGCTTACATCAGTAGTAGTAGTAGTAGTTACAATAACTAACCTGATATTGTATGATCTTGAAGAAGTCTTATTTTCTACCACATAGCTTCTTGCATATATTGAATTAGTTAGGATGGTTTTAAAAAGATGTATCTGGGTAAGACACAAACAGGATTGTACTTTTACTGATGCCTTCATATAATTCAAACAGCTAAATGAAATCTCCTGATTTTCATTGATAAGTGAAAGATATAGCATTGGTGATGGCTTCCATTTAGCTTTCATGCATCAGTTTTCACTCATTGGGTAAGAAAAACTTAACATATCTCAACCTTAAAGGGCACTTATCATGTATTACCAAGTCTACTGTTATAGAGGGAAACTGCTCACCCTAAAACAGCTTATAATAGCTGTTTGGTGAGGTCAGAAAACAAACACAATCAGCTGGAATACTCTCAGCCACAAACGACTTGATTGTGCGTGCAGTAGGCTGACCAGATCTCACCTTTAACTGGGGACATATAGGAAATAGCCATTTTGAAGTACTTCACTGAAATCAATGCAGTCTTGCAGTATCCATTTCTCCTATGCGTTCCCGGTTAAAAGTGAGGTCTGGTCAGCCTAGAGTGCAGTCCCCATATTCCCACCGTGTTGAGCTATGAAGCTCAATACAGAGGATCCTGGGACTTGCCTCACACAGGACAGGAAGTTGTCTGTTTGATACAGTTCAATGTCTTTTGGGGAGAACACCAAGGGTCTCTTTGCAGACCCTTATTTAACTCCTTCTTTGTTCAGCTAGGGCTCTCAGTACAGCTCTGGTCTCATCAGAAGGTCTACTTGTAGGGGAGCAGATCTGCTAATTGGGCACTATGCCCTTTAAATGAACTCTAACATCTCCTAATAATACATTCCCACTTATTTTAAGAAAATCATTATGAATCAATTCTGTAAGGATAAGTATCCATGAAGGCAAACACTATTCTTTTTACAGGATTCCAGGACAGAGTAATATTAAAACAGTGTGCACCCCTGGGAGTTCCTGGCTACCAGAAAAAGCCTGACTTTCCTTCTTACTTTTGGGACCTGAGTTCCAGCTGTAAGTGACCTTAGATCAGTGCCAACTTTGTTTGTGTGGAAGGCCGGAAATTGTTGGACCAACATGCTGGGGGACAAGACAGAACTGGAACATAAATATACATATGTGTATAAGTTCATAGTGTGATTAGAATATCACAGGATTTAAAATGCATTATAATCAAAATTCAGAATAATCACTCTCTATAAAAGACAAACACCGTGTTATTACTGATGGACTCTCCACAAACAGATCCAATAGATTAACTCTTCTTAAACTGACACCACCCATATCCTGTTTATTATTAGTCACTTCAGATAGTTCTCCTTACAGAAATATTATCGATAGACTCTGTTCAGACACCACAGTTCTCCCCATGTAGATCCAGATGCACTCTCAATGCAGACACCAGAATCTCTCTACTTTCACAGACACTGCAGATGGACTCTCCCCACACAGACACCAGAGGTTTATTTTCCTCACAAAAGCAATACAAATGCCTTTTTCCCACAAACAACACATATTTGCTCTCCTTACACAAGCAACACAGGTAGACATATACATCTCAGATATTCTCAGACACCAGAGTCACTCTCCTCACAGACACAAATAATATTTTCTATCACGCAAGGGATGGGTGAAAGTTTCACACAGTAGTCTCTTCTTTTCCCATAGGCATATAAAAGGGTGCCAGGCTCTCACAGCATGCCATTCTGTGTTTGCGAGAAGAGAAAGCAGAACATTTTTGAAGTAGAAAAGATAGGCCAATAAAGTGGAGTTATACTAGGTTATAAGTGTCTGGCATTGTGAGAAAGGAGCAAAGGAGGCTAACCCCAAACACCCCAGCATTCTGTCTGGCTGATTTGATTTGAAAGAGACAGGCAGCTGTAGTCCAATTTCCTTGCTGATCTTGCTGTTATCTCTGTGCTGGAGAAGTATGGGGAAAGAAGTTGTTGATTTATTTTTAATTACAATTTTTTTTTGGACATTGATAACATAGGGTGGACAACAGTTAAAAATAAAAATACAAAATTAGGTTACAGACAGCTGACTGAGACCCTGATGTCAGCTGTTTGACTGAGGCAGACTTGATAGATAGCAGACGAGATTGAGTATTTTGTTGAGGGCCAAGGCAAAACAGCACACTCCATCAATTCTGTTGTGCGAATAAAAACACACACACACACACACACACACACACACGATAGTTGAGTAGCTGAGTAATGTCCAGCTAACACAAAAGAGGAAGGGGGAAATGAGGAGCAATACAGGGACGTAGGAGTAAAGTGGTAGTTAAAAAACTGACTGCAGCCATGGTTGCTGCAGTGTGTGCAATAAATGATGATAATCCCTCTCCTCTTGGGGAGGATGCAGTTTGTCAAGTTCCCACAAAAAGTTCTACCACCACCAGCACTAGTACTATAAAAAACATGTAAAAAGAACACTGAGGAAGACAATGAGTCACATTCTAGTGTTGATGATGGCATAATGGAAGAAGGTATAGCAGCTGAACCAAATGCTGCATCTGACAGTGAGACAAACAAGCACCAAAACGCCTGACATCAAAGTAGTAGCGAATTTAGTGAAAATAAAAGTAAAAAAAAAATAGTTTGACACCTCTAAAAGCTTAGAGGAATATAAGAGTAGCGGGCAACTAGTGATGCTGAGGATGACAATGTAGATCTAGAATATATTCCTCCAGCATCCTTCTCTTCTTCAGATAATGATGAATTTGAGAGTGAGAAATGATGATATTGCCAGAAAGTTAGCTGAATGGCAAAGACTCAGTCTTCCACCACTGAAAAGGCTCACTGTGTCTATCTATAAACTGTTTAAGAAAATCATTGGAAACTCTCACCCTGGACAAGCAAAGATGCCTAAAAATAAACAGTCCTCCTGTCAGTCATCCTCACCATTGTCACTGCTACAACACGTGTGTTGAGTAACCAGCAGCAACAACCACAACACAGTTTATCAACATTATGATGAGTGCCTCTGCTGCTGCTGGATGTACTTCACCTCTGACACCTAGTAGTAGTAGCAGTACAATTGCATCAACATCTAGCCCCAGTAGTAGCAGCAGCCCCTCAGGAACCCCGCAGTCCATGAAGTTCACAGTATGGACATACTTTGCTCAGGATAAAAAAGCTAGGCATGTTGCTATCTGTTGTCTGTGCAAAAAGCAC
This sequence comes from Rhinophrynus dorsalis, assembly GCA_037306005.1. Taxonomy (NCBI): domain Eukaryota; kingdom Metazoa; phylum Chordata; class Amphibia; order Anura; family Rhinophrynidae; genus Rhinophrynus; species Rhinophrynus dorsalis. Next base: position 268,042,179 of record CM074721.1, on the reverse strand, counting down.
GCAAGCAGGGGGAAAAGCAGGTCCACACTTAGGCAACTTCTGAATGAGATTCCTCCTGAAGCATAACCACAAGTCTGATTGGGAGGCACACTATGAACATGTCACAGGTGCCACAACTAGTAGCAGCAGAAGCACTCCAAAAGGTTGCCAGGGCTCTGGGGCAGATAACAGAAGTAGTGATGAGTAGTGAAGAAAAGTTGTGATGTTATTGATGTGTCAGACAGTGTGTCACTGTCAACAGTTTGTTCATTCCATATAACTGTCACGGTTTATTATGACTCTCAGACACAAGTTTTAGGTAAAAAAAATCAATTTTATTGAAATAATAAATGATAACTTAGGATGGCAATAACATACATATATATATATACAGAATATAGCACAGACAGAAGGCAGACTCTACCGGTCCTGTCAATATACCGGACAGGACAGTCTTTAGGCTCTACCGGCCTTGCCAATACCGGGTAAGGCAACCTGCAGATGGAATAGCATAACGGTTTTACCGGCCTTACCAAATTACCGGGCAAGGCAGCCTCAATAGATACACCATGTAGGCTCTACCGGCCCTGCCAATACCGGGTAAGGCAACCTCAGATGGAATGTGGTAAAAGGTTCTACCGGCCTTACCAATACCGGGCAGGGCAGCCCAGAGATAATAGCAGCAGTCAGATGGAACTGGCAAATTAGCAGAATCGTTAAGCAGCAAGGCTTTGGAGCAAACCAGCGTCCGCACGCTGGAAACAACACTGAATAGTATAGCCGTTAGGCTTAGCGAGCAAACCAGTGACCGCACACTGGAGTAACAAGCGAGTAGTATAGCCGCAAGGCTTAGGAGCAAACCAGCGTCCGCACGCTGGGACTAACACAGGATTGTATAGCTGATAGGCTTTGGAGCAAACCAGTGACCGCACACTGGTGTAACAAGTGAGTTTGTATAGCCGCAAGGCTTAGGAGCAAACCAGCGTCCGCACGCTGGGACCAACACAGAATTGTATAGCTGATAGGCTTTGGAGCAAACCAGTGACCGCACACTGGTGTAACAAGCGAGTTTGTATAGCCGCAAGGCTAGGAGCAAACCAGCGTCCGCACGCTGGGACCAACACAGATTTGTATAGCTGATAGGCTTTGGAGCAAACCAGTGACCGCACACTGGTGTAACAAGCGAGTTTGTATAGCCGCAAGGCTTAGGAGCAAACCAGCGTCCGCACGCTGGGACCAACACAGATTTGTATAGCTGAAAGGCTTTGGAGCAAACCAGTGACCGCACACTGGTGTAACAAGCGAGTTTGTATAGCCGCAAGGCTTAGGAGCAAACCAGCGTCCGCACGCTGGGACCAACACAGATTTGTATAGCTGAAAGGCTTTGGAGCAAACCAGTGACCGCACACTGGTGTAACAAGCGAGTTAGTATAGCCGCAAGGCTTGGGAGCAAACCAGCGTCCGCACGCTGGGACCAACACGGAATTGTAGCAATGTCACCAACGCGACCAGGCAGAAGGTCGCCAGGATACTGAAGACAGGTGATGAGATGACAGGAACCAGCAACGATCAGTCAGGTCAGAAAACAGCAGAGAAGTTCAGCAGGAACTGCAACACCAGAGACTAGGCCGGAACCAGGACTGGAAGTACTTCAGCATGCAGGAAACACTGGAACAGTAGAGATCAGGAACTCAGGAACACATGAGATCAGGAACTCAGGAACACTGGAACAGAGGCCCAGCTATCACTAGCATAGTGATAGCAAGAAGGTCAGAAACAACACGAAAGGGCACTCAAAGGGTGCCCAATCCAGGTTTAAATAGTCAATAAGAGGCGGGCTATCTGCAGACAGCCAATAGAAGCCCCCTACTGGTGACAGACAAGTAACTGCAGCAAATCACGGGCACCGTGATAGTACCCCCCTTTCAAAGACCCCCTCTCCTAGAATAGGGTTTAGGTTTCTGCGGGTAATTGGCATGAAAGGCCCTAGTTAACCTAGGTGCATGAAGGTCCGTACTATCCACCCATGACCGATCCTCAGGACCATACCCTTTCCAATGTACCAGGTACTGTACCCTTCCTCTAAGCCTACGGGAATCAATAATGCTCTGAACCTCGTACTCCTCCTGGCCCTCGACCTCAACAGGTCCTGGCACCACAGGTGTGGTAGTATAGCGATTGCAAACCAGAGGCTTAAGAAGGGACACATGGAACACATTATGGATACGCATGGATGCAGGTAGGTCTAGTGCATAGGAGACAGGGTTAATTTTGCGAATAACTCTGTATGGACCAATAAACCGAGGAGCCAACTTACTAGACGGAACCTGCAGCTTGAGATTTCTGGAGGAAAGCCATACTCTATCCCCAACCTGAAAGGAAACCGCTGGAAGCCTTCTGCGATTAGCATGGCGCTGATGACGCTGAAATGACTGACCAAGTGCCCTCTGAACTTGTGCCCATGTGGAACGGAGTTGCTCGATATGCTCATCCAGAGCTGGAATCTGTTGCGTCTGAAATGAGTCTGGAAGCAAACAGGGCTGGAACCCATAATTAATCAGAAACGGAGAGCTCCCAGATGAAGAATTGACCGCACAGTTCCTGGCGAACTCTGCCCAAGGCAACAAGTCGGACCAATTATCATGATGGTCAGTAACGAAACAACGGAGAAATTGTTCCAAGCCCTGATTAGCTCGTTCAGCGGCTCCATTGGTCTGGGGATGGTAGGCAGAGGAGAAGGACAGCTGTATGCCCATCTGTTGGCAAAATGCCCTCCAAAATCTAGACACAAACTGGCTCCCCCTGTCAGACACCAGTACCCTAGGCAGTCCATGCAACCGGAATACTTCTCTGGCGAACACCATTGCCAATTCCTTCGCTGAAGGAAGACCACGGAGGGGCACGAAATGAGCCATTTTAGAAAACCTGTCCACCACCATGAATATAAAGGAGTACCCCTTCGACATAGGCAACTCTCCCATAAAATCAATGGAAACATGAGACCAGGGGCGTTCGCCATTAGGCACCGGTTGAAGCAAGCCCACAGGGAGATGTCTCGGGGTCTTAGCGCGGGCGCAGGTGGCACAGGCATTCGTAAATTCGGCACAATCGTTTCTCATGGAAGGCCACCAAAATAACTGAGAAAGGGACCATAACAATTGGTCTCTACCAATATGTCCCGCAGCCTTAGAGGAATGGTAGGTTTCGAGCAGCCTAGTACGAAATGATTCAGCGACAAAACATTTGCCCACTGGGGTTTCATGGGGAGCGGACCCCTGAGAGGCCAGGATCTCTTCCCCTAGAGGAGAAGTGATACTCGTGCGTATAGTAGCCAGTATTCTATCAGGTTGGATGATAGGAGCTGGTGCTTCCACTCTGTCACTGTCGGCCTCAAATTGTCTTGACAGTGCATCAGCCCTGATATTTTTTGACCCTGGCAAATATGATACAATGAAATTAAATCGAGACAGGAACAGTGCCCACCTGGCCTGACGAGAGGACAATCTCTTGGCCTCCGAGAGATAGGTCAGATTCTTATGATCTGTTAGGATTAAGACAGGATTCTTAGTACCTTCAAGCAAATGACGCCATTCCTTAAGAGCAAGGATAATGGCCAATAATTCTCTGTCACCTATCTCATAGTGGCTTTGAGTGACAGTCAATTTTTTAGAGAAAAACCCACAAGGTCTGAGAGTTCCACCTTTCTCGTGTCGCTGCGAAAGTACTGCCCCGACCCCAATATCTGAGGCATCAACCTCTAACGTAAATGGAAGTAAAGGATTGGGGTGGGATAACACAGGAGCCGCAGCAAATGCCAGCTTCAAATTCTCAAAGGCTTTCTCAGCAGATACCGGCCAACAAGAAGGATTAGCACCCTTGTGCGTAAGATCGGACAGAGGTTTGACAATGGAAGAAAAGTTCTTAATAAACCTCCTATAATAATTAGCGAAACCCAGGAAACGCTGTATGGCTTTAAGACCCTTGGGTTTTGGCCATTGTAGGACAGCTGACAACTTTTCTTTGTCCATGGCAATGCCATCATTGCCAATTATGAACCCCAAGAATGGCACACTGGTTCTATGAAACTCACATTTTTCCATTTTACAAAATAATTTGTTCTCACGGAGTCGTAGCAATACTGCGGATACATCTTTGATGTGCTGTGCCATGTTTTGGGAGTAAATCAGTATATCGTCGAGGTACACCACAACACATGTCTGTAACATATCTCTCAGAACATCATTTATCAGTTCCTGGAAAACTGCGGGTGCATTACACAGCCCAAAAGGCATTACTAGATACTCGTAGTGCCCAGCTCGAGTATTAAAGGCAGTTTTCCACTCATCACCTGCTCGAATGCGAACCAGATTGTAAGCGGCCCGTAGGTCCAACTTGGTAAATATCGAAGCGCCCTTAAGCCTGTCAAAAAGCTCGGTGATGAGTGGTATTGGGTATGCGTTTTTTGCCATTAGTTTATTCAAGCCCCGGTAGTCAATGCATGGTCTTAATTCGCCATTTTTCTTTTTTACAAAAAAGAACCCAGCCCCAGCTGGAGAGGTAGATTTACGTATGATCCCTCTAGCAAGGGCATCAGAAATGTAATCCTCCATAGCCTTATTTTCATCACAAGATAATGGATAAGTGCGTCCTTTCGGAGGTACTGCACCAGGCTGCAATTCAATGCAACAATCATAAGGTCTATGCTGGGGTAGCATACTAGCCTCTCCTTTGCTAAAAACATCGCCAAACTGTTGGTACACATCCGGCATAGCAGAGGAGGTGCACATGACCTTAATAGGCTGGATGACGCACTTGTCCATACAAAACTGGGACCAAGCAGCAATTTCACACTTTTTCCAATTGAATTGTGGGTTATGTAACTGTAACCACGGAAATCCCAATATCACGGCATGGTGCGGGGAATTAATCAGTTGAAACTGCTGCTCTTCTCTGTGAAGTGCCCCAATAGTCATAGACAATGGCATAGTTTCAAATATAACCTGAGGCGGTTCTAAGGGTCTACCATCAATCGCTTCAATAGTCAAGGGGTTTTCTCTTTCAATGCGTGGAACTCCGTGCAATTCAGCAAAGGTATTATCCATAAAATACCCTGCTGCACCGGAGTCAACCAAGGCCAAAACCTCCACAGAGCGTTGTGCCCAAGACAATACCACCTGTATGGTGGGTTTCATTATGCCCGACACTGGGGACGATTGTACACCACCTAGGGCCTGTCCCCCAAGATACCCTAGGTGTGTGCGTTTCCCGGACGTACCGGACAGGAATTTAGCAAGTGCCCTTTTTTACCGCAGTATAAACATAACCCTTGTTTTTTGCGATATAGTCTCTCTGCCTTGGATAGTCTAGTGAAGCCTATTTCCATAGGTTCACTTGTTTCCCGTACTGGTTCACTAGACTTCAATGCCAAGGGAGGGATGGGTGGGCAAAACATGCTACTAGGCTCATTATTTTTTGACCGTAACTTACGATCTCTGGCAATTGATCTCTCACGTATTCTGGAGTCAATTATCATAACATACTCAATGTAATCATCTAGATCAATAGGTAGATCTTTAGCAGCGATTTCGTCTTTAATGTGGTCATTCAGGCCTTGAGAGAAGGCTGCCAATAATGCCTCGTTATTCCAACCTACCTCTGCTGCCAATGTGCGGAATTCGATGGCATAGTCGCCCACTGTACGCCTGCCCTGTTGTATCTCCATAAGGCGTTTGGCAGCAGAGGTGGTTCTACCAGGAGGCTCAAACACTCTTCGAAAGGAACGCACAAATTCACTAAAGTTCTTAGTACAAGGTTTAGCATTCTCCTACAAGGGGTTAGCCCAGGCCAATGCTCTGCCAGTGAGCAGTGATATCGTGAACCCCACTTTACTACGATCATTGGGAAATGCGTGTGCCGTCAATTCCATAAAGATTTCGAGTTGATTGATGAACCCTCTGCAGAGACTAGGGTCACCATCATATCTTAGCGGCAAGGGTGCAGAAGCCGTTAACCCTTTAACAGTACCCCCTAGGGGTCTGGTATCACTTTCCGGTGTCTGACTTGGCGAGACCACCGGGCTAGAGCTAGATTGGTCAGCAGGTACCGTGCGTTCAAGGATCGTTTGAATTGCAACTGCCAACTGATCCAAACGTTGCTCGAGCACATCCATCCTCCAATGGATATTCTGTGCGTTACCTTGACCCTTGCTGTCTGAGGTCATGGCCCTTTCGTACTGTCACGGTTTATTATGACTCTCAGACACAAGTTTTAGGTAAAAAAAAATCAATTTTATTGAAATAATAAATGATAACTTAGGATGGCAATAACATACATATATATATATACAGAATATAGCACAGACAGAAGGCAGACTCTACCGGTCCTGTCAATATACCGGACAGGACAGTCTTTAGGCTCTACCGGCCTTGCCAATACCGGGTAAGGCAACCTGCAGATGGAATAGCATAACGGTTTTACCGGCCTTACCAAATTACCGGGCAAGGCAGCCTCAATAGATACACCATGTAGGCTCTACCGGCCCTGCCAATACCGGGTAAGGCAACCTCAGATGGAATGTGGTAAAAGGTTCTACCGGCCTTACCAATACCGGGCAGGGCAGCCCAGAGATAATAGCAGCAGTCAGATGGAACTGGCAAATTAGCAGAATCGTTAAGCAGCAAGGCTTTGGAGCAAACCAGCGTCCGCACGCTGGAAACAACACTGAATAGTATAGCCGTTAGGCTTAGCGAGCAAACCAGTGACCGCACACTGGAGTAACAAGCGAGTAGTATAGCCGCAAGGCTTAGGAGCAAACCAGCGTCCGCACGCTGGGACCAACACAGATTAGTATAGCTGATAGGCTTTGGAGCAAACCAGTGACCGCACACTGGTGTAACAAGTGAGTTTGTATAGCCGCAAGGCTTAGGAGCAAACCAGCGTCCGCACGCTGGGACCAACACAGAATTGTATAGCTGATAGGCTTTGGAGCAAACCAGTGACCGCACACTGGTGTAACAAGCGAGTTTGTATAGCCGCAAGGCTAGGAGCAAACCAGCGTCCGCACGCTGGGACCAACACAGATTTGTATAGCTGATAGGCTTTGGAGCAAACCAGTGACCGCACACTGGTGTAACAAGCGAGTTTGTATAGCCGCAAGGCTTAGGAGCAAACCAGCGTCCGCACGCTGGGACCAACACAGATTTGTATAGCTGAAAGGCTTTGGAGCAAACCAGTGACCGCACACTGGTGTAACAAGCGAGTTTGTATAGCCGCAAGGCTTAGGAGCAAACCAGCGTCCGCACGCTGGGACCAACACAGATTTGTATAGCTGAAAGGCTTTGGAGCAAACCAGTGACCGCACACTGGTGTAACAAGCGAGTTAGTATAGCCGCAAGGCTTGGGAGCAAACCAGCGTCCGCACGCTGGGACCAACACGGAATTGTAGCAATGTCACCAACGCGACCAGGCAGAAGGTCGCCAGGATACTGAAGACAGGTGATGAGATGACAGGAACCAGCAACGATCAGTCAGGTCAGAAAACAGCAGAGAAGTTCAGCAGGAACTGCAACACCAGAGACTAGGCCGGAACCAGGACTGGAAGTACTTCAGCATGCAGGAAACACTGGAACAGTAGAGATCAGGAACTCAGGAACACATGAGATCAGGAACTCAGGAACACTGGAACAGAGGCCCAGCTATCACTAGCATAGTGATAGCAAGAAGGTCAGAAACAACACGAAAGGGCACTCAAAGGGTGCCCAATCCAGGTTTAAATAGTCAATAAGAGGCGGGCTATCTGCAGACAGCCAATAGAAGCCCCCTACTGGTGACAGACAAGTAACTGCAGCAAATCACGGGCACCGTGATAATAACACCTATGGCTCCTACTGCAGATGTGCATGGTGACTCTGGGTTTGCTGTAGGAGATGACAAAAGTCATAGTATGCATACACATGCCACCACCTCCACAAGTGATGGCATTAAAGCAATACAGTGACACAGTTCTACTATATGTACTGCCATCCCACACTTAAGTTCTTGAAGAGCAGTCAAAACCTGCACAAATAAAATACAAAAGTACACCTATGGAATAGTAAACCTGTCAAAATGTAGAGGCAGAGAACTGAAGTCATGTGTTGCACCCTGCTGGATTATCCCAAGCCGCAGTTAGTTTTCAAGGATCGTCGTGCAAATGCTATATAAGAAGGAAGTTAGTTTTGCAGGAAAAAGACAAAGGCACTCAGCCTGCTAACAACTTTTCCTCTGTGTCCAATCCATGGCAATACTGTGGGTTGTGACTTCTCCCCTCAGCTGGTAGGACCAATTGTTTTTAGATTTAAACGCCTGCTCTGCTCTCTGTCCCCAGTTATTTGGTCCTACCACAGCTGGGAGGACGGAGGCACAAGCTTGTTTATTATTTTCTCATGTAGCTAGCCTTAAACGCTAGCGACATTCTGCCTCTACACCCCTGCCTTACCGGATCGCAGACTCACAGCAAGAGGTTGAGTCATGCATCCGCTTGCCCCGTCTTGCTATCGGCTTCCTCTGATTCGGGAGCTGTCTGCATTTCCCGGCGGGCTGTGAAGGACGCGGGCGTCTGGTGCCTTAGACTTATGGACGCATACCAGGAAGTTATCAGCGTGCGTTCCAGCAGTGAACCGCACACTAAGGAAACAGGGGGGGAGGCGATCTGGAGACATGCTGCTTATAAGGGCACCAGTGGAAGCAATGTGGTAAGTCCATTTACTTTGTTTTTGTCTACATATATATATATATATATATATCTATACTTTAAGCTGTTTATATTGTTCAGTATGTTGCTGATTATGTCTGCTCAGAAGGATCAGAAATCTGAGAAACCTAAACCTACATCTGAATCTAAAGAAGAAAAGGTAGCTCCTAAAGCTAAAGTGTGTGCTAGTTGTGATACTAAACTGAACTCCTCTGACACCTCCAAGCTATGCTCAGATTGTTTAAGAAAGGCAGCAGGAGATGTTATCCCTTCTCAGTTCTAGGATTTCTTGGGATGGATGCGCTTTTCAATGTAGGAGACGTTTTCTGCCCTTCAGGAGTCTTCTAGAAAGCGTCAAAGACCATCAGATCCAGATGAGGGGCCTTCCAGACGAGTACAAGAGGAAGATGAAGAAGATAGCGTAATGGATCTTGAATCAGCACCTTCTTCAGCAGAAGAAGGTGAGATTACAGAAGAGTCGGGCAATTTTAGTCTTGATAAAGTTGACGGCCTGATTAAGATCATGCGCAAGACACTGGGTCTGTCTGAAACAAAAAACGACCTTAACGTGATGGATGCAGCTTTCATCGGCTATAAGAAGTCTTCGCCACAGTTCCCAGTCCACAGTTCCATCCAGGACATCATTAAAAATGAATGGAAGCAGGGGGATAGAAAATCGGCTATATCTCGCAGATTTCATAAAATGTACCCTTTTACAGAAGAAGAAGTGGCAACTTGGATCAACCCCCCTAAGGTGGATGCTGAAGTAGCCCAGATTTCCCATAGAACTACGATTCTAATGGAAGATGGAACAACGCTACGAGATCCCATGGATAAGAGAGCGGATAGTGCCCTAAAAAAGCAGTATACTACGATCGGGCATAATCTCAAATCTGCCACGGCAATGGCCTGTATGTTCCGCACCCTGCGCCTATGGCTGACAGATTTGGAAGAAAAGATCGATTCCTCTGTCTCAAGAGCTAGGCTATTGAAGGAGGTCGCCACTATCAAAGATGAAGTGAACTTTTCATGCGACGCATCCTTGGATAACATCAAGTTGACTGCTAGATCCTCAGCATTAGCAGTCATAGCTCGCAGGGCTTTATGGATTAAGGCCTGGGAAGCTGACGCTTCATCTAAGAACAGATTAGTCTCACTTCCATACTCAGGAAGTAAACTTTTTGGAGATCAGTTACAAGAAATCATTAAGAAATCTTCAGGCGGAAAAAGCCCCTTCCTTCCCCAAGAGTGTTGCCAGATGGCATCTTCTCCAAGATCAACCAGAGCTAACGTCAGTCCTTTCGTGAAGCCAGCCGATATAGGCCAGGTTCTTCCTATAACCAAAGAAGAGGAGGCTCTGGACAAAACACACGCTCTGGAACTCGAAGAGACTTCCAGAGAAAGACTAATTTCACTCAAAACTCTCAATGAAGCCAGCGATACCCTATCTCTTCCGGTGGGGGGCAGACTGGAAGCTTTCCAGAAACAATGGAGAGAAATTCAACCGGACCACTGGGTATCCCAGATTTTAGAGATAGGGTATGCTCTGGAATTTCGAACTGTCCCCCAGCATTCAAGTTTCCAAACCTCCAACATCAGGAACAGACGCTTCATTTCGCATATGAAGAGAGAAATCCAGAGGCTTCTCCAGATGGGGGTTATAGAAGAGATCCCGCAGATCCAGAGGTTCAGAGGAATTTATTTGAATCTTTTCTGTGTTTCAAAACCATCAGGAGAAATTCGAGTCATTCTGAATCTCAGACAAGTGAATGCATGCCTACACATCAGAAAATTCAAGATGGAGACTATGTCCTCAATTCTGAAAATAATTCAGCCCCAGGCGTTCCTGACCCGAATAGATCTCCAGGACGCATATTACCACATTCCAGTAAGGGAGGCTCACCGAAGATTTCTAAGATTCCACATACTGGGACGTCATTATCAGTTCAAGGTGCTTCCTTTTGGCCTGGCCACAGCGCCCCAAACTTTTACCAAGATCTTGGCCACAGTGATGGCTGCTCTAAGGTCAAAGGGAATCAGAAAAGTTCCTTACTTGGATGACATGCTTCTGATAGCAGACTCTCCACAGCAAGCGTCCGTCAACACCCATATATGTCTAGACCTTCTAAAACATCTAGGTTGGATCATCAACCTACGAAAAAGTCTATTATCCCCCACTCAGTCACTTACCTTCCTAGGGGTCAAAATAAACACACTTCAAGCCCTGGTGACTCTGTCAACAGAAAGACAGGACAGACTAAATCATGTCATAAGTCTTTTCAGGAAATCCAGAATTCAGACAGCAAAAGCATCTGCAAGACTTTAGGCAACTTGACCTCCACTCAACAAGTGGTTCCTTGGTCCAGGTCCCACGGAAGACTAATCCTGGAAAATTACTTAAAATTTTTCAAGAAAGACCCATTCAATCCCTCACTACTGATTCCTCTGTTTCCCTCAACCAGGAAAGAATTGGTTTGGTGGAGCATTCCGGAGAACCTCAGAAAAGGGAAATCTCTTTTGGAGCCCCAATGGGAGACAGTGGAAACGGATGCCAGCCTTCAGGGTTAGGGAGGTGTTTGGAAAACAAGAACAACACAGGGCATTTGGTCAGCCAGGGAAGCGAAATTCCACATCAATTATCTAGAACTCCTGGTAGTGTGGAAAACGTTAAAAGCATTTCAGCCCTATCTGAAGAATTCAGCAGTATTGGTGAGATCAGACAACACCACAGCGGTCAGCTACCTGATGAACCAAGGGGGAACGAAAAGCCCTCGACTCAACCATCTGGCCAAATATTATACATCACCTACTGAACCTCAAAGCATCTTACCTTTCGGACAGACTAAATACAGAAGCGGATTTTCTAGGCAGGAACCACATGGATCCAGGAGAATGGGCTCTGAAAAGGTCAGTCTTCAGGAACATCACGTCAGTACTGGGTATGCCAGTGATAGATCTCATGGCCACTCCAGAAAACACTCAGTGCAGACAGTTCATGTCCAGGTGGAAGACGCCTCAGGCTCTTCAGCAGGATGCTTTTCAAACAGTGTGGAATTTCCCTCTGGCATATGTCTTCCCTCCTCTTCCATTGATCATGGAAGTAGTAAGAAAGGTCAGAAGAGATCTCGCCAATGTGATTCTGATCGCTCCAAACTGGCCCAGAAAACTGTGGTATGCAGACCTCATAAAACTCTCAATCCGGTCTCCAGTAAAGCTGCCAGACTTACCAGACCTCCTGTCACAAGGTCCTGTTCTACATCCGGACCCAGCTTTCTTGAACCTGATGGCCTGGAGGCTGAACGGAGCTCTTTAAAATACTCTGGGTTAACAGATTCGGTAATTAATACCATTCTTCAGGGTAGAAAATCCTCTTATTCCCTGATTTACTACAGAGTCTGGTCAACTTTCCATTCATGGTGTGTTTCCAGAAATTTAAACAGACACAATATATTCCCAGAAACAATTTTAGAATTTCTAATTTAACAAAGGATTAAAACCAGCTTCCCTAAAAGTGCAGTTATCCGCCATCTCTGCTATTCTTGCCCATCCATTTGCTGAACAGTATATCATTAGAAGATATATCTCAGCCGTCTCTAGGATTAAACCCACAGTTAGGGAAATTATCCCCCCATGGGACTTAAACTTGGTTCTTCAACAACTCTCTGCTCACCCGTTCTTTGAACCACTAGAGCTGGTATCTTTAAAACACCTTACATTAAAAACTATACTCCTTACAGCAGTGACCTCGGCTAGGCGTGTGGGTGATCTACAGGCTTTACTTTGTAAATCACCCTATTTGGTGTTTCATCAAGACAAAGTGGTTCTGAGGCCTAAATCCTCCTTCAGATGTAAGGTGATTTCCAGTTTCCACTTGAGCCAAGAGATTGTTTTGCCTACTTTTCCTCCAGCCTCTCTACATAATCCAGCTAGTCGTCTGCAGGATCTTGACCTTCGTAGATGTTTACAGATCTATCTCAAATTAATTGAGTCCTTTAGGAAAACAGACGCTCTCTTTGTGCATTTCTGTGGAAAATTCAAGGGGACTGCAGCATCTAAGGCATCCATTGCTCGATGGATTAGAGACTGCATTTACTTGACTTATCAGTCAGCTGACAAAATACCCCCAACGGGGTTAAAAGCTCATTCTACTAGACAGTGGCATCTTCCTGGGCATTAAAAAATTTGGCTTCAGCAGCAGAAATCTGTAAGGCAGCCACATGGTCTTCAGTTTCTACATTTGTCAGACACTACAGCCTAGTTGTCCAGACTGCAGAAGATGCTAATTTTGGCAGGAATGTGCTTCAAGCAGCCAATCCTGTCCAGGATCCTTAAAATAATCCCATCCCTTGGGATACTGCTCTGGTAAGCCCCACAGTATTGCCGTGGATTGGACACAGAGGAAAAGAGAAAATTTACTCACCGATATTTATATTTCCTCTGTGTCCTTCCACGGCACCCCACCCAAATGGTCTTGGTAATAGTATTGTTCCTAGCTTCATGTCTGATAAATTTGAATTGGGGTTTCTCTGTATGACATATGACTAACATGTTCTCTCGTTCCAGCTTGGATATACATATAACTGGGGACAGAGAGCACAGCAGGCATTTAAATCTAAAAACAATTGGTCCTACCAGCTGAGGGGAGGAGTCACAACCCACAGTATTGCCGTGGAAGGACACAGAGGAAATATAAATATCGGTGAGTACATTTTCTCTTTTTAAAGGTATAGCAGCTGAACCAACTGCTGCAATTGTAGTTGTAGGACTCTTTGGGACAACTTTGTCATTCAGCTCTTTATTTCCATTTCAGCCCTCAGAAGAAGTAATATTGTGGTCAGAAATGCTGCAGTCATAGGAAACATAAGCACAAAATATGTTGGCAATGGCAATAAAGAAGAAACTTTTGCAGTGTCGAAAAGGAGAAAACTGTCAGGAAAGAAGCAAAAAATTATTTGTTTTCTGCGAAAAAAAAAAGTAATGTGGGAAATATTTCTGACTTGTCGCCAACCCCTACCCTCACACACAAACACCTCCTACATATTAAGCTCCACTTAGTGACACTACAGATACTCTCCATGCAGATGCCACATTCTCCCTCCACACAAAGAAATCACATTATTTACTGATCACACACATAGACACTTCCTTACAGACACACCAGATACACTTTCCACATTCAGGCAACACTGATACTTTCCCCACTCACAGAGATTATAAAATCACTCAGTTCACACCAACATACACACAGACTCACTCTCCTAACATATTATGCCCAATTTTAACTTACAAATGTTTTTTAACAAGAAAAAAAAACAAGAACAAGTAAAGAAATGATGCACTTACCTGACTCAATGAAACGTTTGGGAATGATGTTGCTGTGACAAAAGTTTATCTATATCCACTGTTATGCTTATTGTGGGATGGCAGATAATTTGGAGTAGAACTCTGTCGAAAATACCATTCCTGTAATCGCTTCCAAACACTGATTCCATTTTTAGTCCAACATTTCTTAAAACAGGATACCGCTTTTTAGATGGAAATTGAAAGAATGGAATTCCTGATTCTGATCTTGAAAGGAGAAATTCATCTGCTTGTGGCTCACACAGCTCCATATGATATTTTGCATCTTCTCCTGTACAAGAGTGAATGTCTTCACTACACCCAGATGTCCATGATTATCATTCAAAATTTAACATTATGCTCTGTATTATTTATTGGAAGCGCGATTTGCTTACTCCCATGATGTTCATGGTAAAAGACAATTCTGTTAATCAGGACATCTTCCAGTCAAAACTTATCTTAATCCTTCATAAGAAGAGAACATCTGCAGAAGATTGATTCTCCAGTAGGGATGGGCAAAAATTATTGCCGTGTGTTCCCACAGGAAATTTGGAGAAAACCACATTGTTATCTGTTTTTCTTGGGAAAATTCACTTTAAAACTAGAGGTTAAAATTTTCACATCTTTTGCCCATTGGCCAAAATCTTTTGCCATTTTTTCAATGCCTATAAAGTTTTCTCCCATTGATTTATGTTGTTTTCGCACTTCCGATATAAAAACATGATGTTTTCGCTAAAGGCAGACACAATAGAAGCAACTACAGAGTGAGATAGATGTGCTGTGCTGTTCTGCTGTGATATTTTGCAAAAATTGAGGCAGCAAAGGTTCATAGTGACTGCTATCACTATGGGCAGGGTGAAAAATAATCAGTGGAGGAGCTGGAAGGACCCTTATGTGTCCACTGAGTCTGAGGGGGAGGAGGAAGTGACTAGCAGTACTGAACCAATGCTGTCCGGTCCCCCTAGATCACCCCAAGGAATCTTTGGGAATTTAATGGGAAAGGAGGGAGAAAAGGGTAGTACTAGTGAGAGCAGGACAGGTCAGCTGCCTGTGCCTGCTGCAAGACGTGCTGCCCCTGCTGCCAGTGCCACCATTGCTGTACCTGCAGCCACTAGTGTTGTGCCTGCTGCCAGATGTGCTGCCAATAGTGTTGTACCTACTGCCAGTGCTGAACCTGCTGTTAGTGTTGAACCTGCTGCCAGTGCTGAACCTGCTGCCACCAATAGTTTGCCTGCTGCTAGTGTTTCTTGTAGCACTCAGGGGGGGAAGGAGAAAATGATGCCAAGTGTGACAGCAGGGGACCCTGTTTCACATTGCTCGTCAACTCCTCCAAGCAGCAGTGAGATGTCTGGAATAGAGCAGTATCATGTAGGGACTAGTGGTGGTGTTGGAGAAGCTGGAGTGGAAGAGGCATTGATGGCCTTTTTATCAGAAACTGAGAAGGAATGGGAGACATGGATGAGCATCACCACCACTAGCAATCAGCTTTTGTAATTTGCAGAAATTGCAACTGCTCTAATTTCTGCTGCTTCTGAGATGAAAGGACAGCTGAGGATCAGGCCAGAGTGACACAGACTACCGTGGACACAGTGGGAATGGGGTCAACAAGTAATGCGGGACTTGGACAGGTTCCACTTGCCAGCGGTAGCAATACTCCTGATCCTAGTTGCAGTGCTACATTTGAGGCAGTAGCAGCAACAGCAGCAACATTATCCACTACCACAAAAAGTGAAGGGGAATGTGGAGGAGAAGAAGAAAGAGGCCATTCTTCTCCACTTGTTCCCTATTCCTCCCCCCAGAAGTCATGGGTGTGGGACTATTATTATCTTCCAGGCAGGCACACTGCAGTCATCATCAACAAAGGTATAGTGCAACATTTGTGACAAGTTAGTGAGAAGGGGAAAGGAGGGAACACACCTTGGCACAACCTCCCTGATAACACACATGAAACAAAGACACAATGACATTTATGTCAAACATGTTAAAGCCAAACACCCATTACAGAAATCTAGCACTGCTGTTACTGTACCCCCTAACTCTCCAGAAAGGTGGAGATCAAAGAGGAGGAAGAATAAAGAAACCCAGACAGACACTGGAAGTTCCATGACGAGCGAAACAACTAGCTTGCTATCAACATCACCTTCTTCCTCTAGGATAACAAGTACCTCTCCTGCGAATCCACCTCGTTCATCGTTACCTCTCCCTCCAAATGATAGCCACTCTTTTAATGTTAGGATATGGCAGTTCGTCTCTACCCATTCCACACTGTGTGGTGCACTCACCACACATGCTAGTGTGGTGGAAGAGAATCGATACCAGGTCATCAGGTGGCATCTGAGGAGATTCCATCCCGCAGAATATGCTAGGATTCTGGCAGGGATGGTTCATCATTGCCATTAAACTGTCAGCAAGTTGTTATGTGTTCTTAGCGGGGTCTGGACAAGGGGTACAGTGACAGCGGCAGTACTTGGTTTCGGATGTCATGGTGTTTGGATACAGTTGTGCCCCCAGATGTTATTTACCACACGCACCCACACACTGTGCACATTGCAGTTGCTGATGGAAGCCATAGTTCCTGTTCTCAAGGGAAAAAAATATATTTTAATAACAGCACACCCATGATTTTGGAGGAAGGGCAGGTGGAGAAGATTTAATGGCCAACTTCTTCTTTTCTCCACAGAGACTGGGGGTTACTTATTGTGCTGCTACTGCCTCAGGTACATCACTGGAGCCAGCTGTGGCAAGTGGACCCTTCATCATATATCACCCATGCTACTGCTATTGTTGATCCCATTCCCTTTCAGCTGCCTAATCATCCTGCTGCTTAAACAACTCATCAGCAGCAGTACAAACAGCAGTTGCAAATCAGGAGGACATTTGACAGTGGCCACTGGCCAACATGACCTGCTGACATTAGGCCAATAGAGAATTTTTATTTTTTTCTCAGAGCTTGTGTTTTGAAAAAAAAAAATAGTCCTACAAAAAAATTAAGAATTTTTGGGAGGTTTGTTTCTAACAAGCCTAAGTCCTACAAATCAATGTTTCCTTAGGGCTTGTGCCAAACAAGCTTAAATCCTACAAATCAATGTTTCTTCAGGGCTTGGGCCACTAATAAGTCTAAGTCCAACAAAGGCCTCTAACAAATCAAACAAATCATCATCTACAAAATACTCTATCAAGTCAAGTATCAGTCCACCCCAGTGGCAGCTTATGTCAGGAGGTTCCTGTCTCTATAACTTTACATACAAATGTCTTATTTTATTGATTTGTTTTTTTATTAACTGTCTTCCCAATAGCAGTCAAGAAACCCCCCCAAAATAAATTCCCCGTTCAACTGATTCATTCATTCACCAACACCCTCCTCAGACCCCTTTATACCATGTCTTATGGTTTTTAGTTTATTTTATTTAGGATTTATTTTTTAAGTGCCCGCCAATCCCAGTAAACAACCACCAAAAAAACATCCCCTGTTCAACTGATTCTTTCCCCACACCCCACCAACACAGGCACCCTCATGCCCCTTTTATACTATGCCTTTTTGAAATTAAATAATATTTATTTTATGTTGTGTGTAACTTAAATGTTCCCACTGATTTCAATGGAATGAGCTAGGCGAAAAAAATTGAAAAAAAATGGAAACGCTGTACTTTTTGTGGGAAATTTTTCACCAAGTGGAAATTGCCATTTTTGGCTGATTTCAGTTTGAGGCAGAAATTTTCCCCCATCCCTATTCTTCAGATCACTTAATTACAGGACGAGTTTGAAGTGGTATACACTCCCCATAAAAAACATCTGCATTGATGAATGTCTGATTAAATACAAGGGAAAACTGAGATTCAAGCAGTACATTCCCTCTGAGTGCTTCAGGTTTGGAGTAAAATTCTATATGCTTTGTGGGAATACCACAAGTTATACTAAGGAGTTCTGGTTATATGAGGGCAAGATCTGCCACCTTTATCTGCCTGATTGTAAATATTTTTTTAGGAACCAGAGCAAAAAAGGTTTGGGACCTCATTACTTAATAATGAGTACCATTCATATGTGAATAATTTTATAACAGCTCCCTGTTAATAAAGTTACTTTTTTGTTTAGACATAATGGTCTGTAGTACAGTTAGAGAAAACTGTAAAAGGTTCCCCAGACAACTTAAAAATATTAAGTTGAAATGGGGGGACATCCTTAGCTTGTGCCAAATGGGAGCTGTTGGTGATTAAGTTTAGGAACAAAAATGATGTGTACATGCTACCCACTGTTAATGATGAGGGCATTCTGCCACTTTAAGCTCGTAGAAAAGTTGAGGTACTAAGAAAACCAGTTGGCATCAAAGAATACAACAGGAACATTGGGTTGATGACTCTATCTGATCAGCTTATTCAACCATACCACAGTATGAGGAAAAGTAGAGCTTGGTATAAAAAGTTTGTCATTTATATGATGTAGATTGCCACTCATAATTTGTGTATAATTTTTTTAAGATGGCACACCCCACTAAAAAGTGCACCAGTTTTTTGTTCCAAGATGCACTCAGTACTACAGCAGTATGCATTTCTTTTAAAATTTCCTCAACCAGCAAAAAAGCAAAACCCACAGAAAATGTGCAGAGTGTGATACAACAATGGGAAACAGACATACACTAAATTTGTCTTTCCTGATTGCTCTTTATAACCTGGGCACTGCATTGCCAACTGATTTAAACAATATTACGTAGCTGCAATGAAGTAGTGATGTAACAGATATGATTTAATTATGTGGTCAATTTTTACCTGTGTATTTGTACATCTCTCCTTGGCTCTAACACTGCAAAAAATATAATAGGAAGCCATATACCTTAAGTTTTTAATTTTTATTATTATTACTTGTGGGTTTAAGAATTTTTTTTTATAAACACTTTTTTTTTTTCTTTTTTAATCTGTAGATGGGACTCTATCTGTTATAATTGTAAGTTAGCAGGCAATGCCAAGAGAAAGGCCCAAAGCCACAGCATCCAGTGACAGAACCAGAACCTATAAAATGTGAATTATAATTTCCAACAGTAGATGACAAACCTACGAAAGTGATATTTCCATAAAGTGGAGAAGTAGCAGAATCTAATTTGTGCAACCAAATATTTTTTGTATGAGAACGCCATCAAAAAAGCTTATATTTTTTTCATTACTGCAGTTTTTTTAAAGGGATTTGTATTGGTAGTAAAATGGCATGAAAAGTGTCAAAATGTACCTAGAATGGTATGAAGTGTTTCAGGGTCCTAAGCACTGGTCCTACTATCCAGATGTCCTTAATGCAGAGTAGCTTCTGTTCACTGTTGTAAGGTGCCAGATGAGTTCTTAAAGTAGAAGCAAGCACCTCTCACGTGAGTACTCTGTCTAATAGGCTTTCGGGTCAGAGAGGGGGAGGAAACTTATGGGGGATGTGGGGCAGGACCAGAATGAGTGGGTGGAGGAAAGCCCTAATATGATTTTATGGGCAGCTTTTTAAATTTTGATTGCAATAAAAGTGTGCTCTGAATTCTGTCTCTTTCTTTTTTAAATTGGCACACTATCCCTGCTAATAAATAGTATAGGTACTTGCACAATATGTAAAGCTGACTGTCACTTTAACAGTGGGAGTACTCTTGTTATACTGTGCAGAAATAAAATGAAAGTACACACACAGCCACTTGCTGTGTCTGTTGCTTTAAAGAGTATTATGCTATTAACCAAGCATGAAAATGGCTGTTAAGTTGCAACATGTATAAGTACTTGGCAAATATACATTACAAAGTAAGCTTCCGACTTTAAAATGCTTTGAACATTAAATGTATAATTTTCCTGCTGTTGTGTAATCTTTTAATAGTATTTGTTTTAGCTCTTAACATTTATATTTTTGTCAAGATTTTTACATTTATTTCTCTATAAATTAGTGTATTCTTTTTATAAAAGCTTTTTTATTTTCTGTTCTGAATGCTGGGGATTTTCATTTGTGAAAAAGGTGCATGACATACTTTGCATAATTAATCAGTGAAGCCGAAAGGTCCATTTGTCATTATTTTTTAAAACAATGCCTTACAGTGTAGTTTGTGAACAAAAATTGCTCTTCTGTTGTCTGGAATATAAAAAAAATCACTCTAGCCGCCTCTAGCTGTTTTATATTTCAAAAACAAGATTAGTGTTCTCATTTTAGTGGACTGGCTGTATAACATGAAAATTAAATTGTGCCTAAACTGATTTTTTATTTCTTTGCATAATCATGTAGTATTTATTATGACTGAATGCTTTGTGTCCATACTGGGTATCTCCTTATAAGGAAATCAAGTGAGACATTCACTATTGGCTGAATAAGTAAAATAGCAGAACGTATGTATTTCTTTTAAAAAATAAGCTTACAAAAAAGATCACTATGTATAATAATGCATCTCTGAACTGGAGATGTATATTGTATCAAAGGGGTTAAATAATAGATACCATATGTTATTTATTGTATGTGTCTGTGCACTTTCAGTTACAGTTTTGTGGTATTTATAGTTTGCAAGTGGGTTCTGTGTTAAATGGATACTTTCAAACACAGAACCTTTGAAATGTTGACCAAATTAAGCAGAAATTTGGATGTTACTGAGTCAGTGTCAGTCCCCACAAACACAGCGCATTTGAATCCTATATGTTTGGTAGAAAAAAACATTTGAGGTTGTACAAAATATTATGCCTTTACCCATTATATGTTTCCATGCCAACACAGATTTCTCATTTCAATTACAGCAAAATCTACTGAATAGATACTTTGCAAATATTACACATATATAAATCTTATGGGGCTCTGTTGCTTTTGACTTATTGCTTATAACTGCATGGTCCTGTTCCTGAGATATTGGGCTCTGAAGTTCCTGGTTCACTCATGTACAATGAAGATTAGAGTTTTTTTGTGTTCTTGCTCAGTGAAGACTTCGGGGTTACATTGGTCATATAAAGTTTTTCATTGATTGAATAAGCATGCTTGATTGGTCCACATGAGTGGGTAGCAATCCTAGTGGGTAAACTGACAGGCAGAACTGCCGACACATACCGGGCCATTTCAGACGAATCCTGGATACTTTCAGCCTGCGGTTCCGAGAAACCCTCCGGCAAGCCAAAGGCACTCACACAGAGTGGGCTCATATCCTGGACCTGGTCTGCCAGAATTGGCTACAAGGATGTGGAGCTAACACTTCTGAGAGCTGCTGCCAACAGATCCTTTTGGAGCAGTTCTATCATAATGTTGCCCCAGTGGTTCATTTCTGGGCCCTTGACCAGGAGCTCCCTGCTCTCATTAAGGCAGCTCAGCTGGAGGATCAACCTGTGCAAATGAATGGATGTACTGCAGAGGGGTTAAGGGACACTTAAGCTATCCTGACCCTTGTTCAGCCCCTCTGTTTGTCCCCTACCACAGAGCCAGGTAGGTTGTGAAATTCCGAGAAGCTGGCTGTAAAATGTATTAGCTTCCTGTGGCACTGGTGCACTTGGACTGGGTCAAAAGCCAAGGGTATAAAACTGTTGGAGTTATGCCTGGTTTACCCACAGATATACTATTGGGGAATGACCTAGGATGTCTAGAAAGTACCTACACTCCAGGCCCTTTAGCACCTCCCACCGCAAACTGCCAAGTCATCTTTCTCTCCAGATCATGACAAACTCACACTCCGGAGGCACTGGTAAGCAACCCCCTGACTCATCTGATTTCCCCGACTACCCTGACTTGGTCCACCCAGTGGACATCCATACCAAAATTTCCTCTGACCCTACCCAACAGACGGAGTGCAGAGACTGGGGAGACTGGCCCTAGTGTGGAAGCTTTTACCTGGGAGGATGGTCTCTTATACTGCAGGACTCTAGGTCACTGTATTAGGCAAACTAATGTTCCCTGTACCCTTCTGATAGTACCCTTGTTCCACTGCGCTGCTCTGGCTCACAAAATCCCCATGGTTGGGCATCTCGGAGCTCAACACACAGAGTATTGGATTAGCCAAGCCTTTTTATGGCCCAAGCTATCCCACAGCATCAAAGTCTTTTGCCACACCTGTGTCACCTGTCAGAGCGTAGGCAAAAGAGGCAATAAAACCCCAGTGCCCCTGCAACCCTACCTGTCATAGGAGAACACTTCCAGCACATAGCAGTCGATATTGTAGGTCTCTTGGCTAGGCACAGCAAGATGGGGAAAAGGTATAACCTAACCATAATGGATTTTGCCAGCTGATACCCTGAGGCAATTGCCCTAGCCAATATAATTGCAGAGTCTGTAGCTGAAGCCCTGGTAAAGAAATTCACTAGGGTCGGTTTCCTGAGGGAAATGCTATCTGACAGGACACCCAATTAACTTCCAACTTGTAGCAGATCTGGAAGTTATGCGGGGTAAAACCTATATACCACCCCCACACTAACAGACTCTGTGAACAGTTCAATGGGACCCTAAAGCCAATGCTCCAAGCCTTCACCTAGTCTCATAGAGACTGAGAATGCTACCTCCCTCAACTTCACTTTGCATACTGGGAGGTACCTCTAGAGTCCATGGGCTTCTCCCCCTTTGAACTCCTATTTGGGCAGAGAGTCTGGGGACCTTTGAATATCCTCTGAGAGTATTGGGACTCAGAGGAACCACAGCCATCACTTACATGTTGGAGCAGAGGGAAAAATTAGAAGCCATGATGAGCCCTCACTAATCTGCAGAATGCTCAAGCAAAGCAGAAAGGTTTTATGACCAGCATGCTAAGGAGGGAGAATTTTGTGTTGGTCAGAGTCCTAGCCCTGAGACCCTGCCAGCAGAATAAACTACAAACAGCCTGGGAGGGTCCGTATCAGGTCACAAACAGGCAAAGCGACACTACCTACATTATGGCCAGAGGTCCCTCGCAGCAGGACTGATGAACCTGCCATGTAAAAGTCCTTAAGGCGTACTTAGAACAGCCCAAATCCGCTCCTGCTATTTGCACCACTGCTATCACTGAGAGGGAAGAAGGCAAAATTCCAGACCTTCTAGAGGCAGTGTAAGCTTCCTAGAACCCCAGTCCCATTCCCCTGGGACATCAGCTAGACCCTAGCCAGCAGGTGCAGATCAGGGTCATTCTTCACTTGTGGCCTACTGTGTTCTCTCCCCTCCCTGAGTCACTGCCCTGACGCAACACACACTAGGGACCTCTGGACAGGCACCTCTCAAGAAGTCAGCATACTGGGTACCAGAGGCAGTGAAGTCCCATATATACAAATAAGTTCAGGAGATGTTGGCTCTGCAGGTTATAGAACCCTCTAAAAGTCCTTGGGCCTCCCCAGTAGTCCAGGTGCCTAAAAAAGGATGGAACCATCAGGTACTGTGTGGACTACCAGAGGCTCAGAGACAAAATGGTGACTGATACCTTTTCCATGCTCCAAGTCCACAGGCTCTTAGACTGTCTTGCTGGAGCTGCCTATTTGTATATCCTCAACAGTAGACAGTGGTACTTGCAGAATCCTCTCAACGCGTAAGCTGTTCCTAAATCACCCCATTTAGCCTCTACCAGTTTAAGGTAATGCCCTTTGTGATGAAGAATACCCCAGCCTCATTTTAGAAGTTAGTCAACCGGCTGTTAGCTGGGGCACAAGAATTTACTTATGCCTACCTGGATGGCATAGCCATCTTTCGCGAGACCTGGGAAGACCACTTGCTCCACTTGGAGGAAATCTTGGGGAGGATTCAGGGAGCCAGGCTGATCATCCGACTGGACAAATGTCAGGGCATTTGTCCAGTTGGATGATCAGCCTGGCTCACAGGCAGGTCAGGATGGCTGAGGCGGATGGCTGGGGTGCAGTATTTGGATTACCGGTTGGGTAGCTGGAAACAGCACTATGAGCCAGCTAAGATAGCGGCTATAATACTAAGAAACGAGTGTTAGCCTTCTTGGGAACAGCCAGATAGTACAGGAAGTTTTGTTGAGGTTTTGCTGAGCTGCTTCCATGCTGCCTATTGATTCTGCTGTCTGAGCTAATCTAGTGCTCTTTTATCCACTGCTGCTGTCTTCTGTCTTTCTGGTTCAGGCTGAATCAGCTGACCTCTCTGATTACTCACCTGACTGTTATCAGCCAATCCTCTCAGGGTATTTATAGCAGCTTGGCTCACTTCCCCATTGTCCCGGACTGACAGCTCCTGTGCTGTCAGTCCCTTTCAGACCCGAACGGCTCCTAGCAACGAGACCTAGACCCGGCTGGGACTGACAGCTCAGACACACGGACGTCACTATGGCAAGATGTCCAGGCTCCGTCCTGCTGTCAGTCCGGGAGGATTACAAGAGGATTTGGACAAACTGAGTAACTGGGCAGGCAAATGGCAAATCAGATTCAATATAGACAAGTGTAAAGTTATGCATTTTGGGTATAATAATAAAAATGCAACATATAGTTTAAATGGTGTTTCTCTTGGGAAATCTACTAATGAAAAGGATTTGGGAGTAATGGGAGACAATAGACTTAGCTGTAGCGTGCAGTGCCAGCTGGCAGCTGCAAAGGCCAATAAGATATTGGCATGTATTAAAAGGGGTATTGACTCAAGGGAGGAAGATATAATTATGCCTCTTTACAGGTCCATGGTAAGACCCCACCTAGAATATGCTGTTCAATTCTGGGCGTCCTTTCTGAAAAAGGACATTATGGAACTAGAGAGAGTGCAGAGGAGGGCTACAAAACTAGTAAGTGGAATGGAAAGTTTTAGTTATGAAGAGAGGCTAGAAAAGTTAAACTTGTACACACTAGAGAAACAACGTCTTAGAGGGGATATGATAACACTATGTAAGTATGTTCAAGGCCCATATAAAGGGCTCTCCAAAGACCTGTTCATTAAAAGAACAGTACACAGGACAAGGGGCCACCCGCTTAGACTTGAGGAAAGGAGATTTAATCTACAACAGCAGAAGGGTTTCTTTACAGTAAGGACAATAAAGGTGTGGAATTCACTTCCTGAGGAGGTGGTGCTATCAAATACATTAGATGCCTTTAAAAGGGGCCTGGATACTTATTTAAAAGAGCATAACATAGAGGGCTATGTACGTTAGTATTGGGATTAATATTTAGTTAGGGCTTGTTGATCCAGGGAGAAATCTCTTCTTTTGGATCAACGATGGTAAACAGGAATAGGAAAAGGGTTGAACTAGATACATGCAAGTCTTTTTTCAACCTAAATTACTATGTTACTAATAGCGAATTCTTTTTAATCTAATAATAATGCTGGCGACTAGCGCTACTGAGCAGCTAGTCGCCAGATGGGCAATTATATGGGGCAATGTTTTTATTGGGTGGTAGTTCTTTAAGAAAGAATGTTCAGTTCCTTCAGACTTAAATAGTTTAAATGTTTTTTTTCCCTTGCCACACTGGCTGTGATCTACTTCTTTTGCATTTGTTTCCCATTGGTATATACTGTTGGGTACATTTCTGCAACCTAAATTTTAATTCTGACTATTTTTCCTCTGTATTTTTATCTTTTTTAAAAAATATATCCCAGTCTATATGTTGCATTGAAGCTCTCAACAGTTTGAAGTTAGCGTTTTTTAAAATTAAGTGTTTTGGTAGAAACCTATACCATTTTTGCTTTTCTTCTTCTTCTTCTTTATTTATATAGTGCCAACTAATTCCTCAGCAGTGTACAATTGGGAATAGATATACAGAGGTATTAAATAGTACAATCAGGTGTGGAGAACAGAAGGATCAGAGGGCCCTGCTCATGACAGCTTACAGTCTAGAGGAAGGTAGGTTTGACACAGAGGGAGTAAGTGCTATTGGGTTTAAGTGCCTCCAGCCACATGAAATGCCAGTGAGTGGGTGGGAGTGAGAAGTGCTGTTGAGTGCAGTGGTCCGGGCAAGGGGTGAATCTTAGTGATAATGTTTATGGAGGTATTTGATAGGCTTCCCTGAAGAGGGGAGTCTTCAGGGAACGTCTGAAGATTTGAAGGCTGGGGGAGAGTCTGAAGGGGCGGGGGAGGGGATTCCAGAGCTGAGGTGCAGAACGGGAGAAGTCCTATAGGGAGTGGGAGGATGTGATAAGAGCTGTGGAGAGCAGAAGGTAGTGTGCAGAACAAAGATGGCGGGTGGGAGTGTATTTGGAAATGACAGATGAAATATAGGGGGGTGCGGTGTTAGTGAGGGCTCTATAAGTTAGCACCAGAATTTTTAATTTAATTCTGTATGCTAGTGGGAGCCAGTGTAGGGACTGACAGAGGGGTTTGGTGTTAGAGAAACGATGAGTGAGGTAGATTAGTCTTGCAGCAGAGTTCATTATGGACTATAGTCAGGTGAGAGCAAGGCCAATTAGTAAAGAGTTACAGTAGTCAAGACAGGACATGATGATTGTTTGGATTAGAATTTTGGTAGTGTCTTGAGTGAGAAAGGGTCGGATTCTATAGATGTTGCGGAGGTGGAAGCGGCATGAGTTGGAGATTGACTCTAGCTACCCAATGTTTGCTGTGTATACCCTCATCCCCTTTCCTAGTTTCTAAGTATGTGGTAAACTTTCCTAAAGGACTGATGATGGTCCTAGCACATGATGTATTTAAATATTTAATGTAGGGCTTTTAATATAAGTATATATCTTTATTTATATGGCTCCATAAACGTACACAACGCTTTACAGAAATAGTAATAGTACAATACAAAATACAGGACTGGGTTGAATGTTAGGGAGGTTATAAAACTGGGCAGTAAAGACCTCTCTTGAATTCAGGGGGGTATTCCCCATTTAAATCAAAGGAAATTTTGGTTAATGACCTTTGTCCCTATGGTGCAGCTGGTTTGATTCATATCTTTGCACATATGGGGGATGTACTCCAGAACATCTGTCCTGGCTTTGCCCTGGGATTATCTATGCACTACAGCAGGGCTAGTCAGTTGCATACCTCCAGCTGTTGGGGACTACTCTCCCAACATCCCCAACCAGAATACCTGGGAACGCTATGGATCTGCCCCAGAGACTCCATTTTGTGCAGCTGATTACTGGGTCTCTGGGGACAGACACTGATTCTCTGCCCACTTCTGTTCCTTCCCACCATGTTCCTGCCCACTTTTGTGACACATCAGTTACGTCCCACTCATGAGCAAGCCACACCCCTTTTTGAACATGATTTGCATAATTTACATTACCCAGTGGCACCACAGGAGTCCCCAAAGACAAATTTCCCAGGTATGAGACTTAGCCATTGGCCGGTTGGGAATGTTGGGAGATGTAGTCCCCAACAGCTGAAGGTCCAACAGTTGACTAGCTCTGCAGTAGCTTGTATTATCACTTTAATGCATAATGGTGATAACAGTTTAGTGTCAGCAAAATACAAATGCCTCCCTTACAGTATGCACAGGGAAATTACATAATTTCCTCTACACTGTTTGATACATAATGTAAATCAAGGCACAGAGTAAAGGAACACCCAAAATGACCCTACACTCTCACACTACTCTTCCCTTGGTGCAAGCTGCTTTAAAGGTATCATTTTAGGTGTAAGTACATTAACTGCTGTTAGACAGGGGCTGGGCTACGAAATTGGTCCCAGCACCTGGTTTGGTGCAGAATGGTATTAAAGGGATAGTAATACTTAAGTAGTACAAATCCCTATATTAAAGCCCTAGTAAAAAAAAAACGTATTGCCCCCAGTATCATCTCTCAAACCTATATAGTTTGAGAGATGAACGCTTTTAAAGTTGCCCTTTCCCTCCCCCTTCCCCGTAGTCAGCATTTTAGCACACGTACAAGACCATTTAGTGAAAGTTTTAGTTTAATTAACGCGATCGTGGCACTGCTGCAGAGCCGCCTGATGATCTCTGACCGGATTTCCCTGAGTCAGCTAGAATGCTGACTACGGGGAAGGGGGAGGGAGAGGACAACTTTAGAAGCAATTATCTCTCAAACCATAAAGGTTTGAGAGATGACACTGGGGGCAATACATTTTTTTTTACTAGGGCTTTAATATAGGGATTTGTAATACTTAAGTATTACTATCCCTTTAATATGTCTGCCTTATGGCCTCTAGTTCCCAAATCCATCAACACGTTTTTTATAAACCCATTGGATGCTAGAGAGGTCTCCAACTCATTGATTTGCAATGCATTGGAGGCCACAATAGCATCCAAGCAGTTAAATGTAAATCAAAGCGTAAATCCTTATGAGTAAAGGGCTCTGATTCACTGTAAATAAAGAAGCAGAATAAACGTTATGAGTCATAGGTAGCTTGTAGGTAAAGAGCCTTCCATAGCCTAAGGTCACTCATAGGACATACCACTTGGTATTCCACCCAACCAAAAACCCTAAGGGCTGCATGTTCAACAGCAAAGTGGAGGAATTCTGGGGCAAACCAATTGAATTATAGGGGAGCACTAAAAATTCCAAAAATCCCCAATTATTTAAATGGGACTTTTAACCACTTAAATGTTAGAGAGGTAGCCTTAACAATGCTTCATTGGATACATTTCTAATATGTAAAGGGTTAAAACCACCATTTAAATAAATGGGATTTTTTAGTCCCCCCTATAATGCAATTGGTTTGCCCTAGGACAGCTATAACTGTGCAGTTGCTAGTGGATTTCATTAGCAATCTACTAATTTGAATATTAGAAGAGCAGTAAACTTTATTTTAAAGAAAATGTTATATGGTTTGTTCGCACTCAGTGAAAGAAAGGTAATCCCATTGATTGGAGATTTTTCATACAGAAGTATTTTTATTTTTCCATTAAGCTGTAATTTTCTATTCTGGTCACCAGGTGGTGCTGTTACTATAATTTAGTATGGAGAGCAATAGTCTAAGACACTCCTATCCTCAGGGGTGCCTAACAGGCCATGTCTTTAGGATGCTTGAGTATAGGCAAATTAACTAAAATGGAGGAGCCTCTGATTAACTCACATGTACTCATGCACGGAAATCCTAAAGACATGACCTGTTAGACACCCCTGAGGAGAGGGTTGGGAACAGTGTCCTCTCTAAGATGAGCACAGGTGTTCAACCCAGAACTGGAAGAGTTAAAGAGGATTGTTTAAACTGGAAGAGTTAAAGAGTATTGTTTATGCAGGACTGTGTATTGGAATAGCAAATGCACTATACAGACCTGTCCAGTTTTAATTACTCTTTTAAAGGGATAGTATTGGATTATTTTAACAAAATGTATTCTTGTAATAATGGCAGTCCGATCTCTCAAACCTTTATAGTTTGAGAGATATTTGCAGCTAAAGTTCCCCCCTCCCTCCCCTCGCACTGACGTCAGTGGTCTAGCTGACAGCAGGAGATTCTGGTCTCGGGATCGGCTGGCAGCTCGTCAACGGCTCAGAATTTTTAATGCTTTGATTGATAGCAAGGTCTCCAATGCATTACAAAGCAACGTGTTAGAGAAATTAGAGTTGAAAGCACAATTACGGTTTGGATACTTTCAGATGGTATTGCCCTAACTCATTGAATTGAGTGGTTTTATTTGTAATATTTTAAGATTTGTTGTTAATAAACATAGTTTGGATTATATCCCACTGGTCCAAATATTTGGAGATTGTGGAGCGCAAATGAAGGTTTCTCCCTAAGGGAGCATAGCAGGATCGGCCAAGCAACACGGTAAGTATTAACCCCTGAACTACCAGAACATGTTAGTGATTTTCAGGGACACGTGACCCAATCTTTTTGTTAGGTTATTTTTTTCTGGGTTTCTGTACCTTTAAATGGGAATTTTAACCCCTTCAGTACTAGAAAGGTTTCCAAAACATTATTCAGCAATGTGTTGAAACCTCTTTAACACAGAAGGGGTTAAAATTTGAATATAAATAAATGGCACCTTGTAATTTGTCCTATGGTGGAGTTGGTTTGCCCTACAATTGCCCCACTTTACCTTCATACATAAGACCTTTATGTTTGGTGGTAATGTCATTGAAATCCTTCAGTGTATATTACACCCACATAATCTCTAAGCAAATTAGGTACATCATGTTTCTAAAAAAATGTGTAATATTTGAAGCAGAAACAATCCTATTGCATTCCTAACCCAGGAAATTGTGCAAGGATTATGAGTAATTAAGAAATAGGACACTCCTTAAACTGTGGAACAAAGTATGCTCACAGATAACATCCAGTTAAAGCAGTGTTTCTCAATTCCTGCCCTCAGGACCCACTAACAGGCCAGGAGCACAGGTGTGGTGATCAGAGGCTCATTCACATTGATTATCTCACCTGTGCTCTAATAGGCCAGGACTTAGGGATTTCTCTGCTAGAGCACAGGTGTGGTGATCAGAGGCTCATTCACATTGATTAACTCACCTGTGCTCTAACAAGGAAATCATCATATCCTGGCCTGTTAGTGGGTCCTGAGGACAGGAGTTGAGAAACACTGATCTGTGTGAGATACTGAGATTGGCATATGAGATATTACTAACGGGAAAATTTGGATGCTAAAAATGTCTTTAACACATTACTTTACAGTGAGTTGAGATGACTTTAGCATATAAGTTGTTAATTGTTAACCCTTTAAGGACCAGAGAAGTTTATAGTTAGAAGACTAAACCCATTGATGGTCAAAACATTCCTGCTCTGTGTTGCTGTATCATGTTAATCTGTTCCTATACACAAATATATAATTACATATCCAATGAGATGGCCTCAGGTACTGCAACTGCATGTACAGTAGTGATCAGCTACACATGGTTCTCAGTGATAATCACCAGTCCGCTATCATTTCTCAATAGTAAATGATGGCAGGCACTCACCTAATATATCAAGAGATACTTTTAGCTTATGTTTTTTGAAAGGATGGCTATCTTAACACGTAGAGTGTTTTCGGGACAAAGTCCTTGATCAGATGAATCCCACTTGATTAAAGGGTGGAATAACTATTTCTTCAATAAATGTAAGCTAAAAAGCTTTTTTGCTATTCTGTCTGCTGTAATTAACTAGTTACATAATTACATACACATGCACCCTAGTGTGCACACACACTCACTCACTTCAGCACCCCTGGTGGAAAGGGCCTTCTTATGTGAATTCTTGTGGAAGGAGGAAGGCCTTATTTTCTTATAATACTTTTCCAATTTTGAACATTTCCACACGTCCCTAATGCAGACCTCAGCACAGAGGTGTATAGAGTGCAGCTGGGGCCCAGTATAGAAGGAGGACCCATCTACCCAGGGTCCAGTAGGTTCTAGTTATGTTCCTGTGAAAATATTTTTGTGTTTGTTGCCCCCCCAAAACAAACGCTTGCACTGGAGCCCTCGAGTAACCATACTTATGAACTCCCCGGATCTGTGAATTACCGGGTCTCCGGGGACAGAGGCTGATTCTCCGGTGGTGGGGAGTTTCTTATGAAACTCTTCCCACTTCTCCTGTGAACCCTGTTCCTTTCACTGTCCCACCCACTCCTCATCATTCCCACCCCATTCCTCCTACTTCCCACCCACTTTATGACATAGATCGTTAAACCATGCCCCCACAAGCGATTAAGCCCCACCGCTTTTGTGAACCGATTAACCTCATCTATAGCTCCCAAATGCACCAAATGAGCCCTCTCTGGGGCTCAAAAAGCAAAAGTTCTCAGGTATGCCAATGACTATTTATGACACTGCCTCAGCATACATGACTGTACTTGAACTTAAGAGGACCCTCTTACAAACATAAATGTTATAGATCTATGTTGTCCAAACTTTAGCCTCTTAGGGGTTAAATACCAAGTATTCATTTGACATGTTTTCTGAGTAGATAAAGAGAGATAACATTTTTCATGTTAAATAAGGGGCTGAAATTGCTGTCAAGTTCATATGCCTGCCTAATGCTTGGCTACATATGCCAATATGGACATTGGAGAATTCTGTGGGATTTCCTTTATTCCTCACGATAATCTGTCATATTTTAACATAGCATAGATAACTTTGTACCATCACAGAGAAATTCTCCAGCTATGGGCTGGAGTATGGGGCTTGTAGGCATTAAAACCCTATGATGGTAGAGCGTGTTTGCTGGTATGCACTGTAGTGATCATATGCTGTAATGCTTTCCATTGAGTGAAGCCGCTGGGGTTAAAAGCTAACGCCATGCGGCTGTACTGGTGCATTTGAGAGGTTCCCATATATTAACTCTTTGAGTGCCAGAGAGATATCCAACACAATGCTATGGATACCACTCTGGCACTAAGAAAGGGTTAAATGTGCATACTGAGGCTGGTGCACTAAGATGAACTGAAGCAAACCATCTATATCAAAGTAGCAAAGATTCACAAAATCCCTGTGGATATAAATTTCTCTGGGATGCTAGAGATGTCTCCGATGTATTGTAAAGCCTACTTTCAAAGAAGGAACATTTTTAGTTGTCCTGTATAATGCAGATGGTTTGCACTGCAATTTATATGTACATCAGCCTCACATTAGCAAACTGTGCTGTTTCTAAGCAGAACAAATGACTTTTGCATGATAACTGTGCACTGCAGTCATATGTAAAACATGTTTCATTGGAGAAACAATCAATCACAGCAGACAAGCATGCAGGTGGTAAATCTTCTCTTTATTCAGTCACAAGCCATACTGCCTAGCTAAATGAACAGGTGAAATTTGAATACTGGCAAAACTGCAGAAGGGATGGAGGGGTTGAAAGACAGCATAATTCAGAGAACAGACAGCATTGACTGGATCATGGAACTGTTAAAAGAAGAAAGCCACATCAATAATTCTCATAGTACCAGAATAGTATACACAGTGTAAAGAGGAGGAAGGAGATGGGCAGAGGGAGACAGTCACAACTTACAAGGCCCTGTGTTCAACCCAAATGCACCATAGAAGCAACCTAAAAAGTCTACTGATTTACATGGGGTCTTTAACCCCTGAATGCTAGGAAGGTCTCACGTTGGAGGCCTCTCTAGCATTCATGGGGTTAAAAGTCCCTTTTAAACCAATGGGAATCTGGGGAATTTTTATTTGCCCTCTATAATGTAGTTGATTTACACCACTTTTCTTTTCAACAAAGGGCAGATAGACACCTTCTTGTTTCTACACTAGATACCATTAATAAGAGAGGCAGTATAAATAAACAGGTAAAAACACCATAAAATAATGTCACATAAAGACAGCTTAGACATTATACCTTTACTGGCTTCAGCTTGGCTATGGCATTGGCAAGTTAAACGGGCAGTAAACAGTTTAAACAACCATACTTAAACTAAATGTCAAACTTAAATTAATGGTTAATATAGTGTTTCCCTTACTTAATAAATAAATGCTCTCATTGGAAAATAAATCTGCTTCAGTGCTTATGATTCAATATGGGTGATGTCATCATTGCAATAGTGCAACTTACAAGTTCTATTATAATAGAAAGATACAATAGTAAATAATAAGGAGAAGAAGGTAACTGGCGCTCAACTAGAAAGCAACGTGTAGACTGAATGTCATCAGGGTAATGAACAAGGAATCACTAGACAGAAATGATGGACAGAAAAGAATATTATCCCCATACAATAGTGATGATAATTTTGTACTCTAAATATAATAATCAAGAATGATCGGTAATAATTGCCGTTTTAGCGTAGGTTCACTGTATGGGTTAAAATAAATACGCTAAATCAAAATACAATACAGTTCCTTGGTTATAGAGTAGCATGAATAAACTTTAAAGTGCGGATGTGAAATACAAGCGCTCAATTTATGGATGATTGAAAACGTGAATAAAAATACAATGAGAACAGTTGGTAGGAACACATGACAATATGTTAAATCATTAACACGATAATGTTCAGTGCAATACTTAAGTTCCTTAAAGTTTGTTAGTCCAAGATGTGAAGATGGGAGATGAAAATGATGAATGAATATTAGGATGATCTGAGATGAGATGAATGAATGATGAAAAGAGATGGATATGGTAATTCCTTGTTGGGCTGCTATCAAAGCACCAGGATCCCCAGGTGTGAATTCAAAATCCAAAACAAAAGAATATCAAGCGCTCCGGAACAAGGAATATGTGAATGGAAAAAGCAAAAGATAATAAAAAGATCTAAGTGTAGTATTATAGATTAATGATGTGTAAAAACATGAATCTCAATAAAAACATATTTTATTACTGAGAAATATCGTCAAAAACATAAAAAACTACTGATTTAATAAAACAAGTGCATAAAAACTAAGACATAAGTCTTTAATTGGTAGAAATAAATGCAATATCTATGCGTGATGTAATCTTAGGGTTACAAATCCCTTGATTAAAGAAAGACCACACTTCGGGGGAATAGTAGTAGTAGCCGATGTATGGGTTAGGGTGAAGCTGGGTAATTACCTTCCGTGGTGAGACAAAATATCATCCACAATAATATCAACACATCGGCTAAAACGTTCCCCCTTCTTATAGTCTGCTTACTTGGTAATTTCTTGTTTAAAAGCACTTCTTAAATATATTCAGGATCGTGCTGGTATCAAGTCCACCGATCTCGGTCCACGGTTACTCCGTTTCCTGACGGTATCCTCTGGATGACGGGTTCTCGTGGTAAGTATCCGAATGAAGATGCCAATAAAATCAATTTGTATAAATATTTCCAACGCGTTTCGGGACTCCGTTACTGTCCCTTCTTCAGGGAAATTACTTGGCGTTTGTAAAAGGGCGCGTGTTCCACCCTGCGTCTATTTACGCCAAGAGATAATGTCACTCAAATGGAAAAATGGGAGGTGTTAATGACAACGATACAAAGTTGCACGGGAGTTGGTAACTTAATGGCAAGGCTAAAGAATACATGACCCTTCGATATGTACGTTGTCTAGAATAGGTAACTCCCTGATGTTGAACATTTATGCTCCAAATCTGGAACTAATAAATCCTTAATGAGTTTTATATGAGGACAATTCCCATATACAACAATACCATAAAAGAAAAATTAAATCATCAATTGCTTTATAAAAAATGTACCACAGTTTCAAAAGACCTCTGGATACATACATTAGTATTTCTAAAGTCAAAAGGTTTGTGTAATCCCTCCATTTAAGTGACACTTAGAATATTTCTAAGAT
The DNA here is from genome assembly GCA_037306005.1 of Rhinophrynus dorsalis. Classification (NCBI taxonomy): domain Eukaryota; kingdom Metazoa; phylum Chordata; class Amphibia; order Anura; family Rhinophrynidae; genus Rhinophrynus; species Rhinophrynus dorsalis. The sequence goes on along the minus strand of CM074721.1, from coordinate 268,007,174 downwards.
ATTCTAAGAGAAGATGAAAATGATGATTACTTATAATAATTCCACTTAAATTGTAAATGACTCATTTTATGTTACCTTAAGAGGATGTGATAATATATTGTATAGTGGGCTGTGATGTACTCAAAAACCCTATATAGCTATTTCCTCTCCTAAAGGGATAAATAAAATATTCACAAATATACATGTTCTATCATATACCTGGAAAGAATTTGACCTACTAGGATTCTGTGGATAACATAATGAATAAATTACTACAACATAATGAAGGATTTTACAGGAAGATTATTCTTATTTCATAAGGACTTAAAATTTAACTTCTAGTCCTAGTTAAAACAACATTCTCCAACAAGTCAATGGCCTGGAGAAGAAAAAAGGCACCATTTGGTGGAATATGGTGAATCTTAATACATAAGTTGACAAATCATGTCATCCATAAGACTAAAAACACCATAGATCCATTTCTTCATTTAGGCCTAGTGGGGCCATAGTTTGTAGTTTAAATATCCAATATGTCTCTTTTTGGGCCAATCTGCGGAATCTTTCTCCTCCTCTAGGATGAGGTGGAATATAGTCTATAACTTTTATTTGTATTTTGTCCAAGTCCTTGGGATGATATTTATTATAATGTCTGGATATACAGTGTGCAGATGATGATTTCCGTATGTTATTTCTATGCTCTCTAAATCTCTCCTTCAAAGGTCTAGTAGTTCTTCCAACATATTGTTTATAGCAGGGACATTGTAACATATAAATAACGTATGCAGTATTGCAATTGGCGAAATGTTTGATAGGGAAAATTTCCTTGGTAGAACCAGATTGAAAAATATCTTCCATGTAATTAAAATATTTGCACGTTACACATCTGTTATGTCCACATTTAAAATTCCCTTTGATCTTTGTCTTTTTAATTGATGGATCAGGGATATGATTTGTGATCTTCTTGAGTGCACTTGGGGCTAATTTTCTTTTTAGATCTTCCGCTTTTTTGTATATAATGGTGGGTTTTCTTGGGATGCAGGCCTGGAGATATTTGTCTCCTTGTAAAATATTCCAGTGTCTATTTAATATTTTCTGTAGTCTTGTGGATTTACTAGTAAATTTGGTGATAAATGGGAGTTCAAATTTTTCTGTGTTTACCTTACTTTTCTTAGTCCGCTTAGATTCTCCATTTGTGGGTAATAGATCTTGTCTTGAGATTTTCTTAACATTTTGAAAGGCTGTGTCTACAACCTCTTTTCTATAGCCCTTCTCTTTAAATCTATTTTTCAGAATCTCTGCTTGTTTTTCAAATACTTCCTCTCCACTACAATTTCTTTTAATCCGCTGGAATTGGCCTAAGGGGACGTTGTTTAGCCATATTTTTCTATGATTGCTAGAAGCTTCAATATAACTGTTGGCTTCTACTGTTTTGTAATGTGTGCTCGTTTCTATAATCTGAGTAGCATCTATATTTATCTGTAAATCCAAGAATATTATAGAGCTTTTACTATATGTAGACGTAAAAGACAGACCTAGTGAGTTATGATTTATATTATTTAAAAATTGGTTAAGATGTTCCTCTGTGCCTTTCCAGATTATGAAAATATCATCAATAAACCTAAGATATAATACTAGTTCTTGCTTGTATCGAGACCAAATGTATTCCTCCTCCCAGAAACCCATAAAAAGATTTGCAAAACTGGGAGCAAAACGAGTTCCCATCGCTGTCCCACACTTTTGTATATAGTGCTCCTCTTCGAAGATGAAATGGTTGTGGGATAAAATGAAATGAATTCCTTTAAGTAAAAATATCCTTTGTGGTTCCGACATATTTCTATCTTTTTCCAAAAAATGGGATACTGCATTTAAACCAAGGTCATGTGCTATATTTGTGTATAAAGATGTCACATCACACGTAGCTAATATATAGTTTTCTTCCCATTTTATTTGTTGTAATTTTTCTAACACATGTCCCGTATCCTTAACATAAGCTGGAAGTAATTTGACGTATTTCTGTAAATGAAAATCAATCAATTGTGATAGATTGCTAGTAAGTGAATTGATTCCTGAGATGATCGGACGTCCTGGTGGATTATTAATATTCTTATGAATCTTGGGTATATGGTAATATATTGGAATATTAGGATGATCGTTCTTTAAAAATAAATATTCTTGTTTCGTTATGACATTTTCCTCCAAGGCTTCTTTAATTAAATGAAGATATTCCTTCTGGAAAATAGGTAGAGGATTTGATGTTAATTTCTGGTAGAATTTTGTGTCTCCTAAAATTCTTTCAGCTTCCGTTAAGTATTGTGTTCTTGTTTGAATCACAAGCGCTCCCCCTTTGTCTGCCTCCCTAAACACCAAAGAAGTGTTATCCATTAATTTTTTCAAACTAATTTCTTCTCCCCTAGATAAATTCTTTTTGAATTTCATTGGTTTTTGAAATTCCTGATGAATATCCTTAAGAACTAATTCCATGAAAGCTTCTATGAACGGACCTCTTGATTGTATGGGATAGAATTTAGATGTAGCTTTGAGATTACTATTTCGAACAGTCGGGGGTATATGAATCTGTATTTTCTGTTTGGGTGATGAAATTGTTGCCCTCTTTCCATAGATGTTCAAGATTTTCTAGTACTTCTTCTCTTACAGCTTCCACGTGTATACCTGATGTTCCCCTGGGATCCTTCTCTTGAGGCACACTTGTCTTTGTTTCTTTAATTGTAAAATGTCTTTTGAGTGTTAGTTTTCGTATATATTTGTGCACGTCAACATATAGATCGAAATGGTTGGGTATACAACTAGGTGCAAATTTTAGTCCCTTCTGTAATAGACTAAAGTCATCTTGAGTAAAGGGATAATCGGCTAAATTATAAATCCCCTTTATTGAGGTGTTATTTCCTTCATCTGACATTTTCTTTTTGTGTCTCCTTGTGCCTCCTCTTGTCCCTCTTCTCCTCCATTTTTTCTTTTTCTTCTTGTCCCCATTATATTGTGGTGTGTATGACATTGACTCCATTGTTCCTTTAACCTTTTGTGTATTGGTGTAGTTGGTCCCTTGGACAAAAAATGTTGATTAATCTGTTTGTTATTGGTCCTTTGCGTTTTATTATTTTCATATTGATGTGAAGTAGAAGGTCTAGGTGAAGTTGGAGGATCAGGTATCGAGGTATTAGTTTTTTTAGATGGGTTGCGTGATGTTGATATCTCCCTATTCTTTTCTTTATCTTTCTTCTTCTTGAATACAGTAGTATTTGTAGATGTAGTATTTGAATTCGCCTGATGCTCTGTGGGCCTACAATTTTCCTGGGCAGGCTTAGAAGGTATTGGGGTTGATTGCTGGTTATTTGAAGTACTTAACTTGTTAAAATTTGTGGTAACATGTTTTTCAATTACTGAAATAGCTTGTGTAGCTTTTGCACCTGTAGAGGTGCTAGGAGTTACAGTTTCCCGTTTTTCAATTTTAGAGTTTCTTTCTAAAGCTTCTATAGGTTTAGTGGATAAATTGGCTGTAGAATTTTCCAACACTTGAAATCTGTTCCTCAACGGTATATTTGTGGTGATTGAATCCTGTCTATTTGAGTTTGGTGTTGGTGATGATTCGTTGTTGTTATTGTTCTTCTTGTTAGGATGTATAGGTTTTCTCTTGTATTGATTATTGTTTTGATAGTTTCTATTGTAATATCTCCATTGCTGTTGATATGATTTGTCATATTGATATGTTGTTGGTTTCTGCTCTTTCCAATTTCTTATACGATTGTATTTGTAATCATCTTTATCTCTCCTTAATTTATTTTGTTTTCTTGTTACAATATTCTTTTCAAAGTCCATGACCTTTTTATTGGTGTTCTTATCATATTCTCCAAATTCCTTCAAATGTTGAAATTTTTCTAAAATATCTCTTTGCATTTCAATTTCATTTAATACTTCTTCTAAATCTTTCTCCCTTTGATCAATTATGCATTTCATTAGGTTTATTGAGCATTGGTCCAGGATATTATTCCAACTGGTATAAAAATTCTGATTATTTTTACCAAACGCTGGTTCCTTTATGATTCTCAGACCCCTAGGGATCTGATGATCATTAACATATTTTTGTAGTGTAATGTTTTCCCACCATATTGACATTTCTTTTTTGAGAAGCCTTTCTAATTTGAAAAATTCCTTTTTAATATTCAGCTCCTCATTTTTTGTTGTTGTTTGATCAAATTTATGGTGATGTATATTGAGGAATTCCTGGGCTAAACCCTGACGTCTGTTTTCTCGTTTTAAACAATGCATATTGAATAGTGTTATCTCAGATGACTTTCTATTCTATACTGTGTTTCTAGGTGCTGCTCAATTAACCAGAGGGGGGATCCTCTATTACAATAGAAAGATACAATAGTAAATAATAAGGAGAAGAAGGTAACTGGCGCTCAACTAGAAAGCAACGTGTAGACTGAATGTCATCAGGGTAATGAACAAGGAATCACTAGACAGAAATGATGGACAGAAAAGAATATTATCCCCATACAATAGTGATGATAATTTTGTACTCTAAATATAATAATCAAGAATGATCGGTAATAATTGCCGTTTTAGCGTAGGTTCACTGTATGGGTTAAAATAAATACACTAAATCAAAATACAATACAGTTCCTTGGTTATAGAGTAGCATGAATAAACTTTAAAGTGCGGATGTGAAATACAAGCGCTCAATTTATGGATGATTGAAAACGTGAATAAAAATACAATGAGAACAGTTGGTAGGAACACATGACAATATGTTAAATCATTAACACGATAATGTTCAGTGCAATACTTAAGTTCCTTAAAGTTTGTTAGTCCAAGATGTGAAGATGGGAGATGAAAATGATGAATGAATATTAGGATGATCTGAGATGAGATGAATGAATGATGAAAAGAGATGGATATGGTAATTCCTTGTTGGGCTGCTATCAAAGCACCAGGATCCCCAGGTGTGAATTCAAAATCCAAAACAAAAGAATATCAAGCGCTCCGGAACAAGGAATATGTGAATGGAAAAAGCAAAAGATAATAAAAAGATCTAAGTGCCTTGCCATTAAGTTACCAACTCCCGTGCAACTTTGTATCGTTGTCATTAACACCTCCCATTTTTCCATTTGAGTGACATTATCTCTTGGCGTAAATAGACGCAGGGTGGAACACGCGCCCTTTTACAAACGCCAAGTAATTTCCCTGAAGAAGGGACAGTAACGGAGTCCCGAAACGCGTTGGAAATATTTATACAAATTGATTTTATTGGCATCTTCATTCGGATACTTACCACGAGAACCCGTCATCCAGAGGATACCGTCAGGAAACGGAGTAACCGTGGACCGAGATCGGTGGACTTGATACCAGCACGATCCTGAATATATTTAAGAAGTGCTTTTAAACAAGAAATTACCAAGTAAGCAGACTATAAGAAGGGGGAACGTTTTAGCCGATGTGTTGATATTATTGTGGATGATATTTTGTCTCACCACGGAAGGTAATTACCCAGCTTCACCCTAACCCATACATCGGCTACTACTACTATTCCCCCGAAGTGTGGTCTTTCTTTAATCAAGGGATTTGTAACCCTAAGATTACATCACGCATAGATATTGCATTTATTTCTACCAATTAAAGACTTATGTCTTAGTTTTTATGCACTTGTTTTATTAAATCAGTAGTTTTTTATGTTTTTGACGATATTTCTCAGTAATAAAATATGTTTTTATTGAGATTCATGTTTTTACACATCATTAATCTATAATACTACACTTAGATCTTTTTATTATCTTTTGCTTTTTCCATTCACATATTCCTTGTTCCGGAGCGCTTGATATTCTTTTGTTTTGGATTTTGAATTCACACCTGGGGATCCTGGTGCTTTGATAGCAGCCCAACAAGGAATTACCATATCCATCTCTTTTCATCATTCATTCATCTCATCTCAGATCATCCTAATATTCATTCATCATTTTCATCTCCCATCTTCACATCTTGGACTAACAAACTTTAAGGAACTTAAGTATTGCACTGAACATTATCGTGTTAATGATTTAACATATTGTCATGTGTTCCTACCAACTGTTCTCATTGTATTTTTATTCACGTTTTCAATCATCCATAAATTGAGCGCTTGTATTTCACATCCGCACTTTAAAGTTTATTCATGCTACTCTATAACCAAGGAACTGTATTGTATTTTGATTTAGCGTATTTATTTTAACCCATACAGTGAACCTACGCTAAAACGGCAATTATTACCGATCATTCTTGATTATTATATTTAGAGTACAAAATTATCATCACTATTGTATGGGGATAATATTCTTTTCTGTCCATCATTTCTGTCTAGTGATTCCTTGTTCATTACCCTGATGACATTCAGTCTACACGTTGCTTTCTAGTTGAGCGCCAGTTACCTTCTTCTCCTTATTATTTACTATTGTATCTTTCTATTGTAATAGAGGATCCCCCCTCTGGTTAATTGAGCAGCACCTAGAAACACAGTATAGAATAGAAAGTCATCTGAGATAACACTATTCAATATGCATTGTTTAAAACGAGAAAACAGACGTCAGGGTTTAGCCCAGGAATTCCTCAATATACATCACCATAAATTTGATCAAACAACAACAAAAAATGAGGAGCTGAATATTAAAAAGGAATTTTTCAAATTAGAAAGGCTTCTCAAAAAAGAAATGTCAATATGGTGGGAAAACATTACACTACAAAAATATGTTAATGATCATCAGATCCCTAGGGGTCTGAGAATCATAAAGGAACCAGCGTTTGGTAAAAATAATCAGAATTTTTATACCAGTTGGAATAATATCCTGGACCAATGCTCAATAAACCTAATGAAATGCATAATTGATCAAAGGGAGAAAGATTTAGAAGAAGTATTAAATGAAATTGAAATGCAAAGAGATATTTTAGAAAAATTTCAACATTTGAAGGAATTTGGAGAATATGATAAGAACACCAATAAAAAGGTCATGGACTTTGAAAAGAATATTGTAACAAGAAAACAAAATAAATTAAGGAGAGATAAAGATGATTACAAATACAATCGTATAAGAAATTGGAAAGAGCAGAAACCAACAACATATCAATATGACAAATCATATCAACAGCAATGGAGATATTACAATAGAAACTATCAAAACAATAATCAATACAAGAGAAAACCTATACATCCTAACAAGAAGAACAATAACAACAACGAATCATCACCAACACCAAACTCAAATAGACAGGATTCAATCACCACAAATATACCGTTGAGGAACAGATTTCAAGTGTTGGAAAATTCTACAGCCAATTTATCCACTAAACCTATAGAAGCTTTAGAAAGAAACTCTAAAATTGAAAAACGGGAAACTGTAACTCCTAGCACCTCTACAGGTGCAAAAGCTACACAAGCTATTTCAGTAATTGAAAAACATGTTACCACAAATTTTAACAAGTTAAGTACTTCAAATAACCAGCAATCAACCCCAATACCTTCTAAGCCTGCCCAGGAAAATTGTAGGCCCACAGAGCATCAGGCGAATTCAAATACTACATCTACAAATACTACTGTATTCAAGAAGAAGAAAGATAAAGAAAAGAATAGGGAGATATCAACATCACGCAACCCATCTAAAAAAACTAATACCTCGATACCTGATCCTCCAACTTCACCTAGACCTTCTACTTCACATCAATATGAAAATAATAAAACGCAAAGGACCAATAACAAACAGATTAATCAACATTTTTTGTCCAAGGGACCAACTACACCAATACACAAATGGTTAAAGGAACAATGGAGTCAATGTCATACACACCACAATATAATGGGGACAAGAAGAAAAAGAAAAAATGGAGGAGAAGAGGGACAAGAGGAGGCACAAGGAGACACAAAAAGAAAATGTCAGATGAAGGAAATAACACCTCAATAAAGGGGATTTATAATTTAGCCGATTATCCCTTTACTCAAGATGACTTTAGTCTATTACAGAAGGGACTAAAATTTGCACCTAGTTGTATACCCAACCATTTCGATCTATATGTTGACGTGCACAAATATATACGAAAACTAACACTCAAAAGACATTTTACAATTAAAGAAACAAAGACAAGTGTGCCTCAAGAGAAGGATCCCAGGGGAACATCAGGTATACACGTGGAAGCTGTAAGAGAAGAAGTACTAGAAAATCTTGAACATCTATGGAAAGAGGGCAACAATTTCATCACCCAAACAGAAAATACAGATTCATATACCCCGACTGTTCGAAATAGTAATCTCAAAGCTACATCTAAATTCTATCCCATACAATCAAGAGGTCCGTTCATAGAAGCTTTCATGGAATTAGTTCTTAAGGATATTCATCAGGAATTTCAAAAACCAATGAAATTCAAAAAGAATTTATCTAGGGGAGAAGAAATTAGTTTGAAAAAATTAATGGATAACACTTCTTTGGTGTTTAGGGAGGCAGACAAAGGGGGAGCGCTTGTGATTCAAACAAGAACACAATACTTAACGGAAGCTGAAAGAATTTTAGGAGACACAAAATTCTACCAGAAATTAACATCAAATCCTCTACCTATTTTCCAGAAGGAATATCTTCATTTAATTAAAGAAGCCTTGGAGGAAAATGTCATAACGAAACAAGAATATTTATTTTTAAAGAACGATCATCCTAATATTCCAATATATTACCATATACCCAAGATTCATAAGAATATTAATAATCCACCAGGACGTCCGATCATCTCAGGAATCAATTCACTTACTAGCAATCTATCACAATTGATTGATTTTCATTTACAGAAATACGTCAAATTACTTCCAGCTTATGTTAAGGATACGGGACATGTGTTAGAAAAATTACAACAAATAAAATGGGAAGAAAACTATATATTAGCTACGTGTGATGTGACATCTTTATACACAAATATAGCACATGACCTTGGTTTAAATGCAGTATCCCATTTTTTGGAAAAAGATAGAAATATGTCGGAACCACAAAGGATATTTTTACTTAAAGGAATTCATTTCATTTTATCCCACAACCATTTCATCTTCGAAGAGGAGCACTATATACAAAAGTGTGGGACAGCGATGGGAACTCCTTTTGCTCCCAGTTTTGCAAATCTTTTTATGGGTTTCTGGGAGGAGGAATACATTTGGTCTCGATACAAGCAAGAACTAGTATTATATCTTAGGTTTATTGATGATATTTTCATAATCTGGAAAGGCACAGAGGAACATCTTAACCAATTTTTAAATAATATAAATCATAACTCACTAGGTCTGTCTTTTACGTCTACATATAGTAAAAGCTCTATAATATTCTTGGATTTACAGATAAATATAGATGCTACTCAGATTATAGAAACGAGCACACATTACAAAACAGTAGAAGCCAACAGTTATATTGAAGCTTCTAGCAATCATAGAAAAATATGGCTAAACAACGTCCCCTTAGGCCAATTCCAGCGGATTAAAAGAAATTGTAGTAGAGAGGAAGTATTTGAAAAACAAGCAGAGATTCTGAAAAATAGATTTAAAGAGAAGGGCTATAGAAAAGAGGTTGTAGACACAGCCTTTCAAAATGTTAAGAAAATCTCAAGACAAGATCTATTACCCACAAATGGAGAATCTAAGCGGACTAAGAAAAGTAAGGTAAACACAGAAAAATTTGAACTCCCATTTATCACCAAATTTACTAGTAAATCCACAAGACTACAGAAAATATTAAATAGACACTGGAATATTTTACAAGGAGACAAATATCTCCAGGCCTGCATCCCAAGAAAACCCACCATTATATACAAAAAAGCGGAAGATCTAAAAAGAAAATTAGCCCCAAGTGCACTCAAGAAGATCACAAATCATATCCCTGATCCATCAATTAAAACGACAAAGATCAAAGGGAATTTTAAATGTGGACATAACAGATGTGTAACGTGCAAATATTTTAATTACATGGAAGATATTTTTCAATCTGGTTCTACCAAGGAAATTTTCCCTATCAAACATTTCGCCAATTGCAATACTGCATACGTTATTTATATGTTACAATGTCCCTGCTATAAACAATATGTTGGAAGAACTACTAGACCTTTGAAGGAGAGATTTAGAGAGCATAGAAATAACATACGGAAATCATCATCTGCACACTGTATATCCAGACATTATAATAAATATCATCCCAAGGACTTGGACAAAATACAAATAAAAGTTATAGACTATATTCCACCTCATCCTAGAGGAGGAGAAAGATTCCGCAGATTGGCCCAAAAAGAGACATATTGGATATTTAAACTACAAACTATGGCCCCACTAGGCCTAAATGAAGAAATGGATCTATGGTGTTTTTAGTCTTATGGATGACATGATTTGTCAACTTATGTATTAAGATTCACCATATTCCACCAAATGGTGCCTTTTTTCTTCTCCAGGCCATTGACTTGTTGGAGAATGTTGTTTTAACTAGGACTAGAAGTTAAATTTTAAGTCCTTATGAAATAAGAATAATCTTCCTGTAAAATCCTTCATTATGTTGTAGTAATTTATTCATTATGTTATCCACAGAATCCTAGTAGGTCAAATTCTTTCCAGGTATATGATAGAACATGTATATTTGTGAATATTTTATTTATCCCTTTAGGAGAGGAAATAGCTATATAGGGTTTTTGAGTACATCACAGCCCACTATACAATATATTATCACATCCTCTTAAGGTAACATAAAATGAGTCATTTACAATTTAAGTGGAATTATTATAAGTAATCATCATTTTCATCTTCTCTTAGAATATCTTAGAAATATTCTAAGTGTCACTTAAATGGAGGGATTACACAAACCTTTTGACTTTAGAAATACTAATGTATGTATCCAGAGGTCTTTTGAAACTGTGGTACATTTTTTATAAAGCAATTGATGATTTAATTTTTCTTTTATGGTATTGTTGTATATGGGAATTGTCCTCATATAAAACTCATTAAGGATTTATTAGTTCCAGATTTGGAGCATAAATGTTCAACATCAGGGAGTTACCTATTCTAGACAACGTACATATCGAAGGGTCATGTATTCTTTAGCCTTGCCATTAAGTTACCAACTCCCGTGCAACTTTGTATCGTTGTCATTAACACCTCCCATTTTTCCATTTGAGTGACATTATCTCTTGGCGTAAATAGACGCAGGGTGGAACACGCGCCCTTTTACAAACGCCAAGTAATTTCCCTGAAGAAGGGACAGTAACGGAGTCCCGAAACGCGTTGGAAATATTTATACAAATTGATTTTATTGGCATCTTCATTCGGATACTTACCACGAGAACCCGTCATCCAGAGGATACCGTCAGGAAACGGAGTAACCGTGGACCGAGATCGGTGGACTTGATACCAGCACGATCCTGAATATATTTAAGAAGTGCTTTTAAACAAGAAATTACCAAGTAAGCAGACTATAAGAAGGGGGAACGTTTTAGCCGATGTGTTGATATTATTGTGGATGATATTTTGTCTCACCACGGAAGGTAATTACCCAGCTTCACCCTAACCCATACATCGGCTACTACTACTATTCCCCCGAAGTGTGGTCTTTCTTTAATCAAGGGATTTGTAACCCTAAGATTACATCACGCATAGATATTGCATTTATTTCTACCAATTAAAGACTTATGTCTTAGTTTTTATGCACTTGTTTTATTAAATCAGTAGTTTTTTATGTTTTTGACGATATTTCTCAGTAATAAAATATGTTTTTATTGAGATTCATGTTTTTACACATCATTAATCTATAATACTACACTTAGATCTTTTTATTATCTTTTGCTTTTTCCATTCACATATTCCTTGTTCCGGAGCGCTTGATATTCTTAAGTTCTATTATACTCCCCAACATTTTACGAAGGATAAACAGTACACTCAGTTGCTCCCCCCATAGCACTGAGCACATTTGTCTGTCTATCCATTTATACCCCTGCCATCCTGCCATACATAGGTTAGCAATCTGTGGTTCTCCATATGTTGTTGGACTAAGGCTGGCTTAAGATGATGGGAACAACTACAGTTCGGCACAGCTGTGTAGATACACGCATGCAAACTTAGCATCAGTAATGCAGGGCACATAAACACCCCTTGCCACTCCCGATTCTTAAAAATGAGTACTTCCATACTTCTTCACATATGTTGGTGAAGTCCACTAAGAAAACTTACAATCAGTTGCAGTCCCCATCTCTGCCAGGTGTTCTAATTTATTGGGAGACGATACATCTGCTTGGCTGGAGACCAACTGCAATCAGAGGATAGGGTGTATCCAGTCCATCTGCCATTCAGTGGATAGGCTACTCCTTCCAGCCAATCACAGGGCTCACTGGTTGTTTAGTATAAACCTGAGCAATTGAAAGTGAATAAAGAGCTGGAGATTAACTAGTAATAATTGCTAAAACTGGTATACAGCTTTAGAAAAACATGCTGTGCCAGCCATAACGTTACTGGTGGAGTATCTATGTCTATATGAAAAACTCCACTCCTACAGCATTGTAAAGAAAGGGAAAACATTACAGTTTGAGCTGGTTTTCTTTGCTCCCAGTTTGTTTATAGTTTGTGCCTGGAAACAGAGGGAAGGAACATTTTGTGCACTAGGTGCACATCAGCCATTTTGTTTTACAAAAATCTTTGTAAATGGGCAATAGGCAGACTCAAGACCATTCAGTGTACAAATACAGTTTTTTAAAATGTATTTTTGCACAGAATTCCATCCATTCATCCCCCTTACTGTGTTTGCAATAAAAAGGTTACAATAGAGGGTCATGAAGTTTCAAAGCCTTTTCCCTTACCTTTATTCGGTATGAATGAGTTATGGTGTGATGAATAAGATCAGGCAGCTTTTAATCTGTGTCCTTCCTCAGCAACCTACACAAGAAACTAGCAGCTCATTTTGAGAGGGAAGGTTGGATTCATATAGATAGAAACACATTAAAAGGAACAGAAAACATTTTTCAGCAGTTACATGATTAATTCATCAGCCTTCATTGTAACATACCCGATGAAGAGACCTACGTTGTCTTGAAAGATTGTATTCTAAAGCTACTCAGCCAACAAAGATATCACTTTCACTCTACCAGTCTCCTGCTTTTTTCTACAGCTAACATGGTTCACCTTTTACCTATAAAACATTTTCAGGATACAATTGTTTCAGTAGATTTTTCAAGCAAAAGTTCTTACAGCTCAAACTTGTTTTGACTTTTATTTTTTTAATTAAACTGCCATTTTCTATTTTGGTCAGAAAGTGCTGTTGTTCCTATAACTTACTATAGAAATATGTAGTCTAAGACTCAAGCTCTCCCTTGGAGTACACTGTAAAACTGAACACCAGATGGTGCTGATTGTGTTAAAAAAACTGCTTGAATGAAAAAAATCTCCCAACAATGAGAGTATGCCTGTTTTACTAGGCAAGATAATTTCTATAACATAACAAAGTTTACTGCTCCATTACAGTAGACTTACTCCTTGAAATCATCATAGGTGATAAATGCTTTCAAGTCTGTGGGGAAAATTGTAGATAAAACCAGAGATAAAGTTATCAGCTGCAATGTAATCCAGGCCTTATTTTACAAATAAGGGAAAATGTTTATTTACCATGTATTTAAATTGCCATTTAAATTGAGTGAGCCGAATGCTTAAAGTGTCCAACACTTAGTGGGAGCCTTCATATTGAAAGGACTTGTGTTTGTTTTCATCTCCATTGATTTATTTAATACTTCAGGTGGAAACTGGTTCTAGAAACAAGCTCAGATATACATTCTAGGTGCCACTAGGCAAGGCACTTTAGGCACCCTTATCTCTGCTCATGGCCACACACCCCACTCCTCACCTGTGGTATGGTATAAAGCTGGTGCAGGGACAGTGACATTGCTGTGGCCATACCCACGATTCAGTATGTGGGTGTGTCCAACACAACAGATTCTCCCTTCCAAATCTCTAGGCAGTTGCCTACTCTGCCTATTGGAAAATCTAGCCCTTTTTTATGTTAAATACAGATACATTGTATCAAATTTTTTTTAACCAAAATATCAACAATACAAGAAAAAACACTCTAAGGTTGAGAGGGAAGGAAACAATTCTCCAAGATGCCATTCAGGAGGAAAGGGAAGTGGAAGAATTCCTCCCCTCTCTTATAGTCTCCTGATTGAGATCATCCCAACCATCGTATTTCCTGCACAATCCAAGCCCCTACCCAGTGGCGTGGGCCACTCCAGGTCGATGTCATGGCACCCTCCACGTAATGTTTCAGGAGCCTCTTGACCAGGGACTCTGTAGAAATCCCACACCACTAAACCAAATAATCAAGCAACACATTGAATTGGATGACTTATGGCTGCAGTTGTTCATTGACTTTAACAATTATAAGTGGCAAACATTGGTTCCAAATATCAAGTGGATAAGAACATAAATGGGAAGCAGCAGAACACAGATGCCATGCCCAATGAAAACCATTGTGTTCCTGTTCAGACAATCCGAGGGTGTCCAACGGAATTCAGAAACCTACTGAAAACTCGTCCCTCAAAAATATGGCCACAGGGCTATCAGAATACTGGGTAAGCCATGGTTCCATCACTGCTATGTTCACCAGCATCACTGGGGTTTTTGAAAGCCACTGGATTGAAGTTTTTAGACTGTTCACAATCGGTTTTCTTAAAACAGCCTGTGACTGGATGCTGGCCTTTGCATTGTGAGCACTCATGTTGAAATAAATCAGGAAATTCCATAGTTTTCAAAGATTTTAGTATTTTTGAAGTGGTGGAACTGTTAAAAAAATGCTGGTGATTGTCTGCTTTCAAAATGGAATGACTTGCATACCTTTCATTCATATGACTAATAGTTATAACAATCCAGTGCAGTCAGCCTATTTAAAAAGAGAAAACAGGTAGGTGTAATTTTGTGTATCTGGTGCTCCTTACTAGGGATGAGTGAAAATGTTCGCCTCAAACTGAAATTGGCGAATAATGGCACTTCCCGCTTGATGAATAATTTCCCACGAAAAGTGCAGTTTTCCCGCTTCTTTTGCCTAGCTCATTCCATTGAAATCAATGGGAACATTGAATTTACACGCAACACATAGCAAATATTATTTTATTTCCGAAAGGCATAGTATCCTGTATTGGTGGAGTGTGGGGAAAGAATAAGTGGAACAGGGATTGTTTTTTTTGGGAGGTTGTTGACTGGTATTGGTGGGACAGTTAATAAAAAACAGGGACAGGGACCCCCTGATGTAAGCTGCCACTGAGGTAGACTGACACTTGACATGACAGAGTATTTTGTAGAGGAGGATTTGTAAGATTTATTGTTAGAGGCACAAGCCCTGAGGAAACATTGATTTTTAGGACTTAGACTTATTAGAGGACCAAGCCCAGAGGAAGCATTGATTTGTATAACTTACACTTGTTTGGCACAAGCCCTAAGGAAACATTGATTTGTAAGACTTACGCTTGTTAGAAACAAACCCACAAAATTGTTTATTTTTTGTAGGTCTATGACAAAAAAAATGCCCCACTGGCCTAGTGCCAGCAGGTCATGTCATGTTAGCCAGTGGCCACTGGCCATTGTCAAATGCCCTGATGGAGATGGGGAATTTGCAACTAATGTTCTTGCTGCTGCTAAGTTGTTTAAAGGGATAGTAATACTTTGTTTTAACTTTTTTTTTATTTTGTAGGCATTAAAAAAACATGAAGAATGATATAAGTCTTATCTCTCAAACCTTTATGGTTTAAGAGATATTCACAAGCAAAATTTCCCCTCCCCGCCCCTTTTACCTAGTGTAAGCCATCTCTTCTCAGATGTGAATCTGGTTGTAAGACCAGACAGATAACAGCAGTTGACAATCTTCTTTATATGAAAACAATGAAAGTCCTGCTCCCTTGACAAGCTTTTCAGGTTTTTCCCTTATCTTAATTGAAGATTGTCCCTCTGTGCAATCTACCTGGGCACCTCCCTTCTGCTTTGGCTGAGCAGTGTTACATCAGTAAAAGGGGCAGGAGGGGGACACTTTTCATTGAATTACTCCTGAACTACAACTCTGACAGAACTGAAATAACACTCTCCAAAGTCCAAATACTATGATGATTAATTAGAGCTGCTTTTATTATGAAAAATTACTATCCCTTTAAGCAGCAGGATGATTAGGCAGCTCAAAGGGAATGGGATCAACAAAAGCAGTAACATGGGTGATGGATGATGAAGGTCCACGTGCCACGACTAGTTCCAGTGATGCGCCTGAGGCAGTAGCAATACCATAACTAGCCTCCAGTATATGTGGAGAAAAGAAGAAGTTGGCCTATAATTCTTCTCCACCTGCTTCTCCTCCAAATTCATGGGTGTGTTATTACTAGAATAGAAATGTTTCCCTTGAGAGCAGGAACTGTGCCTCTCATCAACAACTGTAATGTACACAGTGTGTGTGGTAAATAACACGTGGCACAACTGTGTCCAAACACCATGACACCAGAAACCAAGTACTGCTGCTGTCACTATACCCCTTGTCCGAACCCAGCTAAGGACACATGACAACTTGCTGACAGTTTAATAGTAATGATGAACCCTCCCTGGCACCAGCTTAGCATATGCTGTGGGATAGAACCTCCCCAGATGCCACTTGATGCCTTGCTTGAGATTCTCCTCCACCACACTGCCATGTGTGGTCAGTGCACCACACAGTGTGCAATCCTAACATCCTATCATCTATAGAGTGGCTATCATTTTGCAGGGGAGGTAATGATGAATGAGGTGGATTGCCAGAAGATGTAGTTACCCTAGAAGAAGAAGATTATGGTGAGTAGTTGTTTCACTCGTCATGGGACTTTCTTACGGTTTAGTACACTCAGAAACGGAAGGTTTTGGTAAAACACAGTTTTATCTGCACACAAGGAATAACAGTAACCCTCGCAGGTCCAGCATACAGATAAATGGTAAACTGACACAGGACAGGTTGCAATGATATGATTAACCCACACGGGTCCAGTATGTAGATACAATGTATCGCATATGATACAGTGTAACTATGACAGAGTGATATTTATGAGGCCCAATGTCGCTCTCTATGCAGAGAGTAACAATAGCGACTGGAATCACAAGGAACAGGTGAAGCCAGAGTAGAACTGACTAAGGCACCATAGGAGGAAGGCTGCCAAAGAAAATGCCCACCGGACACTGCAAGGATATCGTGAGCCCGTGCTTAGTGCCTTAAGGAATAACGTACGCCACACTGAGACTACCAATACTGATACGAATGCCCAGCACCGCCCCTCAAGGGGTTAACACACTCTCCAGTCTGCAGATGGGGAATAGCCTGAGGCGCCCAACTGAACCCAACCTCAGGGACAGCAGTGACAGACCAAGCGAACGTGGTGCAACCGGAATCTACCAGGAAGTAGCACAGGCACTAAGAGCGAGCGGATCACGGACTGGACTACTGACAGAACCGAGGCAACCAGAGATCTGGCAAGACCACGGAGGCGTGAGAACCTCAGGCCAACCAGCAGAAGCAGGATGACTAGCAAGCAGGAACAGTAAACAGGAGCAGGAGTTTCAAACCAGCCGGGTCGGTACACGGAGCAGGATCGTCAGCCACGCCAGGTCGGTACATGGAGCAGGAGCGTCAGTCAGGCCAGTTCAATACATGAAGCAGGAACGTCAGCCAATCCAGGTCTGTACACAGAACAGGAATGTTAGCCAATCCGGGTCCGTACACAGAGCAGGAACGGTAAACAGGCAGAGTAGTTAGTCAGTCCGGGTCATACACTGGTATCATTTGAGAGTAACGAAACAAGCGCTAGGCAGCGGATACACCATGAAAGGGCAGCGCTTAAGTGACAGCCCAAGGTATTTAAAGGCTGTCACTGGGAGGAGCAAAGACAGTGTAGCCAATAAAAGGAAATCAGGAAGTAAACATGTCAAAATGTCACCCGTATATCACGGGCACGGACTTCTAGTCTCTTCCTGTGTTTCTCTATTCTTCCTCCTCTTTGATCTCTGCCTCACCTCTTGTTGCCTTTCTGGAGAGTCATGTGGTACAGTAACAGAGGTGCTCAATTTCTGTGGTGAGTGCTTGGCTTTAACATGTTTGAAATAAATGTCATGGTGTCTTTTTCATGTGTGTTATCAGGAAAGTTGTGCCAAGGTGTGTTCCCTCCTTTCCCCTTCCTACTGACTTGTCACAAATTGTGCACAGTGCCTTTGGTGATGACTGCACTGTGCCTGCCCC
This sequence comes from Rhinophrynus dorsalis, assembly GCA_037306005.1. Taxonomy (NCBI): domain Eukaryota; kingdom Metazoa; phylum Chordata; class Amphibia; order Anura; family Rhinophrynidae; genus Rhinophrynus; species Rhinophrynus dorsalis. The sequence continues at coordinate 267,988,932 of CM074721.1, read as the reverse complement.
AAGTGAAAATTGTCTAACACCCATGACTTCAGGGTGGAGAAGAATGGCTTCTTTATTCTTCTCCTCCACATTCCCCTTCACTGGCTGGGGCAGAGGATGGTGTTGCTGATGTTGCTGCAACTGCCTCAGAATCAGCACTGCAGCGAGGACCAGGAGTATTGCTGCTGCTGGCAAGTGGAACCTGTCCTAGGCCTGAATCACTTGCTGACCCCATTTCCACTGTGTCCACGGTGGTCTGTGGCACACTAGCCTGCTCCTCAGCATCCTGCTGCTTTTGCAATTCAGCAACAGGAATTAGAGCAGTTGCAATCTCTGCAAATTCCAAAAGCTCACTGCTGGTGGTGGTGCCCATCCTCCTCCCTGTCTTCCATTCATTCTCAGTTTGGGCTAAAAAGGCCATCAATGTCTCTTCCACCACAGCTTCTCCACCATCATCATCACCACCACCAGTCCCTCTTTTACAGACATCTCACTGCTGGTTGGAAGAGGTGACGAGAAATGTGACAGAGGGTCCCGTAATGTCACACTTGCCAGTTCTTGGTGACCCAAAGAAGGCATACTGGCAGCACTAGCAGCAAGCACAGGCAGCTGATCTGTGCTCCTGGTGGTGGTGGTGGTTTTATTGCTGCACCTACTAGCCACCAGTTCTGGCTTCTTCAGGATCATGTTCCCCCTGGACAATGTTATGGGGGGAAGGGGACTCCCAGGGTCAGGTGAATGGTGTGGGATCCCTTGACTACTAGTCTAAGAAGCTCTCAATTGCTTCCCCTACCACTGCTCTAACGCTATTACCGCCAGCTGCTTCATCATTACTGTTAGTATTACTAACACCAATCACATGAATTTCAGTCCTTGAGTCTTCCTCCTCACAGTCACTAGTAATATGATGATTACCACCTCCTTCACTCCTAACACTAACAAGCTGCTTCTTAGTAGTAGTACTTGCTATAGCGAGACTGTTTGGGGATGGCAAGTGTGACTTAGGGTCCCCTGCTGTCACACTTGGCATCATCTTCTCCTTCCCCCTTCTGAGTATTACAAGACACACTAGCAACAGGTTCAGCAGTGGTGGAAGCAGGTTCAGCACTGACAGCAGGCACAGAACTGGTGGCAGCAGGGGCAGAACTTCTGACAGCAGGCACAGTACTGGTGGCAGCAGGTTCAGCACTGACAGTACTGGTGGGAGCAGGGGCAGCATGTCTGACAGCAAGCACAGTACTGGTGGCAGCAGGGTCAGCATGTCTGGCAGCAGGCACAGGCAGCTGACCTGTCCTGTTCTCACTACTACCCTCTTCTTCCTCCCTTGACATTCATTTCCCCAAGATCCCTAGGGGTGATTTAGGGGAAGCGGCCAGCGTTGGTTCTGTAGTGCTCACTTCCACCTCCTCCTCAGACTCAGTGGATACATACAGGTCCTTCCAGTTCCTTCTTTTATTTGTTTAACTTTCTCATAGTGATAGCAGATAGCAGATAGCCTCTCCTGCCTCAATTTTGCAAAAGGATCACAGCAGAACAGCACAGCACGTCTACCTCACTCTGTATCTGCTTCTATTGTGTTTCACTTCCTCGAATATGTCACATTTTTATAGCGAATAGGTAAAAAATATGTACATCAATGGACGGAAGCTTTCTAGCCATTGAAAAAATGTCAACAAATTTTTGGCAATGGGTGAAAAATGCAAAGATTTTAATTGCTGGTTTTAAAGCAGATTTTCCCGCTGATTTTTTTGCGGGAACATGAAGGGACCTTTCACCCACCCCTTCTCCCTACAGTATGTCTAACCATGCCAATGGAGTATAATTTTTCTTGGACAAGCAACAACTAATGAATGAAGCGGGATATTCTAAAGTTTTAAAGATTTTGGCACATTTGGAGGATAGAAATATAAAAAAATGCAATTTTTTAGCTTTAGTGCCACCTAATGGAAACACTGTGTGCACCAATTATGGGGTACAAAGGGAAGTGACCCCTTGTTTAATGTGGTGGTTTATCTTCTTTCTAAAATGGTGTACTTTTTTAATTTCTATAATTGGTATAAACATTTAAGTACAGGCAAGTCATGTTTGAAAAATTTACAAAAAAATAGTAGCTTTGGTGTAGCTTTGTGCTTCCGTTACCCCCTACAGTATGTTAGCTCATACCAGTGGTGTGACATTTATCTCATACAAGCAGTAGCTACTGATTACAGTAGAAAATTCCATAGTTTTCAAAGATTTTAGTACATTTGGAGTGGTGGCTAGGGGTAGAAAGACAAGTGACCCCTCATTTGATGTAGTGGGATAACTACTTTCTGAAAATATACAGTTTTATATAGTTATTCAGCTTTTGTATGGTAGTTTTACCAGGTAAGCACCAGAATGCCCATTTTAGTTCATAAGGTTGAAAAAAACATTTTTGCTCCTGATAATTAGGGGTCTGTGCAGGCCATGCATGTTGATAAAACTATACATATTTGGTATTTTTGCACTCAGAGGTTTCAAGACGTTTAAAAATAATTAACATTTTCACTACCAACATACATTTTTTGATATATAGTTTATAATAGTGGCAAACTTAGTACTTTTCACTTTTTTGTATTTATCTTAGCTTGTCACATGAAGTGAAATTTAGTTTTTACAGGGTGACATGAAGAAGCTAAATTCATTCTGTAAAAAACAATATATATTTCCCCTATATAACTTGAAAGTTACGAATGGGACTCTTTCCTGAACAAATGGATAGCAAAAATGCTCAAAATGTGTACAGCGAGCCAGGTACAAAAATTCACCAAGCCTCTAACACTGACAGGGTTAAAACAAGTGCACTCCTAAACAGAGTAAGTAATATTGAAATAAACTGTGTATTTTTCTTTAATTATTTAATGAGTTTGTTTTCAAAATGTAAGCACATCTGTGGATTCCCCAAATCGACTCCTTAAGGACATCCAACTGCATGTGATCTTGTATGTTTGGCTGAAGGTGAAATTCAATAATATACTATCAAAATGTATATTCTTTTTGTAAAGCGAGATAGATCATTCTTTCCAAAAACATGATCATTACTCTTATTTGGTCACATCTGACAATTTTAGATTTTTCAAAATAATAATGGCTTTAGTTAAGATACTATACTGCATGCATTAGTTGGGAATTTCACGGATTTATACAACTTCCTGATAAAAATACCACATAATTATTGTTTTTCAGGTCTGGTTGCTTGGGAGATCACTTGGAATACTAAGCAAAAGGAATCATATTTCAGATGTCTAAAATACTAAACTCATTATCTACTCAAATGCACATCAGTCTACTGCAGGATAATCCCAGCTTTTGGTGTTGTCACATACCATACGGAATTGAAAAATAAAATATATAACTTAAGGCTAATTAATCTAAAATAACAAAGTATCCATAGCCTCTGTAAAATGTTGCATGTCACCTTAATAATGAAAAGTACTGAATAAATGTATTGCAAGTTCCAGTGAATGACCCTGTGACCCTTTATCAAAAACATTATTGCTAAGATGTATGTTATTAGCAGAAGCAAATAGCAGAGCTACTGTAACTGGTCAATTATTAACAAATGTCCAATGTTTCATCATAGATTAGTTCTGACAAAAGAAAAATTAGGTATTGTGCAGGTGACAAAGGCATATTTTGCTATACCACAAACTGAGACATAGAGGGGCTTCAGTCTCATTTTATAATTTTGCCTAATCATACAGAAATAAGTCTCCGTTTAGTTTAATATATTTTCTTAAAATAAAAATTGTGGATATCCTAGCGCTATATATAATATGTGATGATAATACAACCTATCTATGCAGCTGATGACAAATGTCCAGACAAAACAAGTATGGCAAAATGGAAAATTTATTAGAAAAACATCACTGTAAAAGACGGGAGAATATATTATCTTGTATACTTTTAACAATTCAATTAGAATGATTCCACCGTATTGTGCAAAATGTTAGAGAACACTATGTAGCATTCACAATACATTGTAATGCTACATTTTGTTCTCTAACATTTTGCAAAATACTGTGGATTGGAACAATTTAGTTTGATCCGGTGTGTCGTGGATGGGTGGGAGGATCCAATTTATTTATTTGTTTTTTTTTTTTTTTTTTGATAAAATTTTATTTTATTGAGAATTCAATCAGTACATAGTGACAATAACATCAAAATTACATGTAAATCCAAAGAATACAGAAGAAAATGAGAGAACAAATGGTACAATCCCCTTAATCTTACTTGATAAAGAGAATTCCATCTGAAGGGGTATCTTAAACATATAAACATGAGGATTCTCTATTCCAGAAATTTTGTTGTACCAATCTTAATATTATGAAACATGATAGTTAGGAGATGGAATGTAGGAGAGAAGTAGAAGAAGGAAAGGAAGACAGAGGAACAGAGGTGGAGAAATGGGGAGGAGAAGGGAGGGGGAGAAGGATTTGTGGGCCCACTTGTAAAGGTGGCGAATATAATGACAATGAGCCCAGGAAGTCCGATTTCATCCCAGAATGTGAAATTGGCCAGACCTTAAAGAATGCCCTGAGTCAGGGTGATTGGAGAGAGACATTATTATTGATTCAACGCAGACCAGGAGCAGCCCCGCCACTGGACCAGAGGAGCCAGGGAGCCCAAATCCCCTGGAAAACAGGAGATCTACCTGTAAGGGAGGATCCAATTTAGTATATTTAACAGGGTGGAATAGTTCTAATTGAATTCTTAAGAGTATACAAAATACTATATTCTTCCATCTTTTATAGTAATGTTTTTCGAATATATTTTCCATTTTTCCATACTTGTTTTGTCTGGACATTTGTCGTCAGCTGCATAGATAGGATGTATTATCAACACATATTATATATAATGCTAATATATACACAATTCTTATTTTTAGATTTTTTTATAGCACTTGAGAGGTGTTTTATCTTTTAGCTGCTTTTTTATTACTTTAACATATATTATTCACGTTTTGTAGAGCGCACTTTAATTGTATAGTTTTGACATATATTTTCTTTCTGTGTTTTCACATTTCCTGGTTTCTAGAAAGTAGAGATATTGTTAGTTTTGTCTGTGAAAGAGAACCATTGACAACCATCTCCATGAGTTGGTAAGATTTTATCTTTTGATATGTATCATATTGGGCTCTTCTGCTAAGTTTGTGTGTCTTTATCCATACAATTATCATAGTCTAGGAAAAATGTGTCCACATGCAACTATAATATATATATATATATATATATATATATTACCAATATTATAATATATTAACAATTTTCTTTCAACAATGACTGCTCTCTTAAAAGATTGCTACGGTATCCAGAGTCGTATGGAACACAGTCAACTCACTGGAGCTATTTTCCTAGATTTTACAAAGTCCTTTGAAACAGTCAACCATAAAGTTCTGATAAATAAGCTCAAAAAATTCAGATGTAACAAAACTTTTGCTCCCAGTTATCAGATAGAACTCAATGGGTGAGATGCACTAAGGTGTGATAAAATGTGATAAAGTGGAGATGAATTCTCCAGTAATATCACTTCGGGATAGTAATACTTTGTTTTATCTTTATTTTATTTTGTAGGCATTAAAAAAATGAAGAATGATATAAGTCTTATCTCTCAAACCTTTATGGTCTGAGAGATAGTCACAAGCAAAGTTTCCCCTCCCACACCTTTTACCTAGTGTAAGACATCTCTTCTTTAGATGTGGAATGCAGTCTATAGGCCAGACAGATAACAGCAGGTGACAAACTTCTTCCTATGAGAACAATGAAAGCCCTGCCCCCCTTGACAAGTTTTTCAGGTTTTTCCCTTATCTTAATTGAAGATTGTCCCTCTCTGCAGTCTACCTGGGCACCTCCCTTCTGCTCTGGCTGAGCAGTGTTACATCAGTAAAAGGTGCGGGAGGGGGATTCTTTATTATTGAATTACTTTTGAACTACAACTCTGAATTGAAATAACACTCTCCAAAATCCAAATACTATGATGATTAATTAGAGCTGCTTTTATTATGAAACATTACTATCCCTTTAAGTCATATGTTATTCAATGAAGCCAATACATGAAGATTTCTCCAGCTTTGGAGATCTTAGTGCATAGCCTCCAGAGAATAACATAGGAACTGGAGAAGTGATATCACTGAAGAAGTAATCTCTGCTTTATCACCTCTTTAAAACACTTTAGTGCATAACCCCCATATGTTTCTATTGCTGACAGTATTTCCCTCACCCTCCAAGTTACATAAGGGATCCCCAAAGGTTCCATTCTTGGGCCAATTCTAGTTTGAGTGTTTACAAATGATCTGCCCATGGTTTATAATGCCTCTACTGTACACATGTATGCCGATGACACCATAATGTACACAAACATTTTGAAAATGTCACAGCTTAAGGCTCTATTACAGAAAGTGTTCTCTGAGGTTGAAAGATAGATGACTAAAGACAAACTGTTCCTCAATACATACAAAACAATGTATTTTGAACAAAGCACAAAATAATATTACTTAAAATACATAATATTAACTTAATCATTAAATATAAAGTCAAAGCATAACTTGTTCAATGACAATTGTTACATATATATTTGTGAGTGGCTAGACACCAAGTTCACATTTGGTCTTCACATTGATAACTTATAATCTATACTTTATCCCAAAAGTAGGCACTTTGTTTAAAAACAAATTATAAGAACCCTGGTAAGAAAACATATTGTGCAACATATGTTAATACTAATAACTCGCTATGGGGGTGTAGTATATTGTTCGGTGGCATAAATACATCTTTGTAGACTCAGCATTCTGTATAATTCATTTTGCCACTTTTTTCTTCAATGTAATTGCACTACTCATCATTGTGATACTGTATAACTAAGAGTCAAGTTAGTACTGATAATTTCTAAAGATCATATCAGTCTTGTGAAGGGGATTGACTGCACTCTTGCACGTGAGGACTTGGGATAGTTCATCACGGATAATCTTTACTTCTGGAGGTATATCAGAAGCTTGGAGCTTTGTGTTCAAAAGAAAAGTGGAGGAAATCTGGACCAAACCAACTGCAAATAAAGTAAAAGGTCAACCTCTAGTGCACTACGTAAATGGCAAATGACAGTAAACCATAAATATGGCTAAGGTGCAGGATAATAAAACAAAGTGTGAGAAAATGAGGAAGCCCAAAGAGTGACTGAAACCCCTAAATATGAGTCACACTTTAGGAACGATAATCAAAATTAATTAAAGTATACTTTATTAAACAGCAACTATCACCTGGATCTGCTTTGCAGGATGCAGACCTGCCAAATGAAGCTGAGGCTGCATTGTGAGCAATGGAGGACCAATGTGGAGCAGAACGGGGTCTGATGAGAGATTCCTGGGACTCCCTCTTTGGTTTTTACGAGGATAGACTGAACAGCAAGATGGAAGTCTCTCATTTTAGTCTCTTTCCCTGAGTGATGCAGTCCCCATAGACCCCCTGATTCAAGCCTGAAAGCCCAAAACAGAGTGTCTATGAGGACCATGCACACTACCCATGCAGGTTGAGTTCCAGAAGAGGAGGTCAGTTTTCTAAACCACCGACACCACGGACAGCTGATGGGAGCAGTTTTCAGGCTGCATAGAGCATTCCCATGCATTTTACTAAGTGCTCCCAGGTGACAATGGCATGAGTAAATTAATGGTAGCAAATTAATGATAATACAGCTACAGAGCCAAAGTAGGCATCCCATAGTAAAACACACACGCACAGCACACATAGAACATTTACCAAAATCGCTACTACACCCTAAAGTACAGAGCCTTTCCATAGAATAAAAGTAGCAAGTAAGGGGTTGCTGTCCTACATATCTCAATAACACCAAATATTAAACACACATTAGGAGAGATTCACTAAGTGGTGATAAAGAGGTGATAAAGTGGAGATAACTTTTCCAGTGATATCACTTCTCCATTTCCTATGTTATTCTATACAGCCTATGCACTAAGCTATCCAAAGTTTGAGAAATCTTAGTGCATAGGGTCCATAGAATAACATATGAATTGGAGAAGTGATAAACTGGAGGTCATCTCCACTTTATCACCTCTTTATCACCACTTAGTGAATCTCCCTAATGTGTGTCAAACATTTATACCAGTGTTCCCGCTGAGGGTAGTTGGGGGGGGAGCAATCCAACACTGAGAGATTTAAGAGAGTAATTTAATATAGGAAGGGCTGCATGATGCACTTTCTTTTCTATTGCACAGTCCTGAACAACCAGTCATTTTTAGCATTTCACTGCTGGGTTACTCACCTGTGGTCATCTTAGAGGGGGCACTGGTTGACATACACTGTACCTGGGTACATAGGTGTCCACAGCTTGTCAGTTTGGAGGGGTTTTTTTTTAGCTGACTATTCTCTTTTATATTTCTTTTTTTGGTTCTTTTTAATTCATGTAATTGAATTAACTGAGGCTTTTAATTACACCTCTCTGGTAAAATATTTCCACAAAAATGATTTCAGGTGACAAAAATGCAAATGAAAGCTGTAGAGAGGCAGTAAGAAAAGGCAGCTTGGTATTATTGCAAGTATAGGATGAGATATTATGAGGAGAAATAGAGACAGGGATTACAGTTATTATACGACTACTGATAACTGGTAAGAACAGAGAAGTAGATTTCTAAAAATGGAGTTACGTGTAAATTGTCTTTAAAGTGGAGTTAAAATGCATTTCGTTATTTATAAACTATGTAATGTCAGTTTTCTTGCATGTAACACCAACTAGTAGAGGTTGAGGAAAATTGGCTTTAGGGAGAAGGAAAATATTGGTGCAGCAAATTTATAAAGAATTGTTGCAGTTTGGAATAGATTTGCAACAATATTATTGCTAGAATTTTAACACCATGTGCAGATTGTTCTTAAGCAATCCAGGCGTTAAAATATTCATAGTAACGCCATATTTACAAAAACGTGTTTAAAACATTTATAAATCAGACCTGGCATTATCTTCACTTGCCATGCTTTAAGGACAGTTCTTTAAATGGTGAGAAGAACGGCTTTTATAAATCTCCATCATAGGACCTACTTCTGGAAGCTAAAGTGGTGCAATTCTAGAGCAAACCAACTGCACAATAGGGGAAAAATAAACAGTCGTCTTTATTCAAATGGGATGTTTACCCCCTTGAATGGTAGAGAGGTCTCCAGCACATCTCTCAGGCATTCAAGCTGATAAAAAGCTCTATATAAATCAATGACTATGTCCCCGACAATGCAGTTGGTTTTCTCCAGAACTGAATCAATTTATCATGCTGAATTAGGTCTTTAGTGGTGTGTAGAGTTGAGTGTTGAAGAAAGATATGCTGGATTAAAGGGAAAGTATTTTTATAAGCATGGGCTATTCCATGTCATAGTAAGTGCCTTCTCCAGATAGCATGAGCATGAACTGGGCATCCTGTTTAACCCTTTGAGTGAAATGCATTGCGTACCTCTCTGGCACTCAAAGGCTTACCATCATGGTATCTTTCTAGTGCAATTTTTTTTGTCCAGGGCACCTCTAACACAAAATCAACCCTGAACCTTTTATATGTCATTTGTCAAGGTCATTGTGACGTGTACACATAACTAATGAAAAGTTATTTTTAGGTGTCACAATCAGAATAGCAAAAATAAACATATAAAAAATGTCCAGAAATATACTAAAACATAGCATTCACATTTTTGGCAACATCTTAATAGAAAGTATGGGGCACCCAAAGTGGATGTCTTTGGCACACCAAAGTGTCACGGTGCCCTGGTTGAGCATTCCTGTTCTAGTGTGTAGGTCTATGTGGCTCTATGTCATATGATCTGTTTCAATCTAGACCTCTTTAGATTCCAAGTCCTAAAGCTGCATGGATCACACTTACTTGCAGTAAGCACATTTTAGGAAATCATTACATGCAAAAGGCCATTGGAATGTTAAGCTAACATTTAAAGTCACTTTATACCCACTATTATTAAAGAGGTTGTATTTCCACTTTAAATTCTGGATTTACTCTTGCAGCTTAACACCACTGTGCATCTTCATCAGCATGGCTCCTTTCTCTCATTGTGACTGTACTCACACTCTCATATTACATTTGATTTCACATTTCCTTTCTTCCTTGTGTAAGAACAACCTGGAAACAGTGCCAGTCTATTGTGGCTCTGAAATCTTATCTCTGGTACATAATTCTTCTTTTGTTAGCAATGTAACCTGGATATGACATAAGAAAGATGAAGAGGGAATGTGAGATGTTTTTAGAAAAGAAGTTGTTTAGCCGATAATGGAAGAAGACTTGTGTTAACAAAGATGAGTGCCATGTCTTGATTATCACTGTATTCTTTAAATCATATGTTCCAAAATCCTGTCAGTCAGACATTTCTTTAACACATTACAGCTATGATCTGTAGCAACCATAAATGCATTGTATATGAATCAATTTACTGTTAACCGTTTGAGTGTCAGTGGGGTACACAACACATTGCTTTGCAATGAGTTGCGTACCCCCTCTGGCACTGAAAGGGTTTCATAATTACTCACATAAGAAAATATGAGTCTTAAAGTGGGCCTGTCACCATAAAGAAAGTTTAATTTGTTTTATAGAGAATTCAGATATGGCTATATGTTTTACTTTCCATTATCAGTAAAATAATATGATTTTAATAATTTAACCTGTAAATTTTTGTGGCACAGTATGATACTTTTATTTTTGTGGCACAGTATGATACTTATCACTTGTGCTTTTAGGAATACTCCCAGGGTGTAAATTCAATGATAGCACTGTGCCACTAAAAAAAAAGGTTCATTTCTCAAAAATGATTTATAGTACAAACAAATAGCTAGTACAGAATATAAACAACTTTTAAGTGACAGGTCCTCTTTAAGTTGCTTAACATCTTGAGCGGAGCAATGAGTTGTGTACCCCTCTGGCACTCAAAGAGTTAAACTCTTGAGGACTAGGAGTGTGCAGTTCATTTCAAAGGAATGTGTCCTCAAGAGTTTAACCCTTTGAATGCCAGAGGGGTACACAAACTCATTGTTCTGCTCTGTCAGTCTGCCTGCAGAGAAGGGGGGGGGGCCAGAGTAGCACTCATAAACATTAGGATCAGGGTATCGCTAGATCACCAGAGTTCAAGGAATCTATCCAATGGTTGGGTATTATCAGGGTATGAAGTCATGGCATTTTAAAATAAAGATAATTTATTAACTTTTCATCTTTTTATGGCGCAACTTGAGAATCTCTTGCTTTCATGCAGTACAAGATTCTCATGTCACCATTTTTATCATGGCGACATGATTAATGCACCATGTGGTTCACTCTCTTTTGCGTGCGACATTTAAAAAGGATACCCCCCTAACACCAGCCTAACACCCAAATCTCTGTAACACTTACCTGCACACTATACGTCTTCTTCTACCTTCCTTCTTCTTTTTTCTGTAATCTTTTTCTATCTTCTCTCTTTCCTCTTCTATCTTCTTTCACTCCACCTTCTTTCTTTTTATGTTCCATCTTCTTTCTTCTGTGTTCCAATCACAGTTCTGTAAGAGAAGGAAAAGGAGAAATATTAATGATGTGCCCCAAACCTTACTTATGTGCATAGATTAACTCCTTGAGTGCCAGAGAGGTCTACAATGCATTGCATACCTCTCTGGCACTCAAATGATTAACCGTTGCACATATGTCCGAGTTCAAATAAGAGTAAAAGATGCCAAAGTGTAAATATTATCCCCCCATTTGTCCTCTAATATTATATTTATGTTTCTAGAAGAAAACCAATCTTTTTATGCCCAAAAATGATTATTAAATAAATGCCCCCTTTGTGTTCTCCACTTCAGAGATTATTATTAAGTAAATGCTCCCTTTGTGTTCTCCACCTCTGTCATCGGCTGTGGCAGTAGTGGAATAGACGACAGAGCCTGCCTCTAAGTACCTCACTGGCCAATGCCTGTTAGAGTATAAGGGAATTATGTACCTCCCAGCCAATCAGCTTCGAGCGTTGGGATTGAAGGAACCTGTCTGAAGCTGATTGGCTAGCCAATAGCTGTTAGTCATTTTAAACAGAGACTGCTTCTATAAAAAGGCAGTCTTTGTTCAAAATTCCCTCACTGGAATGGGCATCAGCCTGTGAGGTACTTAGATGGGGGCTCGATGGTTTATTCCTTCAGCCACCGACGACGACAGCAGCAGAGAACAGAAAGGGGGCATTTACTTAATAATCATTTTTGGGCACAAAAGTTTGGTTTGCTATTAGGAACAAATATAATGTTAGCAGACAAATGTGGGAATAATATTTATCTTTAGAATCTTCTACTATTATTTGAAGTAGGACTTATGAGCAATTCTTAACACTTTGAGTGACAGAAAGATACGCAACACATTGCTCTGAAAGTGGTTAAACTATACACATATGTCCAAGTTATTTTTGTGGCACACATTTACTATTTCTCTTTCTTTTACAGGACTGTGATTGGAACACGGAAAACAAGAAGATGGAAGAAAGAAGACAGAACAGAAGAAGAAAGAAGATGGAGACAAAGTAGAGAGACGAAGGAATAGAGAAGACAGAAGAAGATGGACAGTAGTTGACCAGGGTGCTGAAGACCCCTCTGGACTTCAGATTTACTGGTGTTTCTTTTCAGGGTCTATTGTTTTTAAACTTCGTCGGATGAACCTTGTGAGTGCCAGGTAAGCATACCCCACTGGCAGTCATAGAGTTAATTCTACTAACATTTGAAACATTTTGGGTTTGCTTTGGATGTATTGATATGGGGCATAGGACACCATATCAATACATTCACTGGGGACTGTTTTTTGCACATTCAATCGATGCATCTGCTGTTTAATGTTGTGTTAAGGGACTCCGCTCTCAAAAAAAATGGGTGCAGATTTACCCACATTAAAGTGGGTCACTTAGCGCATCTTACCGCTAACGTAGTCAATTGAAAAACAAGTTCTACCATTTGGAGTATGTTTCTATGGGGTCAAATGGGCACTAACTTTAGCACCCAAGATGCTTTTCCTGCCGGCATTTCTTCATAGCATAAGTAATTGGATTGCTTACCATGTTTGAAAAAATGCAGGAGGGTTTTTTGCCTAACAGGGATAAATGAATTGAGGCCTTAGTTATCTAAAGAGCTGCAAGTCTGGAGCAAACCAAATGCACCAAAAGGGACAAATAATTCTTGCCATTTATTTAAATGCAGTTTTTACCCTTTTGAAAGCCAGCAAAATGTCCATTGCATCGCAAAGCAATGGAGACCTATCTAATATTCAAGAGGGTTAAAACACCAAATTAGTAGTATTTGAAGAAAGTATTATTTGTCTTGTATTGTGCAATTGGTTTGGTCTAGAATTGAACCTCATTAGCTTACTGAATAAGGCCCTTATGGCATGAGTGAATAAAGGTAAGCAATGATGTGATCTGTAATGTAGCAAAAAAGTGAGCAGATTGTGATTAATCTTAATCAAGAAGCTGTTTGTTCATTTTTATTCAACTGCAACAAATTCAGAAATGAGTCGTAATTTTCCACCATGATTAACTTCCCACTGTATTTCATGTGCACATTTCAATAACATATTTCAAGTTCAGACAGTAAAACAGAATTAATTCATGCTTTCTAAAACTACTCCCCTTTCACCTCCTGACATACTTTATAAGTGCATGTGAGTACAAAAGCTGAATGTCCATGCATAATTCAATACGACTGAGTGAATTATTAATTCTTTGTGTATGGTTTTTCCACTTGTGTTTTGATTGCCCACATTATCTGAACCCCACCCTTAGTCTCCACATACTACCTTCTGCTGTGCCCTTTATGCCTCCATCTACACTGCTTTATCTTTTGTCTTCTCCATGCACACAGAGGTAGGGAATGGGTTGACTAATGAATGTCATGTGAATCTCCCATGCAGTAGTGAATCATTTTCCTGCAAGGACTTGTACTCAGCCCTCTATACCACAATTTAGTAAGTACTCTCACAAGTTTTGTCAGTGATCTAAACATTGCCAAATGGCAAGGTCACTATTTAATAATGATTTGCCTTGATCTCTCATCTGCTCTTGACACTGTCAGTTATGTTGACATTATGTTGACTCCTAATGCATCCATAACTTAGCACTGAACTGGCTGTCCTCTGACTGGCTATCCTCTGACTAAGTGACCATTCAGTGTCTCCATTGCCACGTCTTCATCCATTGCTGTCTACCTCTCTGTGTTCCTCAAGGTTCTGTTCTAGGACTACTTCTTTTCTTTCTTTACACAATAATACTTGGTCATCTTATTAACTTATTCAAACTTAAATATCACCTCTATGCAGATGACACCCAGCTTTACTTATTTGTGCCTCAGCTGACTCCTGGTTTTCTTTCTAAAGTTACAGATTGCCTATCAGCCATCTCAGACTGGATGGCTCATCAGCACCTCAATCTCAAGATGTATCAAACGGAGCTGATCCCCATCCCACCTAGACCGGACCCAGTAGTGCCCTTCAGGATAAGGGTAAATGACACTACCATTAATCCACTATCAGAAGCGTGGTGCATAGGGGTGATAACTGACACTGCTCTCTCACTGTCTCCTCATAATAATGCTATCTCTAATTTCTGCCACCTTCTCTTGTGTAACATGCCAACAATCCTTCCCAACCTCTGTTCCTCAATAGCTAAAATTCATATGCAAACACTCATCTTATGCCTTATGTGCTACTGTAAACTTCTCTCTGGTCCTCCTGTCTCCTTATTCCATATATTTCAAACCATAGAGAATGCTGCAGCACGAGTTACATTAATGTCACTTAGGTTTGTCCCTGCCTCCCTCCTCCTCCAATCTCTCCAACAGCTGCCTATCAAACTGGATATCTTATTAAATACTGCTTCTGTCATTCAAAACCTTTCTTTCCTCTACCCCTTCCAACATTTCCACTCTTATCTCCCGCTATACTCCATCCTGCCACATATGATCAGCTAACAACATTTTTGTCTCAGGAACTTTGATGACTACAGCCCTTTCTCATATCAGATCTTTTTCTCTCTTTGCTCCTTATCTGTGAAATGCACTATCTCTCAGCCTGCATCACAGCATGTTTCGGTCTTCAAGTCTCAATTAAAATTACACCTTCTCAACAAAGCTTCAGCAAACTAGAAGACACTGACTCTGTGCATACAAGGCTTTATAATCTACTTATGTTATTTTTGTGTCCCCTATCCCGACCAGAACTCTAGCGCTGTATTCCGGACTTAACCCTTATGTATGTTTGTATCCTTTTCTGATGTTAGATTGCAAGCTTTTGAGCAGGGACCCCACTTCCAGTATTTGTAAAGCACTTGTAACCCTGTGTTGCCTAAACCCTTGATTTGTATAGCACTTCATACTCTTGTGGGGCTATGTAAATAAACACATTAATTAATTCACTTGCTATTACACCTGACTCACAACCATAATCCAGCACTCCATGCTTCCTCTATCTGTGCTCAGCCTTCTCTCACTATACCTTCTTCAGTTCCATCTCTGCCTGCACTCCCATTGTTTGGTGCCCTCCATCCCTCACAACCCTCTCTCACTACTCAACCTTCTCCACATACTCCAGACTCCTGCATTTGTGTACTGAGCTGAGTCATCCCAAGTGACAAACAGCACCCTCAAACACTGCTACTGCCCCCAGTCATGATTAGTAATTGGGATCTCCTTGGGATCTTGTGCTCATTGAGTTCTCATAGTGTGTTATACCTTTGGGTGCCAAAGAGGTATCTATCAAATTGCTTCACATGATAAAACACTCTTGACACTCAAAGGATTAATATGATATCCTCTTCAAGTCGATTCCAGTATGCCCGTGCATCTCTTCTGTATTTACTGCACCCCTTCCTCACCATGGGAAGCACCTATGGGAAGATAGCAAAATCTCTGAGAACTTGAAAACACACAGGGCAGGGGAGTGGCACATACACTTGGTCTCTGATATCTGCTTAGTGTTCAAGGTGTTAAGAGAACCCTTTAAATGGTGCTCACCCTGTCAATGGGGTGCAAAAGTCTGAGTCCGCTGTGACCAACTGGTTTTACCAGTTGATTTATTAAAAAGTAGTAAAATATTGTAATCAGTTGATACTTATTATTCAGGTATACCTTATTTAACACTGCAACAAATCAATTTTTTATCTCTTTATTAAATCTTTAAGTAAAATTGCCATTTATATGAATATCTTCTTCACAACCTCTTGCTTATACATTTTCAACACTGTTGGGCCAAAATGCAGCTAAATAGCAGCAATATTGGGAAATTCGCAGTAAAAAAGCTAACTATCGGTGTCTGACATACTGCCAAGCACCGACATATATGTGTCAAACCTACCTGTTATCCACTGTCTGTCTCCTTCTGTCTTCTCTTCTTTCTTCTTTCCTGTATTTTCTTTCTTCTCTTCATCCTTCTTTTTTCTAGTTGCAAAAAATACATAAGAATATTAGTGATGAGCGAGCACCCCAATGCTCGGGTGTTCGGGTGCTCTGACCGAGCACCCCCTGAGGCTCGAGTGCTCGGCCGAACACCCGAGCCCCATTGAAGTCAATGGGAGGACTCGAGCATTACACCAGGCACCCCCTGCTCTGATGAGGGGAGGGTGCCTGGTCCATAGGAAAAGGGCAGAAAATTATGGAAACACCACAGAAATGGTTCAGGGACAGCATAGGGAGGATGTCTGGATGCATCTTGGACTCCAACATCGCTGCTGGGAACGATCTTTCGCCCGTAGTACGCCATTTTTACAGACTGACCATAAAACACACAAAAAGGAAAATAAAAACGACTTTAGGCGAAAAATTGTTACCAAACAATATTTGCTGTATATTTACTTGTATATCATCTGCAAATTATCCCAAAAATTTCCTTGATTTTCGGAAGTGAGGCCATGATTAAGAGGGAAACGTGCGCAGAGGCAAATTCTCCCAAAAATTTCCTTGATTTTCAGAACTGAGGCCATGATTAAGAGGGAAACGTGCACAGAGGCAAATTCTCCCAAAAATTTCCTTGATTTTATTGAACTGAGGCCATGATTAAGAGGGAAACGTGCGCTGAGCCGACCATCTAAAACATTATGGGTGAGGGTCTGCTGCAGAGCTGACCATCCTAAACATTATATGCGAAGGCCCGCTAGTGAGCTGACGCTATAAAACATTATATGAGAGGGCCCGCTAGAGAGCTGACCCAATAAAACATTATATGAGAAGGCCCGCTGGTGAGCTGACCTATATAAAAATTGGCAAACAGGGCCCGCTGGTGAGCTGGCCCTATATAAAAATTATATCACAGGGCATATGGAAGAGGAGGAGGAGGATGAGAAGATTAAGAGTCAACCATATACCCGTTTTTTGGGTGGAAGGGGTGAATGGGAATACAGAGTATTCCCATCATTGTAAATAACATATATAAAGTGAGTTTATGTTCCCCCGGGGCTTTCCTCCAGTGGAGTGGAGAAGTCAGGGGAAATCCAGGCCTTGTTCATTTTTATAAGTGTCAACCTATCAGCATTGTCGGTGGAAAGGCGGATACGCTTATCTGTTATGATGCCACCAGCAGCACTAAATACCCGCTCAGACAGAACGCTGGCGGCAGGGCAGGCCAGCACCTCCAAGGCGTAGAGTGCCAGTTCATACCACGTGTCCAGCTTGGACACCCAGTAGTTGTAAGGCACAGAGGGATCATTGAGGACGCTGACACGGTCTGCTACGTACTCCTTCACCATCTTCCAAAACTTTTCCCTCCTTGTGACACTAGGCTGCGCATCAGGGTGAGGGTGCTGGCGGGGTGTCATGAAGGTGTCCCACGCCTTGGAGAGTGTTGCCCTGCCTTTCTCGGAACTGCTGTGTGCTCCCCTTTTCTCCCCTTCTCGGTTGGCCAAGGTAGCACGTACTCTGCCGCCAGCGTTGTCAGATGGAAAATTTTGGAGCAATTTTTCGACAAGAACCTTCTGGTATTGCAACATTTTGCTTGTCCTCTCCACCGGAGGAATGAGAGATGAGAAATTCTCTTTGTAGCGGGGGTCCAGAAGGGTGAACACCCAGTAATCCGTGTTGTCTAAAATGCGTACAACGCGTGGGTCACGGGAAAGGCAGCCTAACATAAAGTCAGCCATGTGTGCCAGAGTACCAACAGTCAAGATTTCGCTGTCCTCACCAGGAGGATGACTCTCAATATCCTCATCCTCTTCCTCCTCTTCTGCCCACCCACGCTGAAGAGATGGAACTAAAGTTCCATGGCTACCCTCTGTAGCGGAGGCAACCGTGTCTTCCTCCTCCTCCTCCTCCTCCTCCAATTGTCGCTGAGAAGACGAAGTGAGGGTGCTCTGGCTATCACCTTGTGTAAGCTCTTCCTCCCCCATTTCCACCTCTTCCACATGCAAAGCGTCGGTTTTAATTGTGAGCAGCGAGCGTTTCATTAGACACAGAAGTGGGATGGTTACACTGATAATAGCGTTATCGCCGCTCACCATCTGTGTCGATTCCTCAAAATTGCGTAAAACCTCGCACAGGTCTGACATCCATTCCCACTCCTCACTTCTGATTACAGGAAGTTGAACGGAGAGGCGACGACCGTGTAACAGCTGGTACTCCACTACTGCCCTCTGCTGCTCACAAAGCCGGGCCAACATGTGGAAGGTGGAGTTCCAGCGCGTGCTCACTAGTGTTGAGCGAGCACCGCGATGCTCGGGTGCTCGGGTGCTCTGACCGAGCACCCCCTGCTGCTCGAGTGCTCGGCCGAGCACCCGAGCCCCATTCAAATGAATGGGAGCACTCGAGCATCAAACCAGGCACCCCCTGCTCTGATGAGCGGAGGGTGCCTGGTCAATGTCCCCCTTCATCTCCGCTATGCCCCTCTTCCACAATGTCCCCCTTCATCTCCTCTATGCCATAGAGGAGATGAAGGGGGACATTGTGGAAGAGGGGCATAGCGGAGATGAAGGGGGACAATGTGGAAGAGGGGCATAGACTCTATGCCCCTCTTCCACAATGTCCCCCTTCATCTCCGCTATGCCCCTCTTCCACAATGTCCCCCTTCATCTCCTCTATGGCATAGAGGAGATGAAGGGGGACATTGTGGAAGAGGGGCATAGCGGAGATGAAGGGGCAAATTGTGACAGACGGGCATAGCGGAGATGAAGGGGGACATTGTGGAAGAGGGGCATAGAGTCTATGCCCCTCTTCCACAATGTCCCCCTTCATCTCCGCTATGCCCCCTTCATCTCCGCAATGCCCCTGTACCTCCATTCCCTGGTGGTCCAGCGGAGCGTCTTCGGATCTGTGCCTCTTCCGGCACAGATCCCCGCAACCCGAACATGTCGGGCGAGCACATGGCGGTACTCGTACGAGTACCGCCATGTGCCGAGCAGAGCGATGCTCGAGCCGATCCGAGCATCGGCCGAGCACGCTCGCTCAACATTAGTGCTCACGTCACACAGCAGCCGGTGAGCTGGCAATTGTAAGCGCTGCTGCAGCTTCAACAGGCCGGCTGAAGCTGTTGATGACTTACGGAAATGTGCACACACGCGGCGCACCTTGGTCAAGAGATCATGCACATTGGGGTAGGTTTTTAGAAATCGCTGCACCACTAAATTAAATACATGCGCTAGGCATGGTACGTGTGTGAGCTTGCCGAGCTCCAAAGCCGCCACCAAGTTACGCCCATTATCACACACAACCATGCCTGCTTGCAGGTTGAGTGGCGAGAGCCACTGCTCGGTCTGGTGACTAATCCCCTGCAACAGCTCTGAGGCCGTGTGCTGTTTGTCCCCAAGGCAGATCAGCTTCAGCACGGCCTGTTGACGCTTCCCCACTGCAGTGCTACACTGCTTCCAGCTACTGGCTGATGGGGGAGTGGCGGTGTGTGTAGAGAATTCGGAGGTGGAAACGGAGGAGGAGGAGCCAATAACGTAGGTGCTGGTGGAAACCCTGATGGAGGTAGGGCCCGCAATCCTCGGCGTGGGTAGCACCCGTGCCATCCCAGGGTCCGAGTCGCTCCCAGCCTCCACGACATTCACCCAGTGTGCCGTCAGGGAAATGTAGCGTCCCTGGCCACAAGCACTTGTCCATGTGTCAGTCGTTAAGTGGACCTTCCCAGTAACTGCGTTGGTCAGGGCACGGGTGATGTTACGGGACACATGGTGGTGTAATGCGGGGATGGCACACCGGGAAAAGTAGTGGCGGCTGGGGACCGCGTACCGAGGGACAGCTGCTGCCATCAGGCTGCGGAAGGACTCAGTGTCCACAAGCCTAAATGGCAGCATTTCGATGGCCAGTAATTTTGAAAGGTGTGAGGTTAGTGCTATGGCCTGTGGGTGGGTGGCTGGGTACTTTCTCTTGCGCTCAAATGCCTGGGGTAACGACATTTGGACGCTGTGCTGGGACAGGGAAGTGGATGTGGTCGCTGATGGTGCTTCAGATGCTACAGGTGCAGGGCGGGAGGTATGCGGGCCTGCGCCTTCGACAGGCGATTGGCCGGCACCGAAAACAGGGGAAGAGGAGGCAGTGGTGTGGCCTGCAGACACAGATGGGCGATCCAGGCGTTCCTCCCACTTACTACGGTGCTTGGATGCCATGTGTCGGATCATGCTGGTGGTGGTGAGGTTTCTAGTGTTCATGCCTCGGCTCATTCTGGTGTGGCACAGGTTGCAAACTACAATTCTTTTGTCGTCCGCACTTTCCTTAAAAAAACGCCATACCGCGGAACACCTACCCCTTGGCAAGGTAGATTTACGCAAGGGGGTGCTCCGTGGAACATTTGCGGGCCGGTTTGGTGCGGTCCGCCTTCTTTCTGTAGCCACACCACTGCCTCTTCCAGCCTGTTGCGGTGCTGCAGATGGCTCACCCTCAGGACTGCTGTCATCGCTCGGCTCTACACCTTCCCAGGTGGGGTCAGTCACCTCATCGTCCACCAAGTCCTCCTCCACTTCCTCACTCTGATCATCCTCCTCAAGTCTTGATCCCACCACATACTCAGTCATTGACAACTGTATAACATTCTCCTCAACAAGGTCTTGAGACGGAAATAGTGGTTGATTTAATGGCAACTGTGTCTCATCATCATCATCATCATCATCCACTACTTCCTTTGACCTTAAATGCCGTTCACATCTGTCATCTTCTTGTGATTGGGTAGCCTCTAGAGGTTGTGAATCAGGGCACAAGATGTCATGTTCCTCTGCAAGCGTGCTTGGAGAGAGGGTCAAATGAAGGATTGGTGATGAGACGAGCTCCTCACTATATCCCAGTGTGGGATCACTTCTTTGACCAGACCGTGTATGGTGGGAGGAAGGATGATCAGAGTGAGGATTATGTTGACCAGACTTTTGGCTACTGAGAGTGGACTTGGTGGAAGACAGGGTGGTGCTTAACCGACTGGAAGCAGTATCAGCTGTCATCCAACCGACCACCTGTTCGCAGTGGTCGGACCTCGAGAGTGATGTCCTGCGACGCCCTGTAAAATTACACATGAAGCTAGGTATGGTGGATGTCTTTCTTTCTTGTGCTCTGGCACCAGGCACAGTTTCTCCGCGTCCTGACCCGCGCCCTGAACTTTCAGGATCACGTCCACTTCCCCGTCCCTTTTTACCCGCCTTCTTCATCTTACACAGAATATGTGACTTTAATATTTGAGTTTGAAAACTTAACAGTATTTCTTATTATTCTGCAACTGTACAGAGTACACAGAATAGGCTGCTAAACTGCGGTGAAACACACTGAATGGAATATGTGACTTTAATATTTGAGTTTGAAAACTTAACAGTATTTCTTATTATTCTGCAACTGTACAGAGTACACAGAATAGGCTGCTAAACTGCGGTGAAACACACTGAATGGAATATGTGACTTTAATATTTGAGTTTGAAAACTTAACAGTATTTCTTATTATTCTGCAACTCTGCAGAGTACACAGAATAGGCTGCTAAACTGCGGTGAAACACACTGAATGGAATATGTGACTTTAATATTTGAGTTTGAAAACTTAACAGTATTTCTTATTATTCTGCAACTGTACAGAGTACACAGAATAGGCTGCTAAACTGCGGTGAAACACACTGAATGGAATATGTGACTTTAATATTTGAGTTTGAAAACTTAACAGTATTTCTTATTATTCTGCAACTCTGCAGAGTACACAGAATAGGCTGCTAAACTGCGGTGAAACACACTGAATGGAATATGTGACTTTAATATTTGAGTTTGAAAACTTAACAGTATTTCTTATTATTCTGCAACTGTACAGAGTACACAGAATAGGCTGCTAAACTGCGGTGAAACACACTGAATGGAATATGTGACTTTAATATTTGAGTTTGAAAACTTAACAGTATTTCTTATTATTCTGCAACTCTGCAGAGTACACAGAATAGGCTGCTAAACTGCGGTGAAACACACTGAATGGAATATGTGACTTTAATATTTGAGTTTGAAAACTTAACAGTATTTCTTATTATTCTGCAACTGTACAGAGTACACAGAATAGGCTGCTAAACTGCGGTGAAACACACTGAATGGAATATGTGACTTTAATATTTGAGTTTGAAAACTTAACAGTATTTCTTATTATTCTGCAACTCTGCAGAGTACACAGAATAGGCTGCTAAACTGCGGTGAAACACACTGAATGGAATATGTGACTTTAATATTTGAGTTTGAAAACTTAACAGTATTTCTTATTATTCTGCAACTGTACAGAGTACACAGAATAGGCTGCTAAACTGCGGTGAAACACACTGAATGGAATATGTGACTTTAATATTTGAGTTTGAAAACTTAACAGTATTTCTTATTATTCTGCAACTCTGCAGAGTACACAGAATAGGCTGCTAAACTGCGGTGAAACACACTGAATGGAATATGTGACTTTAATATTTGAGTTTGAAAACTTAACAGTATTTCTTATTATTCTGCAACTGTACAGAGTACACAGAATAGGCTGCTAAACTGCGGTGAAACACACTGAATGGAATATGTGACTTTAATATTTGAGTTTGAAAACTTAACAGTATTTCTTATTATTCTGCAACTCTGCAGAGTACACAGAATAGGCTGCTAAACTGCGGTGAAACACACTGAATGGAATATGTGACTTTAATATTTGAGTTTGAAAACTTAACAGTATTTCTTATTATTCTGCAACTGTACAGAGTACACAGAATAGGCTGCTAAACTGCGGTGAAACACACTGAATGGAATATGTGACTTTAATATTTGAGTTTGAAAACTTAACAGTATTTCTTATTATTCTGCAACTCTGCAGAGTACACAGAATAGGCTGCTAAACTGCGGTGAAACACACTGAATGGAATATGTGACTTTAATATTTGAGTTTGAAAACTTAACAGTATTTCTTATTATTCTGCAACTGTACAGAGTACACAGAATAGGCTGCTAAACTGCGGTGAAACACACTGAATGGAATATGTGACTTTAATATTTGAGTTTGAAAACTTAACAGTATTTCTTATTATTCTGCAACTCTGCAGAGTACACAGAATAGGCTGCTAAACTGCGGTGAAACACACTGAATGGAATATGTGACTTTAATATTTGAGTTTGAAAACTTAACAGTATTTCTTATTATTCTGCAACTGTACAGAGTACACAGAATAGGCTGCTAAACTGCGGTGAAACACACTGAATGGAATATGTGACTTTAATATTTGAGTTTGAAAACTTAACAGTATTTCTTATTATTCTGCAACTCTGCAGAGTACACAGAATAGGCTGCTAAACTGCGGTGAAACACACTGAATGGAATATGTGACTTTAATATTTGAGTTTGAAAACTTAACAGTATTTCTTATTATTCTGCAACTGTACAGAGTACACAGAATAGGCTGCTAAACTGCGGTGAAACACACTGAATGGAATATGTGACTTTAATATTTGAGTTTGAAAACTTAACAGTATTTCTTATTATTCTGCAACTCTGCAGAGTACACAGAATAGGCTGCTAAACTGCGGTGAAACACACTGAATGGAATATGTGACTTTAATATTTGAGTTTGAAAACTTAACAGTATTTCTTATTATTCTGCAACTGTACAGAGTACACAGAATAGGCTGCTAAACTGCGGTGAAACACACTGAATGGAATATGTGACTTTAATATTTGAGTTTGAAAACTTAACAGTATTTCTTATTATTCTGCAACTCTGCAGAGTACACAGAATAGGCTGCTAAACTGCGGTGAAACACACTGAATGGAATATGTGACTTTAATATTTGAGTTTGAAAACTTAACAGTATTTCTTATTATTCTGCAACTGTACAGAGTACACAGAATAGGCTGCTAAACTGCGGTGAAACACACTGAATGGAATATGTGACTTTAATATTTGAGTTTGAAAACTTAACAGTATTTCTTATTATTCTGCAACTGTACAGAGTACACAGAATAGGCTGCTAAACTGCGGTGAAACACACTGAATGGAATATGTGACTTTAATATTTGAGTTTGAAAACTTAACAGTATTTCTTATTATTCTGCAACTGTACAGAGTACACAGAATAGGCTGCTAAACTGCGGTGAAACACACTGAATGGAATATGTGACTTTAATATTTGAGTTTGAAAACTTAACAGTATTTCTTATTATTCTGCAACTGTACAGAGTACACAGAATAGGCTGCTAAACGGCGGTGAAACACACTGAATGGAATATGTGACTTTAATATTTGAGTTTGAAAACTTAACAGTATTTCTTATTATTCTGCAACTGTACAGAGTACACAGAATAGGCTGCTAAACTGCGGTGAAACACACTGAATGGAATATGTGACTTTAATATTTGAGTTTGAAAACTTAACAGTATTTCTTATTATTCTGCAACTCTGCACAGTACACAGAATAGGCTGCTAAACGGCGGTGAAACACACTGAATGGAATATGTGACTTTGATATTTTAGTTTGAAGACTTAACAGTATTTCTTCCTATTCTGCAACTCTGCACAGTACACAGAATAGGCTGCTAAACTGCGGCGAAGCACACTGAATGGAATATGTGACTTTGATATTTTAGTTTGAAGACTTCACAGTATTTCTTCCTATTCTGCAACTCTGCACAGTACACAGAATGTGCTGCTAAACTGCGGCGAAGCACACTGAATGGAATATGTGACTTTGATATTTTAGTTTGAAGACTTAACAGTATTTCTTCCTATTCTGCAACTCTGCACAGTACTCAGAATGTGCTGCTAAACTGCGGCGACGCACACTGAATGGAATACGTGACTTTGATATTTTAGTTTGAAGACTTAACAGAATGTGCTCTAATCTGCAACTTTGCACACTAAACAGAATGTGCTCTAATCTGCAACTTTGCACACTAAACAGAATGTGCTCTAATCTGCAACTTTGCACACTAAACAGAATGTGCTCTAATCTGCAACTGTGCACACTAAACAGAATGTGCTCTAATCTGCAACTTTTCACACTAAACAGAATATTTTTTTTTTTTTTTTTTTTGTTTTTTTCCCCCCACACAAAATAACCTGCTGCCCCCACACACAGTAGTCCTAAAAAGGACTTTTGGTTCTTTTTTGTCACAATTTTTTTTTTTCCTCCCTACACTGCCTTTCCCTTCCTATCCTCAGCTCTCCCTGGCTCAGACTGAGCCGAACTCGATGGTCAGGTGCTATACAGCACCCGACCACGGGTTCTGGCCAGCCAATCAGTGTAATGCCAGCAGCCAACATGGCTGCTGGCATTACACCGATGTCAGAGCCTCCCTGCACGTTTATTGGCTGCGCAGCAGCCGCAAAACGTGCGGGGAGGAGACCCGAACATGGCGGGCGAGCACATGCGGTACTCGTACGAGTACCGCCATGTGCCGAGCAGAGCGATGCTCGAGCCGATCCGAGCATCGGCCGAGCATGCTCGCTCAACACTAAAGAATATGAATAAAAGTTTTTTTAAATATTGTGGACAATAATACATAATATAACCCCTTGAGTACCATAGGGGTACTCTGGGGCTCAAAGGGTTAAAGGATGTATTAGTGTCCAGTTCAATATAAATATACCTCCATTACAGTATGTCCAAATTGCTCCATTATAACATGTCCAACTTGGTCTTACACACATCCCAGCCAATTAGCAGTGAGTGGCTGTGCTTTAAACTGATTGGTGTAAGCACATCTATCACGGTGCCCGTGATTCTGACTATGCGACATTCCTTCTTCCGGGTTTGTCTTGGCTGCCTCTTATTGGTTCTGGCTTGCTAGCCCCTCCCAGGGCTTGCCTTTATATACGCCCTCCTGTTACTAGGCCGGTGCCCTTTTGTGGTAAGTCTGGACCCATGTAGGGCCTTGTTGTGCTTTATATTGTTTTAATAAAGCTTCATTGTTTTATCCTACCAAATTGTCTGAGTGTTCAGTAAAACCATGACAACATCCCAGCCAATCTCTGTGAGGGAATTTGAACAGATAAAATTAAGCTACGTTTTTTATTATTGCGTTTTGGGATATGTATATATTCTAATGGAGCAATTTGGACATATTGTAATGGAGGCATATTTATATTGAACTGGGCACTAATGCATCGTTTACCCCTTTGAGTCCCAGAGCGGTACACAACGCATTGCTTTACAATGTGTTGCTTACCCATCTGCCACTCAAGGGGTTAAACTATGTATTTCAGCAAACTTTTATTCATTTTCTTATTTTTTTTAACAGCTAGAAGAAAGAAGAATGAAGAGATGAAAGAAGATACAAGACAGAAGAAAGTAGAGAAGAAGGACAGAAAATGTCAGGATGCTGAGGACTCTCCTGGACATCGGATTAATGGTATTATTTTTAATGAGCTGTTGCTTTGTTACTTAGTCGGGTTAACCCTATGAATGCCGGTGGGGTAATTATATCCCACTGGCACTCATAGGGTTAATTCTACTACCTTTGGCCACATTTTAGGTACTTTGGATGCATTGATATGGGGCTTAGGGCTCCGTATCAATACATCCACTGGGGACTCTTTTTGCCTTTTAATAGCTGTGTCGGCTGACTAAAGATCCGATAAGGGACTTTAGTAGAAAAAACAAAAACTATTAAATGGCGACTTGTGAGGCAAAACTCATCTAAATGTAGACGCGGGCAGGGCTTTTTTTTGCTGGTATTTTTTCATAGCGCAGGTCATTAAATTGTTTACTGTGCTTGAAAATATGCCGGCACCTGTTTTTCTTGGTATTGACTGCCCTTAAAGGGATAGTAATACCTGAAAATAAATTTATTTTATATTGTAGCCCTGAAAAAACCATGAAAGATGATATAAGTCTTATCACCCAAACCTTTATGGTTTGGGAGATATTCATATGTAAAATATAATATAGTTAACTTTTCCTTGCTGTTTCAGCCAAGTCTGCCATCTAGTGGACAGATTTGAAATTCGGTCCACATAGCAACCGACAGCTCTTTAGCAGTGCCGAGATCACGATCTTTGAAAAGAACTACGTCATTGGAACTGTATACAAACTGTGCCTGGCTTGAAAGAACACTTTGTAGACCATTCCAATTAAGAAATTCTTTTTAAAGATCATGATCTCAGCACTTCAGGAGAGGCACTGCTGGTCGGGCGACCGGATTCCAAATCTGAAGGGTGGAGCAATGACATCACTCCAGGGGAAACTTTACTTCTGAATATCTCCCATTTTTCATGGTTTTTTAAGGGCTACAATATAAAATAAACTTATTTTCAGGTATTACTATCCCTTTAAATCAAGCCCTGTATATTTAATTCAAAGGGTAATATCCTAGCACATTGAGTTAAACACCTGATATTAATTGTCTCTCTTTAACCCTTTCAGTGGCAGAGATGTAGCCAAAGAATTGAAATGCATCTGATACCTCTTTGGTAGTAGAAGGGTTAACCCTTTCAGGGCCTGGGAGCTATTATATTGGATACCACTTTGGCAACTATAGGGTTTACCGTTTCAGTGGCAGGGGATCCCCAACACATGGGAGTAGCCAACAACAATGCATTTTATAAATCTCTAGCAGTCAAAGGGTTAAACCTTCACTGGCTCACCGATAACCAACACATACCTTGAATTGCACTAAATATGTCTTTGCCACTTACAGGGATAGTAACTCTGTTCTATGCTCTCACTGTTGAGAGGTCTTTTATTCAAAAGTTATTGCAGCTGAAACCTGATTTCTTTTTTTGGTGCAAGATCTGTTGTTATACCATCCTATGGACAGCTCTGTTAGTTAACCATAAACTTCAATAGAATGGTGTAGCAACAGCACCAGTGTAAAATTTCAGGCCATTGAGATTGTTGAATTGCAGGCCATTACTGCAATAACTGTTGAATAAAATACATCTCTGCAGTAGGAGTACTTGTTTTACTTAGGAGTATAAACCTTACATTGTATATTTTTTTTACATATTAAGTGTTACTTTGTCTTTAAACAGATAACCCCAACAGTGACAGAAGGGTACAGTGGTGTCCGTAGACATTTTTCCAGGGGGGGGCAAAGCCATAATATGACCCCCCCAGGCCAGCCCATCTAGCCCCTTTATTTATATGGAGGAGGGTAATTGTAGGGGGGGGCAAGTGCCCCCCTTGCCCCCCCTCTGGACGCCCATGGAAGGGTACCAAATGCATTGTTCATCAATGTGCTGGCAATTATGGTCCATTCCATCAGCATGGCTTCACAACAAAAACAATGGTCCTCGTTCTCTGGAGGCTTGCTAGCTACTTCCTATTGCAGCAGGAGAACCATCTCTGTGGAAGAGGGTGCGAAGAATTACTGGATTCTTTCAGGCTACCTTTGGTCTTTATACATTCAAATGCTTAACATTCCATCTATGAGTATGTTTCATGCTTAGAAGAACTAGTACAAGAACTAAATAACATCAGTTGGGATATTATCAGCTTATGTGAGACTCGTAAAAAAGACAAATATTTAGTCAAATTAGAAGATGGACACTGGCTATACTATAAAGGAACCAGTGATAGACAATGTGGAGGAATTGGATTCTTGATTAACAAAAGGCTGATAAACTCAGTTATAAAAGTAGAAAGTATTTCTAAAAGAATTGCTTTCTGTGCTATCAAACTAAATAACCGCTTTGTTCATCAAATCATTCAAGTTTATGCCCCTACAAGTAGCCACAGTGATGATAAGTTGATGAATTTTATGATGATTTATTATGATTTTACAAACAGGACAATTACACTACAAATTTATAGTGGGAGATTTCAATGAGAGAATTGGTAAGATCCAGAATGGCCAAAAAATCGATCAGACCACATGGAACTGGAAAAAGAGATGATAGAGGCAACCAACTGATTGAATTTGCAGAACAACATAATGTGTACATCATGAATCATTTTTTAGGAAATGGACGAGTGAAAATGGACATGGAAAAACCTTAATTGTACTACAAGTGAAACTGACGTCATACCTACCAATAATAAACAATATTCCCTGAGAGTTCAGTGAGAAAATGTTTTAACTTTAGAAGTGACCATCGGGGCGGAGTGTAGGGGAATACCATCCCGGGCATTTTTTTTTAAAGCAGCCCACTAGCTGCACCAACGTCCCTATCGACACACCCTTGTGGTCCCTGTGTGGCATGGTAGAGCAGGCGCCAGGATATTATATCATATCCTGGCGCTCTGCATTAACAAAGAATGCAAGGACTGTCAAAGAGAGTGCCTGTGGCAACACAGGCCTCTCCTTCAAAATATCGTGGGACGGTGAGGTGAGATCCTCTGATCTCCCCCACCGGCCCATGATCTAGCAGCCCACTGGGGGATGCCCGATCCCCCCCGATAGAACAATCCGCCCATGGTGACCATCATCTAATGAGAGCAAAAATCAAAATTGACTGCAAGAAAGAAAGAAATGATTAAGTCAACAAATGTGAAGGTTGACAATAGCCAGCTACTGTAAAATCACCAAAATGTTGTATTAGCACGGTCTAATCACTTTGGTGTGCTGCAAGATCTTTCAGACATGGACATTTCAACCCACAATAAAAAAGTTTTTGAGACTATTGTAGACACTTCTCATGCCCTTGCACCTACTGTAATACAAGGAAAAAACCCAAATATCAAAATAAACAGTTGCCATGATGAAAAAGCGAGGAGAAAGTAAGCAAAATTGTAATATAAGGAGGGCAGAATATGTAGAAATGTGCAAGACCTTATGGAAGAGCTTAAAAGAAGAAATGCACAAATTCAATGCTGAGCTAATCAAAAGGACACTGGAAGAAAATCTTGGGCTAAAGAAATTAAAACAAAAGATGGCCACACAGAATTTAAATGTTTGCATTAAAGTTTGAAAATGGTACAACAGCAAAACTCAACTCAACAAATAGCAAAATGAGTGGAAACATTTTATTCAAATCTTTATAAGGATGAAGAACAACAAATGAATGATGTGACAGAGGCTGAAGCAGTGGCAGACGTTTTGGTACAAGTAAGTAAAAGCTTCAATAAAATCAAGGAAAAATGGCAAAGCAGCTGGAGCTGATAAAGCTACCACTGAAATGTTGAAAGCTCGAGGTTAACCCTTATTCAAATCCCTAGCTAATATATTTTCAAACTGCCTATACTTGACAAAGTTCCTGAGACAATAAAAAATGCAGACACCGTCCTACTGCACAAAAAAGATAACAAGTGGGATCTAAAAACTACTGACCAATAAGCATACTGCCAGAGTCTGCAAGATTTTCACAATGGTACTATCCAGAAGAATGTACACATTACTTAATGTGGCACAACCTCAAGAACAAGCAGGCTTCAGGAGCAGTTTCAATACAATGGACGATATTCAAACAGTACAAAAAGTTTTAGAGCTACTTAATGAATACAACCTTCCATTATTCATACCCTTCATTAACTAAACAAAGGCCTTTGATTCGAAGTAAAATCAAGCAATAATCGATGCCCTGATCAACCAAGGCATAGATAGAGCTTACATCAATATCCTAAAATCAATATATGAAAATGCAACTGCATCAATACTGGTCAACAATGAAAAAGTCCAGATCAACATAGA
Source organism: Rhinophrynus dorsalis (assembly GCA_037306005.1). Taxonomy (NCBI): domain Eukaryota; kingdom Metazoa; phylum Chordata; class Amphibia; order Anura; family Rhinophrynidae; genus Rhinophrynus; species Rhinophrynus dorsalis. Next base: position 267,957,938 of record CM074721.1, on the reverse strand, counting down.
AAAAGGCATCCAACATGGAGACACAATCTCCCAAAACTATTGTCATTTTGTTTAGAAGAAATTTTCCATAAAAGAAGTTGGAATAAAAAGGACTTAAGATCAACAGAGACTACCTACACCACTTTCGTTTTATACACTATATCATACTTGTTGCCAGTGGTCCTGAAGAACTGCAAGAATGCATTGAAGAGCTACAACAGGAAAGGAAACATTTTGGTCTGAAGATGAATATTATTAAAACGTAAGTCATGTTTAACAAATTTACCATACCAAGGAAAATCACAGTAGATGGAAAATAACTAGAAGAAGCTGACAAGTATGTTTACCTTGGGCAGGAAATGTCAACAGATGGAAACACCATGATGGAGATTGAGCGACAAATAAAATTCAGATGGGAAGCATTTGGAATACTTAGTAGTACTGTCTTTAAGACAAATTTACCACTCTGCTTCAAGCTAAAGGTTTTTGGCCAATGTGTCCTCCCAGTCCTTAGTGCCAAAGACATAAAAAACTTAAAGGGATAGTAATGTTTCATAATAAAAGCAGCTCTAATTAATCGTCATAGTATTTGGACTTTGGAGAGTGTTATTTCAATTCTGTCAGAGTTGAAGTTCCAGAGTAATTCAATGACAAAATGTCCCCCTCCCGCCCCTTTTACTGATGTCACACTGTTCAGCCACAGCAGAAGGGAGGTGCCCAGGTAGACTGCAGAGAGGGACAATCTTCAATTAAGATAAGGGAAAAACCTGAAAAGCTTGTCAAGGGGGGCAGGGATTTCATTGTTTTCATAGGAATAAGAGTGTCCCCTTCTGTTATCTGTCCAGTCTATGGACTGCATTCCACATCTGAGAAGAGATTGTTTACAGTAGGTAAAAGGGGCGGGAGGGGGAAACTTTGCTTGTGAATATCTCATAAACCATAAAGGTTTGAGAGATAAGACTTATATCATTCTTCATGTTTTTTTAATGCCTACAAAATAAAACAAAGTTAAAATGAAGTATTACTATCCCTTTAAGGTTACACAGATAAGCATGGAGCAGCAAATTCTAAACAAAACAAAGAGACCGAAAAACGTCGCTCAAGAAGATCAAAGGCAAGACGGATAGATGAAATTACCAAATTTGTTAGTACATAGTGGCAATTAAATTACCAAAGTTGTTGGAGGCTTTCTCAGGAGGCCTTCATCCTGCAGTGGATTGACAATGGCTGAAGATCTATCTACCTATCTATCTATCTATTTATCTATCTAGAGAGAGAGAGAGAGAGAGAGAGAGTAAATGCTTACTTATTCCTTTACAACACATAGTAGATGGAGTTGAATATTAGGACATTTGTTGTATTTTACTTGTTGTTTTGCTACATCATGAAGAGAAATTGAATAGCAGATTTGTAGACAGAACAAACATGCCAGAGGATATTTTGGATACTTGAAATATTTGAAAGAGATGTTATACCAAATGATACTGTCATTGTCCCTCAGACCTATAACATTCCAGACACGATTGCCTAGATTAAGAAATACTGCCTCATAGCAAGTGTATTGGTAAATGTTTACATATATTTGGACAATTTATTTTTTTGTCGTGTCAAAATGATATGTATCAAAATATTTTTGTATTTCACATTTATTTAAAATTATTTTATGTTTATGCTCCAGGATTATTCCAGTTCCTAAAAACTATGTCTTTTAATGTACAGAAAGTGCAGCATGCATAGTTACACAGAATCAGAATGAGTGGTGTGTATTACATTGCTCCACAGCAATAAAACATACATAAATGTGTTGTTAATTGTCAGTATATGTGTTTATACATTAATATGGGCTATTAAAATACTTTGGTCTTGCTCTAAATCATTTATCAGTTACATAAATAGGTGCAAATGGGTCAAGAAATAACTTAAAAATTCTTGGAAATGCCCCGCCTACCAGCTACGCCCCCAGAAACAGAAGTGTCCATCTTTCGCCATTTGAAATGTTGGGAGGTATGTGTCCAGAATACTACTTTCTGTCTACTTCACAACAAACGGAATGAAATGTGTAACATTTTTCGGTTGTAGTTTATTATATCTGCTAGCCTTGTGAGCAAAATAAAGTGTTTTGATTATATAAGTGCCACATTTCTGTTTTTCTAAACTATTTTATATAACTGCCAAATCCTCTTCATGGGGAGGAGGGGTTAATAAAGAGTTTGTAGTATGAGCAAACATACAGAGAGTCCTTCATGATGTATTCAGTGATGACTACAAAGTCTAGGAAAAAAAGGCTGCTGATGTTACTTACCAAAGGCTTCTAATTGAAAAACCAATAAAGTTCTGGCACTTACGTGTATCTCAAATTGGTCCAAATAGAACAAATATTTAGCAGTCTTTTCATTTGGTAGACTTGATACAAGTGTACTCTTGTTTACAAGTAAATCTTAGCAACCATGGCTGGTTTCATGCATTTTAAGAGCACAGAAAAATGTCTTTTGTCCTACTTAGTAAATTCCTGGACACCATGCCAAGAATGCTATTATAATCTTAAAATGGGCAACCATTAACACAACAACACTGTATTCTGAGCGTGATTAACCCTTGATACAGATGTCTCTAATGTATTACAAAACAATGTATTGGAGACCTCTAGCACTCAGAAGTCTAAGAATATATTGATGGTAAAATAATATATAAATCCCTTAAAGGCACAGTAACACTTAAAATATATTAACATTTATATTGTAAGGTTTACCCTGCTGAGATGTGTTTTATTCAGTTGTTATTGCAGCTCAAATTTTAATTTTTTAGGTGCAATATCTTAATGGCCTGAAATGTTACAGTAGCGCTGTTGCCACACCATCCTATGGAGGTTTATGGTCAATTGACCAGAACTTTCCAAGGGATGGTATAGCTACAGCACCACTGTAAAATTTCAGGCCATTGAGATATTGCACCTAAAAAAAAATCACGTTTGAGTTGCTATAACGTTTGAATAAAATACCTCTCAGCAGAGGTGGTACCCTTGTTCTGCTCAGGAAGATCGTCTGAACAATATATATTATATATATATATATATATATAATATTTATATTTATGTATAAAGTGTTACTATCCCTTTAACCCTTTGAGTGCCATAGGGGCATGCAACGCATTGTTGCGTGCCCCTCTTGCACTCAAACAGACCCCCTCTGACATAGTTAAGGACTAGAGGGGTGTACAGCCTGACCTGTATAACCCTGTGTAAACTGTCGCATTCAGAGGCATTTAGTACATTTTGTTAGTGCTGTTTGTAATAAAGAAAAGAGCTAACGGCAGTACATTTATTTTGATTTGTGCCCTCTGCTCTTGTATTCAGAAAGGCTATTATCTTATCTGAGACAATATAAATACTGTCCTGGTCAATCGCCTCAGGAGTGATGTGGAACTTGGAGCCCTGGAAGTGACAGGAGTGGCCGCTGTCTCACAACTTATGTAACATTAGTCTTTAGACCTCTGAAAACAGTTAGAGAAGTTTTACAGCTAAACAAGAAAAGTGCAGATATAGAGTTCAATACAGCACTCAGCCCAGTTCAATTCTTCAACATATAAAGTAAATTTATTTAGAAAAATATATTAAATTAGTCAATAATTAAACAATATACTCTCCAAAAATATAAGTCATCAATAGGTAAGACGTCGAATGAAAAAGGCCATCCCCCCTCCCCCCACAAACACACCACCATAAAAAGGAGAACAAATCTCACACAATACATTTATACAAATTTATCCCATAAAACCAAGAAAAGGAAACATGTTTCCACAGACACCAAAAAAATTGATGTACTGGTACCAGCCAAAAAAATGAAAAAATGCATGAAACATTCACTAAATCCTCATGATGTACTCAATCCAGGATATCCGAGATATAGACAATAAGTCCATCCATAATTAGTATTCATGAATTCATGCAGCAACGCGGACATGCAGAGATGCAGTTAACAAATTAATCAGCAAGCGTGAAGCACATGTGTATAGAAGCGTCACATATAACAGGGGTTAATACAATGATAAGCATCAGAAGCTGTGAGTAGAGCCAGTCACAAGCATTCAGGTATAAAGGTAAGGTTAATGGGACTTACTTGATATTCACAACTCTTCACCCACTTATCACCATTCCATTACCTTATCTCCTTGATACAATGGCGATTCCTGTTGCATGTTTCTTATCAACATAATCCTGTTGTATATTTCTTATCGGTGTACTCCAAATAGTTTGATCCGTACCTCGTATTCATAAACCCCATCATCACTGTAGATTTACCATTGCTCCCAGTGCTTCACTAATTCCACACTCTCGCATCTTTGCTGCGCATATTCATTCAACGGCTGGAGAGTTTCCAATCACTAACTCCAACGCGTTTCGTCCGCGTCTCCCGCGGACATCATCAGGGTCACGCGTTGGAGTTCGTGATTGGAAACTCACAATGGGATATATATAGAAAGTAAAAGATGAGCAGCACTGGAGCAGACCAATTGACCAAAGGGGGAAATAAAATTCCTCAAATTCCCATTGATCTAAATCAGACTTTTAACCCTTTGAATACTGAGAGGTCTCTAACACATTGTTTGCAGATGTGATGGAAATATTTTTAGCATTCATTAAAGGGGAACTTTCACCTCAGAGAAAAATTTGACCAGATGTTTAAGCAGTTAAGCAGTATTAGGAAATGTGTTTCTTATTTTTTATCTTTACATACTTTGTAAGATCTTTGCTGTCCAAGCCGTGCACTTCCGCATTCTGTGGCACTGTGTGACTTCTCAGCACTATTTCGTTCACCTCCCACCTCCCTCCCAGCTGCCCCAGAGAGCACATTCTCACTTCCCTTCGGTGTGCTATGAACGACTCCTAGTGATACAGCAAGCTACGATTAGCATTATACTGAGGTTGAAACGCGTCCCTGGGGCAGCTGGGAGGGAGGTGAGAGGTGAAAGAAATAGTGCTGGGAAGTCACACAATGCCACAGAATGCGGAAGTGCACGGCTTGGACAGCAAAGATCTTACAAAGTATGTAAAGATAAAAAATAAGAAACACATTTCCTAATACTGCTTAACTGCTTAAGCAACTGGTCAAATTTTGCCTTTATGCCTTTTATATACCGGAAAGTACCCTATTGGCTCTTGCTAATATCTATCAGTATTCTCATATCTTTCTCTAATGAGGATTTCTCAAGTAGTTTCCCATTTTTCAAATGTTTGTTTCTGAAGCCTAAATGCATAACTATATATATATATATATATATATATATATATATATATATATATATATATCCTGATCTGTCACTATTCCTCCCATTCACTTCCTGCTCTATAGATATTTCCTTACACAGTTTATAGTCATCAGCAAAGACTGAGACACTTCAATACCCATTTCTAGATCATGAGCAAACAAATTAAAATGTATTGGGCCCATGACACATACTCAGACCGTGTCACATGAGTAATCATTGATTCCCTTCCCACTGGCTCACCTGCACTTGCCTTCTGGTTAGGTTGATGCACGTTCTTTGAGCCAGTACTCTGTGCCTTGTGTGCTCCCAGTTAGCTTGTCTCTAGCTTTCCGACTCCTGTTACTGACAGGCCTGTTTTGACTATACTATCCGTCTCCTGATTTGACTTGTTTGCTGCTTCCATTGGTTTGACCCAGTTTGCCTTAACTTTCAATCTCCTGATTCTGTACCTGATCAATCCGTTGTTACTGACCCGGCTATCCTGACTATCCTGCTTCGACACCGCCACATCTGCCTCTGTCTTCATCAACAGATTTGCCTAGTCTGAATCTTCTGACTTCACCATGGTCTTCTCAGCATCAGTTGCCTCCTTGTCCAGTGCTCTCTCTATCCCATATCTCTGGTAGTGAGAGGTGCAGGAAGGTTCTTCTTTTCAAGTGGCATCTCCTCCATTATACTACATCTAGAGGCTATGGTGGTATACCACCCTCTGCTTCAGTATTTCCACCAGGTAGAGAAATTTCTAGTTTACATATGCCATCTAGTGGCATATTTGTTTTCTGCAGATTCCTCCAGTCTTACCCTTATCTGATTTGTATTTAGTGCTTTCTTCCAATACTGGAACAGTTCCTTCTCCTGGGATTCTGTCCATTGTGGTGACTAGTGTATATTTCCTGTTATCTGGCCTTGCAGCCAGCACTTTTAACCCTGACTTTTTCTACATCAAAGATACACTAGCTTGCTACCAACAATCCCAAGTTATGTACTCAATCATATGCACCTCAGCTATGGGATAGAATCACCCAAAAGACTTCTGCAGGTAATTCTGAGACCAGAGTCATGACAGCCCAGACCAAGTTGAAAGGTTCCATTTACAACAACATCCCATAATCTATTATTTAACCAGTTCCCTATGCATGTACAGATTTCACCTTGAAGACTGAAGCCTTTAAATTTATGCAGTAAGTAGTTATGAGACACAGTATCATAAGATTGCAAAATCTAGGTATGCAACATCAGACAGAAATACCCTTATCCAAGTTTCTATATACCTTTTTTGTAGAATGCAAGTACATTAGTTTGACATGATCTTTTCTTTACAGAACCATGCTGGCTCCTACTTATAATGTTGCTGACCATCAAATAGTCTTGGAGTATATTACCCACTTTGGATGTCAAGCTCACAGGTCTATTATTTTAGGTAGAGATCCTGCCTCCTTTTTGAATAGTGGTACTGTATATGCCATCCTCCAATCACAGGGCACTATGCCTGATGAAAGTGAATCAATAGATATTAAGTATAACCAGGGGCATAGGAACTGGGGGGATGGGGGAGATGCATCCCCCAGGAAATAATGCGGGGGACAGATAATGTAAAAATCCCCCCCAGGTGCTATGCGCACCGGCCTGGGGGGTGCAGGCAGGAGGGGAGTGCATTGCCCAGTGCTCCTTCCTGACGGTCACCTCCTTGTAGAATGGCCGAGCAGAGCGGACCACGGGTAGAGGAGCTTCTGTATCCCCTACCCCAGGAGCAATGAGCAGCTTCCTGTCAGTCCGGATAGAGGATCAGAAGCTCCTCTACGGCGGTCCGTTCGGCCACGCTACAAAGAAGGTACAGCGGGGCTGGGGGGGGCAAAGTGACACACAGAGGGGCTGAGGTAAAAATGCTATCCCACCAGATTTGTGGGGGCTCCTACGCCTCTGAGTATAAAGGTCTTAAAGGGATAGTAATGTTTCATAATAAAAGCAGCTCCAATTAATCATCATAGTATTTGCACTTTGGAGAGTGTTCTTTCAATTCTGTCAGAGTTGTAGTTCAAGAGTAATTCATTGACAAGGTATCCCCCTCCCACCCCTTTTACTGATGTAAAACTGCTCAGCCAGAGCAGAAGGGAGGTGCCCAGGTAGATTGTAGAGAGGGACAATCTTCAATTAAAATAAGGGAAAAACCTGAAAAACTTGTCAAGGGGGCAGGGCTTTCATTGTTCTCATAGGAAGAAGATTGTCCCCTGCTGTTATCTGTCTGGTCTATGGACTGCATTCCACATCTGAGAAGAGATGGCTTACACTAGGTAAAAGGGGCGGGAGGGGGAAACTTTGCTTGTGAATATCTCTCAAACCATAAAGGTTTGAGAGATAAGACTTATATTCTTCTTTATGTTTTTTTAATGCCTACAAAATAAAATAAAGATAAAACGAAGTATTACTATCCCTTTAATATTACTGAGCTAGGTTCCTGCACTCTTGGGTATATTCCATCAGGCCCAGGTGCTTTATTCACCATAACCATTTCCAGTCTTCTTTGGATTTTGTCATCAGTAAGCCATGTACATGGAGGAAATTATGTCATTCTCCTTGTTTGCTCACCACTTGCCATTGTTGCTTCCTTTCATACACAGGAGAAACAAATGTGTATAAGGCGCCATCCATTGTCTTATCTTCATTTATTAATTTATCTGACTCAGATTTAAAGGGAACTATATCATTTGTGAGCGTCACTGCATTCTTTTGCATATATGTTCAACTGGAATAGAGGAAATTTAAGTTATCAATGACAATGTGATGCCTGCAGTAAGTTATAGTGTCTGAGGTCAGGATATTATATTCCTGAGCTCCTGTAAGCATCTGGGACAGTGATAGGCCCTCAAATTCATCAAAGGACTGCATATCATATTATCATGTTCTAATTCTAGGGGTTGAAAAAAGTAGACAAATCACTTGGAAACCTCTGCAGCACCCAAAGGGTTTTCATTCATTGGCAATACTGAAAAGGAAGAAATTACATGTACTCTCTATGTGCATGAATATTCGTGTGAAAAGAAGCTATCTGTATTTTCTGTGAAAATTCCTGTAAAAAACCAATTAGACTTTTGACCCATCCCTACTCACACTCCTGCCATTGTGATTCAGCCTCCAGGCGCATTTCCTTACCTTGGCTTTGGGAGTTCCAACTATGCTCCAATTTTACCTGGTTTCTACTTGCACCTGTCATCGCTAAGGGTATATTCTGCATCCAGTCAGTATCTCCTTACTCCTTGAAATAACCAGCACTCCCAGAATTCAGTGTTAGGTTATTGTGGTTTGTTCTCTTGCTTGCTTTCTGTGCCTCTGTGCTCCTGTCACTCTACCCCTGTCTTTTTGCATGGTTTGTTCCTGCACTTTTCCTCTGTGTCCGATCTTGTTTCCCTTTTTTGCCCAAACCTGTGTCCTTGTTTTGTGTCCTGCTGTGTCTCAACCTATTCAGTGTTTTCCCCTTCATGACTATATTCTGCTACATCTATTCTAATTCTGGCTTGTCTTATGACATTTTCCTGTCCTTTGGTTTCTCTGTCTATCATTTCTATTTGACCAGTACCATTCCATCTCCCTGTGGCAATCTTGTGATCAGTCCAGTTACTGTCCTTCCTCTGGTTCCAGGCCCATCCAATATTTTCCTGCTGCTCCTGTTCCTTTCCTGGGGATTCCCATGCCTGAAGCCTTGCCTCAAGACCTTGCCTGGAATATTTTCACCGACATAAGACAGAAAAATACTATCAATCACTAATAAATGCCAGTAGATTATTAGGCATACTGGCAGAGAGATCTTCTCTTTGAAGATTGATCCCAAGGGCTCTCATATAGACAGATGTGGACTAAACAGGAGTAGATCAATATAGTTTTTCTCCATTTGTTTTGTTTCACCTTAGAAAGGTCAGGAAGTAGATCCAGTGTGAAGAGATAAGAGAAAAATCGTTTTTCCCAACTACTGTTGCACTGTATTGATCTTCCCCCCAGTAGTGCACTAGTCGGTAAATGTACACAACTAAGTCAATTAAGCTAGTAATTATATAAAGCTAATGGCAGTTCTACTAAATTTTGACATATATAATTGTATAAAAATATTCATTTTATATTTTAAAAGAATGAATCATATGTTACAATACACACCTTAAAAAATCATATATATATGTGTGTGGTGTATATTACAACAACACAGGTCTTAATTAGAAAATTCACAAACAACCACAAAGAAAGATAGTGCTGAGAAGAACAGGACATTAGTTTAAAGTGACACTTTCTACCCAACACCACAGAAAATCCTTTCAGTGTTTCCCCAACACAATATCTGGTGGTGAACATGTAATGCATAACTTTTAATCAATATCTTAAAAACACATACACCCTGTTCCAAATTATTATGCAAATGATATTTAAATGTCACAAAGATTAAATATTTTGTTTTTCAGTTTAACTCATGGATGGCATTGTGTCTCAGGGCTCTTTTGATCACTGAAAACAATCTCAGACACCTGTGATAATTAGATTGCCAGGTGAGCCCAATTTAAGGAAAAACTACTAAAGGTGGGTGTTCCACATTATTAAGCAGAGCACCATTTTCAAGCAATATGGGGAAGAAAAAGGATCTCTCTGCTGCCGAAAAGAGTGAAATAGTTCAATGCCTTGGACGAGGTATGAAAACATTAGATATTTCACGAAAACTTAAGAGTGATCATCGCACTATTAAGAGATTTGTGGCTGATTCAGAGCACAGACGGGTTTGTGCAGATAAAGGCACATTGAGGAAGATTTCTGCCAGATCCACGCATCGGATCAAGAGAGCAGCTGCTAAAATACCATTACATAGCAGCAAACAGATATTTGAAGCTGCTGGTGCCTCTGGAGTCCCACGGACATCAAGGTGTAGAGTCCTCCAGAGTCTTGCAACTGTGCATAAACCTTCTATTCGGCCACCACTAACCAATGCTCACAAGCAGAAACGGCTGCATTGGGCAGAAAAATACATGAAGACTAATTTCCAAACAGTCCTGTTCACTGATGAGTGCCGTGCAACCCTGGATGGTCCAGATGGATGGAGTAGTGGATGGTTGGTGGACGGGCCACCCTGTTCCAACAAGGCTGCAACGTCAGCAAGGCGGTGTTGGAGTCATGTATTGGGCCGGAATCATGGGAAGAGAGCTGGTCGGCCCCTTTAGGATCCCCCAAGGTGTAAAGATGACCTCTGCAAAGTATGTGGAGTTTCTGACTGACCACTTTCTTCCCTGGTACAGAAGGAAGAATTATGCTTTCCATAATAAAATCATCTTCATGCATGACAATGCACCATCTCATGCTGCAAAGAATACCTCTGCATCAATGGCTGCTATGGGGATAAAAGGAGAGAAAGTCATGGTGTGGCCTCCATCCTCCCCTGACCTCAATCCTATTGAGAACCTTTGGAGCATCCTCAAGCAAAAGATCTATGAGGGTGGGAGGCAGTTTACATCCAAACAGCAACTCTGGGAGGGTATTCTGACATCTTGCAAACAAATTCAAGCAGAAACTGTCCAAAAACTCACAAGTTCAATGGATGCAAGACTTGTGAAGCTGCTATCAAATAAGGGGTCCTATGCTGAAATGTAGCGTGACCTGTTAAAATGTTTAAAAAGTTAAAATGTTGTTATAAGTTTGATTGAAATAGCTTTTGATTTCAGTAAATATGCTGCAAACACAACAAATGACAATTTTCAGTTCTTTACAACCTATAAAGTGTTTTGAAACTTACTGTGCGTAATAATTTGAAACAGTGCATTGTAAGTTTTTTATGCTTAAAAAAATACTGTTATCATTAGGAGGTTTGTTCAATAAAATTTGAATTGTAGTCTTAATAGTTGAAAACATGAGAATTATGCTGACTGTTATTTACATCAATTATTTAGGTAAATGAGAAAAATATAATTTGCATAATAATTTGGAACAGGGTGTAGTACGTCCCTAGTGAGTTCAAACATTATTGTGTCTAGCATAGATTAAAACTGGTGATAATAGTTTAAATTCACCCCCCATACAAATATCATGGCAGGTCCCATAATAAAACTGTGACTACACCATAAATAAAAAATAAATACATTTCAGAGGTTGCATATACTGCTGACTACTACTTTACAAGATAATATTACTGGTAAGTATACTTAAGAAGAATGAATATCAATTAGTAATTACAAGTTCAAGAGATTAGAAAAAAATCCTCAGAATATCTCAGAGCTACCTTTGATCTATAATATACTTCCTAAGTTGTTCAAAGTAATTAGTGTGAAAAAGTCTCCACTCATAGATATCTCATAAACCAGTGATAGGTATACAGATAGTGTCATTAAAGGAACAAGAATAGGCCCTTATATTGGAAGTACGTTACCTCCAATATTGAGTGATAGGGTATGTATAGCTTTATTTATATGGCATCACACACTGTACACAGTGCCTTATAGTATCAGTATGTTACAATAAATATGAGGGAATAAAATAAGTATCACAGTCAGAAACAGTAGGCGAGTGATCACTGCCACAAGAAGCTTATAGTCTAAATGTGTAAAAGGAGACAGACAACAGGGTATGAAGGTGTCACGTGCTGTGAGTTTAAGTGCTGAGTTTGCCAAAATGTAGAACATGGTCCAAGTTCTCCAGAAGATAAGATTTTAGGGTAGATGTAAAGACAAAGGGGGATTGTTCTAGATGTAGGAAGAGAGGTATGGAGTTTCATAGGTAAGGAGGGGAAAGTGAAAAAGGTTTGGGAAAGGAGAGGGCATAGGGTGTAGATTGTGTAACAAGAAGGGCGTTGTGTGCTTATCGAAGGTGGTGGCCGGGAACATAGGAGGAGATGAGGGAAGAGAAGTAAGGGGGACAGGTGGTTCATATTTGAAACTGACACTATATCCAGGATCACATGTGTGATGTCAGTGTTACAGGGGAAAAATTAAGAGAAGCAAAAAAGATGAAGGCAGGAAATCAAGCAAAGAATCCTTACAGCTCTGATTACAGATCAGAGCACTAATCTGCAAATTAACCCCTCACAGTCAACTGAATGCTTTTAAAACAAAAGAAAGAATGTACAAAAAAAGCGCTCCACTGACCGTATAACATAAAAATCACACCAATCTAGGCAAAAGGAGCAAATAAATGTAAATAACACCTCCTAGTGGCAGCTAACGTCCACAGTGTCCTTTCACAACACTAACCACTTCAAGAAACAATGTATACAAAAAAGAACAAGCGCAACTCCTGGAGGTGATCTAAATATAAAAGATGCAATCTGTAGGCAATCACAGTAAAAGTTCTTTAGAGAGGGAGCAAATGTCTATAGATCGAGTGTTGTAAAGTCATATACCGGTCAGTTGTATCATTATCTGGGTCTGACAGCAGATCGCAGTCACAGTCCGGCATGCACAAATCCTAAGCAGTGTGAGAGAAGAGAAAAGATCTCTAAGAGCGAATCTGTAGATGTAATATATCTATGTCTCCAGATAGGGCCAAACTCACCGAATCACTGCTTGGGTCTGTGCGTAAGACAAGCCCGACCTGGCTGCGATGGTAATAAACCTCACGATCAAAGACCTTGCGGGAAAAACACAAACAATTCCATCTAAGGAAGTATCTGTTTCATTCTTATATATATGAGATTTACACTTTGATTCTTCTACACCTTTTCGGCCAGGTCGGGCCTTGGGAGTACCGCACTACATGTGCATCTGGTGAGTGCGGTCTTATTAGACACTGTTCACACTATCGATCCAGCAGATACTTCCTTAGATGGAATTGTTTGTGTTTTTCCCGCAAGGTCTTTGATCGTGAGGTTTATTACCATCGCAGCCAGGTCGGGCTTGTCTTACGCACAGACCCAAGCAGTGATTCGGTGAGTTTGGTCCTATCTGGAGACATAGATATATTACATCTACAGATTCGCTCTTAGAGATCTTTTCTCTTCTCTCACACTGCTTAGGATTTGTGCATGCCGGACTGTGACTGCGATCTGCTGTCAGACCCAGATATTGATACAACTGACCTGTATATGACTTTACAACACTCGATCTATAGACATTTGCTCCCTCTCTAAAGAACTTTTACTGTGATTGCCTACAGGTTGCATCTCTATATTTAGATCACCTCCAGGAGTTGTGCTTGTTCTTTTTTGTATACACAGACTGAATGCTTTTCACCGTGTATCGCCACTTCTTCATGAGGGGCTATTGTATAAAATGTAATACTAATGATGATAATAATAATACAATAATAAGTATAAAGTGTCAGTTCTTAATAGACGTATACTAATAAACAACAGTTTGAACAATAATAACATTGTAATTAAATATCTACCAAAGAAAAGCCCTACTATAAATTAAAAAAAAACATCAACTCTTTATTGATCCCTTAAGGCCAGGCTAGCACTAATACCTCCTGATAATAAACTTCTCCTTCATTTAATCTAACTACAGATTTGACCACTGAGAATCAATTCTGCATGAATTTATTCTTCAATATGAATCTTTAATTAGTGCTGGATATCATGTTGATGATGGAAGACATGATTTTTATAGTAGCAAACTCCTCCTACTATTGTGTGCAGAAAGCCTTCTGTGGGAGGAGTTTGGGGGTCATTGAGTGATTTAACAAAGAATCATGTCTTCCTTCGTGGACCTTTTATTTAGTACTAGTTAGAGATTAATACTGGAGAACCAGTCCATGCAGAATTGATTTATAGAGGCCGTTAGGATTTTCTGCCCAGATTATATTATGTGGGGCTTTATTATTAGGAGGTGTTAGTGTTCTTTAAGGTCATTTATTCACTAGTCTGATCTTAAAGAAACATTAATGTTGTTGGGGCTTTTCCTGGATTGATGCTTTGCTTCAAAATTATTATATCTCAAACTATTTTTTATATTAACATTTGCAACAGTGCCTCCTTGCATTCAGACCCAGTGTTAAGCATTTAAAGCAAAACAATTATTAGTTCTCTATTATAACTGAACACACAGTGTAACTACAATATCTTCTGATTTATTAGATGTAAGTGTATTATACATTTGTGCAATATAATTATTGGAAAACTAAACTTGTTGATGAAAAATCTCTTTGGTAATTAGGGTAGATTGTTATCTTAATTACATTGCACATTAATGTTTTGTGGCCTGGTAACAAATAATTGGTTACTGCTGATAAATTAGGCAGACTTTTGCAAAGACAGCATTCATCTGAAATAATTGAGTCTATTGTTTATTTAAAAATAAAACAGGGTAATGATTAACATACTCCTGTACTTATTTTACCAAGGAGAAAATTAATATGATTTTGAATTGCATTACCAAATCAAATGTGTTTCACATGCACAATGCAGTTATTCATAAACAGCTTCTCTCAAGCGTATACTTGCTTGTGAATCACTGTCTCAAAGGATTGAAAGCCCCGTGCCCCAGATAGAAGAGAAAGAGAATCAAAGTGTAGGAATGCAACTTCCAAGTCTGAACAAGAATACAGATCACTGAGGCAGACAGATTTTGGGCAAGGGCAAATTAAGGCAAATATCAATATAAATATATTTCAATCTTCTTTTTGTTAGCACAGTTCTTAAAAACTGAACAGGGAATATGATCAAGTAAACACAGGTAATAGCATGGAACAAATGCAATTTCCCCAGTTTCATCTTAGCTGTGATACGTACTTGTACATGAAGCAACATGACTAATCTGTCTGGATTACATTCAGGACTGTACATAGGAGTGGATTTTAAGGTCAGTTTTTCTATGAATCTAGAACTAACAAGATATGAAATGCTTTATAGATTATTAACCTTTTTTTTTTTTAAAAACAACAAATTGAAGGAATTGTACAAATACACCTGTATAGCACATCTGTTGCATTTCCTTACCCCTGAGCTGATACAGTGCTTGTATACACTGCAGCTCATACAGCTATGTCACTGCCACCTCTATAGCATGAATAAGAAAAGAAGAATGCTGTACTGATATCATCTGCAACCTGCCAATACATAGTATAGGGGTATAGTAGGGTGCAAAACAAATGCATGCCCCAAAGCACACACTGACTCCAACCCTTGGGTGCAAGAAGAACAGATTGGTTTCATGGGCTATTTCATTAAATTTGATGTGCTTCATTGTCATTGGTGACTTTGACTGTATAATCTTCTTTTGTAAATTCAACAGTGCAAGTAAGAAAGAAGTGTGTTTTAATCCCTTCCATGACCTCCCTCAAACAACTATCTATATAGATGACAGCAGAGCATTACTCCTTTGTGTGCCAGAGCACTGTTGCTAAACCAGGGATGGCTCTATTACAGGAAAGGGACCCCTAACCATGGAGGGTCTTCTGACATCTCCTGTACTTCCCATGTCTTGGCCTCTGTGGTGGAGAGATATTAAATAATAATACTGAGAGGTCTCCATTAACCCCACCACTACCTAATGTGTTGGGGACATATTTCAGAATATAGTGGTTATCCTAACCAACCTTTTTACCCCTTACCTCCTAGACTGGGGGATGCTCTCTGTGCATAGGGAGTCCAGTTACACCTCACTAGCGAGCCCACAGAGGCAGAAACTTGGCGTTGTTGGTTGTTGAGGAAATTTACCTATCATTTCAGGGTTGGACTTCCTTACAGACGGCATCAGCAACCTGTTTAGGTGTCCATGATGGGCTATACAAGTTAGTAAATTTGTAAGACACACAGCCTCATCGTAGGAAACACTTTCCTGAAATCCAAATTTCTATTCTCTTTTAAGCTCTTGGATGCCTAATGATGATGTCCCTAGACTCCCTAACACATTGTAAAGCAATGCAAAAGATGTCTGTGTCATCCAAATGGTTAATCTTTGTTGCCAGTATTTTCTCTTTCCTGTTCCATAATATTTTAACACATGCCTATAAATGTAATCCATAATCTGTGGTCTTAGATCCACTCTGTGTTAAATCTATGTTAGTAAGACTATGGGGATAAATTATATAACATTTCAAAAAAGATTCCAATGAACAGAGTACATCTGGAATGCTGGTAGGGAACTATATCAAATCGGACCCATTATATTGATATAGTCGGTAAATGGTGCCCTGGATATACTAGGACACATTTCGGATTCTATTATTATCAATTAAATGAAAATAATTAAACTTTTTCACCGGTTACAAGTCCTACAACAGGTCTCTTACCAATTAACAATATGGATTAAACCCCCCTGTTTTTCTGTTGCAGACTCATATGATAAATTATTCCAGGCAATGAAGTGGTGTTGTTGCTTTTAAATAAGGTTCAGACCTTGTAATGAATGAACTTAAGTCTTTTTAATCACTTCCATATTTAATAAAGGAATTATCACACACGTGTATTTTTTATGTATATATTTAAATAATTAAAAGTTAATACTTATGACCCATGTAGAGATTTATCATTTAGAATATGCAGAATTTACATGGGAGATTAGGGAGCTATCAATTAAATTACAATAAGTCTTAGTCCGTATTTCTCCCTGCTATTTCTTCACTTGAGCGCTGGCTAGGAAATTCCATAGCATTGAACTGGTCTCAGAGGGGTTATCAGCTTGTAAAAATGAAAGACTGAGCATGTTTCTTCACCTCTTTTAGCTCTTTTTCTTCCTTTTCTTCTAATATATTATTATTAAGACCCGCTGTGCGAACATAAGAAGTTGTACTACTTATTTATTTCTATTAGCTTCCAGGCTAAACAGCATATTCTAAACATACCACATAAATAAAGGCATTTTATATCTCTGTGCTCTCCTTGCCAAAGTGAGGAAGGGGGGGGGGTTTGCCCACCTCCAGGTCAAATAAAGGGTTATTAAGTGCTGTAGGCCATCATACCGGTACATAGACATAGGTAGCTAGCTCTCTGGGCAAGGATTTAGGGATTAGAGAGTGGGGCAATTGACTCCTTCTTGAAACAAAGTCCTCCTCTGTTTTGGCAAGAGGAAAATAATGGTTGGAAGACCTCCACATATTGTTTTAAATATCCCCTCCATCCACTATAGCAGGTGGAGGGCAGATAGGGGGCATTCAAATTCTCCTTTTCATCCCACAGCTGAAGGAGATGGAAGTTCAGACATGGTTTATATGCCCAGAAAATGAATTTCTCATTAAAGAGAGCGTACAGCTGCCTAGGAGTCACTCAGACATACTATCCATGTCCTCCCAGCCAAGTGCCTTCACAATGTGTTGAGTAACCCTCTTGCACTCAAATGGTTAAGGACCAGAGGATGTATAGCATATTGGTCTTTAAAGGGAGAATGTATCTTCAGTGCCCAGATCATCAGGGCTGAATTTACATCTCAGGAGCCTGTAGGCACAGAAATCTGAAGCGCCCCCCCCCCCCCCCCACGATTTGCCATCTCCACAATGCTCCTAATCTCCACATTGTCCCCCATCAGCTCCATATTGTCCTCACATTGCCACCATCATCTCCACATTGCCCCCATCAGCTCCAATTTGCCCCCCATCAGCTCTAACTAGCTCCCCATCATCTCTATAGTGCCCCTCACAGTGTCATCATCATCTCCATATCCCCTCACATTGCCCCCATGATCTTCACATTGCCCCCATGATCATTTCCATATTGCCCCTCACATTGCCCCCATGATCATCTCCATATTGCCCCTCACAGTGCCCCCATCATCTCCATATTGCTCCCGTGTCCGTTTCCTACCCTGGAGAGGAGAGGTCTGTCTGTGTCTCCTCCTTCTGCACAGAGCTGCAGCTGCTGGAGATCCCACGCGGTCTTCTCTTCAGTAATCCAGAGCGCTGGGAGATGATGTCATTTCCCAGCGCTCTGCATGACTAAAGAGCCGACGAGGGAGCTCACAGCAGCTACAGGTCTGTGCCGAAGAAGGCACAGACTGAGACCTTACCATGTTGTCGCGGGCTGTGGGCGCCAAGCGGAGGATCCGAATGACAGGTGCCCCTCTGTGGGGTGTGCCAGTAGGCTAATGCCTACTCTGCCTAATTACAAATCCATCCCTGCAGATCATTTGACTTTGATAACGCAGACATTTTCATGTCTCAGAATCACCATTTTGTACAATGTCATGTTCAATTATGATGTAATTTATAATTAAGTATGTCAGTCATATACTTTCACCACTAATACAATTTAAAGAAGGTATAAGATTAAAATAATCAACATTTACAGCTGTAGCATGTCTCATACACAGTGCTCTTATAGCAGTCAAGTCAATTTATCTGCTTTAAAGATGAATATATATATCCACTTAAAGCAAAGCACATTTTCTCCTCAATCACATAAAGTGGTAGTCAGCAAAAGTCCAATTTAGGTGAGATGAGATATGTAAAAGTTTAAAGACCCTGACAGTAAGACAAACACATTTTGTAGTTTCATTATGATACTTCATTAAATTAACATAGTGTCAACTCAGCTATTATTAAATCATAACTTAATTGCTTTCTCTGTGTTTTAAATGTATTTTGCTGATTTCTTCCATTTGTTTTTGTAACATTTTCAACTCTGCTCTCTTAACCCTTTGAGTGCTAGAACAATGAGTTCCTTATCCCTCTGGCACTCAAAGGGTTAACCCCTTCAAGACTAGATGGGTGTGCATCGAATTGCTACGCAACCCTCCTTGAAGGGTTAAGAAATATGAAAAAAGCTACTTCAGAATGGACTGGTATTGATCTTTCCCAGAAGCTACTATAAAGGATAGGGATTTTTTTTTATATCATAAAAGCTATAAGTAAGAGCAAATTGTGTTTAGACAGGAATGGAAAACTGGAAAGCTGTCAACACTTCAACTTGGTTTTCAATTAAGGAATGCATAACAAATGTTGACGTTGGTGCGGTTTTCGAAGTTCTTTATTGAATTATAGAAATATGATACAAACCCATTTTCCATAGCATGTAGTATATTGTTTTATTTTTATTTATTGTTTTATGTTTGCTTAAAAGAGCAGTAAACTTTTTTAAATGAGAAAAACAAAATGTTGCAGGCCTTTTCATGATGAGTAAAACAAGGTTATGTCCGCTGCTCGGTAATATTTAGTTCAAATTATATTAGTTCAAGCGGACTTTATTTAAAAATAATCAATCTGTTAGCAAGGGAGCCAATTGGTATCCAAAAGCCAATTTTTTATAGCACATTCGATAGTGCAGCTTGAGGTATTGACTGTGCTGGCAGATAAGATATATATATGTATATATATCTTATATATATATATATATATATATATATATATATTTTTTTTTTTTTATATATATATATATATATATATATATCTTTTTTTTTTTTATATATATATAAATGAAAGTCACGTAATAGGTTTCTGGATCAGTGCTGGCCATACCCCATGGCTGGCAATGGCTGGAAGAATTAGTGTTACTCCAGCCATTGGCAGATGGTTATTACAAGGCTTCAGTGAATACCACTAGCAGGGAATGCTCAGCCTGGTTCATACATGGATTTGTCCTACGCATTCCCTTCATGGAGTTACAAAGGTGCAACTAATATACACACTGTGCAATATTCATGGATGCAGGGAACACTGGCCTATATGTAAGGCCTATATTAAAGGGATAGTAATGTTTCATAATAATTAATCATCATAGTATTTGAACTTTGGAGAGTGTTATTTCAATTCTGTCAGAGTTGTAGTTCAAGAGTAATTCAATGACAAAGTATCCCCCTCCCGGCCCTTTTACTGATGCAACACTGCTCAGCCAGAGCAGAAGCAGAAGGTAGGTGCCCAGGTAGACTGCAGAGAGGGACAATCTTCAATTAAGATAAGGGAAAAAGCTGAAAAGCTTGTCAAGGGGGGCAGGGCTTTCATTGTTCTCATAGGAAGAAGATTGTCTCCTGCTGTTATCTGTCTGGTCTATGGACTGCATTCCACATCTGAGAAGAGATGGCTTACACTAGGTAAAAGGGGCGGGAGGGGGAAACTTTGCTTGTGAATATCTCTCAAACCATAAAAGTTTGAGAGATAGGACTTATACCATTCTTCATGTTTTTAATACCTACAAAATATAATAAAGATAAAACAAAGTATTACTATCCCTTTAATAAAAGCAAACTAGAGTTACTCTGGAGTAAACTTACTGCACAATAGGGGACAAATACATATTCCTGTTAAATTAAACTGGGCTTTTAACCCCTTGAATGCTCGAGAGTTCTCCGGTGCATTGTGAAGCAATGCATTGGAGACCTCTCTAGCATTCAAGGGGTTAAAAAGCTTATTCAAATGCATGGGAATTTAGGAATTTTTATTTGTCCCCTATGGTGCAGTTGGGTTACACCAGAATAACTCCTTAGCAAAACCCCGCCTGCTTCAGGCAAAGCATTCCCTGCACTGACACACACACTCTTCCATATCCCTCCTCCTGTGCTGTATAGGATAGTAGAGCTTTGTATAGAAATCTGAATCCTAAAACGTGCTTTAAAACAATTGTAGTATGGCCCGGCCCTGCCTGCTTCAGGCAAAGCATTCCCTGCACTGGTACACACACTCTTCCGTCTCCCTCCTTCTGCGTTGTATAGGATAGTAGAGCTTTGTATAGAAATATGAATCCTAACACATGCTTTAAAACAGTTCTTGTATGGTATGTTGCTACCCTAAGTCTGAATACAGCAAATTGTACATGGGAGGCACTAATTGGTCTTTATCCAAATTGAAGTTATATTACCTCACGTATAATATACCACCCATTTACGGTAGTCTTTACATACCAAAATTACTGTTCCTTTAAAGGGGAACCATAAGTATGAAATAAGAGACTCTTAATTTTACATGCAGATATACATGACTCTTAATGAAAGACTTGCTAACATAATAATAATTTATACTTTGCAATGCATTGGCACCTTCTAACATTCAAACTGTTAAAAGCCCCAATTAAATCAACAGGAGTTTTTATTTCTCCCCTTTCGTACAGTTGGTTTGCCCCAGAATTGACCCTGATTTCTTTTGAACATAGGGTCCTATAGCTATAAATGGAAAACTATGTGTAATAATGGACAAGTCATGAGATGTATCACACAGGTTAATATATTTGTTTTAATAAATATTTGATGTTATTTTTAGCACTATTCTTTATTATTGTATTTTGTCTCAAGTTAATACAACTACAGATGAAAATAAACTGCAGTTGTCTTATACCTTTTCCTCATTGGGACTGAATGATGTACTAAGAATGGGGAACAATTCTGGAACACTGAAATACTCCAAAATGGCCACATATTTAAATTGGATTTTTAACTCTTGGAATGCTATAGAGAATTACTCTATTCTTCCTAAGCCTCAATGGGCCACGTGTATGAAGTAAAATGGGGAGCAATTATATGGCAAACAAATTGCATCATAGGGAACATATAAACATTTCCACAGAACAAGGCTTTTAAAGGAGCAGTAAACTTTTGTTAAAAAATATAAATTGTATGTATTTTCCTGTTGAGCACAGTTGAAATCTCACAGTTGAAAGATACACATTACCAGAGTAATTACAGTTTAAACTCTTGGCTTTTTACATTAACAGTGCCCTCTAGTTGTCAGATTTTACTTATTCTGTTTCATTTTCTAGGAGAGGTGAGTCACTGACAAATAGTTCTCCGTAGAATGTGATAGAAACATCTGAATCACACTTCACATTTTAGGTTTGCACTTTCAGGAATTAATCATGCTGTAATTCACTTCCTGCTAATTTTTTGAACGTTTATAACTTTGAAATAAAACATCCAACAGCAGTGTGAGTGTCCTATTTTACTCAGCATGAAAAGCTCTATAACGTATATCTTTTCATAAAGAAGTTTAATGCAACTTTAACCCCTTGAATAAAAGTAATGTTTCCAACACATTGCACCTAGGTGTAAAGAAACAGCACAGACCAACACACCTATACACTGCCCACCCCTTGGCACTGTGTTTTAACATTAATGATCCATCATCTTTCCACTTCAATCAGGTCAGGATGGAAAGAAACCCCCAATTAATAATATATGACTGAGGGAGGGATCATTTAGTCAGTCAATCATAATTTTGAAAAATGAAATCAACCAATAGAGATGCAGAAAACTCAAACAGGGAATTTAAAAAAAATTAGTCAAATGTATGCTTTGCAATTTGTTACAGGCCAATACGTAAAAAGATAAAATTGTGAGAGATTCAGTATCACAGAGGGGTTACATTGGGGTCAGTCCTGGAAACAGGAGTGTTCATCCCCCCTTCTGTTAATTTAAATGAACCTGGAGCAGAGGGTCACAAGTCTGAGCTGCACACTATTAGTCCATATGTGAAAAGATGGTGTAGAACCAGCTTTATACTATGGACACTATTATGAGGCCAGGGGTATTAGTAGATCTGCCTAAATATTTTGCTTGCAATATTTGCTGCAAATAATTTTGCTGAACAATATTATTGTATGGCAGTAAAAATAAGATAGAAATGGTAACATTCAAGTACAGTTTAATTATTCAAAATACACATTTCATTTGAAAACTTCAACATATCAACTGTTACTTGTTGTGATTGATTTTTTATTTTGCCTTTTTAAAATATATAGGAGCAACTAAACAAACTAAGCGCTCAGAGTATGTGCAAATCACATAAACTATTTTCCCCACAGGACAGTAATGAAACCTAGGACAACAAGGTCATAAATGCAACAGACACAATTGTTCCCCTTAGACTGAATATGATGAGACAAAACAGAGCAGCTGGTTCTCTCCTGACCTTGAACTTAATAACAACATTCCTGAGCACATCTGGAAGAAACAGAACATAGCTGAATCAATATAGGGCTATGAGACTCACCTGAAGTCACAAAATAAGAATATCATGCTGGACAAGACAACAAGGCTGATGTACTAAGGAAACTGGCACAATTTTCAATTAAACAAACTATGCCATGGGGGGGGGGGTAATAACAATAATATCCAAACTTACACTTATTAAAATGGGTCTTTTAAAGGAACAATAATCTTTTTACACAAATCTGTATATTATAGAGCTTTTTCTGATGAGTAAAACAAGGTGATTCCACTGTTTAGTTTCGGTGTTATAACAGTTGAAAACTGCTACACTCGCTGCAAACACAGGGCACTGTTAATGTAAAAAAACAAGAGAGTAAAGGGATAGTAATGTTTCATAATAAAAGCAGCTCTAATTAATCATCATAGTATTTGGACTTTGGAGAGTGTTATTTCAATTCTGTCAGAGTTGTAGTTCAAGAGTAATTCAGTGACAAAGTGTCCCCCTCCCGCCCCTTTTACTGATGTAACACTGCTCAGCCAGATCAGAAGGGAGGTGCCCAGGTAGACTGCAGAGAGGGACAATCTTCAATTAAGATAAGGGAAAAACCTGAAAAACTTGTCAAGAAAGAAGATTGTCCCCTGCTGTTATCTGTCTGGTCTATGGACTGCATTCCACATCTGCGAAGAGATGGCTTATACTAGGTAAAAGGGGTGGGAATGGAAACTTTGCTTGTGAATATCTCTCAAACCATAAAGGTTTGAGAGATGAGACTTATATCGTTCTTCAATTTTTTTAATGCCTACAAAATAAAATAAAGATAAAATGAAGTATTACTATCCCTTTAAACTACAGTAACTTTGCAAAGATACATTCCCCAGCAGTGGGAGTACTTACTCAGCAGGAAAACCCCTTCAATATGTGATTGTTTACATTAAAAGGTACTTCTGTAGTCTGCAGGCAGCGTCGCCAGCAACATATCTTGGTCTAGAGGCAGCACTGTACAGGGGGCGGCTTAAAAAGACACCCCAACCCTCCCCGTCACTCTTTATCTGTTGTTATAATGCAACTCAAATGAGCCTCTGTTTTCCATTGTAGTCCAACAAAGATTGTAGAGAGACATGTTACCTCAGCACTTGCCCATTATCTGATGTGCCTGTTCTTCTTCTTAGCATCATTCTCTTAATATAGGGCTAGTTAATCGTTGGACCTTCTGTAGCTGACTGGGACTACAATTTCTAGCATCCCAAACCAGCCATGGGCTGGTTAGGGATTATGGGAGTTGTAGTTCCCAATTGCAGGAGGTCCAATAATTGATTAATCCATCCCCAAACTGATGATACTCTTTTTCTCAGTTACTACTAATTTTTACACTTTTATGAAAGCTTCCTGGAAATCATTTCTGCCAGACTTTTTTAGTCAGTCTACTGTCAGTGCAGGACAGTGATAAAGTACAATCATAAAAAATAAATAAAAATAAATAAAAAGTAGTGTGTGTTGAGTGGAATTCTTTGACAAGTGCAGCCTCAGTTAAGTGATATGGGTGTTCTGTGGGCGCAGAAGGGAACGTGAAAAGAACAGAAAAACTATCATGTCTATGGAAGGGGGAGGCATTCAATCCTTTTTGCCATACATCCCAAGTGTCCCTCTTATAGACCCAAATCCCTCTGTCCCTCTTTTTAGTAGATCAGACTGTGTGTTGTGTATATAAGTGCATCACATTGCCTCAGCAATAAAACTCATATTAATGTTTGATGTACAATGTGTTTAAACATTAGTTTGTGTAAATAAAATACTTTGGTCTTGCACTAAATCATTTATTCAGTTACACAAATAGGTGTCAATAAGTCATGAAATAAACTAAACATTCTTAGTAATTCCCCACCCACCAGCCAAACTCTCAGCAACATTTCCCCCCCGCCAAAAAAAAGTGCCTCTCTTTGTCCAATTGAAATGTTGGAAGGTATGTGGATGATCTCGCCTGAACTGAATCGCAACAAGTATTGAGCCTGTCTGCTCAATAATTTTCCTGGGTGGCGCCGCACAAGCAGCGTGCGTCTAGTGTATGTCTAGGTTAAATCCTACAGAGATACTGAGGTATTGTGTAAAATGTGGGAATTCTTGGTGCACGAAAGAGGAAAAGGAAGTGATCTTGTGACTTCACAGAAGGAAATATATATAGAGTAGCGGTCAAACGTTTTGAGAATGACACAAGTATTGGTCTTCACAAAGTTTGCTACTTCAGTGTTCTTAGATATTATTGTCAGATGTTACTATGGTATACTGAAGTATAATTACAAGCATTTCAAAAGCGTCAAAGGCTTTTATTGACAATTACATTAAATTTATGCAGAGAGTCAATATTTGCAGTGTTGACCCTTCTTTTTCAAGACCTCTGCAATCCGACCTGGCATGCTGTCAATTAACTTCTGGGTCACTTCCTGACTGATGGCAGCCCATTCTTGCATAATCAATACTTGGAATATGTCAGAATTTGTTGGTTTTTGTTTGTCCACCCGCCTCTTGAGGATTGACCACATGTTCTCAATGGGATTAAGGTCTGAGGAGTTTCCTGGCCATGGACCTAACATTTTGATGTTTTGTTCCCTGTGGCCATGTTCTTAAGCAAAATTGTGAGTGAGCCCACTCCCTTGGCTGAGAGGCAACCCTGCACATGAATGGTCTTAGGATGCACAGGACTGATGGTAGTGCTCACCTTGTCATCTCCAGATAATACTTTTTCTGGATGCCCCAAACAATCGGAAAGGGGATTCATCAGAGAAAATGACTTTACCTCAGTCCTCAGCAGTCCAATCCCTGTACCTTTTGCAGAATATCAGTGTGTCCCTGATGTTTTTCTTGGAGAGACGTGGCTTGTTTGGTGCCCTTCTTGACATCAGGCCAACCTCCAAAAGTCTTTGCCCTCACTGTGCATGCAGATACACTCACACCTGCCTGCTGCCATTCCTGAGCAAGCTCTACACTGGTTGCACCCCGATCCCACAGCTGAATCAAATTTAGGAGATGGTCCTGGTGCTTGATGGACTTTCTTAGGCGCTCTGACGCATTCTTCACAACAATTTAATCTCTCTCCCTGAAGTTATTGATGATCCGATAAATGGTTGATTTAGATACAGTCTTTCTAGCAGCAATATCCTTGCCTGTGAAGCCCTTTTTGTGCAAAGCAATGATGACAGCACGTATTTCCTTACAGGTAACCATGGTTAACAGAGGAAGAACAATGATTTCAAGCAGCACCCTCCTTTTAAAGCTTCCAGGCTGTTATTCTAACTCAATCAGCATAACAGAGTGATCTCCAGCCTTGTCCACGTCAACACTCTCAACTGTGTTAACGAGAGAATCACTGACATTATGTCAGCTGGTCCTTTTGGATCAGGGTTGAAATGCAGTGGAAATGTTTTTCGGGATTAAGTTCATTTTCATGGCAAAGAGGGACTTTGCAATTGATTGCAATTTATCTGATCGCTCTTCATAACATTCTGGAGTATATGCAAATTGCCATCATCTAATGAGGCAGCAGAGTTTGTGAAAATTAATATTTGTGTCATTCTCAAAACTTTTGGCCTCTACTGTACAGTCTCCCACTTCACATAAGTACCTGAAATACCTCTCTGAAACAGTCTGTCAATTCCTGTCAAACTGATTGTCTGATAAGAAGGAAGAGTGTAGGAATATTTTAAAAATGGTTTTGGTTAGAACTACGTGTTTGCCACTAAAAAAAGTGACACATACACAGTCTGCACCCAAACTCGTTCCTCTGATAGTCACAGCTCCCACATATATTTTTTGCCTGCCCCTCAGCCTGGTGCCACTGGTAGTCAAAAAGGGACAGAGCATGGATGCCATTAAGATTATGCCCCCTCCCCGGAAGATTTCTGCAGATGCCCATGGCTCTCAAAGAGTTTATAAATGGGCAATTTGCTCTTCTTCAGTGGTAGAAGATTGAGCCTTTTCCTTTTAACTTACTTTTTGGCAATATCATCAATGCTTATAGGAAAGAGGAAGAGAGTGGAGGGACATATTCTAAGTCAACATCATCAATAATTAATTAATTATCATCAACAGCATCATCTGCATCATCTGCTTCCTCCTCAACACTTGCATATATTCTAGGTCTGAGAAATGTATGTTTAATCTTTCCCTTAGGGCAGTGGTTCTCAACTCCTGTCCTCAGGACCCACTAACAGGTCAGGACTTTAGGGATTTCTCTGCTAGAGCACAGGTGTGGTGATCAGAAGCTCATTCACATTGATTAACATACCTGTGCTCTAACAAGGAAATCATCAAATCCTGGCCTGTTAGTGGGTCCTGAGGACAGGAGTTGAGAACCACTGACTTAGGGGGATTTATAGAAGACTGACAACTAGTTTGCAGTGGGATGTTACTGTCACAATATTGGTCTCATTGCTAAATCTTCCTCCTCTATGACAACACTAGAAAGTGACACTTTGTCATCTTAAGTATTGTGAAAGGTTTAGCACTACTACTACTACTACTACTACTGGTAGTGGTAGAACTTTTCATATCACTTACATAACAGACCTCTCAAGAGAAAAAGGATTACCATCATTTATTACACAAACTGCAACAACCATAGCCATAAACAGTTTTTGAAGTAAGACTCTATCACTAACTTATCCATGCAGTCCTCTATTCCTTTCACCTTAGCATTGCCACTAGAACATTTGGTGGACATAATTACAGTAGTGTATTTAATGCAAAGTACATATTCAAGAGCTGTTAGCATTAGTATGATGTTTTTCTATCTGTAAATAATGTTGATATATATGTTTGTCACTGGTATCTGTCTCAGACACAGCTCAATTGATTGATCTCCTCCCTGTCTTTGTCTCCTATCAATCAAAAGTTGTTTATTTTTTCAACTGTCCCTGTCTGTCACTGGTTACAAATCACACCCTGCAACTTCAAACTACTCCAGCTTCCCCTCTTTGCTAATCTGCCTCTATACATAGCTAGTGTCACAATGTCCACAGCAGCGGTCTCTTCCTCCCCCAACTTGACTGCAGAGTTATGTTAGAATTAAAATGACTTGGTTCATTCAGTTGTAATGTACTGTCAACAGTAATACTAAACCTAGCTGTAACAGTTAGTTAAGAATAGCCAAGCGTCTCCTACCCCCACCATGAGCTACCTCTCCTGCATCATAGCCTTATGTTCCAATCCATCAAAATATATAGAGATAATATGTGGTTTATTTATGATGATCTAGCTAATTACATATTCATGACGAAATGTGGCTCCACAGTGTATAATATCCATCTTTAAACATATGCAAACTGAAGACATAAGTATGTTATATTTTCTTGAAGTAATTACCATGTTCACAGACACTTAAGTGTATTTATGAGCCATTGGATACTTGTGTTAGAAAAGGACCACACAGCGATAATACCATGCTGTAAGAACTTCATTCCTATCATCAAAAGCTGTTTACCATCAAAGTGTCCTGTAAATCCTGCTATCATGCTAAGTTAAAGAAAATCTACTTATATTCATGACTCTCTGCAATCAAATAATTTAACCCTTCAGATGCTGTTTAACATGTTAATTCTTACAGAACAGTAAAGAACAGGATGAGGCTAGACCAGCTAGCTTTAGAATTAGCAGCTTGCCTCACAGCTACTACTGCATGATATTCATGGTTGTCCCCTGCTAAAGTAAGTGTGTGTGTGTGTGTGTGTGTGTGTGTGTGCGCGCGCTTGATGTAGTATGTGTCAGTCGCTCGCTCAGATTCAGTAGAATGTTAGGCCCTGCCAGCTTCAGTAGGGACTTGGATCATCCTCCTGTCTGTCACTTCCAGTAGGAACTTGTAGTTGTGAGTTTGTGTAAGTATACACAGTACATAAAACTGTACCTGTTTGCCTTGACTGCATGATGTATTATGTCTGTGTATTATGTGTCAGTCACTCGCTCAGATTCAGTAGGCACTGCCAGCTCCATTAGGGATTTGGATCATCTACCTGTCTGTCACTTATAAATAAAAAAGTATCTTTTTTATCTCTTCTGTCTCCTTTCACACCCACCACATCAAGAGAACAGCTGGGAGTGGTTACTATCAATACTCCTATCAAGCTACTCCAGCTTACTTTCTTTGCCTTTCTGTCTACACCAGCTATATATTCATCTGCTCTCTCTCCCTCTTCAAGCACATTGACAACATGTAGGAACTGACACCACATTTTATACTTTAGCACAACGCGAAAACATAGGGAAAATGCCACATTTTGTTGGAGACTGCCAAAGGAAGGGCAGTGCTTCACATTTTTAGCATTTGAGGTAAAAAGTTTCACTAACCCCTAATTGGCACTATTGGTGTTTATGTGTGTGTGTCTTGGGGGTGGGGGATGTTACAGAATAACCAAATATAAATAGATATATATGTATGCACTGTTCTTTTTTCACCAGTGGTGTTCTTATCATAACACACCCCATTTCTCTCTCACTATATATTTCTGTCTATTCTTGAGTGAAGGTGGAGACATATAAATAAAATTAGCATCAGGCTTCTTTACTTTGCCAGAAAATAGTCTCTTCTTCGAGAAAAAAGATTAATTATCTAGCCAGTCAAGGTCATAATTGTTATCTGTTTTTATGTTTTATTTATGGAATCACTTAGGGTAACACATGTACTCAAAGCCAAACTAAATAGTGAACAATTATACCTTATGATATAAAATGCATATGACAGCAATTACGTGCAGTGTTACTCACTTATAAAATGTGTTTCAAAAAAGCTACACACAGCTTCTAATAAGAATAAGTAACTGAATGAGGTCACAATGATATATGCAGCTCAATACTGAAATTACTGTACCACAAAGATGCTATCAAATTTGCACGAAATAAAATATATGTTTGGACATTAGAATCAAATTATGTTTAAGCGTAAAATGTACACAACAGAATGTTTTATTCAGTAGAAAGAAGTGCACTGAGGAAGGTGATACAGTTAGCTAGTTTATCACAAATTAGCATTCCTTTAGACCATTGTCTTGCAATTATGATGTTCTAGACAGTACCAAGAACTGTCACTGAAGACCATGAATCTCTGTTCCTGCATCCTGTGGCCTTGTGCTTAGTACCTTCTAATCAAAATTTGGTGTGACCATCCATTGCCATAAAAACAGCATCAATTCTTCTAGGTACCCTTGCACAAAATCAGTAATTTTGTAGGCATATAGTCAGGTGTATGATTAAACAATTATAACAAACAGGTGCTAATGATCATGACTTTAATGTGTAGGTTGAAACACAGTCATTAACTGGAACAGAAACTGCTGTGTAGAAGGAATACAACTTGGTGAAGAACAGTCCAACTCAGCTAACAAGGTGAGGTTGCTGAAGACAGTTTAATGTCAAAAGTCATACTCCATGGAAAGACTGAGTATAGCAACAAGACACACGTTATTTATACTGCATCAGAAAGGTCTCTCCCAGGCAGAAATTTCAAGGCAGACAGTGGTTTCCAAATGTGTTGTCCAAGCTTTTCTGAAGAAGCACAAAGAAACAGGCAACATTGAGGACGTAGATGCAGTGGTTGGCCAAGGAAACATAGTGCAGCAGATGAAAGACACATCATGCTTACTTCCATTCGCAATCGTAAGATGTCCAGCGGTGCCATCAACTCAGAAATGGAAAAATACAGTGGGACCCTGGTAACCCTTCTCCTTTCCAGAGAAGTCTGGTCAGAAGTGGTCTTCATGGAAGACTTGTGGCCAAAAAGCCTTACCTCCAATGTGGAAACAAGGCCAAGAGACTCAACTATGCATGAAAACTGGGGTTCAGAAAAATTACAGCAGGGGCTCTGGACTGATGAGTCAAAATTTTAAATATTTGACTGTAGCAGAAGCCAGCTTTTTCACTGAGGGGCTGGAGAATGGGTATTTTCAGGCAATAGCGAAGCATGTTGGAGGGTTCTTGCAAGTCTGGGACTGCACTTCTGCAAATGGAGTTGGGGATTTGGTTAGAATTAATGGTCTTCTCAATGCTGAGAAGTACAGCAGACACTTATCCATCATGCAATATCATCAGGGAGGCATCTGATTGGCCCCAAATTTATTCTGCAGCATGACAGGAACCCAAAATATACAGCCAAACTCATTAAGAACTATCTTCAGTGTAAAGAAGAATAAGGAGTCCTGGAAGTGATGGTATGGCCCCCACAGAGCCCTGATCTCAACATCATCGAGTCTGTCTGGGATTACATGAAGAGAAGTAACTGAGTCTGCCTAAATCCACAGAAGAACTGTGGTTAGTTCTCCAAGATGTTTGGAACAACCTACCTGCTGATTTCCTTAAAAAACTGTGTGCAAGTCCACCTAGAAGAATTTATGCTGTTTTGCAGGAAAAGGGTGATCACATCAAATATTGATTTGATTTAGATTTTTCTTCTGTTTACTCACTTTGCATTTTGATAAATGATGAAAATAAACTATTAACCTCTATTTTGGAAAACATACTTACTTTACAGCATTTTTCACACCTTTCTAAGATTTTTACACAGTACTATATATAATAAAACAAAAGTTTCAAACCAAAAATACTAAATATACATGTGCAATATACTAAAATAAATAGTCTAAAATCTGATATAAAAATCTAGTAAGAGTTGGGTTCCATGTAATTTATGTACAGATTTTAAAGTGAAAATTTTAAATGAAAACTACATTTTAGGGATTTCCCCATTAAGTAAAACAAGGGTACTCCTGCTACTGGGAGACCTTTTATTTAAAATTTATGACAGCTCAAATCAGACCATAAAATACACTTTTCTTTTGGTATCTTTTGAGAACTTCTGACTGGAGTTCCAGTGTAGTTCTTGTTAGAAAGCAATAGCAATATATTTGCATAGTGGGGAGTTTTCATCATCAGAAAACTGAATAAATCAAAAGAAAAACATCTAATAAGCTTGAGCTGTAATAACTGTCATGGAAACCACTGGGCCCTTGGCTCCTGGAGGGGCCTGGGGGCCAGCCCCTTTCCTACAGACTATGGACTCTATGCATGGGGAAACGGCTTTCCCAGCGCCCCAGTCTGCTTGTGGGTCTAAGTCACCCTGTGCTGCTTGATGAGCACAGGGTATCACAGAAAAGGACTGCCCTTGGACTGATTGGGGGAATCAGCACAGGGACATGTGGTCATGTTCACCTCCAGGACTATAACATTTGAAATATTGCTCACTGTATTGTATATTGTGTGGTATAATGTAATAGTGTGTGGTATTATAATATAAAGTCTGTAACAGGATTTGGTAGATGGGAGTGGGGGTTGGGGTTGCTTCCAATATACTCCAGGTCTGTGCTAAGGAATGTTAATTGATTCCTGCTGTGCTTCCTTGACCAATCAGGGGAGGTTATTTATGAGCTAGTTAAGAATGTCTATTTTTCAAGTCCTAATTTGCATGCTTATCTTGATAAGAGTGTTGGTGGCTGATTGATCAAGCGTAGAAACACTGTTCCAAGTCTTAGTTTGCATGCTGATCTTGATAAGAGTGTCTGTAAGTGTATATAAGCTGTGTGTTCCATTCAATAAAGTGAGCTGATTCTAAAACAGTACACTACTCTTTTCTGGTGACTGTGGGGAAAACTGTGATATTCCAGCAGAGCAGCCTTGCTCAGGATTGAAGGAAGCAGCGACTGACGGGGACACCCAGACGGGAGGGATCCACTGGTACCGTTACAATAACATTTAAATGAAGCAGTTGCCGGCATCAAGAGTAACCCTGTGTAGCTTGACAAGCAAAATAAAGCATTTCTATACCTTTTAGAGAGAGTCATTGCTGACTGCAATGTACCAGGCCACTAGAGGGGAAGTTGGTAAAATAGTAATGTGCTACACTGTAATGGGAAGATATAGAATGCTTAATCCATAAGATACTTGAAATGTCACCAACATACAGCAGGAGTTAACGAATGAGCATCATAATGATCTTGTAAAACTAACAGAAGTAAAAAGCAAATAAATCTCATAGTTCATACAGGGATCAGAGTTTAAACTCTTGGATACTAGCAAAGTCTCCAAGGCTAATGGTTAGCACTAGACCAGGCACTCTAACCTTTCCTCATTTCTGCTTTTTACATTACATGCCCAGTTATTTGTCTATGCCACTTAAATGTTTGGCTGTATCTAAAACTATATTTTATACAAATAGACTCCCCTACCCATAATGCACCTAGGTTTTCTTGTGTATGTTTTATTGTTGTATGATTTTTCTTAGAGTTGAAATAGTTTTATGAAAAGTCTAAATTGACTGTTGGGGGTAGGAGGTACAGGAGCATTTAAACAAGTTAAATAATGATTAGCAAGCTGGCACATTGATTGCCCAAATCGGATTAGTGTAGTAAGGGCTAGTAAGCATTTAGGATGGCAGTGCATCAGAGACCTCAGTAGAGCCCAGGGCTATGGTGGAACAGTGTAACTGCTCTAAGGCAAAATATAGATGTTGTGTGCTTTTTACGGTGAAAATATGGTGTAAGTAACGTGGCTAAAGTGAAGTTATCTCTTTCCCCTGAACCACATAATGGATTGCAGACTGTGATCTGAGGAGGAGCTTCTGAGGCCCATAGGGAACCAATAAAAATCTCCAAGATTCCCAATTATTTAAATGGGGTTTTAATCCCTCCAGTGCTAGAGAGGTCTCCAATGCAATATTTTGTGAACTGTGAAGAGGTTAACAGCCCATTTAAATAAATGGGGATTTTTATCTGTCCCCTATGGTGCAACTGGTTTGCTCCAGAATTGCTCTTCTTTTTCTGTTTCAGTTGGTGTCAGAGTGATCATACTGGTAATATCAAT
Organism: Rhinophrynus dorsalis; assembly: GCA_037306005.1. Taxonomy (NCBI): domain Eukaryota; kingdom Metazoa; phylum Chordata; class Amphibia; order Anura; family Rhinophrynidae; genus Rhinophrynus; species Rhinophrynus dorsalis. The sequence continues at coordinate 267,924,116 of CM074721.1, read as the reverse complement.
GAAGCATTTTTACTGTTAAATATATATTACCATAAATGGTCGCTATCATTACTATCAACACTGATCAGCCACCTATGACCAGTATGAGAAATGCTAAGCTCATTCCTACTTAACCCCTTCACTGCTGCATTATGAAACCACCCATGCCGCATTTGTTTTCAATCTGTTCCTGCTGTTTATAGTCAAGCATCAGTTTCAGTGACAGTTTTGAGTAAAAGCCACACATATCATACATCATATTTTTTAAAGGAACCTGTGATTTTAGAAGATATCATTGACAGAAAAAGTGGCAGAATCATGGTTTTCATGTAGATCTTCCTATGAAAATGAACAAATAAAAAAATAGAAGGCAACATTTTGCATTGTTTAACATTTTGCACCATTCTGCATTTCAGGCACAAAATAAACAAGGGGCACTGCAATACTCTATAATTTTGAAAACTACATACATTTCCAATTTCAGGTAGGGGTTATTTGTATTTCTGTCAGGACTGCTATGAGATCTCCAGAAGTTGGTGCTGTAGAAAAAAGTTTGTTTTTTTTGTTTTGCATTTTTACATTTTCACTACATTAAAGCTACTGAAACATTTAAAACCGTGGAATTTCATATCAGGTTAGGTATCAAGACTCCTTCTGAGTAAAATGATACACTCCTGATATTTGTTGAAATATTGTAAGGGTATTGCAGGAGCACACAACGTCACCTACCACAATCTTTCTCTTTTCTCATATTAATTGAAATTGGATTTGACTGCACTGAAATGGTTGTTAAAAACAATAAACATTAAAAAAGAGATACAAGTCATACCATTTCGGAAAGACAACAACTAGATGCATCCAATAAGTCATTTGACTTTTGCAGCCTAGACTGGGGTACGCAAATGTTTTCCAGAAGATAGAGCTGTAGGAATTCTCTGCTTTATTCAGTAGCCAATGTCCTTTCCAGTGACATGAGCACTAATAAACTTTCTGTTTTATTATATATTTTGAAATGTGACATGCCTGCATGAAAATGGTTGTAACAACTGAAAACTTGAAGAAAACATAGACAAAGCATACCATTTTGGAAAGTAGGCAACCAAGCTAGTGTGCATAAAACTTTTCCAGAATGTTCTGCTATATGACAATATATAATACATTACCACCATTCTAAATTGAGGATGGAATTTCCGACTCTATTCAGTAGATACTATCTTTTTCTTGAAAAACTGCATCTACTACAACCTATTAGTTTGCATTTTGAAATTATATGCATGAACTAAAATATTCATACCAATTGCAAGAACAAAGGAAAGACTGTGAAGTCATACCACTGTGGAAACTACACAATTGGCTGCTCCACTTTACCTCATACACTTGTGTCAATAAATGTTTCCAGAAGGTGGTGCTACATTTCCACCACTTCATAGATAATAAAATCTTTGAAACCCACATCATTTTCTAGTGCATTTATGCATAAGAAAAACAGTACCTTACTGCTATGGGCTTACAGCCTGTAATGATTGCCAGGAATACAAAATTATATGACCAACCTTTGCTTTCAAATGGCTCATTTTAGAAGCTAGGTACATGCACCCTAATTTGAAAGAAGGTAATCTCCTCTTTCAAATCAGGGTACAATTGCCTCTATTCATTGAATTACGAATGTTGACGAACTGAATCGCACAAGCCTAATTGTATTGCACTTTCCCATTACACAGTCTTTTTACTAGGAAACTATATTAGCCTACTTCTGTCCTCAACCAAAGGGGGAAAAGGAACAGAGGTTTTGCAATCTGCACATGGTATGTTACATATTCAATTACTTTGAAAGAACAAAGGACTTAAGGAAAATGTAATCTTTATTTGTATAGTTTCATGCTAAATTTAAAGGGTCACCATCTTCAAAGGATTCCTTGGTGTATAAAGCACACTTGTGAAGTTGCGATTTAAATTCATATTTAAAAGTAAAAGCCCAAGGGTAGTGTTGACTACATCCTGTGTGAGGAAAGCAATAGCTTCCATTGAAGAAATATGCAAAGCAGCCACATGGGAATCTATCTTAAGATTCATAAACCATGATCATCTGGACTTGCAGTCCTCAACAGAAGCAGCTTTTGGGAGCAGGTTCTTCAAGCAGTAGTATCTGATTAACAGACTTGTATGCCACTGATTTCTGCATGACTAGTTGTGTGTCATGGGTTCCTTCTTCTTAATTCCCTGAAATCTCTGATTGGGTCATTGTTAGACCTTTGTAGTAGTTTATAGTAATGAACTTCTGCTCGCTCATGAGGATATGTTCCACCTATCTTCTTTCCACCTATGATGGTATTGCTTTTTGAAGTCCCATTTTTCTATACCATGTATATGGACAATGAGGAAAGGGAGACATTTACATACTGATATTTCCTTTTCTTCCATGTCCCTCACAGGACTCACATGACTTTACTTGTTAATTTCTGTGTTCTCTTATAGCTTTGACAAAAGTATAAGTGGACTCGTGGTGCACAAGCAGCATTTTATGCATTTTGATTGGTCCTATCCAACTACGAAGTCAGAGACAAAACTGATTGTTCTATGCCATGGAGAGACACAGAAAAAAATATATTGGTAAGTAAATTTCTCTTTTTTAAGAGAGCTTTATTATAAATACAAAAATTATAGAAAACTAAACAAGTTTTACAAGTACAGCACTAAATTTGAAGAGTGCATGCCAGAGTTCACAAATTAACAAGCTATGTGAATCAGAAAACCAAAAACCTCTAATAGCATTGCTAGTCGCACGGGCTGACAGGCAGGATGGAGCGCAGACATCTTGCCATAGTGACGTCTGCGCGCCTGCTTTGTCAGTCCCGACCGGCTCTAGGAGGCATTGCTAGGAGCCGTTCGGCTGGGGAAGGGACTGACAGAGCAGGCGTGCAGACATCACTATGGCAAGATGTCTGCGCTCAGTCCTGCCTGTTAGCCAGTGAAGAATGACTATTTCTCCTTATCAAGGTAATCATTCTGGTGACTAGTGCTACTAAGCAGCTGGTCGCCAGATGGGGACTTATTGAAGCTAAAGTTGCTTAGATATGGTAGTTCCGCTTTAAGCCAGAAGAGGAAACAAGTACCATAAGTTAGACAGCAGGAATAATATGAGCATTATTTCCCAACATAAGCTATACAGACGAGGATAGGCTTCCCAGAAAATCTTGTTATAGGGTTTAATGGATATAAGATGAGAGAGCATGTGCTACAGAGCAAATTGCCAATTAGTTTGAGAGTTTTTTTTCTTTAATTAAAGTCAGGGGAGATTGGATCAAAATTATGTTGATAAGTCTCAAAATATTTAAGCAAGAGGTTCCATCTCTTGATATGTGGTTACCAGTCCACATTCCCACCTACAAATCTAATCCCTGATTCACACTTCCATATTCCAGACATTGATAACAACTAACACAACGAATCTGGCAATAACCTCAAGTAAAGCTGTGTATAGTATACAGTACATGGGACTGTAGATACAATCTGAAAATGAAGACTAATAAGCCAAGTAATATTTTGGGAATTTGAAATTAATCTGGCAACACTTGATACTGCACTGGTCAACGAGTCATGGACTGCTGACCAGTGGGGAACGGTTTAGTACTGTATACTGACTACTGGATTTTTTAATCAACATTATTTTTAATGTTTTTTTCCCCCAATTAACCCTTTTTTGTAAATATTTCTCATAATAAAAGTAATGTTTTATACATGTATTGTGCAACTTAGAGTGCCATAATGAGGTTCTCGTCTTCTTTTTTTCAAACATGATTTTGTTGGTGGAAATGACACATTTTGATATCTACCAAGGTCTTATTTCTTGTGTGAGAAGTAGGTGGGGAGATGAATTTTTGCAGCAGATGAACTTAAGCCTTGGCTGCCTTTAGCATCATGCTGATTCATGATAGAGGTGGTATTGTCAGTGTTCCGCGGTGAAAACAGCTGAATAGACATACAAGACTGTCATGTTGAATCTTAACTGTATTTCCTCAAACACAAATTTCCAATAGGAAGTGATTTGTTTGCAAGACCACCAAATGTGGTACATAGAGCTGTCTTCACTTAATAAACTTGAACAGAACAAGGAGCTGTTGGGTTACAGTTCAGCATGTTTTGAAGGGCACTGTAACAACTTATCATGATCTTATCAGTGATTCTGCAGACAGAGGCTTATTATTCTGGCTTTCCTCTACCCAAGCAAAATAAACAATTACATCTTCTACCTTGCTTATGACCGGGGTCACATGAATTTACCTTGACTGTACCTGTCCAAACCTGAAAAGGCAAATACACACATCTGTTTGCTCCGAATGTGTGTAGTGGCCATACAAGTATGACATTGCCTAGTGAAGTGCTTTGTTGATTATATAAACTACTCGATTTTTGTGGAACATTTATTGAAATGATTTTTAACCCCCTGAGGACCAAAAGGGTGTGCAATGCATTGCACACCCTTCTGGTCCTTAATAGGTTTAGTGAGAGCTAAAAATTGCTTAGAGAAAGTGTTATCTAGGATATCCTGTTTAGTCTCCCCATCATGCATCTGGATAGCTCTTCCTGCCTTTTGTGTACAAGGTGGAGTGTAGTACTGTAATAGGTCTAACCAATCTGAACCAACTGAATTTATTGAACCCTTTGAGTGCCAGAGGGGTACGCAACACATTGCAGAGCAATGTGTTGCATGCCACCCTGGCACACAAAGGGTTAAATAAGTGGAAATGTTTATTTGTCCCCTATGGTGCAGTTGGTTTGTTATTCACTTTTCCCAGTTCTCACTGCAGCTGTCTCTTGGGGCTGTGTACAGTAAGGTAAAGATGAGCAACTGGAGCAATACAACAGTACTGTAGGGGACAAATACAAATTCCCATTCATTTAAATAGAGCTTTTAACCCCTTGAATATTAGAGGTATCAAATCTACTACAAAGTATGAGACCTGTCTAGCATTCATGTTGTTAAAAGACCCGTTTAGTTCCATGGGAATTTGTTCCCTGTAGTACAGCTGGTTTTCTCCATAATGGCTCCTCTTTAGCTTCCGGAATACGGCCCTTAGTGTAAACTTTTGTAAAGGGGCAGTGATGATTAAAGACATTTTGTTTCTATATAAAACAGCCCATTTAATAATACAGACTATGTACTGTATGTAAAACTTCCTTCAGTCACAGAATGAGTGCTTTTATAATTTACAGCCAGTAGAGGGCAGGTCTCTCTATTCCTTCCCAGGACTTTTCCCTCGTATACTGGCGTCACTAGACTCTGTGGAATTCTAGTTCTATATAGTTTTACAGAAAGTACAGTGCAAGCTGGGGAAACCATTTAAGTGCCAGAGGAGTGAACAACTCATTGCCCTACCTGTGAACTTTGACTTGTGGACTCCCCTGTTGCTGCTGGGGTGAGATAAATGACATGATTCACATAAAAAAAAAGTGGAGGGCTTAATCGTGAATGAGGTGCGGGCTTAATATACTTTGAAAAAATGGGAGGAATAGGTTGGGTGAAGGAGGAGAAGTGGGCGGGGAGTGGGAGAAACAGACTGTGAAGAAGCAGAAGTGGACAGAGTTTGCTTAAAAACTCCCCACATCTGGAAAATCAGCCTCTGCCCCGGAGACCTGGCAATTATCATATAAAACCGGAATCTCTGGGCAAATCTGGAGAGTTCCCAGCTATACACATTGCTCTCCAATGCTTTGCTCACTACTGTAGCATTTAATGAGTTGATATGTCCAACCAGAAATCTGGTCTTGTAACACCGGAAAGATGCATTCAGCATCAGAGATAAGTAAGCTGTTTGCACTGGTTGCAGCTGTATTTGAATCTCCAGAAAGGGTTAAGGGCAGGGCCGGATTTGCCATTAGGCAAAGTAGGCATCTGCCTACAGGTGCACGCCAACGAGGTGTGCTTGCCATTCGGATTTTTTTTTTTTTTAAATATTCATTCTTTTTTTTTTTAAATATTCTTTTTTTTAAAAAAAAAACAAAACAAAACAAAACAAAAACTAACTACCTCGCTGGCTGCGCCTGCGGCACCCACTCACATTGCCTCCCCCTCCGTTGTCTATTTCCTACCTCCCCGGCAGGACAGGTCTGTGCCTCCTTTGGCACAGTCCTGTAGGTGCTGAACTCCCTTGTCACCTCTTTAGGAATGCAGAGCGCTGGGAGATGACATCATCTCTCAGCGCTCTGCATTCCTGAATAGGAGACCGCGCGGGAGCTCCATCAGGTACAAGACTGTGCCAAAGGAGGCACAGATGACAGATCTCCTACCAGGGAGGTAGGAAACAGACAGGGGGGAGGTAGGAAATGGACGTGGGGGGGAGGTATGAAATGGACGTGGGGGGGAGGCAATGTGAGGGCAACATGGAGATGGTGGGGGCAAGTTGGAGCCGAAGGGGGCAATGTGAGAGCAACATGGAGATGATGGGGGGCAACGTGGAGATTAGGAGCATTGTGGAGGTATCCAGTACAGATAGCCCATAGGGGGGCGCTTCAAATTTCTATGCCTACAGGCTCCTGAGATGTAAATCCAGCCCTGGTTAAGGGCCTTATGTATAAAGCAAGGGTGGCAATTCTGGAGCAAAGCAACTGCACCATGCAGGAGAGGTAACAAACCCCTTTTATTTCAGTTGGTCTTTTGACCTCTTGAGCGCTAGAGAGGTCCCCAACATGCATTAATGCTGCATCTCATGGTGAAATTGGTTGACTCCAGAAGTGCTCTTCTTGCTTTCTGCATTACTTAAAGGAGCAGTAAAATTTTATCATGAAAAATATATATAGCAGGGCTTTTCCTGTTGGGAAGCACAAGGGTACTCCCACTGCTGAGAGATGCATATTTCATAATTTAAACCCGTGTTTTTTTTTTGTTTTTTTTACATTACAGTGCCCTCTGGTGCTCTGTTATATTCTCTTTGAGAGGACAGTCAGTGATAAACAGCTCTCCATAGTGTATCCAATTGAAATGTCTCCATCAATTGGGCAACCATTAATATGGTACGTTAAAAATGTAACAAGAATCAAAACAGCAACATCGGGAAGTCGACCCAATCAAAAGATCAACATTCTGATGTCGCTTGCTTAATGGTCGCCAAATACAGTGTGACATTCAATGCACACATATCAATGTATGTCTCCATCTGTGTCTTAACCCACTGAGTGCCAGAGAGGTCAGCAAAGCATTGCAAACCATTGCGGATCCCTCTGGCACTCAAAGGGTAAATGAATATGAAATGTGCAAGCATTAAAGCAACATTTTGTTTGTCTCTTATATTTAACCCTTTCAGCTCCACAGAGATGTGCAGCGCTATGGTGAGTAATGCAATGCTCACGCATCTGGCACTCAAAGGGTTAAACTGGTGTTAGTCGATTGTCAGAAGGCATTTAATGTTCCCACGTTCCTAACTGCAAATTACAAAGACTAAGCCACCCTCACCTATAAGATTTCCGGATGGGATCTCCAATACAGAATGACCTTGGCATCCGGCCAGCTTTGTAGTCAGTTCCCTGCTGCAGTCTGCCCCACACATATGGTTTTGCTCTGGAGGTACAGTATGTTCAGAGTTATCATCTGTTTTCAGACTTTTGCAGTGCATACCTAGTGGGTAGTGTTCAAACAGTTTAATTTGCCAATGCACTTGTCACATATTCATGTAATAACAATGAGCAATGCTTCCCTACACAAATCTATACGTACCTTAAATGCCTTGCAAAGTTCTGCTGGTATGTCCCTTCGCATCTGGCCAGTTTTGGTCTCAGTTCCCTGCTGTAGTCTGCCCTGTGCATATGTTTTTGCTTTGGAGGGCTGCCCCACGCTGTCTCATCCTCTTCTCAGCGCAAGACAAGCAGACCTAAGAGGTGGACCTAAGAGGAGACTGAAATTTGTAGTCCACATCCCAAACACATTTCTTTTTGACTCTGAATTATCAGGTCTGATTGTCCGGGTGTGGGGAGTTTCTTATGAAACTCTGCCCACTTTTGCTTCTTCTTACCCTGTTCCTCCGACTCCTCTGCCTTTTCTCCTCCTTCGCCAGTCTGTTCTAGGTATTTTTTTGTTTTGTTTTTTGTCCCACCCCCCACTTGTGATTAAGCCTCACCCCTTTTATGACGCAAATCACTTAATTTTTCTGCCTTCAGCAGCATCATAGGGCTCCCCTCGGGGGGGGGGGGGGTTGCAGACAAAGAAGTGCCCAGGTATGCAGTAAAAGGGGCGGGCGGTGGATACTTTATCATTCAATTACTCCTGAACTACAACTCTGACAGTATTGAAATAACACTCTCCAAGGCCCAAATACTATGAATATTAATTGGTGCTGCTTTTATATTGAAACATTACTATCCCTTTAACAAATATACATAGGAAGAGTGAACCCAGATCAACCATTAGTGCAGGGGTAGTCAATTGTTGGAGTTCCAGCTATAGAGCATGACACCTCTCCTCATCCCCAACAAACTAATAGAAGGCTAGTAATGATGGGAGTTGTAGTCCCCAACAAATGGTGATCCAAAACTAACATTAGCTGTTTGCTGAAAATGTAAGAGATAGATATACAGACATATAATAATATATTATTCTTTTTGTTAAAACACATTCTTGCATTCATTACTATAGTAATATAGTTAGAAAACTATCATTGAGGGAGATACACTAAGGTGAGATGAAGGTCTTTATTTATCAGGCTTAAGATGAGAAAACCTGGAGCAAACCAACTGCATCATAGGGAAGTAAGTAACATTCTGCAAATTTGCATTTATTGAAACAAGGCTAGAGAGGTCTCCAGTGCATTGTGAAGCAATGTGCTGGACATGTCTTTAGCATTCAAGGTTTTAAAAGCCCCATTTTAAACAATGTGAAGTTTCATCCCCCCCATAGTACTGTTGGTTTGCTCTAGGATTGTACCTCTATAGCTTGACAAATATGGCCCAAACTCTCCGGTGTAATAAACTCTCCTATTCTACTCTATGGAGCCTTTGCATTAAGATATCTCAAGCTGGAGAACCTGGTGCATAGGCTCCAAAGAATAATATAGGGCAGTGTTTCTCAATGTTACTCCTTTATGCAAGCCAACAGGTCAAGTTTTCAGGCTATCTCTCCAAGGTGACAGTAATCATTGGACTAGCCATTGTGATTCACCTACCTGTGCTTAATGAGGGATATCCTTAAAATCTGACTTGTTGATGTGCTCCGAGAGTTGGAGATGAGATTTACTGACATAAGAATTGGAGATTTTATCATATAACACATTAATGCATACCCCCCCAGTATAAGGTAGGCTGATGTACTAAGAAATGGAGCAGTTCTGGAGCACACCAGCTGCACCATAGATGAGAACTATAAATACCCATATCCCTATTGAATTAAATGGGACTTTTAACTGCTTCAGTGCTAGAGAGGTCTCAGACGCATCATGCAGCAACGGGCTGGAGATCTCGCCCACATCCAAAAGGCTAAACTCCCCATTTATTTTAATGGAAATTTGGGATTTTTCACCATGCTGAAGTTGATTTGCTCCAGAATTGTATCATTTTTTCTTAGTACATCTGCTTCAGTGACATAGAAACCTGCTACCTACATCTGACTAAAACAGCTGAAAGTCACCTTCACACACAAGCATGCTATACGTTACATAGGCAATGGATGATTTATGTATTGCATTTTTGCTCTTCAGAGACACTTTAAATTGATCCATTATATGTAAGTTTATGGAACAGAAATTCAGCAGATCAATGTATTTAAGAGTAAGCTAAATACAGTAGCACTAAATTGATTGGATAATAAAAGGTGATTGTAAATACTCATTGGCAGAGCCTGAAAACCATTGGGAGTTTGTGGGCTGATAGATTCCAGTTGTAGTGTAGTGAGGCTGGCTGATCCTAATCCTACCTTTAATTCTTTGGCTATTAGAAGATTTGTAGCACATTGCAGAGTATAAGGATCAGGGGAGAGATTCACTAAGCGGTGATAAAGAGGTGATACAGTGGAGATAAAGTGGAGCTATAGCATACTGCAACACTGCAGTGGTTACAGACTAGTATCAGCATGTGGTGTCTGTAGGTTAGCCAGTGTAGACACTGTGCAGGTATTCACATGAGCAATTGGATTATTGCAATGCATATTCCTATGCAGGGCTGGATTTACATACCAGGTGTCCCAAGGCAAAACACTCTAGGTGCCCTTAGCTTTGCCTTTGGCCCCACCCCTATTCCTCACATGACCACACTTACAGTACCATCAACTGTTTCCTTGAAAATACCCTTGGTCTATAACAAGCAAAAATGAAGAAGCTCTATCCCCTTGGTTGCTAGAAAGATCTCCAACGCATTATGAGATCTCTCTAGCATCCAAGGGGTTAATAATAGCCTGTAAATGGGTATAAAACTGGTACAGGGACATAGAGATTGCTCTGTCTACATCCACAATTCAGATTGTGGGTGTGGCCAGCACAGCTGAGGTGCCCCTCAAAATTTGGAGCTCTAGGCAGTGGCCTACTCTGTCTATTGGGATATCCAGGCCTGTTGCTTTGTCAAATCACTGTAGGATGCATGTGGGCTTCAGATTGTGTGTGAAAAGCTGGTATTTCTACACTGACAGCACTGTTGGTGGAGTATATATATATATATATATATATATAGGGGTGTATGGAAAACAAACAGGCCTTAGCTGACACTAAAAAGTCTCCCAATAAATGATCCTTTTGTTGCCTTACAGCTTGTCAAATGAATCACTCAACTACTCCATCAGTGGGTTACAGTATTCATGTGGAAAAACAACAGAGGGGGGTGGACAGCACAAATATCCAGTAAGTGTAGTATAGGTAAAAAAAGAATTTATTATTAGAAAAAATATTAGAAATAAATAACTAATAGTACAATAAAATATGTATAACATTAAAATAAATGAATATCAGTGGTTCCATGTAGTCCTTTATAGAAAATGATAATATTGTGAGAAGGAAAGCAATGAGATGCACATAGAGAGGTTGTAGGAGGAACCACAGATTTTGTGAGAGAGGGTCTATTGTGGGAGAACCAGATAATTTAATCACATTATACAACACAAAGTAAGATAATGGTCGCTTCCGCTTAAAAGTCTTTAGTTAAGCACCTACTGATGACATACAACATGCACAGCAATCATCAATTATCCATATGGAGTATAGATGTACACTTACTTGAGGTCCCTATGTAACATGCTTATCAAATACCTTAGGTTGGTATAAACATCCCTCAGACAATCTTGTCTGTGACCTTCAATGGAGGTGTAATCCTCTTGGTCTTATGCCACTCCCAGTCGGTTGTCCCTCTGTTACTTCCTCTAAGCCCTGTTCATTGTAAAAGAACAGCATTTCAGGCCCATGAAATTCAGTCCTTAGCTCAATGTGTTTTGGTCCCCATCAATGCCTTTTGCCTGGAAATAGTTTTTGTCCACTGCTCTAACCCTAAGTTATAACTATGTAGACCAGTAGAATGGCTTTCAGATCTTTGTTAATATCATTCCCTGTATCCTGGTAAAGTATAAATGCATATAAAAACTACTCACATATATCCAAATAGTTATAACTTAGGGTGGGGCAAAAGCTGTCTCCAGGCAAAAGACATTGTTGAGCACTAAAACACATTGAGCTAAGGACTGTGTGAGGTTTGAAATGCTGTTCTTTTAGCGTGAACAGGGCTTAGAGGAATATATATATCAATTATAAGAAGAAATAACTTATCCAAGGGTGATTTTCAGAACCCATAGTCATATAGATGGTGCATGATTCCCACAGATATTGCTCGGTGGTTCTTGACTATATGTAGATCATGTCAAAGCATACATAATATAAATTCCACATGAATACTTTGAATACATAATATATAGTAAATACCCCATCATTTATATAAACTTTCACATCCATAATGTACTGCATGTAATTATTAGAGAATCTTGGTGACAAGCTCATTTTAGGTAATTGGATGTGTAGTGAGAATGAGAAATGCTACTCATTCAGTGGCCTAGATGACTAATACAAAGAACCTGCTTACCTAATACACCATAAATTCAAAACCTCATAAAGCCCTAATGGACTTGGAGTTTAAAAATCCAAAAATGTTTCTTGTTTTGCCAGCCTGGTGAAGCAGTCTTCTCCTCTAACCAGTGTGGGGGGGGTTATATATATCATCACACATAGATGAGTGATGTGCTTCACTAAATTCACTCATTCCATCAGTGATACTCTTCTGAACTCTTCAAGTGGATTTTTTGGTCTTTCAAGGTCACTGGGTGCCAGTTTACTCTTAAGATCCTTAGATTTTCTGTATATAATTTCCAGTTTGTTAAATGGGTTCTAATGTATTTGTCTCCCATTAGGATTGGCTAATGTTTAGAGAGGATTTTCTTTACCTTAGTATCTGCATTGCTGAACATTGTGACAAAAGGGGCATTTCTTATTTTCCTTACTGGGAATTTTATTGTAGTAAGCCCTTCTTCCATGTTGCACTTACTTTGTTCGGGGCATCATCACGTGTATTTTCATTGTATCCTTTCTCAGGGAATTTTCTTTCAAGTTCATAGCTTGTTGCATAAAAATAGTGTGTTGTAAATATTTCTTTCACAGGTGATAAAATTAACTCAGTGGGATGCTGTTTAGCCATATGGGGTGATGTGCCCTGTATGACTCAATATAGCTGTCGATGTCCTCCTACTTGTGATTTATTTTTTTGTTGTGAAAGTTTATACTAATGACATGTTATTTATATTATATATTTATAACAATCATGTGATATTTATATTATGTATATTTTGAAATGAGCTACATATACTCAATAACCATGACTAATATCAGTGCATATCATGCACCATTTGTATGATGATGGGAAAGTTTCTTCTTTACTTTAGCGGTAGGTTCTGAATATCGCCCTTGGATTAACCATTTCCATTTATATTTGCAGTGTATATGTTTTTATATGTATTTATGCTATCCCAGGATTGAGGTAATGAAATTAACATAGATCCCAATAGTTATCAGTTAGGATTAACGCATTGGGTGCAAACTATATCCAGAAGAAGGTGGGGATGAGCGGTGAGGTTCATTGAGCTAAGGGTTGAATTCCATGTGTAAGGTTTGAGACATTGTTCTTTCACCATGATCAAGACTTGGAGTGAATAAGAGGGGGACAACCAGCTAGTAGTGGATTAAGAACGGGAGGACTGTATCTACACTGGACGTAATGGAGAAGATTGCCTGAGAAATGCTTGTATCAATCTAAGTTATCTGATATACATGTTACATTTGGACTTCAAGTAAGTGTGCATCTGTGTTCCATATGGATAACTGATGATTACTGTGTATGCTGTATGCCATCATTATGTGCTTTGAGTGTAAGAGGCCATTATTTTACTTTGCATTGTACACTGTGATCATATTATTTGGTACCGCTTTCACTATTGTGTTCTCCCTTTATTGCCCTACCTCTCTCACAATATCTGTAGTTCCTCCTACAACCTCTCTATATATGCATATCATTGCTTTCTTTCTCACAACATTATAATTTTCTATTAAGGACTACATGAACCCACTGATATTAATTTTCTTTTTTAATTTTCATTTTTTATTACACTGTGTGTTATTTGTCTCTAATGTTGCCTCTAATAATAAATGTAATTATTTGATCTATGTTACACTTAGTGGATATTTCTGCTGTCCACCCCCCCCCCATTCATGTATATTCTTCTGCCCACTTTGTCTTCATACACCCTCCACCAGGCAGTGGGTCAACTCAAGAGGAACTTTTGCACAACTGCGTGGAAGACTCTAAAAATTAGAAAACAAGGAGCTTCATTCACTAATGCTTTAACAACTCATTTTTTCTCAAGTTTTTTTAATATTATGATATTCCATTTCTAAAGATGAGCAAACCTGCAGCAGTCTGGTTTGCAAGTGTATTATTCAGATTCCCTGAAAGTTTGGGGATTTTGGAAGTCAGTTTGGAAATTGAAAGTTTGTGTGAATTGTGAGGCTCTGCTGACTGGTCCAGGAGGAAGTATGTGCATGCTTGTGTGTGTGTGTGTGTGTGTGTATGTGTGTGTGTGTGTGTGGGGGGATAGGGGATGTTTGAAGGACACAATACGCAATATAGACATATCAGATACTTTTACAAGCCTACCTGGTCATGAAATATATTTCATCCTCTTTAAACCGTAACCTTTGTACTAATACTACAATAATCATTAATATTATTAAACATGTATCACATTCACCAAATATAAAAATATAATAAAAAATAAAAACATAGTTAATACTGAAAAATTGGTTAATCAAAAGAATTCAGAGACATTTTCATCTTGTATTTATTATTTACTATTACCTTTAACAACCTGGAGCACACTATGGATAGTCTCCTTGTGGGGATTTTGATAAATAGTCCCCATCAGCACTCAGGAGAAGGTATTTAATTAAAATAATGACACATATTTTAAAGGGGATTCTGTATCATAATTCTTCAAGCTTATTACTTTCTTTTCTATTTTTCAGGGAGCAGAACCTCAGCAAACTCATTAACAAGAAGGCATTATCAAAGGACCTTTCTGATTTTAAATTACATTCTAAATGGCTAAATTCTCATAGTGACATCTACAAATGATTGTTCATCTAATTGCCTATGCCATTTTAGCAGTTTTGTTAGCATTCACTTAATGCCTGAAGGGGAAAATCCATGATTCAGTTTAATTTCTTTTAATGCATTGTATTATACATTATATCATAATATCATAGGAATGCAATCATATTTTGTTATTTAAAGTACATTGAGTTAAATGCATGATAATATAAAACTGTTATTTTTCAGACTTTGTATAAATATTTTCAAGATTGTTTTGCTTGGTGTCCTAACCATAGATATAAAGCTAGGATGCACACCCAATTAGGAGGCCGGCAATGAATAAAGAAGGACTTTACTAATCTGCCAGAGCAGCTCATTTTCTATTACTGGACATAATAATAGTTATCATACACTTGTGGTGAGATGCACTAATGATACAGTGTGTCTGACTGTGTGGTGATCACTTCACCATGGAGAATACAACACACTTTGCCATATGCTCTAAGAGTTATCTATGGAGGGGGAGAGAATCCTTGCCATATCAGGATGGCTTAATTCTGGCAATGTGTTATGGAGGGCAAGTGGGGAATCAGAGGGAATGCTTTCAGACTTCAACACCAAAAACACCACCAGCCCTCCCTTAATCTTTAAGTGTTATATGGATGTGCAAAACATTGCTCTACAAGGCGTTGTACACTCTAGTGGCAATGACAGGGTTATAAGATGAAGAATCCTCTACCCAGATTCATATATCATTCATAGACACTAAGAACCAGCAATTCAGCAAAGCAGCTGTTACATGTAAGGGTTTATCAGCTGATTCTGCATTTATATGATCTAGCTCATCAGCTGGACTATCGGCTCATCAGCTGATTCATATTAACAAAGCAAATGAAGTGAATCAGAGTATCCTTTTAAAAAGTCATATGCATAATAGCGTGTTGCTTCACCCTGCATTCATCATGTCGCCACAGTGAAAAATATTAGAACATAAGATCTCACTTACCATGCGCTGGGCTTCCCTCTGGCACGCAATGGGTTAAAGACTGATGTCTAAAGAATAATAATAAGTTACAATGTGCCCTTTATTAAAATTGTATATCTCTGGCACCTCTTTACAGAAAGAAAAAAAGAGGGCAGACAGAGAAAGACAGACAGATAAGTGGCTATAACATAAATTCAGATAGATGCATTAACCTTTTGCATGCCAGAGGGAAGTCCAGCGCATGGCAAGTGAGATCTTATGTTCTAATATTGACTTGTGCTTCACACAGAGTAGTTAAGGCATTCCATCAAGCGGATCTCCTCTGCGACCTTTCATGGGGCGACATGAGAATCTTGCTCTGTTATACACGGTGAGATTTTCATGTCTCCCTTTTCACTATGGTGACATGATGAATGTGGAGTGAAGCCGCACGTTATTATGCATGCAACTTTTCAAAAGCGAACCGTGAATCAGCTGATCAGCGAATTGTCAACTGTGGACTATAGACAGCTGATAAGATGGTTCAGGGAGAGACAGAACTAGTAGAGAATCTGTGTCTATGACTCATATGTAAAGTGGTTCATGGGATTCCTGGAGGGAGATGCACTAAGGACGGTGATGTTGTGTTGGATCTGTGTCAAAGGAACATCACCAATATGCACGATGATGTCTTCTATCCCCATAAATCTGACACCAATAAATCCTCATCACCATGAATCTGCCATGACTTCAAAAGCTTTATGATTTTGCATTTAACACATCTCCAATGGTTCTTTTCCACCTGGAAATGCAGATTAATGATCAATTGTCGTATTCATGTTGGTGTGTTTATGTGCTAATGTGGCTGTTCACCACATGCGCAAAGCTTGGACATCAGCCTTTGCCATCAGTACTCACTGTCCCAACATCACTACCCTGAGGTTGGAGCTACAGCCATGGTCACTGCCCCTTAAAGCAGAACTACCACCGCTAACAAACCTTGTCTTTAATAATTTCCTATCTGGCGACTAGCTGCTTAGTAGCGCTAGTCGCCAGAATTATTACCTCTTCATGGAGAAATTTGAAGTGATCCTCAGCTGACAGGCAGGACTGAGCGTGGACATCTTGCCCTAGTGACGTCCACGAGTCTGCACTGTCAGTCCCTTCCGGAGCCGAATGGCTCCTAGCAACACCTCCTACAGCTGCCTGGGACTGACAGAGCAGGAGCGCGGACGTCACTAGGGCAAGATGTCCACGCTCAGTCCTGCCTGTCAGCTGAGGATCACTTCAAATTTCTCCATGAAGAGGTAATAATTCTGGCGACTAGCGCTACTAAGCAGCTAGTCGCCAGATAGGAAATTATTTAAGACAACGTTTGTTAGCTGTGTTAGTTCCGCTTTAACCCTTTGTGTATCAATGGGGTAAGAAAAACATTGCAGAACAATGCATTGGTACTCAACGGGTTAATATAATGTAAGTAAATAAATTATTTAGAACAAGATAAAAGTACTTTATTTACACAGACTAATTGAGAAACACATATACTGAAGTTTATACTAGCATTAATGTGAGTTTTACTGCTGTGGATAAATGTGATACATGTATATGCACATATAATCAAATGATTTCCTTATGCACAAACTATTCATATTTTTATACTTTTTATATTCTATTATCATTATAATATTAATATTATTATCCTCTCTCCCCTCCCTCCAGCCTCTTCTCCCCCCACTTGGAGCTCATCTTTTTGCACATCTCCTATCATTTTCATTCCCTCTTTAAATCCTTCCCTTCATCTCCCTGCCTACAGTTTGCCATTCCCTCCCTCCATGCAAAACATACTCTCTCTGTTTCGCCTCCTCCACTTTTCTGTTCCTTCCTTAGCGCAATGTGTCCTCCCTCACTGTACCTGCATACACTTTGTACTTACCTCCCCTTCCTGAAAAGAGGATGCAGTGATATGAAAGCAGGGAGGGTGAACACCACACTGCCCCTGGCCCCTCATCAAACTTTAATGCATCTCACTTAATGGAGGAGATGCAATAATATGTGATAGAGTTGATAAAGAGAAGATCATTTCTCCAGTGTGATACATCCTCCGGTTCCTATGTTATTCTACAGAGCCTATGCACTAAGATCTCTCCAATTTGATGAACTTGAGTGCATTAGCTCCACAGAATGACATAGGAACTTATTACACTGCTGAAGTGATCTTGTACCCATGCACCTTGGGGTATTAACTAGAGTGTAAGTTTGTTTAATACATATTGGAGCCCACACTCTGCCATTCTTAATTCTTTAATGCGAACAAGACCAGAAAATGCTTAGCATGGTTAGGAAAACTGCAATTTAAAGGTGAATTCCTCTTTGTCTTGTTAGTAAAACCATGCCACATATTTAAGAAAGCAGGAAAAAGTAACTTTATCTGATCAAAGCTTGTTGGTGCTGTACGCTCACAAATCCTATATTATAATTCACTAAGGATGTTTGTCAGAAGCCGTCATGCGCAATAGAGACAGCTGAATGTGCTGTAGTCATGCGTAGTACTGCGCATGACTGCAGCACCGCCAGTGTTGGCCCGTGTACACGGGCTTTAAAACTAGTTTACTAATAATGGGGACACATAAAATACATATTGAAGGGACACATTTTAACCAGTGTACTCTTGCTACCTGCATTTTCATAAGTGTTGCCTTCAAAATGGACAATTATGGTAGTCCTAGTACTGGTTATTTAACTCTTTGTATACCACAGTCAACTCCTATATATAGTCTCTTATTGAATCAATGTTAACCCTTTGAGTGCCAGAGAGGTACGCAACTCATTGTAAAGCAATGCGTTGCGTACCACTCTGACACTCAAAGGGTTAAGGAGGGGGCTGCTTAGTGATCTGAAATTGGAAAGAGTATTATGTCAGATTGTATTAAAAGCGGTGTAATGTGCTGTTTACCATAGAAACATCACCTTTTAATATTAGAAAATGTCTGTGAGCACAAAGGTTACAGCTACAATATTAAGTTCCGTTACTATGGTTGGTGAGAAAGCAACAAGTACATTGGACTATTCTGCAGTGTTCATTTCACTGAACGGTAAAGTCAGAGGGCACTGCTGCAGCACAATGCTCATTGGGAAAACACCTGTTATGTGATCATCCGGGAGTAAATTACAACCAGATTGGATGTAGTATCAAGCTGTGATAGTAAGAATGCTAATACATGGACATCTGAAAATGGGATCAGTGAGGCTGATGTGCTAAGAAGAATAGGAGGAATTCTGGGGCAGCACCATAGGAGACACAGCGCAATGCCTTAGATACCTCCCTGCCACTCAAAGGTTCAGTAGATTAACACAGACTGATCTGTCTTAGATAGAGGCAAAATGACTCCTCATTAGCAAAAATAACAAAAACCTAAGGGCCTTATTCACAAAATAAATGAGGAACAATCCTTGAGCAAACTAGTTGTACCATGGGGTAGAAATACAACTTCTCATTGATTTAAATGGGTTTCTTAACCCCTTGAATGGTAGCGAGGTCACCAACACAGTGCAATGGAGACAAACATAGCATTCAAGGGGTTAAAAAGACCCATTTAAATTAATAGGAGTTTAGGGAACTGTAATAATCCCCTATGGTGCATTGACTTGTTCCAGAATTTACTGTTATTCTTCTTTTGGTAATAAGGAGTGGTTGTCACACAAAATGCACTCAGTCACTGCATTTTCTACTATAAATGTTCTTGCTTTTCAGGGGCAAACACAGGATTTCCAGACAGGGGTAGTTCCAAAAATGAAAATAAGTATAAAATAACAAGAATTAGTGTTGTGGACTTCTGAAAACAGCTAGGGTAGATGCATTAAGTTTTGATAAGGGTACTGTCACACCAAGGGGACCTAAGTGTGTGGTTGATCCCATAGGAGAGGGAGTGCTAGGGTGCAATGCTATGGAGCGGCTCTCGGCATGAGTTGGCTGTCTGCAGAGGTACCTTGCTGCGGCCTAGGCCTGTTATAGGTGCCAGCCACAAGGCTGGATGGCTAACTCCAGAGGAGCTGGAAAAAAACTCTGGATGGGACCTCCATAGGCAGCACCAGCTCTCCTGTAGGGGAGAGTGAAGGCTGGGGAGCGAAGAGCAGAGAGTGCGTCTAGGGTGCGAAGGCTGTACGGCTTAACTCTCTTAGTGAGAAAAACAGATAGTAAAGAAATGGAAAATACTCTCCTCCAAGGGAGAGAACAGACGTGTACAAAAGAGAATCCAGAGTACTTAGAGGAACTGGAAGATCTGGAGCGAGTGGATACAGGAGCAGCAGGATTCTGGAACTACTGGATACCGTCACTGGATCAGGAATGAAGTCCGCAAATGGAATAAAGAATGGTCAGTCAGAGCCAAGGTCATATACAAGCCAGAGCAGGAAGAGCCAAATCAGCAGACAAAGAGAAGTCAGACACAGCCAGGGTCATGCACAGCAGGCCAAAGCAGGAACTTGATACAGATGGCCAGAGAGAAGTCAGAGGGCAAGCTGGAACTGGCAACAGGGAGTTAGCAAGTAAACTGGGCAAGGCTAGGGTGAAGGATAAACTGTATAGCTCCTACTACACTGGGAAACACTATCAGAGTGCACCCATGTCGGTGTGGAGCGTCTGGATATAGACGCGGCTAGATGATGTCATGGTGCACATGACGTACAATCAGGATAAACCTGGAAGTGTCAGAAGGCTCTGAGAACGGAGTGAAGCTGAGAGGCAGGACAGAACTCCACAAGGAAGTGGGGGTAAGCAAGATAACGTAGCACAGTGACAGTTACACTTTGTTGATGTGGTGGTAAACTGGACCCTAATCTATCTCGTCATATGCATTAAAATGGCTTTACTATCTCACCTCTGTGTTTACACCTACGTTGCCTTGATTCAGTGGCGTAGCTATAGGGGTCGCAGGGGTCGCGCTTGCGACCGAGCCCATGCACTCCAGGGGCCCCGCCACCCCCTGCAACACCTCCGCCTGGCTCCCGCAGTCTCCCTCCGGCGCTCTAGTAATGCAGAGCGCTGGGAGATAACATAATCTCCCAGGGTTCTGCATTACTTAGAGGACCGCGATGGAGCTCCAGGTAGGAGATGGGGACATTGTGGAGATTGAGGGGCATTGTGGAGAGGGTCAATGGGGGGGGGGCACTTCTTGCACCAGGGCCCGGTGGCTTCTAGTTAAGCCTCTGCCATGATTTAACCATACCTTCCCCAAGGTGTCTTCTTTGACATTTGCTCATTGCATATTTAAAAATGAGCCATTGCTGCGTTCTTCTGGATGTGTTTATAGATTAAGGGGACTGTTCAGCACATGCACTAAGCTCTGAAAGATGGCTCTGTTATAAGAGTTCATAGACACAAATTTGCCAGTCTGTGGATGACAAATTTGTCATCTTCCCATAGCTTTCTATGCAGCCACAAACAATAGAAGAGACAGCAGCAGCCATCTCTTAACCCTTTGAGATGCATACAGGTGTGCAACATATTGATCTGCAATGCACTGCACACCCCTGTGGAACTCAAAGGGTTATAACATACTCAATCCCCTGCCCTGCTCAACAACTGATTCAAATGCACACAGAACTGGCAAATCAGCTGTTGCATGTATCAACTCATCTACAGATTCTGTTTACTTGAAAAGGCAGATCGCCTGCCCAATAAGGACGAAATGTACGTCTGGGGTTAGCTGTTTCCCTTGTTCAGAGAAGAATTGTCTGGCATTTCATGGCTGGACTGGCATTTTGACAGGACCTGTATGATATGCTTTAGACTATTTGTTCTCTGTGTATGGCATTTGTGAGCTAAAAGAGATTGCACACTAGGCTCTATGAGGACACTGTCATTTATTGATCAAGAGGCAGTGTCATGGCTCTCTTGTCTTCTTCTTGTAAGACAAAGGCTTTATTTTCATTTAATCAAAGTACAGGCATATAAAACTCAGATTTATTGTTTTTAGTATATCTCAGGTATTTATATTTAGTTACCTATAGATTCTTCGTATGCTTTTTTTGTTCTATCACTCATCGAACCATATCAAATGAAGGGTCTCTTTATTTTCTACTCATAGGCTATTAACCCTTTGAGTGCCAGAGGGGTACGCAACGCATTGCAAAGCAGTGCGTTGCGTACCCCTCTGGCACTCAAAGGGTTAAGCACAACAATTTCAAGAAAATAGTGTTATGGGAAAAAAACATATGTTTTTGTTGACACCTCAATCACTTCAAAGATAGCAGTCTTTCAACACCATTGACATGGAATTTCCTAATATATTCAGTACCTAGTACCAGCCTGAGAAAATGTTACCTAACTTTTATGACTGACATTTTGTATTGGGTGTTAGAAGCAAGGCACCTCTTGAACAAGGCTGGGGTATCAGAAAGGGTGGTTGTGACTACTGTTTGAACAAGGCTGAAGTGATAGAAAGGTTATATTGAGTTCTGTGGCTACCAGTGGAATGAGGGTGGGTTGTCAAAAAGTATGTGTGGTTTGGTGGCTAATTGCGGACAAGACTGGGGAAGCAGACAGTATGTGTATATTTCTATGGCTACCAGTGGGACAGTGTAAAACAGCTGTTGTTCAGAGAGTGTTTGCATGGTTCTGTGACTAACAATGGAAAGAGGAAAAGACTGAGGAGTCAAAGCGTATGTGTGGTTCTGCGGCTAGCAGTAGGACAAGGCTGTGAAAGCAGGCATTGTGTGTGGTTCTGTGGCTACCACTGGAAAAAGGCTGGGGAAGCAGAAAGTATATGCATCATTCCGTGACTCCCAGTGGACAGTGGAATAAGGATTGGGGAGTGGAACAAGGGTTTGTGTGATTCTGTGACTACCAGAGGATTGTGGAATAAGGATGGGAAGTGGAACAAGTGTTCGGTGTCAGACAGTGTATCTCTGATTCTGTGACTACCAGTGGATAGTGGAAAAAGCTGGGAAAGCAGATAGTTTATATATGTAAGCCAGAAGGGGGTCCAGTGAATTGCCCCCTTATATTGATTTCTTGGCCACTTATACTGATTTCTAAAATCATTGGGAATTTTTGTTTTTCCCCTATTGCACAGTTTATTTGCCCCAGATTGCTCCAAAGTGTGTACAGATTTACTTGGCACATACAAATTGTCATTTGTACCTTAAAAGTCTTTGAAGAATTGTTGTAGACATGCCCATTTTCTTCCAATATAGACAAAAATGTGAAGATGAAGAAATTTAGAGAAAGAGTAAATGTTGTACTCACAAACACTATACCTTTCATATTACATTTAGGTTATATGAAAAAAACATTGATTTGAGATTAGCCTATAGATTGCAAGAATCTGGCTACAGAGATTGCAAGTATATACAATGCTGACCTAATTTTATATCATTATATGTTATAAATGTAACAATTTGCCAAATGTTTTTTTTTTCTTCTATCAGTTTTGGTATTGTAATATTGACTTTCATTTCTGGAGATTAAAATAAAAATACTGTCATTTGTACCCTTAAAGGGCATGTCATGCACAGGGGAGGGCTGGCAACTTGTGGCCTGGAGGGCAATTACAATCAAGTGGCCCAATTTTACTATCGTTCCAGCCCACTGTCCCAGCCCACCCCCTTTTGTTAATTTTAAAATTGCCATTAGTGTTGTGAAGTAAGGCAAGCAATACTACAAAGCTTACAGATGAAATGGGGTTACACTGGTGCAACTACAGAGCTTACAATTTAAGTAAATCTGCACTAGTGATACCATAGACCTTACAAGATAAATGGGTTATACTACTAGTGTAGCTCCACTTGGATTGTGGCTCCATTTCAATTGTAAGCTCTGTGGTATCACTAGTGTAGCTACATTTGCAGCAACAAGAGGCAGTGGCCCACCAGCCCAGACATGTGACTGGCCCAGGGGGCAATTGCCCCCCTGCCCCCCAGGCCAGCCCTCCCCTGGTCATGCAGGCTCCCTGACCATATAGGCAGGTACTTTACAGGAGAAAGAAACAATGTCCTGTCTCATTGAGTATATAATCCCTCTGGTATTAGCCCCAGTGAGGCTATTGCCAGCTCTTCAATCTTCTGGTGTCCTTTTTTTTAACTCCTCAGGCCTCCCTGAATGCACAGAATATACAAAAAAAGTGTGAGAACATGCATGGTCACATCCTTACATTTGACCATCAATCCTGGTATGAACTTACATTCTGACAATAGAGGATTCTTAGCAAATCTCCTACGGGCGAATAGATGACAGCGTCTCTGGGGCTCATAACAGAGGAAGCATGTATTTCATGAGGTGGATTATTGCCTCTTTCTTTTGTAAGTACCTGTCCTCATAGGTAGTTAGCTGCTGACTCTATACAGTTAAACCCTTAGATGCTCCCTCTGTTTTCTCGCTCTTTTGTTTCCTATATTTTGTGCATTCAGTGTATAAGTGATATGTAACAAATTTTTCAGAATGGTAATAAGATCAAATGTATGCATGTATTTGTTCGTAGTCTGGCTGGTAAGATGAGGAAACTAGAAATGAATGCAATGTATGAGCAGTATGATCTGTGTCTGAAACCTTGTTAGATGATACATATGACATGGCAGTCAATCTAGAGAGTTATTCACTTTTTAACAGGGATAGAGTTAATAAAAGGAGTGGAGTGTGTGCCTATATGTAAATCATGTCTTAAAACCTAGTATAAGGGAAGGTATTAATGAAGAGTCCATTGAATGCTCTGTGTGATGTAATACAATATTACACTCTCCTTGCAGCACTGAATAATATGTGTGATGTAATACAACATTACACTCTTCCTGCAGTACTGAATGCTCGGTGTGATAAAACACAATGTTACTCTAGTATAATGTTACCCTATCCCTGCAGCACTAAATACTTTGTATGATGTAGTACAATGTTGTACTCTCCATGCAGTACTGAATGCTCGGTGTGATATAACACAATGTTACTCTAATATAATGTTACCCTATCCCTGCAGCACTAAATACTTTGTATGATGTAGTACAATGTTGTACTCTCCATGCAGTACTGAATGCTCGGTGTGATATAACACAATGTTACTCTAATATAATGTTACCCTATCCCTGCAGCACTAAATACTTTGTATGATGTAGTACAATGTTGTACTCTCCATGCAGCACTGAATGCTCTGTGTGATGTAATGACAATTATAGTATTCAATAAACATCCATTGTTAACCCTTTAACCCCTTAATGACCAGCATTACCTTCCCTTAAGGACACTTTGATCATTATTGGCGTGCTGGCACATGTGACTGATTATGTGTAATGGCGCACCGAACAGGGGTCAGAGAGAACGATCTAGTCTTGGAGGGGTCAATTTCAGACCCTGTTTGTTCTTACAGTACTCCCGCAGGGGCTCTGTAAGAACAAAGTATGTGACATGACAGGACCATCATCTGTCCTTCTGGGGAAAAAAATGGTGAAGGTCTTGGCACGTCACCGGCCATTAAGGGGAGGGAACAGAGGGTGGCACAACTCATTGTGAAGCACTGTTAAACACCAATCTGATTATTAAAGGGTTAATATAAAATTCTAATATAGGCCTGGATTACAATTAAGTTTTTCAAGGGTTTCATTTACAAATTTCTCAACATACTTTAATGGAAATCTGTGAGATAAACCGGTGGTAACACTTTTCCACTGCAATGTTATCTAGATTCTATGCTTTACATAGTGATAAACTTTTTACTGTTGAGATTAACAGCTTAAAAAATGGGCACCAGTTTCTTGATCCTCAGTTTGCCATACTGATACTCATATGTTACATACAGTATATAATCATGTGTTGCAAAATACTGGTAACCTGGTAAGTGGAAGATGAATATAAGATTGTATTTTACAATACACGTAAGATATATGGAGCACCTTTAGTGACATTAGTCTTATATTCTGTAGAGAATTGAAGTTCCTTTTTATGTAATTAACTTCTTTCTTAATGTTAGTCATGCTAATATATCTTTAAGTATAGTAAGCCTTTGGCCACTGAAGATCCATCATCATGCTGACATAATGATATTCAGTTTACATTAACCTCTGTAACCAGTGGTGAAGGAGGAGCACAATATATGATTCTTTTTCACCTATTTATGCACAGTCCCTTAACTCCTCAAAATGGCAGCACATGAGCGAGACAGTTATTCTCTCAAGATTTACACATTTGATTTACTTACATCATCTGTAGCTTGAATTGCCTTTATTAAACTTGGCCAAAGCCCACCCATTTGGCAATTGCAGCAGTAGCCCAGTAGATGGATATATGGCTGCAGGTTGAATATATGTAACCTTTATTGATCATGCTAGGCTGATGAATAGAATTAAATGTCTTTATTACTGATGCCTAAGAGATCAGTTGTTCATTGTTTCATCCTCTGATCCCTCAGAATTAATCATATATTCCTTTAATCCTCTATGATTCTGCCATTTTTATTGCTAGGTAGTTTTGACCTCTTCATATTAAAGGCAGAATCCATTCTCCTTGCCCATGGTTAATTATCAAATCTTAGACATTGATGTTCTGCCAATGTGCTCATAAAACAATTCATAAGTATGTGTACCTATTTTGGAATAGCACTAGGATTTTATGTGTCATTTTATATACTTCACTCTAGACTATACCCTCAGATAATTTGCCAAAGAGACAGTTTGTGTGACATGTTCTGATAGTTTAGGTATGTGGTCATTGGGGCAAATGTATGAATTTGTCAGTGCAGGCACCCTGGTGTTAGTGTCTAAAGAATATGGCTGCATTCAAGGGCATGCACTATAGTGTATGATCACTGTGGTGCATACCAGCACACACACAAACACACACACACACACTCTACAAGTCTTGGACTTTAACTCTGACAAGTCCTGCACCGCCAGCCCCATTGCATGCACAGAGAAATTGCAAGGCATAGATGAAAGGAAGCCCCAAAATGTCCACAGACTGCCCCCATGTCCTCCCTTTGTCATAAGCAGCAATAAGAGGAGGGCTTTATGTGTACATAATTTAGTAAACTGACATTAGACAGGCATAAGTTCAGAACTCAGATTCCAGTTCCTGTTCTTGCATTGATTTGGCATGATAAGCTCATCTCAATGACTTTATGGCTTTTCATTTTCATATTGTACAAATTATGTAACCAATATATTTAAGTAGTATAATTTTTAGCATGAAGAAATTCATTCATTGCTATCCTGTGCATATGCTTGAGGGACAATGCACTATGTAAAACGCTTTGAGTGCTAGAGAGGTATCCAACGCATTGCAAAGCTATGCATTGGACAGCTCTCTGGCACTCGAAGGGTTAAATCACAAGGGACTATATGTATAAAGGTAAATCTGTGAGTCAAATCAAGTGCAGAACAGGGGAAACATAAAGAAATAGAGTTTTTAACCATTTGACTGCAAGATAGAGATGTGAAGTGCACTGCTTTGAAGTGCCTTGGAGACCTCTCTAAGGGCTACATTTAATGGTAGGAGTTAACATAGCCGGTAGGGACAAAGTGAATACCAGCTGTTAAACTAACATGTTTAACTCTGTATTTAAAGGGATAGTAACACTTCGTTTTAACTTTATTTTATTTTGTAGGCATTAAAAAAACATGAAGAATGATATAAGTCTTATCGCTCAAACCTTTATGGTTTATGAGATATTCACAAGCAAAGTTCCCCTCCCCGCCCCTTTTTCCTAGTGTAAGCCATCTCTTCTCAGATGTGGATCAGGTTGTATGACAGTACAGATAACAGAAGGGGACAATTTTCTTTGTATGAAAACAATGAAAGCCCTTCCCCCCTTGAAAAGTTTTTCAGCTTTTTCCATTATCTTAATTGAAGATTGTCCCTCTCTGCAGTCTACCTGGGCATCTCCCTTCTTATCTGGTTGAACAGGGGGGGGGATACTTTGTTTGTGAATATCTCTTAAACCATAAAGGTTTCAGAGATAAGACTTATATCATTCTTCATGTTTTTTTAATGCCTACAAAATAAAATAAAGTTAAAATGAAGTATTACTATCCCTTTAAAGGCCCTACCAGCTAAAACCCCAAAGGACGTTTAGCCACAAAAACAGTGTTGTGGCTGAATATCTGTTTTGTGCGTTTAGTTCACAAAACGCCGCTAAAAGCAGAGATATTGGGAACTGAACAGTGAAAAACAATTAACTATCAGTGCCTGACATACTGCCAAGCACCTATCGTTAACTGATCCATGTTACACTTACCTGTCATCCACTGTCTGTCTGTCTTCTCTTCTTTCTTCCACCTTCTCTTCAGTCTTCCGTCTTCTCCCTGTAAAAGAAAAGAAACCAAGTATTACCAAGCATGAACGAATACATTCCAGAACCCTTTGAGTGCCAGTGGGGTACGCAATGCATTGCAAAGAAATGCGTTGCGTACCTCACTGGCACTCAAAGGGTTCAACAGTAGTGTGCCCCAAAGATACCCATATATGCCTCCATGTAATGCCCCAAAGAATACAAATGCCAAGAAATAATGCCAAGCGCTTAGAGATTTGTGTCTCCACCGCTTGGAGCGGCTCAGTTCAATTGCCTTCACTGCTATTGGCTGGGATATACTTCACATCCTAGCCAATCATGTTCTAGAACAGCCGCTCAAATCTGATTGGGTGGGATGTGAAGTACATCCCAGCCAATGGCAGTGAGGGCAATTGAAGTGAGCTTACCCATATATAAAGGCCCTCAGTGTGTTACAGGGATCGGCCCATACACAGGTGAATGGGAGCGTCGCGGCCACTCCAAGCAGGCGATAAGAATCTCTAAGATAAGTGTCATACTGGGCATTAAGGAATAGCATTGATTTATGCCTGTGTGGATCACTTTATTTCTTGGCATTTGTATACTTTGGGGCATTACATAGAGGCATATATGGGTATCTTTCGGGCGCACTACTATGGAACCCTTTGAGTGCCGGTGAGGTACGCAATGCATTACTTTGCAATGCGTTGCATACCCCACTGTCACTCAAAAGGTTCTGGAATGTATTTGTTCATGCTTTGTAATACTTGGTTTCTTTTCTTTTACAGAGAGAAGGCAGAAGATGGAAGAAAGAAGACAGAAGGATGAGAAGACAGAAGAGAAGGACCAGCAAGCTGAGGACTCCACTGGACATCAGGATTAATGGTAAGTGTTAATGCGATGTTCATTTACTTAGTCGGGTTAACCCTATGAATGCCGGCGGGGTAATTATACCCCACCGGCACTCATAGGGTTAATCCTACTAACTTTAGATGGGTTTTAGGCACTTTGGATTTATTGCTGTGGGGCTTCGGGCCCCATATCAATTCATTCACTGTGGACATTGCGTTTTTTTGCCAGTTAATAGCTGCGTTAGCTGGCAAAAGATCCGATAAGGGACTTTACGGCTAACAAAACTGGGTCTTAAGTTTTGTGCAGTAAATAAGTCCTTTATTGGATTTTTTCAGCTAACGCAGTGCTTTAAATGGCAAAATTTTTTTTTTTTTTTTTTAACATGGGCCAAAACACATGTTAGTGTAGCGGCCGGCATACTGGATGAACTGCCGGTAGCAGTTCATTACATGGCCCTTTGTATGGCTTCCTACACGTTAAAATACCCGTTGGTGTTTTTTTAGCTTAACGGCTGCCTTTAAATCTACCCCTAACAGTCAAAGGCTAAAAAGCACCATTTAAATCAATGGGAATTTTCAGACCCCCTCCATGGTTTGTTTGCTCCACCATAGAGCCTATTCACCTTGCATTTAGCTTTATGAATAGGCTCTATGGTTTGTTTACATGACATTACAAGAACACATGATAAAATACAACTTATATAATATAATCTTTGCTATCATCTGATAAAGAAAACACAAAAATGAGGGGTAAAACAGTACCAAAAAATGTTTTTGCTTTCAATAATTTATTAGGCAGAAATAATGACATGGACAGTATTTTGGTGGATTTCAGTATTCAGCAGCAAAGGGCTTCCATAAAAATGGAAGATAAAAATGAAAATCTATTTATTATTATATAATATCCCTTTATTCCCTAGGGTTAGTACTGACAGATCTTGTCTTCTGGAAATTCCAGCTTGATCTCAGGAGGGTAATCAATGGATCAGTCACTGTGAAATACCTGCTAGTGCTAAATCAGAAATATCCTTAAAACCTGACCTTCTGTGTGCCCAGTGCAGTGGAGTTGAGCATCATTGCTCTACGTGTTTCATGTCCTAGCAAGTTATTTCTTAAGGAGGATAAAAACTATAAACATGTTGTTAGGCACATCTTATATGTTCCCTAACAGATGTGTAACATTATTGATAATTAGTGTTTAACCTTTTTAAAGCCTATCTA
The DNA here is from genome assembly GCA_037306005.1 of Rhinophrynus dorsalis. Classification (NCBI taxonomy): domain Eukaryota; kingdom Metazoa; phylum Chordata; class Amphibia; order Anura; family Rhinophrynidae; genus Rhinophrynus; species Rhinophrynus dorsalis. The sequence goes on along the minus strand of CM074721.1, from coordinate 267,894,258 downwards.
TTATTCATCCCTTAAAGTGTTAGAGGTGAGAAGCACAAATACAAAATACCTCTAATATACAATACCATAGAAACATACACTTTTGACAGCAAATAAAAAGCCTCAGTTTGACCATTTTCCTATCTAAACAATTTTACATAGTTCTCAAAACAGAATTGTATTTATCATAGACACTTTTTGAGGGCCAGAGGGTTAACTGTCTTACCGTATTAGCCTCTAACACTTCTAAATAAGCTACATCTACTGCTCCATTCTTGTCTACCAATTGAGTAACAGTGAAAGAATATGTATCACATAAAAAGATGCATCAGACAGTTACGTAGGAACGTAGACTTCAGTTGGCGTAACTTGAGGTCCTGGAGTCTTGCCGTGAAACATCATGCACATTTCCAAATTAATTTGGGGATTCAAGTAGGGATGGGCGAAAATTTCTGCCTCAAACTGAAATTGGCAAAAAATGGCACTTTATGCTTGGCGAAAAATTTCCTGCGAAAAGTGCAGATTTTCCGCTTTTTTTGCCTAGCTCATTCCATTGAAATCAGTGGAAACATAGAAGTTACACACAACACATAGCAAATATTATTTTATTTCCCAAAGGCATAGTATAAAAGGGGCATGAGGGTTTCTGTGTTGGTGGGGTGTGGGGAGAGTCAGTTGAACAGGGGATGATTTTTGGGGGTTGTTTACTGGGATTGGGAAGCAGTTAATAAAAAATAAATCCTAAATAAAATAAAATAAAAACCATAAGACATGGTATAAAGGGGTCTGAGGAGGGTGCCTGTGTTGGTGAATGAATGAATCATTTGAACAGGGAATTTGTTTTGGGGGGGTTCTTGACTGCTATTGGGGGACAGTTAGTGAAAAATAAATAAGAAATTTGTAGGTAGGAACAATTCTGAGAAGTGAATGCAGGGTGCATTCCTTGGCTGCAGCTAGCCAACCAGCTCCAGTAAGATTTGTTCCTTGGTGAAGACACAAGGCAAGACAACAGTTCTGTTATAGTTTTAGCTTGTTTATTATTTTCTGTTAGATATGGAATACCACCATTAGGCAGATTACCATCACTGACAATTCCCATCACCCAAATGTGGATAGCTCAGTTTACCAGGTGCTTTTGGCTGCGAGAATATTCCCCAGGATTTGCTCACTGAGGCTTCTTCTTGATATATGGTAATCTGAAGACAGAAGACCTGCTGAAAAAGGTGAGCACCCTTTGAGTGCTGAGGTCCACATGTCCCATGCTTCCCCTCCACACAGGGGTCTCCATTGAAGTTCCTATTACATACTCCATCACTCATTGGGTTTATCTGTATGTCTGTTGGGTGTTTGTAGCAAGTTTCTGTGGTAACTTAACCCCTTGGTTGCTGGTCTAGCATCTTTTTTTTTTGGGGGGGGTTGAGCACTTTCCCTACTGGGTTCAGTGTTTATTGGGTCTAGTGAAATGTTTTAGTGATGTTTGGTGCACATTTACTACACAGTTACAACATTGCAAAACTTGTGTTCTGGGCACGCTTTTACCGCATAGACGCCATTGCTCCATTCACTTCTATGGGACTTTACAGTATGGGACATATCTCTGCAACCGCTCAACGTAGCGACTTCAGAGACGGCTCATTTTAATTGTCTGCCCTTGTTCTACTATCCGTTCAGTGTTTAGTGTGTGTTGGGGGGCTCAGGGGGGCTTCGGGCACTGTTGGGGCACTTTTTCTGGGGAAACTACATTTCCCATGAGCGCTTGCATCGCACGCTCATTCCTGATTGGCTCCTATTGCAGCAGCCATTTTGTGCTTTCCCTGAACAAGTACCCTACGAAGGGCTTGGACTCTCCTTCTCTCCTCAGCAGATTAACCCTTCCCCTGTCAGATAAGTGTATTTTAGCAATTTCTGGGGTGAAATTTTAATCATACACACTGTATTTGAGTATTTCCTTATACCTTGAATGTTTTGACTCTGTGAGAATGTCTATTCCTTTGGAGCTTGGGGCTAGGACTAAGACTGAGGATTCTGGGGTCTCTGCGTCCCCATTGCGCATTGATCCTCATGTCAATCAGGGTTGCCCAGAGAGTTCTCAGGTTATTTATGCCAAGCATGTTCTGTTGTCCCTGAGCATTTCCCAGGGACCTCCAGCTATGCATTAGAGCCAGTTTGGGTGCAAGAGTTTACGGCTGCCACTAGAGACCTCCAGTATACATCTCAACTCTTTCTATTCCAGTTACAGGGGGTCTTCCGCTCCTGGCAGACCCCTGCTTCTGTCAGATCTTCCCTACTGAAACCGCAGGGAGTACCTGACATATAAGATTCCTCTGATGAGGAGCTGTTGGTAGATTCTGACACTGAGGAATGTTCTGCAGTGGTCTTCTCTCAGTTCTTTGGAGACCCCCCCTTTGAGGCTGACCGTGATCCCTCTGCTGAGGGCCTGATCAGAGCCGTATTAAACACCCTAAGCATTCCCTTGGTTCAAGAGGTTTCTTCAGACCCCTCTGATGTATTTCAGGAGCCCAAAGGGCCCTATACTTGTTTTGCACTTCTCCCCACTCTTGACCGGTTAGTGTCTGATGAGTGGTAGTCTCCCAACAGAAAGCCTTCTGTCTCTGAGAAGTTTGCTAAACTTTACCCCATTTCCTGACGTGGTACTAGCTCAGTGGGTTCATCCCCCCCAAGATGGATGCCTCTGTTTCTAGGATTTCTAAGTACACTGCTTTGCCAGCTGCTCTTACAGACTGGACTGACGAGAAACTTCAGGCCTCCTTCAAGTCCATTTTTGACTCCGCTGGTACTTCCCTATGTCCAGCATTTGCTGCGGCCTGGGTAAATAGGGCCAGTGCAGTTTGGACTGAACAGCTCACACTTGCTGTTCGTCAGGGAGATCCTGCTCCTGATATGTTGTGGCTACTTGCCAACATTTCTGAAGCCCAGCATTAGGTCTCTTCTGCTTTGTTTGATGCCATCAGTTGGTGGCAAGGGTTTCACCATGCCTGTGGTTGCCAGACGAGCTCTTTGGCTCAAGATCTGGTCTGCGGACACTGCTTTTCAGAAAGCATTGCTCTCCTTGCCCCTTCTGGGCACTTCTCTGTTTGGGCCAGATCTTAAGGATCTGATTAGTGAGGCCACAGGGGGTAAGAGTACCCTCCTGCCTATGGTTTCCAGGAAGCAGACGCTTATCAAACATAATTTCGTGCTTCCAGACTGAGACACATCTGGGGAACCAGGTGTTCCTCCAGCTCCGCTTTCCTCCTCCAAGCCCAAACCACTAGGGAAGCCTAAGTCCTCCTCCTAGCCTAAGGCTTCTAAACGTTCTTTGGCATGACTCGCCAAATCCAGGTCCCCACTCAGCTGTGGGTGGACGTCCGCATCACTACCACAGCATCTGGGAGGACTCAGTGGTGGACCCGTGGGTTTTGCAGGTGGTGGCAGAAGTGTACATGTTCCCTTTTGCCTCTCTTCTTCCCTTTAGGTTTTCCCTTCTCACACGCCTCAGGATGCAGAGAAACACCGTCTGTTCGATAGTGCTATCCAGGCCCTTCTGGACAAGGACGTTCTGGAACCAGTTCCTGTTCAGGACAGCGGTTTGGGTTTTTACGCAAACCTATTTGTGGTTTCAAAGAAAGATGGAGGCTGTTGTCTGATTTTGGACCTGAACGATCTCTAATTCTTGTGATCAAGACTCATTATCACCAGGAGTCCCTAAGGATGGTGATTGCTGTCATGTCCCCCGGGGACTTCCTTGCTTCTCTGGATCTTCATGATGCATATCTGCACTTCGCCATTCATCCAGAGAGCCGGCAGTATCTCAAATTTGCCTGCGACCAAAGGCATTTTTAGTTTTCTGCTCTTCCCTTTGGTCTGACTACAACTCAAGTCTTCAACCGTTTCCTGGGAGCCTTAGTGTCCGTCCTCCATCGGAATGGCATCAGAGTCACTCCATACATGGACGACCTGCTTCTGAAGGCCCCTTCTTTGGAACTTCTTCATCGGCAGGTTCAGGACTGCATTCATGCTCTCAACCATTCACGGGTGGATCCCCAACATGGACAAGTCGAATCCTGTCCCATCCCAGTGTCTGGTCTTTCTGGGCCTTCTCTTTGACACACAGCAGAGCATGGTGTTTCTCACGGATGAGGTGGCTCACCAGATCACCCACAGGGTTTCCGCGGTTCTGGCTCACGATCCAGTTTGTCCTCTTTAGTGGGGGATGTCCCTTTCCACCATAGAAGCAGTCCCGTTTGCCATGGCTCACACCAGGGACCTCCTGAAGTTGTCAGTATCCCTCCCTCTTCATGTGGAATTGAGTCTGTCGTGGTGGCTCAACCTCTCCAATCTGCTGAAGGGGAAGCCCTTCCTGGTGTCCTTCTGGATCACAGTGACAACGGATGCCTGCCTGTCCGGCTGGGGAGCAGTCCTGGATCACCTGAATGCTCAGGGTCGGTGGTCTTCAGAGGAACCTCTCCTTTCCATCAAAGTGTTCGAGCTTCGGGCGAAATTTCATGCCCTTCACCACTGGACATGCCACCTGGAGTATTGCCCGGTCCGGGTCCAGTCTGGCGATGCCATTGTGGTGGCTTACATCAACTTGCAAGGCAGAACAAGAAGTCTTGTAGCTTGGTTAGTGGTCCAGGCTATCTTGTCCTGGGCTGACGAACATGTTTCTGCTTTTTCTGCAGTTCACATTCCTGGGTAGACAAAGTCATGGCAGACTTCCTCAGTCGGCACACTGTGGACAGCAGAGAGTGGGAACTGCACCCAGAGGTTTTCAACCTCATTGTTCAAAGGCGGGTCTTCCATGCATCGACCTGATGGCGAGAAGACACAACTGGAAGATTCCGATGTTCTGCTCTCGCTGGAGGGATCCTCTAGCTCTAGCAGTGGATGCCATGTCCATTCCTTGGTTATTTTCTCTGGCTTACATCTTTCCTCCCATCCCCATGTTGTACAGGGTGATAAGGAAACTGAGACTGGAGCGATGTTCTGATTGCTCCGTACTGGCCTCGGCAGGCTTGGTTTCCAGAGATTCTGGACCTATCAGTGGCAGAGCCTTCCGGCTCACTTGCCATCTGGATCTTCTTCTACAGGGTTACCTGCGGAAGGAGGATGTCCATTGTCTAGCCTTCACGGCTTGGAAGTTGAATCCTCACTACTGTGGAAGAAAGGTTTTCTTCTAGTGTGGTGGTGACTATGCTTCGTGCACACAGGCCTGTTTCCTCTAGGGCTTACCATCGAGTCTGGTCTACCTTTCTCTACTGGGGTGCTGATAAGGACCTATCTCCGGATTTAGATTTTCCTACGGTCCTGGCCTTCCCACAGGAAGGTGTGGACAAGGACCACAGTTTGAGTTCCCTTAAGGTTCAGACATCTGCTCTTTCTCTGTTTTTTGTTCAGTTGTCTGGGTTTTCTTCCAGGGCGTTGCTCATACTCATCGTGTATTTCATTCTCCCGCTCCTTAGTAGATCTTAACTTGGTTTAGGGCATCCTTCAGCGCCCTCCCTTTGAGTCTTTGGCTACTATTCCTCTGCGTCTGCTGACATGGTTCATGGCTTTTCTTCTGGCGATCGTGTCTGTTCGCAGTGTCACGGAGTTGCATGCTCTGTCTTGTAAACCACCCTTCTTGGTGTTTCACAAAGACAAGGTAGTGCTTCTCACTTTGCAGGAGTTTCTCCTGAAGGTGGATCTGAGATTGTGGTTCCTTCTTTCTGCTCTGGCCCTTCCTCTGACAAGGGGAAGGATCTCCACTTGGTAGCTGTGGTGCGTTGTCTCTGATTTTGTGGGCATCTCACTGAGTCAATTCGATGGTCTGATACGCTGTTCGTCATTCCTGAGGGTCCCAGGGGAGGGAGACCAACATCCCAGTGACCTTTGTGTCTTGGATTCAGTCAACTCTTTGTCAGGTTTACAAACTGAGGAAGAAGCCTGTTATCACGGTGCCCGTGATTCCTTGTTTATATTTTTTCTGTCAGTTATCCAATGGGAGGTCCTCACTGGTTGCCCTGTGTTTAGCCCGCCCAGTATAGCCTTTATATACTGGGCTCCTGCACCCACTCACTGCCCTTTCGTGGTGTTCCTGTGCCAGTGCTACGTTTGTTATTGAGGTTTCCAGTGTACTGTCTTGGCTTGCCTGACTACTCTCCAGTTTCTGCGCCTATGTACCGCCCAGGACTGCCTGACTATTCTCCAGTGATTGTTCCTGTGTATCGACCCGGCCTGGCTGATGTTCCTGCGACCGTGTACCGACCCGGATTGGCTGATGTTCCTCCTCCTGTATCCTGACCTGGCCTGGCTGACGTTCCTGCTCCTGGATTCCGTCTCTGCAGATCTCCATTTTGGTCCTGGTCGCCTCGGTGACATTCTGACTTCCGGTGCTTTACTTTGTTTGGCACCTCTGCACCCGCAGGCTTGCCTAGTATTGTCCCATTTGGCTCTACGGAGCGCCTCTGGCCTAGTCCTCCATTCCGCAAAACCGGTTGCAAGTGTTGCCTCCGTGATAGCACCGGTACATTGCCATTGGCTATGCTCCACTCTGTCAAAACCGGCTGCAGTGTTGCCTCCGTGATTGCACCGGTACATTGCCATTGGCTATGATCCACTCTGTCAAAACCGGCTGCCAGTGTTGCCTCCGTGATCGCACCGGTACATTGCCATTGGCTACGCTCCACTCTGTCAAAACCAGTCACCAGTGTTGCCTCCGTGATTGTACCAGTACATTGCTATTGGTTACGTTCCACTCTGTCTAAACCGGTTGCAAGTGTTGCCTCCGTGATAGCACCGGTACATTGCCATTGGTTACGCTCCACTCTATCAAAACTGGTTGCAAGTGTTGCCTCCGTGATAGCACCGGTACATTGCCATTGGTTGCGCTCCACTCTGTCAAAACCGGTTGCAAGTGTTGCCTCCGTGATAGCACCGGTACATTGCCATTGGTTGCGCTCCACTCTGTCAAAACCGGTTGCCAGTGTTGCCTCCGTGATAGCATCGGTACATTGACATTGATTACGCTCCACTCTGTCAAAACCGGTTGCAAGTGTTGCCTCCGTGTCAGCACCGGTAGCACTCCTGTTAACTTCAGTGGACTGGTACTCGCTGTGAACACAGTCTTTGGCGTGTTTAAGAATCAACTTATACCTGCACATATGGGACTGTTTTCCTTTCCAGATGCCCTTTAACTCCTGCATTGCTGTAACCTGGAAACCTTATCTTCTGCCTGACCCGTGTCAGCATAAACTGTTTGTCTCCTATATTTGTGCTGGACCCGTGTGGGCCGTGTGTCTGTACTATACGTTTTAAATTACAGGACCTGTGAGGGTTCTTTGTGTATTATTGTATTTAATAAAACTGTGTTTTTATCCTAACTCTGTGTCTGTGAGTCAAACAAACCGTTACACCTTTCGGGTCACGCATCATTCCACTAGATCTATTGGGGCATTTTGGGCTTCCAAGTCTCAGCCCTTAGATGATCAGTTGTGCAAGGCCGCCACTTGGTCGTCTGTGCATTCCTTTTCGAAGCACTACTGTGTTGCTGTGCTGGCGACGACTGATGCCACTTTTGGGAGACAGATCCTGGAGGCAGTCTTGCCTGTCTAGGATCTTCTTTTCAGTTCTTCAGTGCTCCTTCACTTTTGAGCCCTGTTGGCTCTAGTTCGGTTTGCTGTGTAACAGTTCCTGGGGTCTGTTTTACCCCTGTTCGGTGTCTGTTGACCCTTTGCGGTTATTGTTGAGCTATTCATGATCTGTTGGTTCATTGGTGCTCTTGTGACTTTGGGGTCCTGCGCCTGGTCCTTACCTTCCTTCCCGCTTGGGTTGCACATCCCAAAGTTACCAGTAACCATTGGACGACAGAGAAAAGAGGATTTTAGTCTTACCTGTTAAATCCTTTTCTCTTAGTCCATACAGGTTACTGGTCTCCCACCTTGTCAAGGTGGGGGTCCTTTCGGGTTCATGCTCACCGGAGTCTTCTTTTCCTTCTCACTACCTAGTCAATAGTTAGTGTCTCAAATCTTACTGGAGCTGGTTGGCTAGCTGCAGGGGGCAAGGTAGGTTCCACCCCTGCATTCACTTCACAGAATTGTTCCTGCCTACTTAAAGGGTTTGATCGCCTTTCCAAAGTTACCAGTAACCTGTAGGGACTAAGAGAAAAGGATTTAACAGGTAAGACTAAAATCCTCTTTTGTAGATGATGATTTGTTTGATTTGTTGTTAGAGGCCTCTGTAGGACTTAGACTTATTAGAGGCTTAAGCTCTGAAAATACATTGATTTGTAGGACTTATGCTTGTTTGGCACAAGCCCTAATGAAACATTGATTTGTAAGACTTAGGCTTGTTAGAAACAAACCCCCCACAAATTGTCTATTTTTTTTTTTTTTTTTTTTTTTATTATTATTTTTTTTTTCAAAACACAAGCCCTGAGAAAAAAGTAAAAATGCCCTACCGGCCTAATGCCAGCAGGTCATGTTGGCCAGTAGCCACTGTCAAATGTCCTCCTGAGTTGCAACTGCTGTTCGTACTGATACTGTTGAGTTGTTTAAGCAGCAGGATGATTAGGCAGCTGAAAGGGAATGGGATCAACAATAGCAGTAACATGGAAGATGGATGATGAAAGTTCCACTTGCCACGATGTGTGATGCTAGTGAGGCAGTAGCAGCAGAATAAGTAGCCCCCAGTATATGTGGAGAAAAGAACAAGCTGGCCATTAAATCTTCTCCAATTGCCCCACCTCCAAAATCATCATGGATGTGTTGTTATTAGAATATAATGTATATTTTCCTTTGAGAGCAGGAACAGCGGGTCTCATCAGCAACTGCAATGTGCACAGTGTGTGTGTGTGTGGTAAATTACATCTGGGGGCACAGCTGTATCCAAACACCATGACACCCAAAACCAAGTATTGCCACTGTCATTATACCCCTTTTCCAGACTTGCTAAGGACACATGACAACTTGCTGACAGTTTAATAGTAATGATGAACTCCCCCCCGCCACCATCCAGCATATTCTGCAGGACAGAATCCCTTCAGATGCTGCTTGATGCACTGATTGTGATTCTCCTCCACCAAACTGGCATGTGTGGTCAGTGCACCACACAGTGTGCAATGGGTAGAGATGAACCTCCACATCCTAACATCAACAGAGTGGCTATGATCTGGCGGGGGAGGTAATGAACGAGGTGGATTGACAGAAGATGTAGTTACCCTAGAAGGTGATGGTGAGCTAGTTGTTTCACTCATCCTGGAACTTCCAGTCTCTGCCTGGGTTGTTCTATTCCTCCTCTTCTTTGATCTCCGCCTCACCTCTTGTTGCCTTTCTGGAGAGTCAGGGACAGCAAAAGCAGTGCTTGATTTCTGTGATCGGTGTTTGTCTTTAACAAGTTTGACATAAATGTCACTTCCGCAGCAGAAAAATAGTTGCACACCCATAATGACTTCAGAGGGAAGGGAAAAGATGGAGAAGAACGGCCTCTTTCTTCTTGTCCTCCACATTCCCCTTCATTGTCTGTGGCAGCGGGTAATGTTGTTGCTGTTGCTGCTACTGCCTCATATTTAGTACTGCAACTAGGATCAGGAGTATTGCTACTGCTGGCAAGTGGAACCTGTCCTAGTCCCATATCACTTGTTGACTCCATTCCAACTGTGCCCACGGTGGTCTGTGGCATACTAGCCTTCTCCTCGGCATCCTACTGCCCTTGCATCTCAGCATCTGAAGGAATTAGAGCAGTTGCAAATTCCTCTAATTCCAAAATGTCATTGCTAGTGGTGGTGGTGATGCCCATCCTCATCCCTGTCTCCCATTCCTTCTCAGCTTCTGCTAAAAAGGCCATCAATGTCTCTTCCACCCCAGCTTCTCCAGCATCATCATCACCACCACCACTAGTCCCTACATGCTGTTTTTGCTGCTGCTCTATTCCAGACATCTCACTGCTGCTTGGAGGAGGTGACGAACAATGTGACAGAGTGTCCCCAAATATCACACTTGCCATTTCCTTTTGACCTGAAGAAGAAGGCAGACTAGCACTAGCAGCAGTAGCAGCAGGCACAGGCGGCTAATCTGTGCCCCTGCTGGTGGTGATGGTATTAATTCTGAGCCTGCTCTCCCCCAACACCAGTTCTGGCCTCTTAAGGGTCATGTTCAATTTGGACACTGTAGTGAAGGGAAGTGGACTGCCAGAGCCAGAGGAATGGTGTGGGCTCCCTTGACCGCTAGTCTGGATGCTCTCAAGTGTTTCCCCTACCACTCTGGCTGCTTCACCATTACTGCTACTACTAATATCACCAACTACATCAAGTTCAGCTGCAAAGTCTTCTTCCTCAGTCTCACAGTCACTAGTAATATGAGTATATCGTTGATTACCCCCACCTTCACTCCTAACGTTAACAAGCTGCTGGACCTTAGTAGCAGTAGTACTAGCACTGGCAGGACTGCTTGGGAATGGCAAGTGTGATTTAGGGCACCTTGCTGTCATTTTCTCCTTCCCCCCAGAGTACTACAAGAAACACTAGTAGCAGGCAAAGTATTGGTGGCAGCAGGTTCATCACTAGCAGCAGTTTCAGCACTGGCAGCAGGTTTAGCACTAGCAGCAGGTTCAGCACTGTCAGCAGGTACAGCAATGGTGGCACTGGCAGCATGTCTGGCAGCAGATACAACACTAGCGGCTGAAGGGACAGCAGTGGTGGCACTGGCAGCAGGAGCAGCACGTCTGGCAGCAGGTATAACACTAGCGGCTGAAGGGACAGCAATGGTGGCACTGGCAGCAGGGGCAGCACATCTTGCAGCAGGCACAGGCAGCTGACGTGTCCTGCTCTCACTAGTACTACCCTTTTCTCCCTCCCTTCCCATTCCCTTTTCTCCCTCCCTTCTAATTAAATCCCTCAAGATCCCTTGGGGTGATTTAGGGGGATTGGACAGCATTGGTTCAGTACTGCTAGTCACTTCCTCCTCCTCAGTCTCAGTGGACACATAACGGTCCTTCCAGTTCCTTCTTTTATTAGTTTTAAACCTGTTCATAGTGATTGCAGTCACTATGAGCCTCTCCTACCTCACTTTTTGCAAAATATCACAGCAGAATAGCACAGCACGTCTATCTCGCTCTGTAGCTGCTTTTATTGTGTCTGCCTTCAGTGAAAACATCATGTTTTTATAGCGGAAGTGCGAAAACAACGTAAATCAATGGGCGAAAGATTTATAGCCATTGAAAAAATGGCGAAAGATTTTGGTCAATGGGTGAAAGGTGAAAATTTTAACAACTAGTTTTAAAGCGGATTTTCCTGCGAAAAAGTGAATAACAATGTGGTTTTCATGAAATTTCTTGGGGGAACATGGCGAAAACTTTCGCCCATCCCTAGATTCAAGATGTGCAGAATTAATTCATTTCTGCTCAGATTAAGGAAAGTTTATTATTGTGTTAGTATTGCTTTAAATTGGATGTTATGTCTATGTAATTTTCTATGCATTTTGCTTGTAACTTATGGGGGTTATTCAGTAAGGCATGATAAAGAGGTGATAAAGCGGAGATGACCTCCAGTGATATCACTTCTCCAGTTCCTATGTTAGTCTATGGAGCCTATGCATTAGATCTCCAAAACTTAAGAAATGTTAGTGTATTGGCTCCATAGAATAACAGAGGACTTGGAGAAGTGATATCACTGAAGCTATCTCCACTTTATCACCTCTTTATCAAGTCTTAGTGAATATCCCCATGGTATCCGGTGTGTATGATTCATATCTTGATAGGACAGACGTATTAAAGTGACAGCAAACATTACTACTTGTGTGAGTGCATTGTGTATTATATCAACATAAATACAAAAGCAATATATTAGGCACCAAAGCAAAATAATACCACAAAATGGGCTTTAGTGTGGGGTAAACCAACTTCCTCAAAGGGGAAAAATATACATTCCCATTGATTTAAACAGGGGTGTTAACCCTTTGAATGCTAGGGAGGCCTTCTACACACTGTGAAACAGTGCATTGGAGACCTCTCTAGCAATCTGGGCAGGGTTTATAATTTTAAGTCCTTTGCTGCTAGCCAGAACTGAAAAGTTACTCGCCACTACAAGCCAAACATACCCACCAGGGCTGAATTTCTACTTGCCAGGGCTAAATTTTCACTCGCCATTGGCTACTGGCGAGTGGAAATTTTGAGCCCTGATGCAGGGGTTTAAAAGTCCCTTTTAAACCACTGGACATTTTTGGAATTTTTATTTGTCTCCTATGGATCAGTTGGTATGTTCCAGAATCGGTGCATTTGTCTTTATATATATCTTAAAGAAATTATCAAAAATCGTAGATGCGAAACATAAGACCTTAATACTGATTTGAATTCAGGTTAAAATTTGCAATTGGTCAGTTAATTAGTTGGAGCTAATTAGTCACTAAAATAAAAAGGCTGTTCAAAAAGGTTAATTTGGCGCCATGTCAATATCCTATGTATTATTTTAATATTCATGTTCTAAATGATAAAAAATGTTTATAAGTCTAAAGACAGTGAAGACATGCCATCCTTAGAAATTGGCAATAATCTGATGGAACTAAGGAATCACAGGCAATTTTATGTCAAGACCCGGAGGCTCATATTATGCTTTTATCTCCAACTTTACTTCTCAGCAGCAAAGCTTGAACAACGTTAAAGTTAACAGAAGAAGAAAAAACTTGTTGGTCTGGTAACTCCACCCCTATATCAGACAACCAATCCCCTTGCTCCTCAGGTGTATAACCAGTAGAACAGGTAGTTCCTCATCCTCTTTCTTTGCTGCTCAGCAGATGAGTAACTACCTGTTTTTGCATTTTGTCCATTTAATATACTTGTATTTGTATAGTTTTCTATATATTTATAGTATTCACATGATTATATAAGTTTTCTTTCACCTTCGTTTCTTTTGCTTTGCTTGGCGTTTGTCTTTGTTTTGTCTATTATCAGTCTCTAACTTCGTGCTAGCCGTCGCTTTATAGAGGTTTACTCCTCTTCTTCTTGTCTCACTTGTTGAGTTTTGGCTTTTTTAGCCGTTCATGTCGCTCGGTTTACAATTTGGATTTCCCCTTCTTGTTTTTCTCTCACTGCCTTTCCTACCGTTGGTTTTTCTCAACGGGTGTTGATCGCATATCAAGCTCGCGGCGGCCATCTTTGTTTTGGGCAGCCGCGGCTTCCGGTCTACATCGGCGCATGCGCGCCTTTACACATATCGGAGCCAGTTCTCCGATTACCTCAGGAGCGACGAGTTGCCTCTTCTGTGCTCTCTTCACTTACCAAGCATTTCTGTGGTGAAATTGATCCAATTTATATATATTTACGTCATAAATATATGTATATTCGTTTAAACCATTTAATTTTAGATCCTTCTTTAATTTCAGTATAAATAATTTATATTTACTACAGCATACTACCTACAAAAAATTTCTATTACATATGGCTCACAAAAGTGTTCCTTCTCCTCAGACCCCTTTAAAAGGGAATAAAGTTCCTTCACATTTTTTGAGAAGAGAGGATGTTTCCCTCAGCTCTGACTCACAGGAGGAGATGGTAATGGTTAATGAATCTTCTGCTGAAAAACTTCAGAATATTTTAGATATATCAGTTAATCAAACGGTTTCCAAAGCCATCTCCTCCTGCATGTCACAGATGACGGACTCTCTTTCAAAATCCTTAGCTGAGGTGTTTAATAAACAATCTTTGGCTCAATCCAAAATACATTCCTTTACATTGGAGGATTCTTCTTTGGAAAATCCTCTCATGAAAGACAAACCTCAAACTGTTTCAGGGGGAAAAAGGAAAAGAAAGTCCAAACATTGTAATATTGAAAGAGAAATTTCATGTTCTCACAATGAATTGCCCAGTGACTCTGGTGCCCAGACACGTGGATTATCTCCACGAACAAGAACCTCTTCTCGGGAGGATAGATATCCGAGGAAAAGAAACAAGACTAGATCTAAGCCAGATTCCTTTTGTCTGGATTCATCCACGGATGAATCAGACAGGGAACCTTCAGATCAGTCCTCTGATTCTGACTACCATCCTACTACGGATGATGCAGTATATTTGGACTTAGAGGAGAATTCTGAAAGAGATGATGTTATCCTAGATGAGCAGGGACTCCCCCTTTTTGATCCTAGTGCTATTAAACACCCTAGATCAGCGGAATGGATCCCTAAAGATCACGTTTCAAAATATATTGAATTTTGGATACGAAAATCCTTAGATTCCAAAGCTAGGAACAAATTGCGTTCTGAATGCCCCAGGCCCTCAATTAAAACTTGTGAAACGCCTTCTCTTGACCCTCAGATGGCACAGTACATGACCAAATCGGGCAGAGACCCGCGGAAAGGTGTTGAACGTTCTTTAAAACAGTGTCAGGACAAACTTTTGGACCTGGTTGGTCCTCTGGCCAAAATATTTAACATCATTGAGGATGCTATTTCTAACAACAAAAAAGTTGATCTTTCTGCCTTAAGAGGCTGGATCCAAAGATCCTTTTGCTTATTGGGAAATGCCAATACGGCTCTATCCACTGAACGTAGAAGGGTCATTTTGCTTAGAATAGACCCAAAATTATCAGAAATGGCCAATTCAGAAACCGGTCCTGAAGCCAATGGTTTATTATTTGGCGACCCCTTCATAAAAAATCTTGGGAAGTTTGTTAATACCTTTACTGCCTTAGACAAGGCGCAGACTTCAATGAGAAAGGTGTTTAACCGCAGTGTTTTCACCAGGGCCGGGAAGGGTAGAGGTCGATTTCCCGGCCGATCCTCAAATTCCCATAGAACACAGTATAGGAATTCACAAGACCTCAACTATTCATCAAAAGAGAATTATACCAGGGAACATGGAACCCATTCTACCTTCTACCCACCACGGGGTAGAGTATGGAGATCCAAGAACCCAAGAGGTTACCCTCGGTCTCGACCTTTCACAGGTAAGTATTTTTCCTACACATCAGGAGGAAAAAGTGGGTGGCAGACTCACCCATTTTTTCCACAACTGGTGTCAAATTACTTCAGACCAATGGGTTCTTCAAACGGTCAAAGGTTATCACATGGAGTTTTATTCCACTCCATACCAGCACAAAATTCCACATTCTATCCAATTTTCAAAAGAGGATTTCTCTCTTGTGGATTTAGAAATTTCGGAACTCCGAAAAAAGGGAGCAATCATACGAGCTCCAATGACAGAACCAGGTTTCATAAGCAACATCTTTCTGGTTCACAAAAAAGACTCCGGAGTCCGACCGGTCATAAATTTAAAAAATCTAAACTCCTTTATTCTTTATCGCCATTTCAAAATGGAAGGCATTCACTGCCTAAGAGATCTGATATTACCCCTAGATTGGATGGTGAAGTTGGATTTAAAAGACGCTTACCTCACTATCCCTGTCGCTCGACACCAACAGTCACTTCTCCAATTTATTTGGAAAGAGATAACATGGCAGTTCACCTGCCTTCCTTTCGGCCTATCATCGGCCCCATGGTGTTTCACAAAGATTATGAAACCCATAGTTTCTTTACTAAGAAGCAGAGGGGTTCGCTTGATCATTTACCTCGACGACATGTTAATCATGTCTCAAGACATTCACACCCTCGAGCAACATTTGCTTTTGACAGTTCAAATTCTCACCCAACTGGGTTTCCTCATAAACTGGAAAAAATCAATAATTCAACCCACTCAAACGATAGAGTTTTTGGGATTTGTGATAAATTCTGTGGAAACTACCCTTCGACTTCCGCGGAACAAATTAAAAAATATCCGCAGGGAGATCAAAACCACCTTGCAGAAAAATGTTATTTCCATTCGTTCGATCGCAAGGATAGTGGGCCTTTTATCCGCTTCTATCCAAGCCATTTTTCCAGCTCCTCTTCACTACCGAGCTCTTCAAAGATTAAAAACCTTACACCTTCGCAGGGGCCTCGGCTACTCAGATCTGATCCCTTTATCCACCGAAGCACGGGACGAACTTCTATGGTGGTTAGATCACATGGAAGCGTGGAACGGGAGAGCAATCTTCGGAATGTCTCCAGAAATAGTAATCGAATCCGATGCGAGCAATTTAGGTTGGGGAGCTCGCTGCGGAAACATCACAACTGGGGGAAAATGGTCACCCATGGAAATGGACATGCACATAAATTGCTTAGAATTATTGGCAGGTTCTTTTGCCATCAAAAGTTTCACAAAAGACACCGCAAATTGCTGTATCCTCCTGAAGATGGACAACGTGTCTGCAGTACGTTACATCAACCACTTAGGCGGCACAAGGTCCAAAACCTTAGCAATTCTTGCAAAGGAACTCTGGCACTTTTGCCTGGACAGGAACATTTTGATACAAGCGGAATATCTTCCGGGCCTGTCCAATGTAATAGCAGACTGGAATTCCAGATTTTTAACGGATTCCAGCGATTGGACTCTTCACGATTCAACCTTTTCAATACTGAATTCAATCTGGGGTCCCTTTCAACTGGACCTTTTCGCCTCCAGACTGAACACTCGACTTCCCAGATTCTTCAGTTGGAGACCAGATCCAGAAGCAATAGCGATAGACGCGTTTCTCCAGAATTGGCCCATTCACGGTTGTTACGCTTTTCCACCTTTCACCATGATCCCCAGGGTCATTATTCAGGTCAGAAAACAAAAGATCAATCTGACCATTGTCACCCCCTTTTGGCCAGCTCAACCCTGGTTTCCTCTTCTTTTAGAAATGTCAATAGATATTCCTCGTTACCTGACACCCTATCCACAACTCTTGCTGGATCCGGCGGGCAATCCTCACAACCTTCTGCTTCGCAATCAATTACACCTATTAGCATGGCGAATATCAGGAATCGACGAATCTCCTGTGATCTTTCGGAAATGGCTCATTTCCTCATTTCGGAAGCATGGGCCCCAGGTACCAAATCATGCTATAGATCCTGCTGGTCTGTCTGGGTACGTTGGTGCCTGGAACGGAGTATGGATCCCTTTTCTTCAAATCTAGAGTCCATATTAAATTTCTTATCTTTCTGTTACCAACAAGGTAAAGCTTATAGGACTATAAACTGCTATAGATCCGCCGTCTCCGCATATCACGATTTTATCGACGGTTCTCCCTCGGGACAACATCCTTTGATTTGTAGATTAATGAAAGGGATCCGTTTATCTAGGCCTCCATCTTCAAAGTATTCGTCACTTTGGGACGTAAATCAAGTACTATCTTTTCTCGAATCTTGGCCCGCCAATGAGGAACTTTCCCTCAAACAACTGGCAGCCAAACTTACCATACTTCTCTGTCTAATATCGTTTCGGAGAGTCTCGGACGTTCATGCATTAGATATCACCAACAGATCTTATGAGCCTAATGGCGTACGGTTTCGGATTTTCAGAAGAACTAAATCCGCTTCCAGAGAAATCTTCTATCCTAATTTTCCACAAAACCCACAATTATGTGTAGTTCTTTGTTTAAAAACATATGAATCTGTTACATCTTCCCTTAGAACCAAAGATAGTCACCAGTTATTAATTTCTATTGTTAAACCATACTCACCTGTTTCATCAGCTACTCTAGCCAGATGGGTTCGTTGGATCATGCTCTTGGCAGGCATTGATACTAATAGATTTGGTGCCCATTCTTCTCGTGGAGCTATGGCTTCCAAATCCTTTTTACACGGGAGTAGACTTGAGGACATTCTCAAAGCCGCAGATTGGTCCAATGAATCCACCTTCAAAACATTTTATTTTAAACCAATCGATCATGCTATTGGTAGTGTAATGCAACAGCTTTGAACTTGCATAATATGAGCCTCCGGGTCTTGACATAAAATTCGTAGATTTTCCTAACTATGTGAAGGAAAGTCAGGATTTTATTAAAGACACGGAGGCGAGTATTATCCCCCCCTTTTTATTAACCCTTCCCTATTTTTTGTCTTCCATTAGGTTAATGGCTATCGCTACAGATCAAGATTAGGAGGTTGTGATTTGATCTTCAATTCGAGAATATGTTCCAGACAGTTATATTTCGTTATTTTACCACCAAAGAAAGAGGATGAGGAACTACCTGTTCTACTGGTTATACACCTGAGGAGCAAGGGGATTGGTTGTCTGATATAGGGGTGGAGTTACCAGACCAACAAGTTTTTTCTTCTTCTGTTAACTTTAACGTTGTTCAAGCTTTGCTGCTGAGAAGTAAAGTTGGAGATAAAAGCATAATACTCGCCTCCGTGTCTTTAATAAAATCCTGACTTTCCTTCACATAGTTAGGAAAATCTACGAATTATAAGATCTAGTTTTTGTGTATTTTTCACTAACAGAACAGGAATAACATTAACTTAATGTCTTTATATTGAAAAGAAAGTGGAATAATTCTGGGCAAACCAACTGAACCATAAGGCATAAATAAAAATCATAATTGATTGCTTTGCAATGTGAAGGAGTGCTCTCTTGATTAGGGAGGAATGAAAAGTCAGAAAAATGTCCTGCATTACTTTTTGGGAAAAAAACAATTATTTGTTTTTATCACTAACGTTTTCTCCTTTTCACCACTGCAAAAGTTTCTCCTTTTTCGCTACTGCTAATAATTTTTCACCTATGTTTCCTATGACTGCAACATTTCCCAACACAATATTACTTCTTCTGAGGGCTGAAATGGAGAAATAAATAGCTGAAAGTCAAAGTTGTGAGCCCTACAGTAACATATGCTTTGAAAAGGTTGTTCTTAGCAGGCTTAAAGCCTTTTGTCCTTTGCCCACAACACAACCTTCCTGCTTATGTAACATTGGCACAACCATCATTGAAAAATAACTTTGGCTTAACATATTCCAGCAGGGTGCACACCATGACATCAGTTCTTTAAAGCCTCTGTTTCCAACAAAAGGGCAGCATGTCAACTACCAGCATTTTGGCACGTTTGCTATTCCATAGGCATACTTCTTCATTATGTTTGCTTTAATGCCATCACTTGTGGAGGTGGTGGTGTATGTGTAAGCACTCTATTACTCCCACATCCTATAGCAAATACACAGTCATTATACTACTCTGCAGCAAGGGCCATAGGTGTTATTTGGAACAAACTAACTGTTGGCAACACATTAATAACATCACTACTCTTATCTGTCTTTCAAATCAGTTAAACAGAATGTTGGGGTATTTGGGTCAACTACCTTTGCTCCCTTCTCACACCCACAGACTTTCCCAGCACAGAGATAATAAAAGCCAGATCAGGAAGCAGCTTGGATCACTGCTCCTTGTGTCTTGCCAGTCAATCACACCGAATTTGGGGGTATTTAGGGTGAACCTTCTTTCTCCCTTCTTCTCTCACAGAGTGCCCCCAGACTCCCCTAATACAAAGAACATAAAAGACTTGCTAAACTAAGCTTCAGCTTCACTTTATTTGCCTATATTCTCTAGCTCAAAAATGTGCTGTTTCTCCTCTCACAGAAAACTGACATGTGATGGGGAGGAATTCAGTCTTCCCATTGAATCCAATGCAATGAGCTAGGTGAAAAAGTGGGAAAACTGTATTTTTCATGGGATATTTTTTGCTGGGTAGGAAATGCCATTTATCGCCTATTTTGGTTTGAGAAGAAAATGTTCACCCATCCCTACTTTTGCATTTGTGGCATTAAAAAGCACCATTTAAATCAATGGAAATTCAGGGAATATTTTTCCCTTATTGTTCACATAGTTTGTACTTGAATATCTTCACTTTTTTAAATAAGATCATGTTTCCAAGCAGGACATCCACCTTAAAAGGATTTTCATGATTATTTCAACCCATTAATTTATTCCCCCACTCTGGCAGCACAAAAGTGGGATTGTTTGATCTCTGAACATGTGAGTAATTAATAATGCAGTCTTTGTAAGGCAGGGCATTGCTACTATTAAATAGCCCCTAACTACTAAACCAAAACTTTCTAAAACCATTAAACTGACTGATAAAAACAAACAACACAAGGTATAGAGAGTTGTAACAGATAAATTTAAAGGAAAACATATACCAAGCAATGAAATAGGTTGATATAACTTGAAACAGTACATATTTACAGCTAGCCAATGTAAAAATAATTTATTTATATGCTACAGTCTTAAAATATAATCATAAACTTAAAAGCTATACTACAAGTGATGCACCAATGGAGAGATAGGACAATTTATTTACCTCTATGCAACTTGACTTGGACCACCACTCTCAAAATCCAAAAACTTGAAATTGTATTGTACAGTCTGGGGCGTACGTGGCAAATCAGGACCCCACACAAACACAATTATTTATGGAAAAAGCTTTTTTATTCCTATTTAACAATATTTTCTAATATTTCACAATAAATATATTTTAATAATTTACCCTTTTCCTTGGGAACACTTCCAACAACAACACCATAGTTAAAGGAACCATTCCCAAAGAAAATTATATTGGAGGATGGCGGGAAATTGAGGCTTGAGATGCCAGACCAACAAAAGAAAGGGACTGGAATCAGGACGTGCTAACCATGAGTCTATGATGTGTTGTGGAAGATATCAAATATAGATTCATTATTTTGGTAGCACTTTCCGTGTATATCTGAAAAAGCAAATAAATGGTTGTTATGCTGAAAATATCAAAATACATCCTTTTCATGCACTCCATCTATTATAAAACCCACTAAAGATTATAGAAGGTCTTTAAGACATAAATTGGTGGATATATACAAAAAGCTCTGAATAGAAGTTTCATACATGGATTGAGATATCATATTTATATTATAGTTCAAAGACTGTATTCGAGATCAATCATATGTTAAAAAGTATCCTGTGACACTGATACACAGTAACAGTTTTAATGGGATAGTAATGCTTTGATTTAAACATGTCTAATAAGAAGCTACTTCCCATTTCTCAAAACTTTATAGTTTTTGCATTCGTAGCATTTAAAGTCCCCTCCCTCCCTTTTCTCATACGTCAGCGCTCTAGTTGACAGAGGCAGATCCTGGTCTCGGGAGAGGCGGAGGCTCTTCAGAAGAGCCGAAATTATGACATTTATGAAGAAATACTTCATTGGAACAGTCTACAAAGTGTGCCTGGCAAGCACACTTTGTAGACCATTCCAATTAAGTATTTCTTCATAAATGTTGCGATTTTGGTCCTGGGACCAGGATCTGCCTCTGTCAGCTAGAGCGCTGACGTATAAGAAAGGGGAGGGAGGAGGGAATTTTAAATGCTACTAACGCAAAAACTATAACATTATTATTTTACTTTATTTTACCATTCCTTTCCTTTTCTTTCCCACTTGGCCTTTAAGAACAAGGCATTTTGGCCTATTCAATTGTGTATGCCCCCTGTCTGTTTGATATCAACCATTCCTCACATGACTTGTGAGGAAGGATATAAATGGAAAATAGCTTTCTATGTAATCACTTCATTAATGCAGGCCTATATGGGCCCTGCACCAGGTAAGTCCTTCATCTACACCTTTTTATATTATTTTATTGTATGTCTGTTGTTTTTAATTGCACTACACTGGGACCCAGAAATAATAATAATAACATCAAAAAATCATTTAAAGGGTCCCCTCCAATGCGTTTCAAAATAACATCTTTCTTTAGGGACTTTTAATCTAGATAGTATTTGTAGGTGTATTAGAGTAGGTCTTACCATAAAGTGAGATACCTTGGCATGGTGGTAAGCTTACACATGGATTGGGACTAAATTCGCACTTATTTTACTAAGGATTATTATATATGCCCATTACAGGGCACACATTATTTACAGCATATAGAGGAGCGCAGTTCTGTTTGTCTGTATGTGTTTTCACTTTTGGGTCTAGGCCTAATGTCAGGGGGACTGGAGAACCCTCTCATTCCTTGCTGCTATCTATATCTTTCATCTGTATACTTATATTTAATTTATATTTATTATATGGATATTTTATGATGAGTTAGCTCTGCGAACTTTCTTCCTTTTTTCTATTCTACTTCTATAGTTAATAGCTACAATATTAGACATATTTAAATCAAAGTATTACTATCCCTTTAAATTTGAATGCTTTGACGAAGCATATATCATTACCTCTGAAGGAATAAGTGGGAACTGGTTTGTTAAATGGGTCAGGTAACAAAGGATCCCATTTGCTGAAGATCACAAACAGATCCACTGTACGCAAAAGGTTAACAAGAGTGACTTGATACCGATACACATTAATAACATCAAATTTAAACACTTTTGAACAAAAGGATAATAATCATGTTCTAAAAAAATTGATCTTGGACAGCATTCAATATAACTTTTGTCTGCCTCATTCCAAGTTTTTAGGCTTTTTTCTTTTTTTCTTGTCTTTCATTTTTTATTTTTTTACAGTCGATCATATTTTGATAGTTAGGGTCAGTGAGTGAAGAGACAGAGCAGGATATTCATTTTACTCTATTGTTTATGATATGTTTCGCTGCGTAATATACATATCTCCTATATGAGGGGGCTATATTTTATGTAGTGTTTTGTATCTTGTGGATCTCTACCTGTTATACGCAAGGAGTTGGTTCCATGTAGTGACAGGACTATTAGAATAAATTTTAGGGACATATTTGGAGGTCATTATCTGCACAGTAGATTTGGCATTCCAAAGATATACCATTACCCAATTACATAACTATAATTTTCTTTGGGAATGGTTCCTTTAAATATGGTGTTGTTGTTGGAAGTTTTCCCAAAGAAAAAGGTCAATTATTAAAATATTTAATATTCAAACAAATTATAAATCTTATTGTGTGTTAGGATTATTATACAAATTTATTGTGAAATATTATTCCAGTTATTAGAAAATATCGTTAAATAGGAATAAAAAATTATTTTCCATAAATAATTGTGTTTGTGTGGGGGTCCTGATTTGCCACATGCCAGACTATAGAATACAATAATCATAGTCTTGCTTTTTAATGCATGTGTAAATGGTCCTGTTAAGAGAGTATTTATTTAATGCTGTTTCTGCTATTTGTACTGAGAGAGAACAGTTAAAATCAGTTCATTATTTCATGACCCCCTAATTTTTTATTCAAAAAGGATATCTTATGTCAGCCCATTTAGAGATAATCCTGGACAATCCATGGAAACCCTGGAAAAGGTAGGGGTGTCTGCTCTCTCAGAACATAGGTAGGATAAGATTGTATGCCTCAGAAAACAAACAGAATTTTTACAGATGCTTGTATGAAATACAGTGAATTACACATATATAAAACACAGTTCATACAAGGTGTTAGTGTTCCAGTCAAAGATGTGTGGTGACATGCCCACTGTAAGAATGTATTTGATGGAATTGCAGTAACCAGGTGGTTCATGCCACAGAAGCTGTTGTGTTGTTTGTGTGCAGGGAAAATGTTTTAGTAAAATCAAAGAACATTATTCACTATTCTGTCATACTGTCTGCTCCAGAAGTACTAGGTAGTCTTCTCATAATGTAAAGAATACTTGGGTTCAGTAATGCTCCTGACTCCTACATTTTCACTAGTCATCCCAATTCCTCAATTAAATGAACAATCAATGTTGGGATTTAATTAGTTGCTTCTAATACCAGTAATTGAGGAGGTCTACTCTGCAGGAGGATTGTTTTCCATTTCTGTGTTGCACTACAACAAAATGCTGTACATTTATGTTAATGGCAATTCCATTAGGGCTTCTTGTGCTTTATAAGAAGTTATAATTTACATCAGGCATGTCAAACATGTGGCCCGAGGGCCGCATGCAGTCCCCTCACTGATGGAATACTTGTTTTCCCCTAAACTCTTGGGTATAATATACACATGTGTATCATACACAGGTGAGTATTATACCTGAGATTTTACGGTAAGCACATGTGGAGCAAATGCAATGACCACGCCACTGAGTACCAACCTGTTAACAAATAAGCAGGGATATCCTGTAAACCTGCAATGCTGGTGTGACCTGAGGACTAACATTGACAAACACTGGTCTACATCCTTGTATAATGTATGGCCATTGAGGCCGAATTGAGATCAATTACAGGTTAACCTCATAGGGATTTACTGAATTATGTCCACACTTTTGAGGGATATTGTGAATAACCTAAGGTTAAATAACTAAAACATTATTTCCCCACAGATGTTATACTGAGACTTATACTGGCGCATACATACATACAGTAATTTAATCAAACGCATTACCCATGACAAACAAATCACACATAGCAACATTAAAACATTATTTTCCTTTAGCAGAGGAGTCATGGCTACAGTGTGCCAATCTAAATACTGCCAGGCTGTATAGCGAGACGTTGGCCACATTGCCTTATCACCAATTAGGGGACGCAAACATATAGATTTAACAAGAGGAAGTTGAGAAATTCTGGGGCAAACCAACTGCACCATTGGGGACAAATAAAAATTACTACTGGTTTAACACCTTGAGGACCAGAGTGGAGTGCATTGCATTGCAAACCAATGTTTTGCATACTCCTCTGGTCCTCAAGGGGTTAAATGGGGATTCTAACTCCTTGAATGCTAGAAAGGCCTCCAGCACATTGCTTCTCTAACATTCATCTGGCTAGAAGCCCCATTTAAATCAATGGGAATGTTTATTTGACTCCCTCTGGCAGTGGTCCTTATTTTTCTATTTTTTAGGTCCAGGCACCCCTAACACTGAGTTTGACATTTTCAGGGCACACCTAACAATTTATGACATCAGTGAAGCACGTAATGAAGGCCACAGGTACGTAAACATATAGTTATTTTAAGTCTCACAACCAGAATAGCAAAAGCAAACATATTGTGCATAGCATTTTTTTAACAAACATCTGAAAGGAAAAATTTACATTTTTGTCAAAGTCCTCATAGAAACGAAAGGGAACCTTAAGTCATTGTTTGTCAGTGTTAGTCCTTACAGGTCAGGTTTACAGGTTGTACTGGATTAATCACAGGCAATTCAATCAACATGAGTCAGGCACTGATTCCTTCCCTGTCATTACAGGAAAGCTGCTAGTGGACTAGAGCTGGGAATCACTGTCTGTGGCATACCAATGTACCATGGCACCCTGATTGAGAACCACTGCCCTATGAGAACAATGGTTTGACACAAAATTGATCCAGTTCTTCTTATTAAATCAGCCTCTAAGATTCTAATCATCATCATTTTTATTTTAACTGTGAATCTCGCCCCCAGTTAAATTGGCAACACTGTACTTTTCAGGCATATTGAAAAGATACTTACAATAAAATAGCAATAAAACAAAAATACAAATTAAATTACACAATTTCCATTTAGAAAACAACTTCATGAATAAACCTCACAAACAAGTGTGAGTCTTGGCCAATTCCTGAGTATTCTAATAATCTGGTGGCACAAAGTTACAAACTCAAGATGCGATACTTGTAAAAAGCATGACTTGCAGAAAGCATGACTGAATGACTAACCCTTTAAGGACCAGAGGAGTGTGCAGTGCATGAACTGGAAACCCCCACACCCATAATAAGAAACAGTACAAAACTCAAAACCAGTAAATAACAACTGGGGAGGGAGGGAGGGAGGGACTCTGTTCCTCTAAGTCCAAGAAGAGGGTTTGGACCTTTTGCCTCCCCTTTTATCCCTAACGCCACCCCCACCCCCAAAACAGATCCCCTTTCCTTCTAACCAGTCCTCACTCTGTGTCTCTGTACCCCAGCTTAGACATGTCTCCCATTCTTATTTTTCAAGGAGTGCTTATCTCAGTACATGCGGTAATAGTTGCAAGCAAAAACACACAGACCGCCAAATTATTTTTGGGTGTGAACAGGCCTGAGTATAAGCTCAGCCTCATTTATTAATTTACTCTGTGGACACTCTGTGTCCATTAGCTGGTTCTACAGCTCAGTGAGTCTGGTGACTATACCCACGACCGTAGTCCAGGGGCCTTCTCTCTAGGCTGCTGGCCTGAACATCTAAATCTTACAACAATATGACAACCAATCTGTAACAATTTTATCAACAATACCACAGAGGAATCCACAACTGGATAACTAGGCCCTGACCAGTGCCTTCTCTCTGCTACCTCTGCTATCATGGTATTCATCTGGTGTAGGCCCGAAAAGGGGGCTATGACCTTTTTCATCCTTTTTATCCCTAATGCCACCCCCTCCCCCCAAAAGGTCCCCCTCCTAACCAATCCCCATTCCTAACCAATCCTCCCCTCCTTATTTATCCTTTGAGTGGTTAACTGTAATTCAGTGTGTTTATAGAAAGGAAAGAACAAAAAAGAAGAGAGGCAGCAAACAGATTCTCTAAGTGTAGTATTCCTTTGTTCTTATGACCTTCACCAAATACCGCCGGTGATAAGAATAGTACTCACTTTTTTTCAAAGGCATTAAAACTAGACTCCAGAATATGAAAGCAAGCACTGGAACACACCCCAATGCTGGTGTAGTACAGGTACACTGGTTCCACTTCCAATACTCTTCAGTTGGTCAGCCACATCGTTGGAGGGTTCCTACTTTGTGTACATAATTATACAGACAACTATATATGTGTAAAGTTTGTATTATATTATTATTAAAATATTTTGCAATTTAAAAACAACTAAAAACCACAATTGTTAAAATCTTATTGTGTAAATCATTAATACGCTCTAAACGTTTTGTTGCCACATTTCACTTCGTCAAGAGCTTGTTATACTATGAGCCACGTGTTCACAAAAACCATATATTTATACCTTCCTTTATACTGGGATGTCCGATCAGTGGAAGAAGAATTAAACTGCCAATCTGAATCCTCATTATTAAGATCATATGGTTCCTAATGACCAATTAAAGAACAGAAATAGAAAGATGAAGAAAATCTATTGGCAAAATATTGTACTTAATCCTCTAACTCATAATTAACAATTATTAAGTTATTACTTAGGTAATAAAATACCAATATTTTATCATAGAGCTTAGATCTTACATTTGTTTAATACATGCTGATCTTTGTGTTTACCAATTGGTCAAACAAAACATGCTCCAAAACATTGGTCATTATTTTTAATTTTTGACCAATCATGGCATACTTCGCAAAGTCTTTTGTTGGGTTTCACCAGTAACTATCGGGTTTATTATTGCAGCGTCAAGTGTCGTGTTCCAGCTCCATTGGCCAGTCCCATAGAGATTCATAGAATACAATACTATGTTCCAACAATGACCTATTATGATGAATGCTTCACTCCCGAATGTTGCATATCGTCACCACTAATCTGTATCCAGTATACATAAACCATTATAGAGTCGGCTATCCTCCTCCACATCAATAATTCCCTTACTTTGCATCTAAACAACCCATCTAAATTTTCCTTCTCTATATAGCATATCTCATCCTGGCCTAACTAACCAAATACCATTGAACCTTCATGATAGGATGTGACTAACCTGTTTCCTGTGCTACACCAGCATTGCTGTCATACTGTGTATGCCAGTTTTAGTGCCTCTGAAAAAAGTACCATTCTTATCACCAGAGGTGTTTGGTGAAGGTCATAAGAATAAAAGAATACTACACTTAGAGAAATTGTTTGCTGCCTCTCTTGTTTTTTGTTTTTTCCTTTATAGAAGTACACTGGCATACAGTTAAGCATTCAAAGGAAAAATATTGAGGAAAGGATTGGTTAAGAGTGGGGTTTGGTTAGGAGGGGGACTGTTTTGAGGGAGGGGGTGGCATTAGGGATACAAAAGGAGGAAAAAAGTCTAATCCCCCTTTTCGGACTTACACCGGATGAACTCCATGAGAGCAGAACGCAGAAACAGACTATTCAGAATTTTTCTGTCTGAGACATTCTTCCATATTGACTATAAATTCAGAATTTCTGTTTTTTTTTCTATTTTGCAATTATAAATGGCCATTTTGTGATTTGTAGTAATATTGCTCACAAGTGATTTGTATACACAGTTTTTAGTCCATGCTGGTATTTAGTAGCATTCCTTCTATTTTTTGTAAAGGTTTCTTTGTTGATATAAAGGCATGGATGATGCAAACACAGCAGCCAATAAAAGAGGGAGCAGTCCTCAAAGTATCCTGAAGTAATAAAACCTTGCTTTGACAGGAACTACATTCTACAAGTGCATGCTGAGACCAGTGTCAAACAGTATTCCTTGATTGCATCACTATGAAACAAATTGGAGCAAACCCATTAATAAGAGGGAGATTAATCAGATACTGCCACACCTTCAGGCACACAATAATTACTGCAGCCTTGTCTGGAGTTAGTTTGAGACATATCTGTTCCATCCAACAAGATATCATGGAGAAACACTTGAACACACAAGAGAGTACAATCTCTTAATTACGTGTAAACAAGATTATGGGCATTGAAGTCCCGACCACTGGAGGAACAGTTGACTGCTTGGGGGAGACTAACACTAATAATCAATAATCAGTACAAAGGGTTAGGGGATCAGTAATAAATATCTCCTTTGCCTTTGCCAAAGAGGTGAGAGTGTGCCTCTTTCATGAGCCCCAATTCCTAAGGCTTTTTTCCCTAAAAACTCCCTTTTTCCCCAGTAAGACAAGGGGTTATATAATGGCCTACACAAGGGTGGGTAATATGAAGCCCTCCAGTTACAACTCCCATCATCCCCTTCCCACCATTGATATGGCAAAAAAGCTAATAGGACACCCAAACACTCCCACGATGCCCTCCTCTTAGTACAAATGGCATAAATAGTAACATCTGGAGTAGACAGTTTAGTATATAATCTTTAGGTAAGTGCAGCACAAAAACACTTCAAGCACCTATTTTAGTGTAGAACTGTGCTAGTACATCTGCTAAAGAGTAGAATCCTACTGATAAATAGTGACATTTGTTAATTAGCTAATATGAAAAAAAAGCCACATGGTGTGCGTGTAGTAAGCACTGGTGTGCGTGTAGTAAAGCCGAATAATGAGGCTACTGTACTAAATAGACCTGGAGCAATTCTGGAGCAAACCAATTGCACCATTGGGAATAATTAAAACGATTCACCAATTTTCATTAATTTAAAGGGATAGTAATACTTAAGTATTACTAATCCCTATAGCAAAGTACTACTTAAAAGAAACGTATTGCCGCCAGTGTCATCTCTCAAACCTTTATGGTTTGAGAGATGAACGCTTCTAAAGTTGCCCTCTCCCTGCCCCTTCCCCGTAGTCAGCATTCTAGCTGACTGAAAGGAAGAGAGTCGTACGACTTTCTGGTGGCTCTCCAGCACAGCCGGATCGCGTTACTAAAAAAGAAAACTTTCACTGAAATGGTCTTCTACGTGTGCTTGGCTTGCAAGCACATGTAGAAGACCGTTTTAGTGAAAGTTTTTTTTTTTAGTTAACGTGATTGCGGCTCTGCTGCAGAGCCACCTGATGATCTCTGACCGGATTTCCCTGAGTCAGCTAGAATGCTGACTACGGGGAAGGGGGAGGGAGAGGGCAACTTTAGAAGCGATCATCTCTCAAATCATAAAGGTTTGAGAGATAACACTGGGGGCAATAAGTTTTTTTTAAGTAGTACTTTGCTATAGGGATTAGTAATACTTAAGTATTACTATCCCTTTAAATGTATTTTTTAACATGGACCTGTCACCTTGAATTGAAGTTTGTGCATTTGAAAACTTCATTCAACGCTTCCCATGTAACATGTTAGAAAAAGACTAGTAGATGCCCAGTTGGATACCCCTCTGATGCTCAAAGGGTTCGTTTATACAGATGCCAGGTTGGCTAAAATGGTATGGTTATTGTAGCACTTGCCAGAGGGGTGAGAAATGCAATCTGGTGTAAGACTGTAAGCTCTACAGGGCAAGGACCTTTCATCCTCATGTATACTCACCTGTTGTTCCCCTTATGACTGCCGATATAAGCACTTAATCACCACACTTATTGTACCCCTTCTATATTAAATGTATACTGTAAAGTGCCAAGTACACTGGTTGGCACTATATAAATAAAAATATACAATACATACAATATAATACACTCATCTATCACTCAGTGGGAATGTGTCATCTGGTCACAATTATTATTGGGGCAAATTCATTGTAAAATGTTCATATAGAATTAGAAATGCTTTTCATGCCCTGCTCCTGCATAACACATCCATACAAATCTTCGTGGGAGTGTAGGGTTGTAACAAAAATTCCCATAAATCTCATTGATTTAAGTAGGGCTTTTAACCCCTGAATGCTAGAAATTTCTCAATGCATTGCAGAACAATGCACATCTAGCATTCAAGGGGTTAAAAGGCCCCTATGAGCGGTAGTTTTATTTGTCCTCTATAGTGCAGCTGATTTGCTCCAGAATATTATTCCCATTATTTTAATTGGAAATTTAAACCCTTGAATGCCAGAGAGGTCTTTGATGGATTACTCTCAAATGTGTTGGAGACCTCTATGGCATTCAGGGGGTTAAAATCCCTTTTAAATCAGAGGGAAGTTGCATTGGTGCAGTCGTATTGCTGCACATTTCGTTTGTGCATAAGGCCACATGTGAACTGTGCACAGAGAAAAATAAGGACATCATTCTTTGCTTTGCTTATGCCAGCTATAGGGGTAGCATCAAAGGGTTGTGCTCATAGACGTTATGGTCTGGCATAGCTGTGAGACAAGAGATAGAATTGTGGTCTAAAATGCATGAATTCCTTTGATTCTACATGTCTCCAGTGCAATGCTTTGAGTGTCAGAAGGGTATCCAACCCTTTATATGTATCACAGAGACTTTAAAAAGCATGGACAATATCCTTATACCATACCTAATGGTTAATGAAGATATTATAAGGTAACAGTCTGACATCTACTGTTGGTTTTGGGTATTTCTCCAAAATGTCAATACATTCACAATGACATGCATGATATGCATGTATGCTCTTTTTATTAGCTTTTTAAGATGCATTAACCCTTCAAGTGCCAGAGGGGTAGGCAACACAAATGTGTTGCCTACCCCTCTGGCACTTAAAGGTTTAAAATGGAGTTAACTTTTTTCGTCTCCATGATATAGATAAGGTATGAGTGCAAGTCAATTTAGATAATATTGTGATCTTTTTATCCATATACGGAAGCTTACTTTGGAGAAAGATCCTGCAGGTGGTGCATTCCATGCATTTAAAAATGCCTTTACACTTTTATGTCCCTGACACTGAGCTTCCTGGATCTCTGTTTCCAGAGAGTTTTCTGTTCAGGAGTATGAAAGAGGTGATTGTGATATGATGTAACACTGCCCCTGCAGCACTGAGTGCTCTCTATCAGGCCCGGATTTCTGAATAGGCAGACAAGGCACGTGCCTAGGGCGCCCGATTTTCAGGGGCGCCTTGCAGTGCCATTGTCACTCCCACAAATCCGGGTGCCTCACAGCTGCCATTTGTGTAACATTTCCCTGTGAGCGTGCGCCTAGGATATGCCCTCAACTCGAGGGCGCAGGCGCTGTTACCTTGTTCTGGCTCAATAGTGTATGCCGCCGGGGCCGCCCCACGTGACCCACTGCTGCGTCTGATGTTACAAGACGTCCCGAGGTGGCCAATGAGAACAGAGGTAGAGGCTCTCTGTTGTCATTGGTCAACGCTCTCTGTTCTCATTGGCTACCTCTGGATGTCTTGTGAGATCATGAAGCTGCCCGCAAGGAGGTGTTGGGAGCGACTCTGAATTAAATAAATGCTCCCATAAGCGCCCTACACCCCACATTTGAAGCCTGCGTCAGCGCTTTGTTGGAGCTCAGAGGCGGGTTCCCAGAGCTCCAGTGTGTCAGACGGCAGTTGTAGTTCGGCTCAGAGGCGGGTTTCCAGGGCTACAGTAACAGCAACAGCTGTGGAACTTGTGTGGACTAGTTCGGCTCAGAGGCGGCATCGGGTTACCAGGGTTACATTGGCAGGCGGCAGTTGTGGACTACAATTGTGGTTCGGCTCAGAGGTGCTACAGACAGCAGGCTGGCCAGTGGTTTTGGACAGGTGGCAGTGGTATACATTAGCCAGGTATGTGTGTTGCCCACAATTATATTTATTTCTTAGGCGGATGTACTGTACTGTTAGTTTGAAATGTGTGCTGTAGCAACCATCTGTGTTATTTCTGGCGTTCCAAGCTTGTATTTATTACTTTACTTACAAAGTGGGTGTGGTCAATGGAGGGTGTGGCCAAGTGAGAGGCGTGGTTAGGGGTAGGGCAAAGGCGGGGCTAGGGGCGCCAGACGTTGTTGTGCCTAGGGGTGCCTGAGATGTAAATCCGGCCTTGCTCTCTATGCTGTATTTAATACACTTTTATGTTGTATGGATAGTGTTACATTGTACCACTATTCTTGTTTCATAGTCCCTGAGAGAATGCTCTCTGAAAATAGGGATCCAGGAAGTTCACAGTCAGGGACATGGAGAGGTAATATTATGAAAAATAAATGAATAAATGAAAGTATAGGTGATTCAACTTTGACTAGTTGTTTGATCTTGTGGGAGGGGCCAGAACCCCTATTTCCTCCACTCTATCCCAACATTCACTCTCTCATGTCTGGATGAATGGTACATTTTATTTCTGGGGAGGCTAATAAAACGTCTTTCCCAAGATATACTTAACTTTTGAATGTTTATAAAATGGCAGCGATATCACTCTTACAATAAGAGACTCCCATGTTAAAGATGTACGTTCTGATTATTGCATCTTTGTAGTGGGCTCTTTCTCATGTAGCACCAACCTGAGTGGTCATATGGCAATATTATTATTTGAGAATGAGGCTATATTCTTGCATGTCAACCCTGATAGGAGACATTGAAAGACATGTGCTTCATTTAAACAGGCTTCTAACCACAGACAGTAAGAATCTCCAAGAATAAATAATTGAACAGTCTGAGTACTTAGCTAAGATGGGAGGAAGTGTTACCAAAAAGAAAATTTAACTAACTAAAATTAAAGGAACACTAAAACTACAAAAAGACATTTTATTATATAAATTTAAATATACATATTTTTAGATGGAATGGAATTTAGGCCTTTTGCAGCCTATAACTGGTGCCATCTGGGTGTCTCTCCTTAGTGACGACCTACTCGGGGACAGATAGGGGTATAATGCACCACGTTCCCTGCACCAGAAGAGAGGAGGGAGGGAGTTCAGGGAGAGATCTGACTCCAAACAGTGGCAATAGTGTTTTATACAGTATACAAATAATATAGCACTCTGCATGATGGGTATACTGCTAGACTGGGTGCTCAAAATACCATTACTGATATCTGGGGAATTTCCCTATACTGCCATACTTCCAGTAAGACTTCAGTGAGGAGGAATAGAGCAGATGATGGGAGTTGGGAAGAGACAAAGGAGAGAGAGATGAGAAAGAAGAGGCAGAGGGGGAGAAGGCAGAGTGAATGTGTGTATGTTTGTGCATATATCTATAGCTAGAGAGAGAGTGAAAGAGAGAGGGATAAAGATAGATATAGTCAGAAATGTGTGTAATCAGTGGTTAAAATTTTGGTGATCATTTATCACCATAATCAAGTTTTGCATATTGCTAATTAGAATTAGAAAACACAAGTAAAAGTAAATGGATAACTTAACCCTTTGCGTTCGTAAAAGGTACGTAATCTCTCTGGTAAGCAAAGGGTTAACTGTCTATAGTACATATATAAACCATAAAAGTGTCATCACCTTAGAAGTGGACATCAAATGGCCAGATATTTCCTGCAGGAACTTTATCTAAGGAAAGCATCCATATATGGGTAAAAAGATCACAATTTGAACTAACTTGATTTGCACTCATACCTTTATATCAATATCTGTCCCTGCAGTTTACCGTATGTAGGTAAAACAATTACCACACTGCGTGACATCATTTCTAAACATCAGACTTTGATCAGAGCAGCTTTGAATTCTGGCACTAGTGAAAAGCCAGCTGCCAGACATTTTGCACAGATGAAACACACACATTACTAAAATGCATGATTATTGAGGAGCCACTCACAGAAAATGTATTACTTAGAAAGGTGAGGTGGATCAGAGCTGTGAATACAATATCACTATATGGGCTGAATACAAATATCAGCTATTCCTATTTCTACTGACTAATCTTTCTATTGATCAATATGAAGGATTTTATTATCAAAATGCCATCAATTCCAGCACCTATAAATATGCAACACTAATTTTTGATGTCCTGCTACCACTTTTATCTATATATATAAAAGAATAAGCCTCATTGCATAATTTATGGTACCTCACGCACAGAACATAATTTATGTCTCCTCAGAAAACAAACACACATTGAACAGAATGCCTCATTACATAATTTATGTCTCATTAGGAGATACAACTCCTATTGGGTGATTCAATGGGGACTTTACTGCTCCCATTGGGTGATTCAATGGGGACATGTTTATCATACAGGGAGTGGGCCCGCCCCCTCCAGCCCACCCACCACTATCCAACTGGCAAAAAAAAATATAGCTGCCACTCACTCCTGAAGTAGGGGATATCAATAACTTCTCCTGGTGCACACACACTCTCACTCAGGATCATGACCCCACAAACACACTGTGTCACCTCCCACAGATAATTGTAACCCTCCATACACTCTGTTTCATTACGAGGGTGTAATGTTTCCATAAAATACAAACTCAGGGATAGACTTAATAGCAACTCTTTTATTTAAATCTTTTCATCTCTTCAGTCAACCTCACTAACTGTCTGTTTTCAACTGTCACTCCTCCACTTCCTGCTTCCTGATTCCCTCCCTTTCTCCTTAAAGGGAGAGAGATGCTTTGCTGTATGTTACAGAGGGCACCACTATCTATTTGTTCCCTCAGCATATTGCTACGCTGCCTCAACTGAAG
This sequence comes from Rhinophrynus dorsalis, assembly GCA_037306005.1. Lineage (NCBI taxonomy): Eukaryota > Metazoa > Chordata > Amphibia > Anura > Rhinophrynidae > Rhinophrynus > Rhinophrynus dorsalis. Next base: position 267,859,579 of record CM074721.1, on the reverse strand, counting down.
AGCCACCGTGTGTTGTATTGCTATGTTACCATAACTTAACACTTTGAGTGCCAGAGGGGTACGCAACGCATTGCAAAGCAATGCGTTGCGTACCCCTCTGGCACTCAAAGGGTTAAGTAAGGAGGAGTTACTGCTCCCATTGGGTGATTCAATGGGGGAGTGATTTAAATCATGCAGGGAGTTGGCCTGCCCCCACTATCCAGCCCGCCCACCACTATCCAAGTAACTGAAAAAACAAAATGGCTTCCACTCGCTCCTACACCACAGACACAAACACATCAGACAAAAAACACACACACACTCACACACACTCAATCACACACTCTCTCACTCACACACACTCAATCACACACACACTCAATCACACACACTCTCACACACAATCACTCACACACACTCAAACACACTTACACTCTCTCACTCACACTCTCACACATTCTCACTCTCACACACTCTCAATCACTCTCACACTCTCACTCACACACTGAATCACACTTACACTCTCACACACAATCATACACACTCAATCATACACACTCACACTAATTCACACACTCACACTCTCTCACTCACACACACTCAATCCCACACACACTCTCACTCACACACTCAATCCCACACACACACTCTCACACACACTCACTCAAACACTCAATCACACACACTCAAACACACTCACACTCTCTAACCCACACTCTCTCACTTACTCTCTCACTCACACTCTCTCTCTCACACACTCTCACTCTCACACACTCTCACTCTTACACACTCTCTCTCTTACACACTCTCACTCATTCTCACACTCTCACTCACACACTCAATCACACACACACTCTCACTCTCACACACTCTCACTCATACACTCGCACACTCACTCAATCACATACACACTCACACTCTCACTCAAACGCAATCACTCACACTCACTCACACCCCTGGAGCCAGCACGACCCACCTTCTACCATAGTATGTGCAATTACCACATGCATTTCAACTATATGAATGAATGTCACAGTGGAGGCATAAGTACAAACACAAACTCATTACAATGACACATAAGTCACCCCCTTATGACTCACTTCTCTGTGTGTGTGTGTGTGTGTGTGTCTCTGTGTGTGCCTGTGTGTTCCTCACTGTGTGTGTTGCATGTCTGTATCACACTCCGTGTCTGCATGTTGTGCATTGCATGTATGTGTGTATGACTGTGTCGCTCTTTATGCATCTCAGTGCATGCGTGTGCATTTGTGTGTGTGTCTCTGTGTGTGTGTGTCTTGCATCCGTGTGTGCAATAATTCCCTATATAGCCTGACGGGCAGCGCCGTCCCACATTGCTAGTTATCTAAATGTATGTATCGAAGTAGTAGTAGATAACATGCCTGCTCATGGTGTTGCCATCTGTTGACATATCCTGTCCAAGGTACATGCTTGTGTCCATTTATTGTAGTTCTTGACAATCTACTGTGATATATACACACAAACACAGTGTGTGCACGTGAGTGCATCCACCTAACACACATACTTATACACACATGTATGTGTGTGTGTATGTACATAAGTATGCATGTGTGTATGTATATATGTGTGTGTATGTATATATGTGTGCATGTGTGTGTGTGTATAAGTGTGTATGTGTGTCTATGCATAGATATATATGTATGTGCGTTTATTTGTATGTGTGTGTGTGTGTATAAGTGTGTATGTGTGTCTATGCATAGATATATATGTATGTGCGTTTATTTGTATGTGTGTGTGTATGTAGATGTAAAATAACAAACAAAATGAATATCTTGTAATACATGTGTGTGTATGTGTATACATGTATGTATGTATATATGTATGTGAGTATTGACTTGGATGGGTGGTTTAACCCCTTGAATGCTGGAGATTTCTCTACCATACAAAATGTTAAAATCCAATTTAAATCCTTGAGATCCTTTGTTTCCTCCCTTTGAGTCAGTTGCAAATTAAAGGTCAAAAATGCACAACTAGGAAGGGGCCTGCCAGGGAATGTAGGGCTGGTATCCTGCCCAGGGTGAAATCTCTTTTATCTTAGAAGTGCCATACACAAAGAATTATCCTGAAATGCATTGCACTGCTCCTGTCCAGATAATAACCCCGCCACAAGTGCCAGTCAATCCCTCTCTAAACAAAAGAAGAAATTAACCATAATCATACTTTTCAGCCTTCATGGGGTTATCATTAAGGTGAATCTATTCTCTGCTTGCTGTTGAATAGTGATTGGCAAAAATGTTCTCCGAAAAAAGCACAAAGAGAGGAAAAAATGTACTTTTCATTTCTGTAAAATGTGAAAATGTCCAGTCTCTTCTGCCACATACTATCCCCCAACAGTTTTGTCCCATGATAACTATGCAACAGCATGCCCACTGTAGCCATGTAAACACATATACTGATCACCCAGCTTTGTCCCACTGCAGCAAATGGCAACGCGAGGCCCTCTAGCTGCTGCCATACTGCAACTGCCATCGGTCTCTCTGACCCCCAAAGCTGTAGTCTGGCAACAGCAGCAGGAGGGCCTCATGTTGCCCACCACTGCTTTGATCCCCCATCCCATGGTAGCCATAGATCCACACAGACTAACTCCTCTACCCTTATCCTACAGTAGCCATAGAATCACACATACTAACCCTCCCAGTTCTACAGTAGCCATAGAATCACACGTACTATCCCTCCCAGCCCTGTTCTATAGTAGCCATAGACCCATGCATACAAATTCCCCAGCCTTGTCTCATAGACATGCTCTCATATTAAAAGCCCACTCCCAGTCTTGTCCTAGAGTAGTCATTGAACCAGACTCTGTATTGACCTCCAACCTTGCCCCATTGGTCACTATAGAACTGCACATTCGTACTTCCAGTCTTGTTCTAATGTACTGGTGTAGCCAGAAATGCACATACTGAGTCTAACCCCCATGTGGGAACTAGCAGGAAATGTTTACATTAAAATTGGCAAATAGCCATTAACAAAAAAAATCCTGTGGGAAAAAAATTACTTCGCCCATCCCTACTCTAGAACTGTGAGACTGTAAGTTAACACCTACCACCCCCATGCAATTTAGGACATTTATTAAATAGAGTTATTTTTAATTGGACTTTTGAAGATGTCATTTGTCTTTTGATATGAATAAGTAAGTGATAACTTTATGACCCTCTGAAAAACCTATCACTTTGTGCCATTTGACAACACTGAGTAATACTAAGACAAATACACCATTCATTTAAATGTTGTTTTTCATCACTTGAATGCAAGAGGGTTCTCAGATGCCCTGCTATGCAATGTTTTGGAATCCTCTAGCAGTAAAAGGGTTGAAAGTCTCATTTAAATCAATGAGATAGTGTATACTGTACCTACTGATGGGCTATTTGCTTCATTGGAAGATATTTTCTTAAAGGGATAGTAATACTTTGTTTTAACTTTATTTTATTTTGTAGGCATTAAAAAAACATGAAGAACGATATAAGTCTTATCTCTCAAACCTTTATGGTTTAAGAGATATTCACAAGCAAATATTCCCCTCCCCGCCCCTTTTACCTAGTGTAAGCCATCTCTTCTCAGATGTGATTCTGGTTGTAAGACCAGACAGATAACATCAGGGGACAATCTTCTTTATATGAAAACAATGAAAGCCCTGCCCCCCTTGACAAGCTTTTCAGGTTTTTCCCTTATCTTAATTGAAGATTGCCCCTCTGTGCAATCTACCTGGGCACCTCCCTTCTGCTTTGGCTGAACAGTGTTACATCAGTAAAAGGGGCGGGAGGGGGACACTTTGTAATTGAATTACTCCTGAACTACAACTCTAACAGAACTGCAATAACACACTCCAAAGTCCAAATACTATGATGATTAGTTAGAGCTGTTTTTGTTATGAAACATTACTATCGCTTTAAGGCCAAAATTCCCATAACATACACAACATGGAACAATTGTTAAAAAATAAAAAAAGTCCAGCTCCTTTGAAAATATTGTGGACCACTGGAAAATTATCCTAAATTATCCCCAAATGAGGAACTAGAAGCTGCAAGGGAAATAGGTGGAACTGCCTGTTCCCTTGAGGTTGGTCAGACAGGAGAACTGGGGGCAGTAACCTGCCTTGTTCCATAGTAGAAAAATGGACCTAGTGCACACTCAAACCTTACATGGGGAACTACTGAAAAGGTACATCATGGTGGCTCATTATGGGTGGGTAAGAGCCCTGTTATTTTAGCCACTGTATATATATGTGGTGTGGATTCAGTTATATCTTGTCTGCCATTTTGGCCAGACTCTGTTGCTCACAGTGGAGTAACAATAGGGGTTGCAGAGGTACCAAATGCGACTGGGCCCGTCACTCCAGGGGCCCGGCCACCCTTCCCCCTGTGACCCACCCGCCAGGCGCCCGCAATATGCCGAGGTCCATGCCTTCTTCGCCACAGACCTCTATTAGCAGCTGAGCTCCCTCCGGCACTCTAGTAATGCACAGAGGGCTGGGAGATTACATCATCTCCCAGCGCTCTGCATTACTAGAGAGAGGACTGCACAGGAGCTCCGAGTTGCTAATAGAGGTCTGTGGGGGCAATTTGGAGAAAGGACATTGGGGGGTCAATGTGGAGAAAGGACTTTGGAGGCCAATGTGGATTAGGGGGTTCTCCATGGCAATATTTGCACCAGGGTACAGTGGCTTCTATTTACACCTCTGGTTGCTCTTTTATGCCAGGGAGTAACGATCATCTCATATTGTCATCAGTCATATCATCTCACTCACCATATGTCCATTTGTGATCTACATTAACCCATTCATGTGTGATTCATTTCAGAGTGCACTTGAACATCAAACTTACGAAGTTGTCTGTCTACTCAACTTTGGAAACATTTTTTTATACTGGCTCCAGTAGCAGCTACTATTGTTGGGACTGTAGTGCTCTTTTAATTTATTTTATAGGTATTTATTTACTTATTATTATAATTATATATTTTTTTTGAGGTTGGATTCATTGGGGAAATTATGGTGGGACTTGTGGGGAGGGGGATATTTGGTCTTTATTCCACTATTCATCCATTTGTGTTTTTTCTTTTTGTTGCAATATTAGGATAAGAAATGTATTTCATGATATGTATAGTTATACCAACTGATGATTATTTGATAGGTGTGCTGCTTTATTTATATATTCCCCTTTTATAGTGTTTTATAGATCCCATGGTTTCCAGATTCATATTATATACAGGTCCAGAGGTAGCAGAAGGTACATTGATTTTATTGTGTTTATATCAGCAAACATTTTACATGTGGGACAGAAAAGACAAAAAGCAGTCAAATTCCACTTCCCCATATATAACAAAGAAAAGTCCCATTGAAATGAATGGAATGTTTCCTTTGATATTTGGGGTACAATTGTTAGCTGTAGACTTAGTAAACATTTGTCTTAATACATGTACCCATTTATATCCTTTTAACAGGCCCTTTTATATCAAAATGTATAATGTGCATATGCCCTGAATGAATTCTGATATCCAAGAAAATAGTTGCTGTCTCCTAGCATTGGAGACACTTTCAGAGAAAGTGACAGTTGGTAGGTTGCTATGTAAACAGAGAAACATAACCGCACTCCCTCAGATCAGTTATGTATCAGGAGAGGATAGACACAGGAACAGAGTGGAAGGAGTCAACATCAGTGTGAAAGACTGGCACAACTAAAATAAGTAGAGTGCTATATTTGTGTCTATTAGAGTTTTTGGTGGACTAAATTCATCTTAACCAGCTAGCCAATAGGGCTTATATTTTGTTCCAGTGTAGACAACAGGTGGCTTTCCAACTGTTGTTAGACAAAAACAAGTGTCATCCTTTTGGATGATGGGCATTCAAGTCCAATAAGACCTGGATAGCATAATATTGCACAGCATTTCACTAAGAAGTTGTAAATGTGGCATCAACTGGAGAGCCACATGTTGCTCACCCCTGATACAATATCTATGAAGGCATAGGTATCTAGCCACTGCCCTGCAGATACATAGGTTGATTGTGTTTCACTGTTGCATTTGTATATCTTTACGTGCGGGATGATAGAAAAGAGAAATGGCATACAACTCCACTGCACCATATGTATCAAATAAAAAGTTCCATTAAAATTTGGGTGCAAACTTTTGTCTTGATACATATAACCTTAGACATGTAAATATATGCAGTGCATGTGCCTGAAATGAATCCTGCTATCCAACAAAACGGCTGCTGTCTCCCAGCACTGGAGACACGTTCAGAGAAAGTGACAGATGGAAAGTTACTATGTAAACAGAGGAACCTATCAACCTCCATCAGATCAGTTATGTGTTAGGAGTGTATAGACACAGGAGCAGAATGGGAAGAGGCAGCTTCCAAGTGAGAGCGTGACACGATATCACGGTACCCGTGCTATTTGGCGACATTCTTCAATATTCCACTACTGCTTCCGCTAATGGTTGCTCTGTTGTTGTCCTGCCCAGCATTTGTCCTTAAATGCTGGGCTCTGGCACTTCTCCGGTGCCCTTTCATGGTGCTCCAGTACCAGCGCTTGTTCCTGATCCTTGTGTGCTCTCAGTTTATTGACCCGGCCTGCCTGACTACTCTGCATCTTCTTTCCTGCCTGCGCACCGACCCGCACTGCCTGACCATTCTGCTTCTCGTCTCCTGTGTATCGACCCAGCTTGGCTGACGTTCCTGCTCCATGTACAGACTTGGATTGGCTGATGTTCCTGCTCTGTGTATCGACTTGGATTGGCTGATGTTCCTGCACGGTGTACCGACTCGGACTGTCCTACATTCCTGCTCTGTGTGGATCCTGCCGGTTGGGCTGCTGTGGGCCCGTGCCTCCTCTGCGAGCTCTGGCCGGTCTCTGGTTAGGATAGTGCTAGTCCCTCGCTGTCTCCGGACAGCTCTGCAGATTGGTCTCGGTTGCCTCCGTGTCGCCCAGGCGACATTCCTGTTTGTCTGCCTTACGTGCAGTTCCAGGTTGGGTGCCTCTCAGAGTGAGTTGCTCAGTTTCCGTTATTGCTACGGCAGTGCTCAATCTGTTCATTTTCCGTTACAGCTAAGGCAGTGTCCAGTTGTTTAGTCTCCGTTACTGCCTCGGCAGTGCTCAAGTTGCTCAGTCTCCATATTGCTACGGCAGTGCTCCTATTGCTCAGTCTCCGTTACTGCTACGGCAGTGCTCAGGTTGCTCTGTCTCCATTACTGCTATGGCAGTGTTTAAGTTACTCAGTCTCCGTTACGGCTACGGCAGTGTTCACGTTACTCAGTCTCCGTTACTGCTACGGCAGTGCTCAGGTTGCTCAGTCTCTGTTACTGCTATGGCAGTGCTCAAGTTGCTTAGTCTCCATTACTGCTATGGCAGTGCTCAAGTTGCTCAGTCTCCGTTACTGTTACGGCAGCCCACAATTGTCTGGTATCCATTATCTTGGGCGTTACTCGAGTTGAAGCTCTGACCTCTGTTTGAGCTTCTTAAAGGGCCTTGCACTATTAGGGCCTGTCAACATTCTCTGCCTAATATTAACCCACTCAGTACTGACGAACTGGGTCTCACACAAGATCTGCCTGACCTGTGTCAGTATATTGTTCTATGGACTATCTACATATACTGGACCTGTGTGAGCCCACCTCTGTATAACCTGTCTTGTGGCTGTACTATATTATATATACATTACAGGACCTGTGAGGGTTACTGTGTTCTTTATTGTTCAATAAAATCGTGTTTTATCCAAACCTACTGTGTCTGTGTGTCAAACAAACCGTTACACACGACTAAGATAAGGTGAGTGATATATATGTGTGTGCCTATTAGAGATGTTGATGGACTGCAATTAATCTTACCCAGCTTGTCAATAAGTCTTATATTTTATTCTAGGGTAGAAAACATGTGGCTCTCCAACTGTTGTAGAACTACAACTCCCATCACCCTTAGAGTGATGGTAGATCTAGTTCAGTATCTGCTAGATGGCATAAAGTTGCCCATAATTGCTCTAGGGCAGTGATGGGCAGTCTGAGGAGCTCCAGCTATTGAGAACTACAACTCCCAGCAAAGGGGTGGCGGGGGATGATGGAAACTGTAGTTCCTAATAGCTAGAGGGCCTCAGGTTGCCCACTGTTTCTCTAGGAAATGGAAATCCAACATCAACTGGAGAGCCACATATTGCTCACACCTGATATAATATCTGTGGATCCAGAGATGGCTATCAACCTCGATGCAGGTACATACTTTGATTTTTGGCATTACCTTATTTGTGCCAGGAAATTAGTGGATTTTTTTCTTTGATACTTATGGTTTAATTGGCTGGCACTAGATTTAGTAAACCTTTGTCTTGATACGTATGCCCATATATGCCTTATTACAGATACATTTCTACTACACCTCTGCCTGGAATGAATTCTGCTATAAAACAAAATATATGTCATCTCCCAACTCTCAAGACAATTTTAGAGAAAGTGACAGTTGGTAGGTTGATATGTAAACTTGAGGAACATAACAACACTCCCTTAGATCAGTTATGTGTTAAAAGAGGACACAGGGGCTAAATTACCATTGGTGCAGCAGGTGCAAAGCATCTGAGCCTAGCCCAATTTAGAGTCATATTTGATGTGGAAAATAGACATTTGTTTAGGGATTTATGGTAACTTGCTCTGAAGTGGGTAACCAAGTATTATTTTGCACCATGGCCTTCAATAACTAGGCCTGCCACAGAGAGGACAGACACAAAAGCAGAGTGGGGAGAGGCAGCTTCCATCTGAGAGTGACACAGTTAAGATAAGGTGAGTGATATATGTGTGTATAACAGCTGTCGTTCTTGGATGGCAACTCATCATCCCCTGTTAGCCAACACTTCTTATATTTAATACAAAGATAAGCAACATGTGACTCTCAGATGTTGTTGGACTACAACTCCTAACACCCTCAGGATGATGAGAGTTCTAGTCCAGGATCAACTGGATGTCATAATGTTTATCTAGGATGGAGTCAAGAGAGAGAGAGATAGAAGATGGGGGTCATGGAGAGAGGATGGGGACCAGAGAGAGAGAGTGAGGAGAGAGAAAGAGAGAGAGAGGATGTGGGCAGTGAGAGAGAGGAAGAGAGAAAAAGGATAGAGAGGCAGACACTGAATATGGGAGTGAAATAGAGCAGATTAACCTTGTAGATTGAGGATGGGGGGGCAGAGAGATAGAGAAGATAGGGGTCAGAGAGACAGGGAGAAGGGGGGACACAGAAAGAGAGAGAGAAAATATGGAGTCGGAAAGAGAGGATGATCACACCCCTTGAGGACCACAAGGGTGTTAAACTCATTGTAAAGCATTATATTGCACACTACTGTTAAGTAAAACAACAGTCATTCAACATTAGTAATGATCAGTGGATGTTATACAATCCCAGCATTCATATTAATTTCCAGTAGATGGCAGTCTTTGCATAAAAATGAGTTCACACACTTTTACGATCTGGAAAACGACATTTACACTTGGAAGCTTAACCTTATGAAGCAATGTGCAGGAGATATCTCTAGCATTCAAACAGTTAATAAGTATCTGTGAAGTCTTAGGGATTACTATTGGGGAGGCACACAGGCAACAATAGGGGGCTGCCTATAATGGATGATGGCCAAGTCTAACTTAAATAAATATATATTATTTATGTATATGCATATGTGAAAAAGACCCACATTCAAGACAGACACATATTGCACAGTAAGCACAAACACATTATTGTGTGTATGTGTGGAGTGTGTGCGGTGTGTGTATATATGTGTGATGTGTGTGTTTGTGGTATGTATACATATATGTGTGTATGTGTGGTGTATGTCTGTGTGTGGTGTCTACATATATGTGTGGTGTATGTGTGTGTGCCAGTGTTTTGCGTGTGTGTGTGGTATATGTGTGGTGTGCGTTTGTGCTGTATGTATATATTTGTGTGGTTTGAGTGTGTGTGTGTTGTGCACATATATATGTGTTGTGTATTTGTGTGTGTGTGTGTGTATGCATGGTGTGTATATATATATATATATATATATATATATATATTTGTGTGTGTGTGTCTGTGTGTGTGTGTGTGTGTGTGTGTGGTATATATATGTGTGTGTGTGTGTGTCTGTATGTATGTGTATGCCTGTGTGTGTATATGCGTGGGGTTATTTGATCTACTCTCCCCTCTTACCTAAACCTCAGTCCTGTCCTCTTTGAACCTGCATGCTCCTCCCTCTCTTACCAATGCACCTGTAAAACTAATCTATGGCCATGGTTTAAGAAGGGCACCCCCTTCCTCCGCTCCTGTATCTGTTCAGCTAAATGACTCTGGAGAAATTCAGGCTCACTGGAAGACTTTCTCCACTACAGATTCCTCCTTTCTTGCTTTAACTCTGCTCTGTCCCTAGCTAATAATACTTTTCACAATTAATTAACAGTCATAAATCCAACCCCCAACACCCTCTCTCTTTACCTTTGCCAAATCACAAGATCACTTGTGACACTGTTGATCATGCTTTCCTCCTCCAAATTCTTCACTCCTTAGGCCTTTGTAACTTAGCACTGGACTGGCTGCACTCTTATCTAACTGACTGATCCTTCAGTGTCTCCACTGCCACCACTTCATCCTCTCCCATCCACCTCTCTGTTGGTGTTCCTCGAGGTTCTGTTCTAGGACTACTTCTGTTCTCTCTTTACACAATAACGTGTTGATCCTATTAACTCATTTGGACTCAAATATCACTATGCAGATGACACCCAGCTCTCTTTATCTTCACCTCGAGTAACTTCTGATATTCAATCTAAAGTAACAGATTGCCTCTCAGCTATCTCAGACTGGATGCTCAACATGTCTAAAATGGAGCTAATCCTCACCCCACCTAGGCCTTGCTCAGTAGTGCCCGTTCAGGTGACCATAAATGGCACTACCATAAATCCAATATAAGAAGCATGGTGCCTACACATGATATTTGATCTCTCATTCTCTCTTCATATTAACACCATCACTAAATCCTGCCGCTTTCTCTTGCGCAACATAGCAAAGGTCCATCTCTTTCTCTGTTCCTCCATGGCTAACATTCTTACACAAGCACTCATCCTATCCTGCATAGACTACTGTAGCATTCTTCTCTCTGGCCTTCCTGCCTCCCAACTCCATCCACTTTACAGATCCTACAGTGTGAATTACTTTATTGACACCTAGGTTTATGTCAAGGATATACAGGAAAGGGTTAAACAGGAGACCCAATTGGGTTATATATCTTCACATAAATAGATACAAAAATAATATTAAATTAATTTGAGAACTTTACAAAGTATTACCTACTGACACATTACTTCATAGTAAAGTATTGACTGAAATAATCAATTATGCATATTTGTGCAAAGATATATAATTGGTTTAAGTAAAATATACTATATATAAAATGTAGTCAGAAATTATATGAATGAGTGAACACTAATTGAAAGAGACACACAGTAATTCAAGAATCAATATCACAAAATACTATTGGCGAGCATAAACAGGATTAAACATTGCATAGGTGTATCCAGAGGTATTTGGTAACAATCATTGAACACAGCAGCATAGAAAGGGTTAATTCATCTCTACAATTAATTATGATGTAGTTGGCAGCAGTGTATAAGAATACATGCCCCATAATCTGTATAAACTATTCTAATTAATGTCTGAGGAATGTTGTTATGTGAGTCGCTTTTAATAAAACAAAACAGATCTTATAACAATTTCCTTGTACCATATATAAATATATACAAATTTAGAAAATTTATCAGGAATAAAATCCCAAATTTAGATAAATAGAATTTAACTATTTATCTACTGTTTTCAATATTGCTTACCTTCTGGATAAAACATATAAATTGTATTTATTATTGTCAATAATAGATTAATAAATCAAATAATATATGTCTAGAAAACACAACTAAAACGTCATGCAACATATACTATAAAAATGACAATAGCAATCCTATTTATAAAACCTACAAAGCACTCCTAGGCTTAATCCACAGAATATAAAGTATATGGTTGCCCCACCCAAGATGGCAGCTTCTTTTGTCTAGTGAGAGGTCTAAAGAAACTTCCCACTGTACAGAACTTAGGCCCAAACACACATGCAACAAAGAAATTTGTTGAAATAAACAATAGACAATAGACACCACAAAAGACAAACAGCAGATTAACGGTTAATTAAAGAATTCACCAGATCAAATATTAGCTGAATCGCCTTTCCAAAAACACAGATTTAGTATTCTATTGGTATCAATAATTAGATTTAACTAATATATAACGCTATATTGATCTAACTGCTATCAAGTATTTTACAATTATCTGGATAAAATGCATTAATTCATTCTGTTTAGTTCCCAGAATATACTACAACCAATATAGGCTTATTATAATAATTTTCTTTATATAGCCTGGCCAGCTCTATATCTAGAAAAATTATTATAAAATATTTTTCCTCAAATATAGAGGGCTGGGCAGAATTATTAGTAAAAAAAATATATATAATTACCAGACAACCAATGTGTAGGTTTCTTAGAATTTCTTTGGATTTTACTTCAAGGAAGCCAGCAAACAGAGAGCCATCTTGTTACGGTTTTTTAGGACACTCAGACCAGTAGGTGAAAATAAAACACACTTTATTTTAAAGTAAAATAATGCACAGGTTCGCCCTCTAGTGGCGGTAGGTAATACACAGATCGTGCAAACAGAGATATTACAATAGTAATAGCACAATGCAATACAATAAGCAATAGTGTGATATGAACCCCCAAGGGGTTAATGACTTGATAACAGTCCGTCTCAGATGTGGAGGTTTGGCACGCCCTGGGTGTTAAAAGGCTGTGCTGGATAGATAAAGTTCATCAAGTACTGAAGACCGAACTGCCTCGCCAAAGTGTTTGGATATTAAGCAGAATAGGAATCAACTTAGCCCCCACGGGCGTAGCTACTGGAACTGCTTTGGTTTGTGCAAGTGCAAATAGCCCCCACGGGCGTAACGGGAACTGGCCGGCAATGCAAGAGCTTATCAGCCTCCTCAGACTTTGCTGAATGCTGGAATATGTATGCAAGAGCCACTAGCCCCCTCGGGCGTAGTACCGGATGAGCTAACACTGAAGCCTTAAACTGCCACCACTCTGTATAACGGATAATGCCCGGTAAACGACACCGGAGAGCCTTAGGCGCCCAAACGGCCCAAACAATGTGACTACTCTGCAATGGAGGACTAGAGTTGCCGACGGTGAGCGGCCAACTCAGCAGCAGTATCACGGGTAACGAGGCTCGTACTGGAGGTAGAGAGAGTGAGATCGAGGCAGCACTGCTAGAGTTAAAAAGCACGTTTACTCGAGGCTTCAGCGCTACTGGAAGGCTCTGCAATGAGAGGAAGGCATACAGATACAGACACAGCTCTGCACGGGTAGCAAGGCACTGCACTAATCGTGGGTAACACCAGGCAAGGCAGTCACACTGAAGCTGGCAACAGAGACTGATAATGTCGCGGTGGCGACAACTGGAACGCAGGTCACTGGAACAAGCTGGAAGTCGATCTTCGGAGCAGGAAGTCAGCCGGGCCAAGTCGGAGCACGTAGGAGGTAGTCATACAAGCCGGGTCATACACAATCAGGAACGTCAGTCTAGCCAGGTCAGGATCCAAGGCTGGTACGCAGACGAGCCGGGTCATATACAAGCAGGAACACTGGAGAATAGTCAGGACAAGCCGAATCGGTACACAGGAACTCAGAACACAGGAACACAGCAACAGCACACTGGCTCAGAAACACCACGAAAGGGCATCTGACAGATGTGATAGCCAGGTATAAAAAGGTCACCAGGGGGCGGGCCAAACCAACTCAGCAAATCAGTGTCTGCCACAAATGAGAGTGACAGGAATCACAGGCACTGTGATACATCTATAGAAAATCAATACCTTTTAAAGTAAATATTCTTTTATCAGAACATCATCTCCCATCCTCTTCTGATTGGATAAGGAGCCATATCATTATAATATGATGTCAAACTAAATTATCTGCACTTTCTGAGATTTTTGAGTTCTTCTAGCAATATTTCTATTATTCCTGAAGATGTCAACAGCAAGGTATTTGGGGAGAAATCATAATTCATGTCAAACTCTGAAACACCCTAGGATCTCTCATCAGATAGTGAGCCTCTTCTAGACATTTCGTATAGAAAATAGCTATATTTTCTAATAAATGTCATTCAGATATTTCCACCCCTCCATTTCAAGCAAAGGCCTATTATTTCTTGAAATTAGCTCATTTAACACATAAGTAGGGGTGGGTGAAAAGTGAGAAAAATTGCATTGTTACACTTCTTCATAGCTCCCAGCTTGTATGCCTCTCCAACAACCTTTCTATCCATCTAACCTGTTACCCATGTGAAACATTGAATAGACCTTTTGTAATATTTCAAAATATAATTATACCAGGTTATTTGTTTATAAATTAATATTCTGAACAGCCTTGGCAAGGAGAGAACAAAGTTCAAATATAACTGCAGAATTGTACTAAAAAAACAAACAAACCGTAGAAGATTGCTGAATATGCCCTGAAATGATCCCAAAGTGAGTCTCAAGATTCCTATGAAAAGTGGCTATGCCAGTATTCTACCTTATATAGCTTATATACAGCTTGGCAGGAAGACCAAATTTTATAGCTTACATCATGCTATGCTTCCTATTATATACTCTTATCTCCAAAATTCTAATTTATTATTTATCTATCACACTCATTTTAATACTGTTAAACCAAGGCAAAGTATCATACATTCCTTCTTTCATGACAAATACACATCTGAATTCCTCCCCTAATAAATAATGATGGAAGTTTTAGCCTGGCAGCAGCTGGAGGGCCTCATATTGTCCATCACTGATCTAACACCATAGGGGTTATGCATTAAGAAGTGATACAGAGGTGATAATGTGGAGATGACTTCTCTAGTGATATCACTTCTCACATTCTACGAAGCCAAGGCATTATGATTTCTAAAGTTGGAGAAATCTTAGTGCATTGGCTCCATAGAATAACATAGGATGTGGAGAGTTTAGAACAATGGAGAAGTCATTTTTACTTTCCTATTCACACCTTAACCCCTCAAAGACAGCCCGATCCGGCATTTTTTTTAGCTTAATTCTGCGATGGCAGACTTCCACCCCAGAATTCCATGATGTGCCAAGACCGTCCTTAAGTGAAGCACAATACAAGCATCTACAGAGCGAGAGAGAGGTGCTAGGCTGTTGTACAGTGAGTTGGTTTGTAAAATTGAGGCAGGAGAGGCTCATAGTGACTGCTATCAGTATGAGTAAGTTTAATAATAATACAAGGAGAGCTGGAAGGACCCTTATGTGTCCAGTGAGTCTGAGGAGGAAGAAGTGACCACTACCACCAACATGAAAGTGTCTTGATGCCCTGGTTCCCCAGACTCAGTACTGGCCAGCCCCCATACATATCACGGTGCCTGTGATCTAGGCGACATTCTGACCATCTTGCTATTGCTGCTTTCCTATTGGTTGCGCTGTACTGCTCCTCCCAGTGACAGCCTTTTTATACCCTGGGCTGTCACTCTGCAGTTGCCCTTTCGTGGTGTACCTTATGCCTAGCGCTAATTTTGCTGTCTTGATACCAGTGTATGACCCCGGACTGCCTGACCACGCCATTGTCTCGTTCCTGACTCTGTGTACTGATTCAGATTGGCTGACGTTCCTGCTTCCTGTTCTGGCCCGGCCTGGCTGATGTTCCTGCTCCGTGTACCGACCCGACGAGACCAACGATCCTGCTCTATGTACCGTCCCGGCGAGTCTGAGGTTCCTGCTCTGTGTACAGACCCGGTTTGGCTGACGTTCCAGTGCTGTGTACTGAATCGACGTGGCGGTGGTTCCTGCTCTCTCTGTGCCCGGCTGGGCTTTTACCGGACTGTTCCTGCTGCTGCCTGCCTGGAACTGTTTCCACATTACTGGGCCTCCCTGTATTCCTATTCTGTCCGTGGGTCAGAGTCTCAGTGTGCCCCCACACCGTGCTGCAATCACTTGGTCTATACGTGGTTCAGTTGGGCGCCTCCGGTCGATGCCGTTATCCAGACCATAGCGCTATTAACCCCTTTGGGGGAAGTGCCTCGTTCCCTTACTACTACCCTGGTACTGTTGGACTCCATTACTCTGTGAGATTGAGTCTCCATTAGGTTCCGTTGGGCGCTTCCGGTTCCCATCCATTTTATACTATCGCACATTAACCCTTGAAGGTAATACGAGCACATGGTGGTGGATAGTCTCGGTAGGGCCTCCGTTCTGGCACAAGCTCTGACCAGTCTTGTGTAGTCGTCGGTGGGCGGCCACCTTAGAATCCTCCATACAGGTGATCCTTGCCTGTTGTTTGCAGTCCTGTCACTGTCGCCTCCCGCTGCCTATAGGCGACATTGGGCCTTCGCTATACTCTCACTTTGCCAGTGGCTCCACTGGCCACATTGGACTTTCATACACTGTATCAATCTAGTTTACCTGGCCTGTGTCAGTATTGTGTGTGTTATCCAAACTGGACATGTGTGGGTTAACTTACTTGTAACTTGTCCTGTGTCAATTACTGCTATTGTTACTGGACCCGTGAGGGTTACCTCATTCCTTGTGTGCTTTAATAAAATTGTGTTTTACCAACATCTACCGTGTCTGAGTGTACTGAACCGTAACAATACATCACCCCTAAAGATCTTGGGGAGATTTTTGACAAGAGCAGAGGAAGAAGAGGGTAGTAGAGTGAGCAGGACAGGTCAGCTACCTGCGCCTGCTGCCAGTGCTGCCCCTGTTGCCAGTGATAAACCTGCTGCCAGTTAGTATTGTAATTCTAAGAGGGGGGGAGGAGGAGATGATGGCAAGTGTGACAGCAGGGGACACTAAATCACACATGCTATACACAAGGAGTCCCTCAATTAGTACTGCTACTAAGATGGTCCAGCAGCTTGTACAGAGTGTTAGGAGTGAAGAGGGGGTGATCATATTACTAGTGAGGAGGAAGTTTCAGGGAGTGAAACTGATGTGGATGGTGTTAGAATAGTAATAGTGATGGTGAAGCAGCTGGTGGGACTAGCATTAGGCGAGTGGTAGGTGAAGTAATGCAGAGAGTCCAGACTAGTGGTCAAGGGAGAGCACAACATTCCCCTGACCCTGGGAGCCCCATTCCCCCGACTGCATTGTCTAGGTGGAACTGATCTTGAAGAAGGCACCACACCACACAGAGCACAGATCAGCTGCCTGTGCCTGCTGCTAGTGCTGCCAGTTTGCCTTCTTCTGGTCAACAAAAGATGACACGTGTGACATTAGGGGGCACTCTGTCACATTTCTCATCCTCCTCCAACCAGTGAGATGTCTGTAATAGAGCAGCAATGAGGAGGGACTGGTGGTTATGGTGATGATGATGGTGGAGAAGCTGGGCTGGAAGAGATATTAATAGCCAGTATTTATCCAAAACTGAGAAGGAATGGGGATCGGCCTTACCACCACCTCCATCAGTGAGCTTTTGGAATTTGCAGAGTTTGCTACTGCTCTAATTCCTGCTGCTGCTGAGTTGCAAGGGCAGCAGGATGCTGAGGAGCAAGCTAGTGTGCCACAAACCACTGTGGATAGAGTGGGAATGGGGTCAACAAGTAATGCTGGACCAGGACAGGTTCCACTTGCAAGTAGCAATACTCCTGGTCCGAGCTACAGTGCTGATTCTGAGGCAGTAGCAGCAACAGCAGCAACACCATCCTCTGCCCCAGCCAGTGAAGGGGAAAGTGGAGGAGAAAAAGAAAGAGGCCATTCTTCTCCACTTTTTCCCTCCCCCCTTGAGGTCCTGAGTGTGGGACTATTTTTCTCTTGGGGCAGGCACAGTGCAGTCATCAGTGACGGCATTGTGAACAATTTGTGACAAGTCAGTGAATAGGGGAAAGGAGGGAACATGCTTTGGCACAACCATCCTGATAACACACACACATGAAACACAGAGACCATGATATTTATGTGAAACATATTAAAGCCCCTGACTCTCCCCAAAGGTAACAAGAGGAGAGGAGGAGCTCAAAGAGTAGGAAGAATTGAGAAACCTAGCTGGAAGTTGAAATTTCGAAAGCAAGTGAAACAACTGGCTTGTCATCACCTTCTTGCTGTAGGGCAACTACATCTTCTGGTGATCCACCTCGTTCATCTTTACCTCCCCCACCGGTTGATAGTCAGTAGATGTCAGGATGTGGCAGTTTGTGTTCAACCACTGCACACACTGTGGTGCTCTGACCGCATATGGCAGTGTGGTGTAGGATAATCGCAACCAGGGCATCAAGCGGCATCTGAGGAGATTCCATCCCACAGAATATGCTAAACTGGTGGCAGGGAGGGTTCATCATTACTATTAAACTGTCTGCAAGTTATCATGTGTCCTTAGTGGGTAGTGGACAAGGGACATATTGATAGCAGCAGTACTTGGTTTCAGATGGGGTATTTTTCACATTAGGGACCCTAAGTGTCATGGTATTTGGATAGAGTTGTGCTGAGTGTTTAATGTGAATGCAGATGTGCCCATTGTTCCCAGTCCTCCTCTTATTTACCACACACACCCTGCACATTGTAGTTGCTGATGAAAGGCACATTTCCAGCCCTGAAAGGAAAAAAATCTACTCTAGTAACAACAAACCCATGAATTTGGAGGGTTTACAATTAAAATTTTGCCCTCTATTTGGTGACCATCAAAACGGTGAGATTATAATGTCACCTGAACCATGCGGTGATGCTATGGACATCAGAATGTGCCCGCATCAAAAGCGTGACATACGGATGCTGCATGCTTAAGTGTCAACAAGAAAGTAGCGTAATGCATACCCTCCATTTGTGTCTTAATATATAAATAACATTCCATCTCCTCCTCAACCCACCAAATAATAATGTCCCATCTTCTCCGCACCCCATAAATAAGTAAAAAGAAAATGGCATAATGCACACCCTCCATCTGTGCCTTAACCCTTTGAGTGAGAGAAGTGCTCCCTGCAAGGTCGATAGCAAATTATACTCCATATAGTAAGTGGTGCGTTTCAGACCCCTCTGGCACTCAAATGTTTAAAATGTCCTCTTTCTCTAACAAGCCCACATCAGAATGTCGCCTGCATCACAGTAATCACAGTCACGCATAAGTGTCACAAATCTTCTCTGTGTAATGGTATGCATACTCTCCATCTGTGTCTTAACCTGTTGACTGCCAGAGCAGTCTGCAACTCATTGCAAAGCAATGTGTTGTGGACCTCTCTGACACTCAAATGGTTAAAGCACAGATGGAGGTCATGCATTAGGCTATTTTCTTTATTTATTTGAGGAGTTGAGGAGAAGATGGGAAGTTATTTATAGTAAGGCACAGATGGAGGGTATGTACTACCCTATTTTCTTGGTGACACTTAAGCATACAACATCAGAATGTTCCTTTTTTTCATGTGGGAGATTTAGGGGTCCTCAAGTGGTGTCCAGCCACGCAGGGACCCCTGAATACCATGACGTGTCAGGACCATCACTGATCCTTAAGTGAAGAAGAGCCGTGACGATTCTGTCACGTCATTGGTCCATAAGGGGTTAAACTGGAACTGTCATGTTCCAACTTCCCCTCCCAGATTAGTTTGTATCCTCCCCCAAAAAGCTCAGAACCCCCCCCCCCCGAAAATGAAATAATGTGTTCCAGTATACAAGAGGGAGAGAGCTGCCATCTTGATGATGTTGACAATGATTGACAGCACTCTCCCTCCTCCCTAAGCCTGCCCCCAGTGTCCTTAATGGTGGCCGCTGCTGTGTTACTCTCAGATTCTTCTTCTTCTCAGTTCTCACTGTGTTCAGATGCCGTACTCTGGACTGCACTTCCTGCTAGGTTTCCTTGCAAACAACTGAGGCTAAGAGGGACCCGATTCCAGAGTGTGGTATCTGAGCACAATGGCCCTGACTGGATTAAATTGTTTGTTTATCCGGAGACTGGAAAGCACCTCAAGTCTCTACCCACAGAGCAATCTTGTCCAACCAGAGTTATCACATTAATATAAATAATAACATAATCATATAATACAAATAATAAATACAAAGTCCCAATGATTTAACCCATTAAGTTCCAGAGAGGTATCAAACACATTTCAATGAAATGCGTTGGATACCTCTCTGGCACACAAAGGTTTAAATCTGGATTTTAATCCCCTGAATGCCAGAAATGATATTGGTGATGTCGCTGGGTAAGTTTTAAAACAAAAATATCTAATAAAGTATTCAAGTTAAAGGGACTGTAATGTCCCATAAAAACTTTTTATAGTTTTATAGAGCTTTAAAAATTCTGATTTTAAAAATTGTCTTTGAAATGAATTTTTTTTTTTTTTTTAATTCAAATTTTATTGAGGTTAGCAATAAAAAAAAAACAATGCCGAAACAGTACAGTGGCAATAAGCAGACTGAGAACTAGCGGATAAATCTGCTCCTGGAAACAATGCAGCTAGAACCCTACATTTTCTACATGAAGTATCAGGGATGAAGTGATACGTGCATAAGTCAGTGTCAGTCATGAAAAGGTTGTTCTAAAGGTAGTGGTAAAGAAAGAGACAGGTATTGAAATGAAAATTTTAAAAGAATCATAGAAATTGTTTGTCTTTGAAACTACAAATTGCTTCTCACTCCGGCTAACAGTACTTTAATTTGTCTTCAAGTTTAGACTATTTTGATTTTGTCGGGAAAAAAAATGACGTTAATCCGACAAAAAATGATATTGAAACTAATACTTTTTTCTGAAAATACCTTAAATATGGAGGTAGATTAAGCCAGGCCCACTTTTAAGATGGCTTTTTCCCATTGGCAGAGATAGCAGAACTGGATTAAAAAACATGGTGGAAACATGTCTGAGAATTGATGGACCATGGAGTAAGAACTTTTTAATTCTGATTACTGACAGTTTCAGTTACCACCACTTTCTGAACATCTCGTCCTAAATTTATGTACCATTTGCAGCTATGAAGTGCTCCCTGCAAGGTCAATGGCAAATTATACTCCACTAGTATGAAAGCCCGTATACACGGGTTAAAGTGCACCCAGCGGCCCTGGCTGCTGCCCTGGAGCAGAGACAGGCGGTGAGCCGTCTGGAGCTCCCCACTCCGGATCAGCGAGTTCGGCGAGTCTCTACTGCTCATGACTGGAGTCATGTACAGTAGAGACTCACAGAACGCGCTGATCCTTAACAGGGAGCTCCAGACGGCTCACAGAGAAGCTCCCTTGTGTGCGAAACCACACATGCACAGTAGAGACTGCTGGAACAGCATGTGTGGTTACGCTCACAGGGAGCGACGCATCCTACCACTTTATGTTATAGGATAAGTGGTGCACATAAAACAGCAATTCATTTAACTGCACTCCAGCATAGTTTAAAAAATATATTATTATACATGGATGTACACCGCTTCCTATACACAGGTATCTGGAACATAATTTGTCTATAATCAACACTTTTCCTAAAAAATATCATTTATTTTTGTCATATACTGTGAATATGGTAAAAGAAATATCCGTAAAGTACTCCCCATACAGTTTTCTTTATTCTCTAACCTTAGCAAGAGTTCAACATACAGAATTTATAAAAAAATGTTATAAAAATGAATCTTGCCATTGTTTTTACAGAACAAAGAGAATTTCTCAACATTAACAGTCAAATATCCCAGTGCAGTTTATTTAAACTGTGAATGAAAGTCATTGTTTTGGAACATCGCCCCTTTGTCAGGAAACACTTGTCAGGAAAACAGTTTGTACTTTTATGGCGTTTCTTTCAATATCACTCATATTGTTCTCTGTATCTACAGTCCTGTCTTACATAAACTGTATAACTACATTCTGCCTTCAGAAACACTCTCTGGAACACTTCACACAGACACACACTTTATATTTTAGCTGTATGACCTTTGTTCCTATGACCAATGAACTAGCAAGGATTGATTTCTTGGCAGGTGATGTTCACATGGGTGGGCACTAGGCATATCCATGCTTTGATTTTTAAGAAAACAGCTTTTAACCCTTTGTGCACCAGAGGGGTATGAAATGAATTGCTTTTGCAATGCATTCCGTACCCCTCTGGCACTCAAAGGGTTAAAAGGAACACTACAAACTAAACATTAAATGGGTTGCTATAGCTATATCCCTTTGCGTGCCAGAGGAGTGCGCAAATACCCCGCCCCCGGCACTCAAAGGTTTAAATGTCATATATAACAATTAAAAATTCATATATTAGATTCCTAACAAATAATCATAAATTGCCCTATTCAGAGAGCATTTATTTACAAAATATATTCCTATATAATAATTTGCTAAAACATGTGTAACGACAAAGTCATGCGCAGTAGAGACTGCCCGCACCGCTGCTGATACAGAGCTGGACTGCCCTGCGACTGGCTGTAGCCCGTGTAATGGGCTTTTCAACTAGTAAGTTATAATAAGAGACAAGAGCCAAAGTCAGTTAATGTATTTAGTACCTACATCTGTTGTACTAAGAAAGGCTGTTATCTTATATCAGACCATTTGCAGACAACCATGGTCAATCACTTCAGAGATATTTCAAATTTTCTACATCACAGGGAGCCCTGAAAAAGGCAAGAATGGCTGCTCCCTCAGAGCTAGATTTTAAGCCTCAGAAAATAAAGAGAACTGTTACAGATGTTTGTATGAGGCACATGGTATTTAAGAGTATATTACCTCAGTTCATTTTAGTTGCTTGTGTTCCTTTAAGCAATTGGTCCTCCACAGACCCACTTAAATAAATCTTCCTTTGACAGATTGCAATTTATTATTTTTGAGATCTGCTTAAAGGGATAGTATCACTTATTATGTAAAAAGTATATATATATTGAAGTGCTTTTCCTCCTGAGTAAAATAAGGGTACTCCCACTAGTAAGAGTTGGTTTATTCAAAAGTTATTGCAGCTCACACTTGAGTTTTTTTAGGTGCAGTATTTCAATGAACAACCAAATAGTGGTGAATAGAGTATCCTAGAGCTGCAGGTCTTTATTAATGGATACAAAACAAGAAAAAAGAAGCTTCAGGGCAGGGTGTATCATTTAGTGATAATGGGAATACCTAAGCACAGAGACCAGTTCAGCTCAAGATCAGGATACAAATCATATACTGATAAAACATATTTTATTGATGTAATATTAAAAACACACATGTTGGTTCCCCACCAAACTATAGTGTGTCAATAGCTGGGGAGTAATTAAAAATGATCAATCTTGCTCATATTGATGCACAGGGTTAGCATGGGGATATGACGATATGGGCTTGATAAATAGATAGTAACAAGTAATACAGCTGATGAGGTAAAAGCTGTAGAGTGACTAATGGCCAGCCTTGTTTGCAAATCAGCGATAATTTTATGCAGGCAATTATCATATGTCTGTAGAAATTTGTCTACAGAGTATGACCATTGACAAGTACCAGATTTTGTATCCGATTGGCCTCTTAAGAAATTATAGGTTTGACCAATGTGATATCTTAGTGAGATATAGTGTGCTAACACTGTCTGTCAAAGGAATGTTAAGTACACTTTTTCTCAGTCTGCTATTCAGAGCTTAGTATACTAGTTACAGTAAGCATTCATTATAGTATAGATCCGTTCAGCTTCACTCCTTATAAGTTTTAGATGTATATCTCCTTTTTGCTGATTAGGAAATAATTTTACTAAGCCTTTTAAACTGATGGTAGATGTATCTCCACTGTGGCACTCATTTACGGTTTATCTCTTTTATGAAGTACTAGTTTTAAAGCCAGTATACACGGGCCAACACTGGAGGCGCTGCAGTCATGCGCAGTACTGACTGCCTGAACGCGCCGCGGCTGATACAGAGCCCTGCTCCATATCAGCCGTGGTGCGGGCAGTCTGTACTGCGCATGACTGCAGTGCGAGCAGCCATCTCTACTGCGCATGACGGCTTCTGACAAACATACTTAGCGAATTATAATATAGGCTATCCCCCATATGCTCAAGGATTCTACATCAGAACTCATGCTTCATTTTGCCAACATACTGATTTCCACATTGGCACGACATCAGATAGATTACCTCTGTCGTTTTGCAGTTGATAGACTGTCTAATGATAAATTCTTTCTTGGGGTGACTGATCATTAATTTTTTTTAGAGGTCTATACGTTGGTATTGATGTTACAACTTCACAAAGTGCAGTGTCAACATACATGACTGAGTGTTACATGGTAATTTAGGTTGGAAAAAGACTTTCGTCCATCAAGTTCAACCCTTTTCCTATTCCTGTTTACCATTATTGATCCAAAAGAAGGCAAAAAAAAATATATAAAATAAAACCCTCATTACAGCAATTTCAAATTTTACCTTGAATGGGGGGGGAAAGTATTTCATCAGGCCTCTAGGGGCAATTCTGTCATAACATAGCCATCTAAATAAGAGACCTCCCACCAATTTCTAGCTTGTTTACTCATAAATTAAAAAATAAGTTCTTCAAAGGGAGTTTTAACCCCTTAAGGACCGAGAAAATCTGAGGTGGATTTCGCTTAAGGACTGGAGCAATTCTGACCTTTTTGACTATGTCTTTGTTCAACAGTGTTTTCCCTCTAAGTACTTTATTTTACCCATAAAAATTATATTCAGTTTTATTATGCACAAATAGCGCTTTCTTTTGATACCACACTTATATGGATAGCCCACCATTTATTTTACTAAAATTAAAGAAAACAGTTAAAAAAAAAGTAAAAAAAACGCCTTTTTTTTCTCTTGGGATCATTTGGGCACAATGGGTTACATTTTTATGGACACTGCATGAAAGGTATGACCAGTCAGTCATAGCTACATAATGGGAAGTTTTAAGTGGGTACTGTCCCCCCTGGGTGAAAATCCCCATGTCCCTTTTTCCCACCCTATTTTCCCACTTTTTTATTGATTCAGTTTGGTGTGTATAAGTGTATTACATAGCTTCACAGCAATCACACTTCCAATTTTTGTAACTGACATGTTGATTTTTTTAAATAAAAATTTTTTTTGTAAAAAAATTGTCTTGTGTCTTAAAAAAAAAAAGTTGATTTTAGCAGGTCAAAAATTGACCTGCATCCAGCGTGCCTCCAGCACAGCAGTGAAGGGGTTAATACCCCCAGCTGCTGGATTTTTTCTTTCTACTTTGATCGTAAGTGACAGACAGGCTGAGGAGAGACACAGAGGCAGTATGCAAAGCATACTGCCTCATTCATTCACAATGCCGGTACATGTGTGTCACATGACCCGGCACTAGTGAAAGTGGCTGAGACTTAACGCTCCAGTACTGGAGTGCACAGTCTCAGCCTGGAATTAATGATAGCGGCGTGCACGGAGGCTCGCTGCTATCATTTAACCCATGATGGTCCATGCTATTGGGTTTCTCATAACAAATTTCAAAGGATACCATATCGTAGTCACTACTGCCTTAATGTTCCTTTACCTGTATACTTTTTATCATGTCAGAATTGTTTGAGAGCAATATGTCAAGCAAGGCCTCTTTTCTAGCTGGCTCCTCTACTAGTTGGGACATCAAATTGTCATTAATCATACTTAAAAAATAATTGTTGTTGTACTGGAAGCAGGGCCGGACTGGGAATAAAAACCAGCCCTGGAAAAAATTGCTGACCAGCCCCATAGCATTGTGTCATTATACCAGTCCCATAGCATAATGGCATTTTTTTTCCTTTTTATAAAAGGGGAAAACATGCATTTTAAAAGACATCTGAATGCCACCAGAACAATAGAGATTTATATATATATATATATATATATATATATATATATATATATATATATATATACACACACCACCTCTTGACTCTCGATTCCCCTCTTTTGCCTTTCTCCCACTCTTCATTCCCACCTTTTGCTTCATTATCCCCCTCTTGACTCTTGAGCCCCCTCATTTTGCCTTTTTCTCTCTCTTTTGATCCCCCTTTCACCCCTTCCTTGACTCTTGATCCCACCTTTTGCCTCGCTCCCCTTCTTGCCTCTTTCTTCCCCTCCTGACCCCCCCTTCTTTTGCCTCTTGGTCCCTCCCTCCTTTTGCCTCTTGATTGCTCCTCCTTTCGCCTCATGATCCCCCCTCCATTTGCCTCTTTTTTCCCACTCTTGACCCCCCTCTGCCTCTTTCACCTGGTCTTGATTCCCCCTCTTGTCAAGTTGCCTCTCTTTACCCCTCTTGATTTTTCTTTCACCATTCTCCTCCTCTTGATCCCCCTTTTTGCCTTAATCCAGCTTTGACTCTTGTCTTCATCCCCCTTTTGCCTTTTTCTCTCCCCCTTTCCTGATCTCCCCCTTTTGCCTCTCTCCCCCTTTCCTGATCCCCCCCTTTTGCCTCTCTTCCCCTTTCCTGATCCCCCCTTTTGCCTCTCTCCCCCTTTCCTGATCCCCCCCTTTTGCCTCTTTCTCCCCTCTTGACCCCCCTCCTTTTGCCTTTTTCTCCCCTCCCCCACTTTCCTCTCTTTTGATCTCCCCTTTGCCCTCTTTCTCCCCCTCATTAACTCTTGATCCCCCTTTGCATCTCTCTCTCCCCTTCTTGATTCCAACCTTTTGCCGCTTTCTCCCCCTTCTGATCCCCCCTCCTTTTGCCTTTTTTTCTCCCTTTTGACCCCCCTCTGCCTCTTTTACCCGCTATTGATCCCTCTTTTGCCTTTCTACCCCTCTTACCTCTGTCTCCACAAACCACTGTTTAAGGTAGAAGCTGCCAGTCTACCCGGTGTGCAGACGCAGTGCTTTCCGCTCTGCGCCTGACGTCACTGGGTCTAGGCCCGGCCAGCCTCCACTCAGTAGACTGGCCGGCGGTTGCTCACATCTCACGATCTTTCCAATCATCCGCGGCCGCGGATGATTGGAAAGATCGTTCAAACTTTTATTGAAGAAGCCCCGGCCGGCCCCTGGGAAGCCCAGTGCGGGCGGCCTACCGGGATTTTTCCCAGTATCCCGGTAGGCCAGTCCGGCCCAGTCTGGAAGTCATATTGCTCCAGTCAATTTCAGGATAGCTGAAATCTCCCTTAACATTTAAGGAAAGGCAGGTGTGTTTCTAGGTACTCCTGATGGGACTAAACTCCCAGGTCTCATGCATAAAGTCCTAGGTCTTAGGAATATAGAAAGATAGAAACATAAAATTTGATGGCAGGTAAGAATCGTTTGACCAATCTAGCCCATTTTTCCTACCATAAAAACCTCAAACCTTTATGTTTTCCTTGGTCTTGTCTTATGTTCAGGATAGCTGTGTGTTTATACCATGCATGCGTAACCTTTGAGTGCCAGACAGGTATCCAATGTGATGGATACCTGACTGGCACTCAAATGGTTAAGTTCCCTCACTATATTAACCGCTACCATTTTTGCTGGTAGGCTTTTCCACTTTTCTACCACCCTCTCAGGAAAGTAAAACTTTCTTATATCCCATCTAAGCCTCTGTCACTCTATTTTTAAACTCTGACCTCTTGTGCTAGCATTTCTGCTCTTTTAACATGTAAGGCGCGCTGGAATTGTTAGCAGTCTATTTGTTATGTAATATAATTCTTACAGTTAAATATGGCCTTCTAATGTTATGAAGACTCACTTAAAAGTACATTACAAATTATACGTTCAAAAGTCTGAAAGGCTATCCTATATAATAATTTGCTAATGTATGTTTGTCAGAAGCTGTCATTCACAGTACAGACAGCTGCGCGGGAACATACAAAAAGCAGTATATCACCAACTACATAATTAAAGAAAACCACAATACTACCCTAAATGGGTCAGGTGCTCTCAGGGTCATACAAACTGTACACAAACAAAAAATGAAAAGCTCTAAATAAAGACACAAAGAGCTCTCCAAAAAGGACCCAAATGAAATGAGGCACACTTGGTTTGTCAATAAATCAACACCAAAAAATACACAAAAATAATAATTTTATTGATACAAAAGTACACATAAAAACAATTAAAACCAACAAATCCAGGAGTCCGACCAGAAATCATAAACGCCTGACGAAGCCACAATCGGTGGCGATACGCATTGGGTCTTGAATCTGGGAATCCGACTTTGATCTCTTTTGCTTCTGAGATGCTTTGATTTACATATATGTTGGATAAGTATCCCTGTTTCTTATTTGCATGTACTTATTTGCTCCTTTACTCTTGGTGCATTTATACATTTTGTGTTAGTACAGGTTTACTTAACCCCTTTTCCTCAGACCTCTCAGTATTGATCAGCACATTTATGATTTCTGGTCGGACTCCTGGATTTGTTGGTTTTAATTGTTTTTATGTGTACTTTTGTATCAATAAAATTATTATTTTTGTGTATTTTTTGGTGTTGATTTATTGACAAACCAAGTGTGCCTCATTTCATTTGGGTCCTTTTTGGAGAGCTCTTTGTGTCTTTATTTAGAGCTTTTCATTTTTTGTTTGTGTACAGACAGCTGCGCGCACAGCAGTCATGCACAGTACAGACTGCCCGTGCCGCAGCTGATAACGGAGAGGGACTCTCCAAATTCAGACCGCTCCGTTATCAGACACGGCGCAGGCAGTCTCTACTGTGCATGAATGCACCGTGGTCGTTGCTGCCTGGCACTATGGCCCATGTACACGGGCTGTTCAACTAGTAAAAAATAAAAGATTAGAAGTCACAATGACAAATCCTTCATATGCAAGTTTTATTTACTGATATAAAACATTTTTGAAAACCCACTCAAAATTACATAAAAATATATATTCAAAGGAATATACTGACATTTTTTTACAATAGATAGTTCATAGTTTATCATCATTCAAGTTGTGAGATACAATGCAATTGTTGCAAATCATGGAGGATCTGGAGTGGAGCAGCAACAATGCCTGGGTGACTCGTAGGTAAAATGTGGTACCGTGTTAGCTGTGGAACAAGGAGACTGGTATAGTATAAGTGATAGCTTTATTGACTGAGTAGCTTTAGAGTGGCAGCTTTTAGGACAACGGACCATAAAATCTCTGTTATAATACGCACCTGTGTTTAATACGCAGGTGTAAATTATACCTATGATTTTTGGTAAAATAATGAGTTCCTGTGTATAATACGCACCCCCTGTCCCTCCCTCTACCCCCTCAAAAAACAGTCTCCCCCACCTCAGTATTAATAGTTGCCTGCCCCCCTTTCTGCAATCAGACCCTCCTGACGTCCAGGACCCTCCATCTGGAGGCAGCGGGTAGCATTCCTTTACTCACTGCCCGCTTCCTCTATGCTACATTACACCTTAACAACCAGGATCCCCCCTCTGGAGGCAGCTGCGAAATAGGGGCAGCAGCAGCATTCTTGCATTTGCCACCACTTCTTCCGCTCCTGGAACT
Source organism: Rhinophrynus dorsalis (assembly GCA_037306005.1). Lineage (NCBI taxonomy): Eukaryota > Metazoa > Chordata > Amphibia > Anura > Rhinophrynidae > Rhinophrynus > Rhinophrynus dorsalis. The sequence continues at coordinate 267,830,232 of CM074721.1, read as the reverse complement.
CCCCTGCGTATCTGGGTTGCCCTGTCAGGACCTACCATAGATTAAATGTGCACACGCTCACATTGAAGCTATGGTAGGTCCTGACAGGGCAATCCAGACATGCAGAGGAGTTCCAAGAGCAGAAGAAATGGGCGGCAAATGCAAGAATGCCGCCCGCTGACCCTATTTTACGGCTGCCTCCTGAGGGGGATCCTGGTTATTAAGGTGGGCTTTAACATTTTTTGAATAATGCAACATAGAGGAAGCAGGAGGTGAGCACATGAATGCCACCTGCTGCCTCCAGATGAGGGGTCCTGGAGATCAGGGGGGGTCTGATTGCAGAAAGGGGGGCAGGCAAGTACTAAGATTGAGGTGGTGGAGGCTGTGAAGGGGTAGGGTCATTGAGGGGGGTATTTACTTTTTTTTGGTGTTTGTTTGTTTTTTCACTCATGTATAATAAACATCCCCCACTTCACATAAGGTGAAATGTGGTAAAAATGTGCATATTATACCCAAGATTTTATGGTAGTTCTCTTCTTCAGCCATGTCTTGTGATGTCTAAGAACTATATAGTTTTATCGCTTATGATTTGTGCATGATGGACATTTGAAACTTCCTAAAATAAACTAAGATACTTAAACATCCTAAAAGAAATTAATATATTACCATCTACCCAACAGGAGTTTTTTTTTAGGGTATGCCTTTGCACTTTAAAGCATTAAACTGGAGCATTAATTTAACCTCCCATATTTTTTCTGTCCCTCTGAGTGCGGAACAGTCCCATCTGTACAGTCAGTTTAACGTCCCTGACACAGTGTCCATTTTGGCAAAAATGTTCTCCCACTGGTATCTCTGTCTTTTTGTTGGTAACACTGGATCTGTGGGAATTAAACCTTTCATGTAATGGCTGTCCAGTTTCATCCACATAAAGAGCTGTGGGGCATTTTGCACACATGATGAGGTATATTACTTTGGATGATTTGCAGATACCATTAATCTTATAGTGTAATTGGGAGTTTGGTATGGGTACCTTGTCCGTGATGTAAATGTGTGCACATTTCAAACCTCCTTTGTAGGCAGGGAGATGGTCCATTTTTTGTATTTTTATTCAGGGCACGCCTTACCATCAGTTGTTTTACATTGAAAGCTGTCTGAAGGAGAGTAAGTGGCACCCAGATTCCCTTATGTTGTTCTTTGTAGCTCAGCAGATTTTTTCTTGGTATGTGGGTAGCTTTCTGTATCTGAATGTCAACAATCCTTGCACTGTAACCCTGTTTTATAAAGTCTCCTCTGAGATTCTGGAGGTGCTTGTCATGGTCCGCCATGTCAGAACAGATGCATGGATGGAGTTGTTCTTAATACTGATAGTCGTGTCTAATAAGTTAATGTTTGTGCGTGAGTGACCGAGTGTTAGGTCTAATGCATTGTAGTTTTCGTGGAATTTGGCACACAACACACACACACACACTTCAAACTCAGAACTTCCCTCTGCTGATCTTGACACCTGCAGCACAGTGAATCTCTAGTAAAAACTTTAACATGCAAAGCTTACCTCCTCTGCTTAATTATCACGCCTCACCCCAAACCAACAAACACTCCAAACACACACTGCTCCCTACACCTGCAGAACAGTGATTATATAAACATATACCCCCCTCTTCATCACACGTCACCTGCGGCACAGTGCATCTCTAGTCAAAACTTTACAATGCAAATCTTACTTCCTCTGCTTCATTATCAGTCTTCACCCCAATCTGACACACACACACGCACACACACATACTCCAAACCCACAACTTCCCTCCACTGCTCCTGACACAGCACAGTTACTCTCTACACAGATAACCCCACCTCGTCACCTGACATCTGCAGCACAGTGACTCTCTAGTCAAAACTTTACCTCATAAAACATACCTCTTCTGCTTCATTATACTCTGCTCCGCTAGAGAGTAATTGGGGGAGATGCACTAAAGTACAATGCTTTGGCGATATGATTTTGTAACTGTGTTCAAAGCACTTTGACTTTTCGATGTAGACACACATCTCCATATGCACTAAAATTTAGGGATGCCAAAGGAAGGGAGGAGGGAGGATGCCCTCCCTCACACATCACCAGCAGTAAAACAATCCTGAAGTCTGGGAGCATTCTCTCTGCTTTCCCATTTGGCCAGTAGGGAAGTGAAGATGATATATTCAGCACCATGGACAGCATTACACCCTTTTTTTCTTAAAAAAAAAAAAGCTTTATTGAGGTAAAATTCAGATACAAAGTGCCAGTGCTATAATAATGAAATCAAAAGATCAACAATAATAAAGAAAGGCACAGCCAGTACGAATAATAAGAATGCCACATACAGGTGGTGAGCAATAAGCCAAGTATTATGGACAGTGTCAGTAGTTGGTACATTTCCATCCAACAAGCACGTGAACAGTAAGAGAAGGAGAGAAAGAAAGAGAAGAAGAAAGCTAGAGAGGAGGGAAGAAAAAAAGAAAAAGGGGGGAGGGAATATGCCTCCAGGGCCCACCAGCCAACACCACCACCCAATCATCTACAGCCACCGACCACGGCCAACAGCCCCCGCTGCCCCAGCCCCCCACACGTATCTGCCACACTTTTCAGAACTCAGACCAGAGTATGTGGCGGTATCCCAATGTGTCCATATCTCCCGGTAAGGTCCCATCTTATGCATGCGAAAGGCATGCATCTGTTCCATATCTCTATATTTATTCACTCTACTAGCCCAGCTGGATAAGGCAGGGATTCTGGAAGCTTCCAAGAGGAGGAGATGCACAATCTTGCAGCTGACAGCATAAAGTGTAAGAGTGGCAAGGAGGAGGAAGTTAACATAGGGTGATAGGAGAATAAGCACAGAAGGGGATCTAGGGAGATAGGGAATCCCAGCAACTTCTTCATGGTTTGATTTATCCATGACCAGTAGTCCCTGACAACTCTCAGGTCCACCATATATGGCCCATGGAGCCTCTACCGGAGCCACACTTCCAGCAAGTATCGTACGAAACAACGTAAATGTAGAAAGTTGCAAGGGGGTGACATACTAGCAGGAAATTATCTTGTATCTGTTATCTTGTGACGGAACATCTCGTGGTAAGTATTTATAGGCAATAAAAATCAAATGCCAAACCAGTTCGTCTAGAAGATCGGGAACCCCCAAGTCCTCTGACCACACGCTGGCATACCACGGCAATGCAGAGGCATCCCTCCCCCTCACCATACGATACAGCTTGGAAAGTGTCCGCCTCCTGTTTTCAGGAGAGATGAGAAAGGACTCCATCTCAGTCAGTGCATGAGAGAGGGGTCCTAATTGCCCCGCTGCTGACAAATAATGTCTCACCTGCATGTATCACCACTCCTCACCTAGAGGAAGCCCATGAGTCCGAATAAGTTCCTGAAGAGACGGAAAGGTGGGTGGAGGCTCCCAGAGTGAGAAAGGCACAGAGGTCAAGAGATGCCCATGCCCAGAAGGCTCCTTGGTCAATGCCCAGACGGAACTCCAGATTGCCCAGTATCTCCAACAAGGGGAAGTGGTAAGGCTCCCACCACGTCCGACCTTTAATCCGTTTCCACAGGTATATGATAGTTCCCAGTATCAGGGATGTGCACAGTTCTGCAGGAGTGGCAGAGTCAGCTACTAACAACATTTGGATGAGGGATATTGTATTGAATGGGTGAAGATCAATGCGAATCCAGTCCAACACCTGGGAGTGAGCAGACATATCCGCCAACCTGGTCAAGACCGCAGAGGCGTAGTAACTCCGTATATCAGGAAGACCCAATACCCCATTCCTTCTATCATGCATCAAAACTCGACACCTGCACCAGGGACACCGCCCCCCCAAATAAACCGTGAGAGTGTTCTTTGAAGACGGTCAAGGAAGGAAAGAGGAACCTTGATAGGGAGCGCCTGAAACAAATATAATATTTTAAGTAAAATCACCATCTTCACTAGGTTCACACATCCGAACCAGCGCACCTTGTTGAATGTCTTCTCTAAATCAAGCTACAGGAAAACTGAGGGCACCTGTAAAGATGCCACCTTGTGCAGAAGGGCAGCTACCTTAGCTGTATTATCACAGGCCTGATGTGCCTCGACAAATCCAACTTGGTCTTGGTGGACCAGTCTAGGGATCCAGTGTCTCAATCTTAGCGCCAAGGCCTTGGCATACAGCTTCAGGTCTATATTGAGGAGAGATATTGGCCTATAATTTGCTCAGAGGCTCGGGTCTTTATATCCTTTGGTCAAGACCACCATATGTGCTTCAAGCGATTGGTCTGGAAAACCAGTATGGCTGGAGATGGCATTAAAAGTCGCAAGCAACTCTGGTAGAAGGGTATCCTCAAATTTTTTGTAATTTGAAGCCAGGAACCCATCCGGGCCCGGACGTTTGCCCAATGGGAGTCCCTTGAGTACCTTCCCCACCTCAACCTCTGTGAAGTCCGCTTCTAGCAAGGACGACAGCCTCTGGAGGGAGGTGCGTCCGAAGGCGAATCAACACAAATTGCTGAATGTGGGAAGCTCTGGTCCCAGCGGTCTCCTCCGGCAGAGATTCATGAACATTGTACAACAACGCATAAAAGTCACGAAAGACAGCGGATATACTATCATAAGTAAGATATCACAGTGCCCGTGATTTGCTGCAGTTCCTTGTCTGTCACCACTAGGGGGCTGCTATTGGCTGTCTGCAGATAGCCCGCCTCTTATTGCCTATTTAAACCTGGATTGGGCACCCTTTGAGTGCCCTTTCGTGTTGTTTCTGACCTTCTTGCTATCACTATGCTAGTGATAGCTGGGCCTCTGTTCCAGTGTTCCTGAGTTCCTGATCTCCTGTGTTCCTGAGTTCCTGATCTCTACTGTTCCAGTGTTTCCTGGATGCTGAGTTACTCCAGTCCTGGTTCCGGCCTAGTCTCTGGTGTTGCAGTTACTGCTGAACTTCTTCTCTGCTGTTTCCTGACCTGACTGATGGTTGCTGGTTCCTGTCATCTCATCACCTGTCTTCAGTATCCTGGCGACCTTCTGCCTGGTCGCGTTGGTGACGTTGCTACAATTCCGTGTTGGTCCCAGCGTGCGGACGCTGGTTTGCTCCTAAGCCTTGCGGCTATACAAACTCGCTTGTTACACCAGTGTGCGGTCACTGGTTTGCTCCAAAGCCTATCAGCTATACAAATCTGTGTTGGTCCCAGCGTGCGGACGCTGGTTTGCTCCTTAGCCTTGCGGCTATACAAACTCACTTGTTACACCAGTGTGCGGTCACTGGTTTGCTCCAAAGCCTATCAGCTCTACAAATCTGTGTTGGTCCCAGCGTGCGGACGCTGGTTTGCTCCTAAGCCTTGCGGCCATACAAACTCACTTGTTACACCAGTGTGCGGTCACTGGTTTGCTCCAAAGCCTATCAGCTATACAAATCTGTGTTGGTCCCAGCGTGCGGACGCTGGTTTGCTCCTAGCCTTGCGGCTATACAAGCTCGCTTGTTACACCAGTGTGCGGTGACTGGTTTGCTCCAAAGCCTATCAGCTATACATATCTGTGTTGGTCCCAGCGTGCGGACGCTGGTTTGCTCCTAGCCTTGCGGCTATACAAGCTCGCTTGTTACACCAGTGTGCGGTCACTGGTTTACTCCAAAGCCTATCATCTATACAAATCTGTGTTTGTCCCAGCGTGCGGACGCTGGTTTGCTCCCTAGCCTTGCGGCTATACAAGCTCGCTTGTTACACCAGTGTGCGGTCACTGGTTTGCTCCAAAGCCTATCGGCTATACAATTCTGTGTTGGTCCCAGCGTGGGGACGCTGGTTTGCTCCTAAGCCTTGCGGCTATACTACTCACTTGTTACTCCAGTGTGCGGTCACTGGTTTGCTCGCAAAGCCTAACGGCTATACTATTCAGTGTTGTTCCCAGCGTGCGGACGCTGGTTTGCTCCAAAGCCTTGCTGCTTAACGATTCTGCTAATTTGCCAGTTTCATCTGACTGCTGCTACTATCTCTGGGCTGCCCTGCCCGGTATTGGTAAGGCTGGTAGAACCTTTTGCCACATTCCATCTGAGGTTGCCTTACCCGGTATTGGCAGGGTCGGTAGAGCCTACATGGTGTATCTATTGAGGCTGCCTTGCCCGGTAATTTGGTAAGGCCGGTAGAACCGTTATGCTATTCCATCTGCAGGTTGCCTTACCCGGTATTGGCAAGGCCGGTAGAGCCTAAGACTGTCCTGTCCGGTATATTGACAGGACCGGTAGAGTCTGCCTTCTGTCTGTGCTATATTCTGTATATATATATATATATGTATGTTATTGCCATCCTAAGTTATCAATTTATTATTTCAATAAAATTGATTTTTTACCTAAAACTTGTGTCTGAGAGTCATAATAAACCGTGACAGTACAAAAGGGCCATGACCTCAGGCAGCAAATGTGAAGGTAACGCACAGAATATCCATTGGAGGATGGATGTGCACGAGCAATGTTTGGATCAGTTGGCAGTTGCAATTCAAACGATCCTTGAACGCACGGTACCTGCTGACCAATGTAGCTCTATCCCGGTGGTCTCGCCAAGTCAGACACCGGAAAGTGATACCAGACCCCTAGGGGTTACTGTTAAAGGGTTAACGGCTTCTGCACCCTTGCCGCTAAGATATGATGGTGACCCTAGTCTCTGCAGAGGGTTCATCAACCAACTCGAAATCTTTATGGAATTGACGGCACACGCATTTCCCAATGATCGTAGTAAAGTGGGGTTCACAATATCACTGCTCACTGGCAGAGCATTGGCTTGGGCTAACCCCTTGTGGGAGAATGCTAAACCTTGTACTAAGAACTTTAGTGAATTTGTGCGTTCCTTTCGAAGAGTGTTTGAGCCTCCTGGTAGAACCACCTCTGCTGCCAAACGCCTTATGGAGATACAACAGGGCAGGCGTACAGTGGGCGACTATGCCATCGAATTCCGCACATTGGCAGCAGAGGTAGGTTGGAATAACGAGGCATTATTGGCAGCCTTTTCGCAAGGCCTGAATGACCACATTAAAGACAAAATCGCTGCTAAAGATCTACCTATTGATCTAGATGATTACATTCAGTATGTTATGATAATTGACTCTAGAATACGTGAGAGATCAATTGCCAGAGATCGTAAGTTACGGTAAAAAAATAATGAGCCTAGTAGCATGTTTTGCCCACCCATCCCTCCCTTGGCATTGAAGTCTAGTGAACCAGTACGGGAAACAAGTGAACCTATGCAAATAGGCTTCACTAGACTAACCAAGGCAGAGAGACTATATCGCAAAAAACAAGGGTTATGTTTATACTGCGGTAAAAAAGGGCACTTGCTAAATTCCTGTCCGGTACGTCCGGGAAACGCACACACCTAGGGTACCTTGGGGGACAGGCCCTAGGTGGTGTACAATCGTCCCCAGTGTCGGGCATAATGAAACCCACCATACAGGTGGTATTGTCTTGGGCACAACGCTCTGTGGAGGTTTTGGCCTTGGTTGACTCTGGTGCAGCAGGGTATTTTATGGATAATACCTTTGCTGAATTGCACGGAGTTCCACGCATTGAAAGAGAAAACCCCTTGACTATTGAAGCGATTGATGGTAGACCCTTAGAACCGCCTCAGGTTATATTTGAAACTATGCCATTGTCTATGACTATTGGGGCACTTCACAGAGAAGAGCAGCAGTTTCAACTGATTAATTCTCCGCACCATGCGGTAATATTGGGATTTCCGTGGTTACAGTTACATAACCCACAATTCGATTGGAAAAAGTGTGAAATTGCTGCTTGGTCCCAGTTTTGTATGGACAAGTGCGTCATCCAGCCTATTAAGGTCATGTGCACCTCCTCTGCTATACCGGATGTGTACCAACAGTTTGGCGATGTTTTTAGCAAAGGAGAGGCTAGTATGCTACCCCAGCATAGACCTTATGATTGTTGCATTGAATTGCAGCCTGGTGCAGTACCTCCAAAAGGACGCACTTATCCATTATCTTGTGATGAAATTAAGGCTATGGAGGATTACATTTCTGATGCCCTTGCTAGAGGGATCATACGAAAATCTACCTCTCCAGCTGGGGCTGGGTTCTTTTTCGTAAAAAAGAAAAATGGCGAATTAAGACCATGCATTGACTACCGGGGCTTGAATAAACTAATGGCAAAAAACGCATACCCAATACCACTCATCACCGAGCTTTTTGACAGGCTTAAGGGCGCTTCGATATTTACCAAATTGGACCTACGGGCCGCTTACAATCTGGTTCGCATTCGAGCAGGTGATGAGTGGAAAACTGCCTTTAATACTCGAGCTGGGCACTACGAGTATCTAGTAATGCCTTTTGGGCTGTGTAATGCACCCGCAGTTTTCCAGGAACTGATAAACGATGTTCTGAGAGATATGTTACAGACATGTGTTGTGGTGTACCTCGACGATATACTGATTTACTCCCAAAACATGGCACAGCACATCAAAGATGTATCCGCAGTATTGCTACGACTCCGTGAGAACAAATTATTTTGTAAATTGGAAAAATGTGAGTTTCATAGAACCAGTGTGCCATTCTTGGGGTTCATAATTGGCAATGATGGCATTGCCATGGACAAAGAAAAGTTGTCAGCTGTCCTACAATGGCCAAAACCCAAGGGTCTTAAAGCCATACAGCGTTTCCTGGGTTTCGCTAATTATTATAGGAGGTTTATTAAGAACTTTTCTTCCATTGTCAAACCTCTGTCCGATCTTACGCACAAGGGTGCTAATCCTTCTTGTTGGCCGGTATCTGCTGAGAAAGCCTTTGAGAATTTGAAGCTGGCATTTGCTGCGGCTCCTGTGTTATCCCACCCCAATCCTCTACTTCCATTTACGTTAGAGGTTGATGCCTCAGATATTGGGGTCGGGGCAGTACTTTCGCAGCGACACGAGAAAGGTGGAACTCTCAGACCTTGTGGGTTTTTCTCTAAAAAGTTGACTGTCACTCAAAGCCACTATGAGATAGGTGACAGAGAATTATTGGCCATTATCCTCGCTCTTAAGGAATGGCGTCATTTGCTTGAAGGTACTAAGAATCCTGTCTTAATCCTAACAGATCATAAGAATCTGACCTATCTCTCAGAGGCCAAGAGATTGTCCTCTCGTCAGGCCAGGTGGGCACTGTTCCTGTCTCGATTTAATTTCATTGTATCATATTTACCAGGGTCAAAAAATATCAGGGCTGATGCACTGTCAAGACAATTTGAGGCCGACAGTGACAGAGTGGAAGCACCAACACCTATCATCCAACCTGATAGAATACTGGCTACTATACGCACGAGTATCACTTCTCCTCTAGGGGAGGAGATCCTGGCCTCTCAGGGGTCCGCTCCCCATGAAACCCCAGTGGGCAAATGTTTTGTCGCTGAATCATTTCGTACTAGGCTGCTCGAAACCTACCATTCCTCTAAGGCTGCGGGACATATTGGTAGAGACCAATTGTTATGGTCCCTTTCTCAGTTATTTTGGTGGCCTTCCATGAGAAACGATTGTGCCGAATTTACGAATGCCTGTGCCACCTGCGCCCGCGCTAAGACCCCGAGACATCTCCCAGTGGGCTTGCTTCAGCCGGTGCCTAATGGCGAACGCCCCTGGTCTCATGTTTCCATTGATTTTATGGGAGAATTGCCTATGTCTAAGGGGTATTCCTTTATATTCATGGTGGTGGACAGGTTTTCTAAAATGGCTCATTTCGTGCCCCTCCGTGGCCTTCCTTCGGCTAAGGAATTGGCAATGGTGTTCGCCAGAGAAGTATTCCGGTTGCATGGAGTGCCTAGGGTACTGGTGTCTGACAGGGGGAGCCAGTTTGTGTCGAGATTTTGGAGGGCATTTTGCCAACAGATGGGCATACAGCTGTCCTTCTCCTCTGCCTACCATCCCCAGACCAATGGAGCCGCTGAACGAGCTAATCAGGGCTTGGAACAATTTCTCCGTTGTTTCGTTACTGACCATCATGATAATTGGTCCGACTTGTTGCCTTGGGCAGAGTTCGCCAGGAACTGTGCGGTCAATTCTTCATCTGGGAGCTCTCCGTTTCTGATTAATTATGGGTTTCAGCCCTGTTTGCTTCCAGATTCATTTCAGACGCAACAGATTCCAGCTCTGGATGAGCATATCGAGCAACTCCGTTCCACATGGGCACAAGTTCAGAGGGCACTTGGTCAGTCATTTCAGCGTCATCAGCGCCATGCTAATCGCAGAAGGCTTCCAGCGGTTTCCTTTCAGGTTGGGGATAGAGTATGGCTTTCCTCCAGAAATCTCAAGCTGCAGGTTCCGTCTAATAAGTTGGCTCCCCGGTTTATTGGTCCGTACAGAGTTATTCGTAAAATTAACCCTGTCTCCTATGCACTAGACCTACCTGCATCCATGCGTATCCATAATGTGTTCCATGTGTCCCTTCTTAAGCCTCTGGTTTGCAATCGCTATACTACCACACCTGTGGTGCCAGGACCTGTTGAGGTCGAGGGCCAGGAGGAGTACGAGGTTCAGAGCATTATTGATTCCCGTAGGCTTAGAGGAAAGGTACAGTACCTGGTACATTGGAAAGGGTACGGTCCTGAGGATCGATCATGGGTGGATAGTATGGACCTTCATGCACCTAGGCTAACTAGGGTCTTTCATGCCAATTACCCACAGAAACCTAAACCCTATTCTAGGAGAGGGGGTCTTTGAAAGGGGGGTACTATCACGGTGCCCGTGATTTGCTGCAGTTCCTTGTCTGTCACCACTAGGGGGCTGCTATTGGCTGTCTGCAGATAGCCTGCCTCTTATTGCCTATTTAAACCTGGATTGGGCACCCTTTGAGTGCCCTTTCGTGTTGTTTCTGACCTTCTTGCTATCACTATGCTAGTGATAGCTGGGCCTCTGTTCCAGTGTTCCTGAGTTCCTGATCTCCTGTGTTCCTGAGTTCCTGATCTCTACTGTTCCAGTGTTTCCTGGATGCTGAGTTACTCCAGTCCTGGTTCTGGCCTAGTCTCTGGTGTTGCAGTAACTGCTGAACTTCTTCTCTGCTGTTTCCGGACCTGACTGATGGTTGCTGGTTCCTGTCATCTCATCACCTGTCTTCAGTATCCTGGCGACCTTCTGCCTGGTCGCGTTGGTGACATTGCTACAATTCCGTGTTGGTCCCAGCGTGCGGACGCTGGTTTGCTCCTAAGCCTTGCGGCTATACAAACTCGCTTGTTACACCAGTGTGCGGTCACTGGTTTGCTCCAAAGCCTATCAGCTATACAAATCTGTGTTGGTCCCAGCGTGCGGACGCTGGTTTGCTCCTAAGCCTTGCGGCTATACAAACTCACTTGTTACACCAGTGTGCGGTCACTGGTTTGCTCCAAAGCCTATCAGCTCTACAAATCTGTGTTGGTCCCAGCGTGCGGACGCTGGTTTGCTCCTAAGCCTTGCGGCCATACAAACTCACTTGTTACACCAGTGTGCGGTCACTGGTTTGCTCCAAAGCCTATCAGCTATACAAATCTGTGTTGGTCCCAGCGTGCGGACGCTGGTTTGCTCCTAAGCCTTGCGGCTATACAAGCTCGCTTGTTACACCAGTGTGCGGTCACTGGTTTGCTCCAAAGCCTATCATCTATACAAATCTGTGTTTGTCCCAGCGTGCAGACGCTGGTTTGCTCCTAGCCTTGCGGCTATACAAGCTCGCTTGTTACACCAGTGTGCGGTGACTGGTTTGCTCCAAAGCCTATCAGCTATACATATCTGTGTTGGTCCCAGCGTGCGGACGCTGGTTTGCTCCTAGCCTTGCGGCTATACAAGCTCGCTTGTTACACCAGTGTGCGGTCACTGGTTTACTCCAAAGCCTATCATCTATACAAATCTGTGTTTGTCCCAGCGTGCGGACGCTGGTTTGCTCCCTAGCCTTGCGGCTATACAAGCTCGCTTGTTACACCAGTGTGCGGTCACTGGTTTGCTCCAAAGCCTATCGGCTATACAATTCTGTGTTGGTCCCAGCGTGGGGACGCTGGTTTGCTCCTAAGCCTTGCGGCTATACTACTCACTTGTTACTCCAGTGTGCGGTCACTGGTTTGCTCGCAAAGCCTAACGGCTATACTATTCAGTGTTGTTCCCAGCGTGCGGACGCTGGTTTGCTCCAAAGCCTTGCTGCTTAACGATTCTGCTAATTTGCCAGTTTCATCTGACTGCTGCTACTATCTCTGGGCTGCCCTGCCCGGTATTGGTAAGGCTGGTAGAACCTTTTGCCACATTCCATCTGAGGTTGCCTTACCCGGTATTGGCAGGGTCGGTAGAGCCTACATGGTGTATCTATTGAGGCTGCCTTGCCCGGTAATTTGGTAAGGCCGGTAGAACCGTTATGCTATTCCATCTGCAGGTTGCCTTACCCGGTATTGGCAAGGCCGGTAGAGCCTAAGACTGTCCTGTCCGGTATATTGACAGGACCGGTAGAGTCTGCCTTCTGTCTGTGCTATATTCTGTATATATATATATATATGTATGTTATTGCCATCCTAAGTTATCAATTTATTATTTCAATAAAATTGATTTTTTACCTAAAACTTGTGTCTGAGAGTCATAATAAACCGTGACATAAGATGAGGGTTGTCCATGTTTTCTTGTATAGTCTTGACATGTGTCGCCGCCCTTCCACGTTTAACTAGTCTAGCCAACATTTTCCCGGACTTGTTCCACTGAAGATAAGCTTTATATTTGTACCACATAAATGACCAGAAAGATTGTGATTTCAGATGCTAAGATATATTAGAGCAGAGGGTGAGTAGCTCTTGCCCTTCCGATGTAGACAAGGAAGATTTATGTCGAGCGTCAAGGCATTTCAAGCGGGCCAGCATCTCAGCCTTGAGGCAGAGAAGTTTCTTATGCACACCGGCACGTATGAATACCCCTCTGATGGTAGCTTTGTGTGCTTCCCAAACCAGAGGAATGGAAGTCCCACCCGTCTGCTTAAGGTCGAACAACTCGCGCAACCGACTCCGTACCTCTCCCACCACCTCTTCATCCTCAAGGAGAAGCTTATTCAGCCGCAAGGACTGGTAGCCATCAGGAGTGCCATGAACCGTCAAATCCACATATATTGGTTCATGGTCTGACTACTTAATGTTACTAATATCAAAATGGCTAACATGGTTCAAGGTATACTGGTCATAGAGGAACAAGTCTATCCTTGAATATTTGCATGAGGGTGTGAGAAAAAGGAGTAGTCCCTGCCTTGAGGATGCTCAAGTTGCCAGATGTCAAAGTGGTTGCGAGCAGAGAGAGCTGAGTTCAATTTTTTGACAGTGGACAGCATCACCCTCTTAACCCTTTGAGTATCAAAGGGATATGCATTGCTCACCCCTGTGGCACTCAAAGGGTTTAAAAAGTACACCAAGCACTACACAATTATCCCCTCAACTCTGAATCATATTCCATACATGCTCTGCAATCCCAAGGGAACAGGACTGGGGGTCAGACAGAATCTATTGTGATTTGTGTCTAACAGCTGCCCCCCAGCCTTGTCCCCTTGCCCACTGCTAGTCACAGAACCCCATGTGCACTGCCTGGCCCCCAGCCTTGTTCCCTTGCCCACTGGTAGCCACAGAGCCCCATGTGCACTGCCTGGCCCCCAGCCTTGTCCCCTTGCCCACTGGTAGTCACAGAACCCCATGTGCACTGCCTGGCCCCCAGCCTTGTTCCCTTGCACACTGCTAGCCACAGAACCCCATGTGCACTGCCTGGCCCCCAGCCTTGCTCCCTTGCACACTGCTAGCCACAGAACCCCATGTGCACTGCCTGGCCCCCAGCCTTGTCCCCTTGCCCACTGCTAGTCACAGAACCCCATGTGCTCTGCCTGGCCCCCAGCCTTGCTCCCTTGCACACTGCTAGCCACAGAGCCCTATGTGCACTGCCTGGCCCCCAGCCTTGTTCCCTTGCCCACTGGTAGCCACAGATACGCATGTACAGTACACTGTCTGACCCCCCAGCCATGTACCTTTGCCTACTGGTAGCCACAAATCCCCCTGGGCAAGAGAATAATGCTGGGGGAAGGGGTGTCAGTCAGTGTATTTGGGGCTAACACACAATGGTGATGTTCCCAATGCTGCCCCACAATATACAATTCCGACATGCTGCCCCCCCAGCAAAATTTGAAATATAGTGCCATATAAATTCGACATGTTGCCTCACAATATACAACTCTGACATGCTGTCCCACTGTAAAATTTAACATATGGTGCCCCTCCCCCAGTAAAATTCAACATATGGTACCATATAAATCCGGCGCCCTGCCTCACAATATACAACCCTGACATGCTGCCCCCCCAGTAAAATTTGACATATGGTGCCCCCAAACAGTTAACCCTTTTAGTGCTGGAGGGGTACACAATGTAATGCTTTGAAATGGACCCCTTCTGAAGTCTTCCTGGCAATAATCACCTATCCAATAGGATAGGTGATCAATGAGGCGACCAGGATTGTGATTGGTGCCTCCTTTTCCAGCTCCTTCTCAAGCCGGCTGCTTTTTATGCACGAAATCCTAAACTGTTCTTTCTAAATGAATGGGTTGAGGATCCTCCTACTCAATCAGCTCATTCATAAAGATTTTATTTTCAAACAAAACAGACATATTTTTTACTTAGATAAACAAGTTATGCTGCAGCATATGTTGGCTATTAAACTTTTGATTGCCAGAGGGGTACACAACGTACTGCAAAGCAATGCATTGCGTATCCCCTCTGGCTCTCAGAGGGTTACTAGCTGATCTATGCTGCAGCATAACTTGTACTGTATATCTATGCAAATAAAATCAGATCTCACGGGGGGCATCAGGATCCCTCCTGATGTCTTCCTGGCATTGATTACCTCTCCAATAGGATAGGTGATCAATGCGGCCACCAGGAATGCAATCAGTGCCTTCCTTTACCAGCTACTTCTCAAGCTGGCTGCTTTATATGAATGAAGTTCTCAGATGCTGTTTCTGAATGAATTCATAAAGATTTTATTTACAAACAAAACGGATGTGTTTTTTACATAGATACACAAGTTATGCGGCAGCATATGTCCGCTATTAACCTTTTGAGTGCCAGAGGGGAGCATGTTGAATTTTACTGGAGGAGGGACAGAATGTCGGAGCTCTATATTGTGGAACAGCATGGGGAACATCACCATTGTGTGTTAGCACCACATACATTGTCTGACACCCACAGCATACATACATACAAGGCTGGGTGGGTCAGAAAGTGTAAATGGGGTTCCATGGCTAAAAGTGGGCCTTGTTCCGTTGGGAGTGCACAACATGTATGGAATGTGATACAGAACTGAGGGGAAAATTGTGTAGTGCTTGGTGTACTTTTTTACCCTGTTGAGTGTCACAGGGGTGAGCAATGCACATCTCTATGGAACTCAAAGGGATAAGGGAGTAATGTTGTCCATTATGCAATGCAAAGCGTTGGTGGTCTCTCTAGCATACAAGAGTTTAAATAATAGCTTGTAAAGGGGTAAAAAACTGGTGCAGGTTGGGTGTGGCCAGTACAGCTGAGGAACACCTCAAAATTTGGAGCACTACGCAGTTGCCTACTCTGCCTATTGGGAAATCCGGTCCATGTTGCTAGTATATACTAATCTTATCATGATGTTTTATTCAGAGTGTAAAGAGAAAGGTGACACCTACGGGCCAAGCGAAGTAATACGTGAAATGGATTATTATAGCCTACGGTGAATATGTTTTAAAACATCTGTCTAATCTGTGTAAATTATTGTAATGGGATTACATGTCATTTATGTACAATTATTTATTATTTATCATTTATTTGTCACATACTTTTTGGCATCAGGAGTTTGCATTAGGGTAGATACAGCATAAAAGCAGCAATCAAGGAACCATGCAAAACAGAAAATGATCTTGGCATGGGAAGGTTGGAATCAGTCTAAGAGGAACACAGTATTTCAGTTCTAACAGCCAGGACCTTTGAGATGTATAAAGCCCATTTGGAGAATTCTCCAATTTTCTATGTGTCTTTGTGCTCTTTGCTGTTTCCTAGAAAAAATATAGATAAGAGTGTAAGCTCTTTCATTTAAATTACCTTTAAATTCTGGGGAAGCTTCTTATTAGTGAATATGAGTGACTTACATTTTTCTATTTGTTATATGTTAGACTCTTCTGACAAAACACCTAAAGTAAGCAATCAGTTTTCTTTACATACAGGTTGCCATTAACCCCTTGGATGTTAGCAACATATCCAAAGACTTGTTTGCTGTGAGTTGTAACCTATTGTTATAGCCAGTCTTTAAACAGAAGCAAGGAATATCAGCCATTCAAATGTTACTGACAAAAACATGTAAAACCTGGCCAGCTCTACCTTATTCATTGATCAATAGTGTTCATTACATATACATATATGTGCAGGTAGGAGATAAGCAAGAATATTATTTGCTACTGTGACAGAATTCAAGTGTACTGTGGTGGATAGCATGTATATATCACCCAAAATACTGCAAATGTCTACACAGGGTAGTAGAAAATAATACCCAAGGGAGATGTTATGGGGAAGTGCATGTTAGTTTTTACTTTGTTCTTACAAATTATGTATTTTTGGCACCTGAGTTAGAGCATTTTTGAGAGTAAGGTAGGTCAGTACTCCACTCCACATATTCAGGGTATGTGTACTAAAGATATAAGAAATCCATAGAAGGATTTATACACTATGACTCCTCTCATTGGTATTACTAAATGGTGAAAGAATCACTTATCATCCACAGTGAAGCAAAAGTGCAGTCTGTTTCTCAGAGAACAGGGACTGGGTGTGTGCGCTGCAAAATATGCTTGAACAAAGGTAAAAAATCAAACTGCTGTGTCTGTTATTTCACTGCACTGTTTATTGGTAAGCAGAGAAGCCGCACAACCATAGACAGATTACTGACATTGTTTAGTTAGTCCTCAGAAGAACAATGATTTTATTTAGTTCATTTTCTGTTTTGTGCTGCAGCCCCCTATTTTGAGAACATAAAAACAGGCAAAGCCTATTAAACTGACTCTGGTGTGTAGAGTTTCTTCTTACTGTGTGTTAACAAAGAGTGAAAGGCAAGTGTACTTGCAAACAGAATAATTATATACAGAAAATTAACAAAAATGTATAGTCTGCATTTCAGATACTAACCTTTATCAATAAATAATCTGAGATTTATTAAACATAAGTAAACAGATTTATGGTGGGATGAGGAAAGTCCAAATAGGTTTGCGCATGATTTTGTCGAATTGTGCATGAAAAATCAAGATTAGCGAACAGCTACACAGATATGTTATTTTGCGGGTCTGGTCAGGATTAACAAATCTGTGTGAGTGGAATAGCGAATATGCCTAATGCATGAATTGCTATTGCAAATTAATTTATACAACTGTGTAGTTTTGTCGTTTTTTACAAGCAATTCTAAAAGTGCTCGGTATTCGGCTACCTGGATTAGAACATGCGCAATAGCTATCTGCGTACGAAAAATGCCTTTAGCTCATGTGCACATTTCTTGAATCCTGTTGCAAGCATGGAAAAAAAGCATGTGTGGATTTCCTGCCAACATCAAGGTGCCTCAGATTGGGTAAATTCCTTTGTGCCTCAAATCTGAAGTGAGCAGTGACAATATCTTACCTCTGCTGTGTGCAAACCCTAATATGCAGAATGAGAGAGACATTTATACCCTGCCTAATGTCTAAAGTACCTGTGTACAGGAAACTGCTTTATTGTACTGTATTATTATATGGGGAGAAGCCAAAATCTCCAAAATTCCAACCAAAAATATAAAGAAACTTGGTGAGCTCTACCTTAATTTTCAATAGAGTTCAGTGCATTTACACGTAAATGTGCAGGTTGGAGAAAAAAAAACACTATTTAGCTACATATATGTATGGAAGGTAAAGAACAAAAAGAAAAGGTTGGCAACATCTGATACAATGAGCCTGTGATTTAGTAAAGATAAGTAAAAAGTGAGGTTTATTTACGTGTCTGTTGCCAAGGAAGGTAAAGAATGATGTTTCTCCTTTACCATTTACTGTGGACAGTTTCACCCTTACTTAGTCATCCATGCCCAGTCTTCTCTAACATCACTTTGACCTTTCAAAAGCCTAGAGAGACTCTGTACAGGAGCTATGACAGTTGTAGTAGTCTCAGGGTTGATATACTGTAATGCCTGTATACAAGAAAAAAAGAAACAAAACACTTTTTTTACATTACAACATTCTGCTATATGCAATATTGAAATAAGAAAACATTTTTCATTATATTTTTTATGGTTTGGGATACTTGGGGCCTATTCATACAACAAAAGGTCATACATCTGGAACAAACTGATTATAAAATAAGGAACAAAAAAATCCCATTGATTTAAATCAGGCTTTTAACCCCCTGAGTGTTAGAGATGTCTCCAGTGAATTGTTTCATTCTAAAAGTTAAAACTGCCATTTACACAGTCCCCCTGGTTCTCTGTCTCGATCGGTTAAAATATACTCGTTCCACTCCGGTATTTTCAAATTATCAGTTTAGTACTTAAAATTTAAACAATGTTAATAAAATCAACGTGTTTCGGGAACTAGATTCCCTTTCTCAAGATAAATTAACAGTATTTAACCGATCGAGACGGAGAACCAGGGGGGACTGAGTGAATATCGGGGATACCGGACCTGCCACCGAGGTTTATAAACTACGGGCCCAGTACAAGAAACCTTCTGGTGAGAGCATATTATTATCTATTTGCCTACTCAAACTTTTTTGGATTAACAACATGATATATCGTTTATTTTACCAACAGTAACTACAATAACGAACTCCCTGTAGCGCATATCTCCTATTAATAGGTCCCGCTCTCAGTTATTTTAGAATTTTACCACTTTGGTAATATCCTACGTATTTGGGACCTATATGGATCCCAGATTCTATCACTTTTATTGTTTCCATATTATAATGGTCAAATTATTTTGATTTTAATGATTCAATAAAGAATATTATTTTGGTTTTATTGATGCTTTTTTGGACTTTATAAAACATACTACACTTAGGGGCCTCTGTGTGCTGTTCTCTGCTTTTCGTTTCTCTATCTAACAGCATCCCATTCATTTTCTCCCACAGCTCAAACCTCCCTATTCTACCAAAGGAGGCAGTGAAGGGAGATACAATAGATATATTTTAATTGAGAATTAGATCTAGCTCTGCCAGAATATCATGACATATTGTGTTACACTACATAATTGAAAATGAGGTGTTGGAGCACCTGAGGGGAATAAACATCACATGTAAATTTGGAGAATTTGTATTTGTCCTCAGTGGTGCATTTAGATTGCTTCAGAATTGTTCCTCTTTTTATTTCTGAATATGGCTTTTAATACTAATTTTATTTTACTGTGTACTTGTCATTGGTTCTATTATTGACATTATTCATCTGATTGTTATTACTGTAGATAATGAGGAGTAAGGGTTTTTCCATTTAATTACAATAAATAATAAATCAACTTCAAATTAATAGCATATATGTGTGTAGGCCCCTTTTACGTTATGCAAATAAAATTTTCTTGATGTAATTGTTAATTACATTGTGCAAACGCATAATGTATTTACCCATTTCCACTGGAAATGAGGATATGCCAAGAAGCAATCATGTTCTGCTTACTCTCTGAATCCTTGTATAAACCACAAATAGAGATATAACACACATATACACCCTGCCATTAACAATGTCCATATTAACCCATAAGAGTGCCAGCTGGTTGAGCAAAGCATTGCAAAGCAATGCGTTGCACACCCCACTGGTACTTAGAGGGTTACTTGAAGGGAGTTTCTGTTGCTGTTCATTTTTTACCTAAGTGTGATTCATACTGAAAAAATGAGCTGGAACATATTATTAGTGAGTTATTATGAAGGTGTTTTTTATGTGGAATGAAACTTTCCCAAAAGTGTGCTGTGCAGTTTCCATGTGGCATCTACTGTGTTTCGGGTTGTGTTCAATAAGCTAAATACGTAGATGCATTTCTGGGGTAAACTACCCACCACAGGGAAGATGTAAATTAAAAAAACACTGATTTAATTTGAAACAGGGACAACATATATATATGTCTAGGTATATATATTTATATATTATGTTGAACTTGACAGTTTCAGGTTGGTTTTTTAACCTAATTTAATATAACTATATTATACTAGTTACAAAGCCGGTATACACGGCTGATCCAGAGCTGGGAGCTCCAGATGGCTCACAGCCTGTCTGTTCTCCCAGCTCCGGGGCAGCAGCGGAGGCGCTGGTTGACAGTTTGTCACCCAGCCGCCTCTGCTGCTGCCCCGGAGCCGGGAGCACAGACAGGCTGTCAGCCTTCTGGAACTCTCTGCTCCGGATCAGCCCATTCTGCGAGTCCCTACTGCGCATGTGCAGTTACACACACAGTGAGCAACGTATTCTGGGACTTTATGTTATAAAAAGGAGGATATGAATATGTATACGTGATTGTTACAGAGTGGTTATTTTCACAGTAATAGGCAGTGGGGAGAAGTCCCCCTATAACTCCTGTCAAAATCAATGCCCGGAGTTTCATAGAGGAATTGATTTTGATAGGAGTGGCCACCCCTGTTAAAAATCAATGCAGAGAGTTTCAAAGAGCCCTACATAATAAGAACCTGCCCTCTATAACTTAGCCTCATCCTATCAGGGTTGAGGGCCAGTACATCCTCCTCCCACACTTCCTTTGACTCACTCTCCCATTCACAATTCCTCCCACTCCTTTTGCCACATAAAGTTAGCCTGCCCACACTTTTATGGCTTGATGTCAGCATCCTCACTTTTGCCTCAGAGTGTCCCCCTCCCTTTTGCTGCACCCTCTCTCATTCCCTTTAAATGATTCCTCCCTCCCCTTCTCCACTTAATCACACAGTCATTTTCACTAATTTTCCCCACCATCCCTTTTGCTTCTTAAATTTAGTAAGCCCTCACTTTTGCTGCATTATGTTAGTATCCTCCCTTTTACCTCACCTCCATCCTTTTGCTGGATCCTACCCCCTTCCTTTTGCAGATATCACCCTCTCTTTTACTGATTCTTCCCACCCATCCTTTCACCCCTTGATGTTAGCGCTCCCTCCCTTTCACCACTTCATGTTAGCACTCTCTTCCAGTTACTGGTTCATGTTAACCCATCCTCCCTTTTTCCACATTCACCAAACAAATAAAAAAAAACATACATGGGCAACTCTGCGATCCACAACTCACATTCCCAGCATGCACACACATGAACACACAGAAAATAAATATCCTGAAGCACATCATACTGGCTCTGCCCAGATGACAGTCCAGACACAAAATCCCAGGCAATTCCTCTCTGAACAAGAGAAACAGGAGACTCCAGATGAAGATTGTTGGCCTTCTTGGGTCTCATTAGTGAAATGCAGCTTATTTCTCTAGGTCTTTCTAAGCAAAGGGTCGCATCTGGATTCCCCTATTACCTTTAGGATGATCAAGCCCAAAGGTAAATAATATATTCAAAGTAATAGTCAGAGATGCCCATAAACTGTTGGCCTTTTCACTATCCCCATATAATTTACCATAACAACTTTGCTGGTTTCCATCTATTCTCAAGACATCAAGCCAGTATGTGTAGTTCTTTGGCTACCAGTGCAAATGGACAAGGCTGGGACATTGAGGTCATTATGTATGGTTCTATGGCTAATGGAGCAGTGGGACAAGACTGGGGGGGTTCAGTAAGTGTGGTTATGTGGCTAGTGTGAGAGAAGGCTCCTGGGGTCAATATGTGTGGTTATGTGGCTACCAATGCCTTAGGACAAGGCTTATGGCCCAGTATGGTTGCATTGGAAAACAGCTGAAAACTGGCACTTCTCCCAGGAATTCACATGAAAGGCGAAAAGTGCTGTTTTTCCACACTTTTTCTTTTAAGGCTAAATTTTTCTCTCACCCCTAGGAGGAAGTATGTGACCCTCAGCCACAAACATTACTGGTTGCATACACAGTCCCCCAGAGAACCTCAGTGCTGCGCTTCCAAGTCTGAAGTAAGTGATCAATGGGGACAGAGAAAGAACTGTAAGATTTCAGTCTTTCAGTCCAGTCTTTACTCATCAGAACAAAGTTAGGTACACTGGGGGTCTATTTTCAGACTCCCATTGTGATCCCCCATTGGTCTTACTGGGACTCATAATGCAGCCCTCGATTGTTCACTGACAGGTCTATTCCCAGGGAAGCTCACCTGCCAGTACGGCAATAAGCTGCCACCACACACACACCCACATACATGCACACATACAGACACATACACAAAAACACATACATACACATACACACATATATAAAATATAGTTTATGATTTGTATTGTGGGGGGCTAAACATTTGATAGATTTTCATTTGGGTGCACTGGGGATTTGAAAAGGATTTCAGGCTCTAATGACATTTTAGTTTTTTTTGTCTATTAAACACAATGTCTTAGATTAAGTTATTAATTTACTTTTGAAGAAAACTGCATTTGGATATTTTAATCCATTATAAAGCTCTTCATTTAATTTATCATATCCAATTTATTTAATTACCTTCCTCAAGGATTTGGATTTTTGCCCACTCCTGGATTCTTGCTCTGTTGTAATTTATGTCTTTTCTTCATGAAGCCTGAGAAATTCTCCTGTTATTTCAGAAATTCTGTAACATAAATGCCATTATGTGACATGTACATTTACAGTTTTATTCTGTTTTTTTTTGTGTGTTAACCCTTTAAGGACCAGGAGGGCGTGCAATTCATTGTTTAGCAATATGTTACACATGCTTTGTTCCTCAAAGGAGTCAGAGGAACAGTAATGTTATAGCATGGAAAAAAATCTATCTATATAGCATAACTTTCTCAAGATATGTGTGTGTGTATATAGATAGATAGATAGATAGATAGATAGATAGATAGATAGATAGATAGATAGATAGATAGATAGAGTGGAGATTGTAGCTGTATTTTTGGATTGACAAGCTTTCAGGGAAATACTTTAGACTTGAGAAAGGGAGGTTCTCCCGAAAGCTTGTCAATCCAAAATTCTGTTAGTCCAATAAAAAAGGTATTACAAGATACTTATTTTGTTTGTTATTTTACATATCTATCTATCTATCTATCTATCTATATATATATATTAACCTTAAAGGGATAGTAATGTTTCATAATAAAAGCAGCTCTAATTAATCCTCATAGTATTTGGGCCTTGGAGAGTGTTATTTCAATTTTGTTGTAGTTCAAGAGTAATTGAATGATAAAGTATCCTCCTCCCACCCCTTTTACTGATATAACACCACTCAGCTCAGAGCAGCAGGGAGGTGCCCCGGTAGATTGCAGAGAGGGACAGTCTTCAATTAAGAGAAGGGAAAAAGCTGAATAACCTGTCAAGGGGGGCAGGGTTTTCATTGTTCTCACAGTAAGAAGATTGTCCCTAGCTGTGAGCTGTCTGGTCAAGCAACCAGATTCCATATCTGAAGTGAGCAGTGTTACACTAGGTAAAAGGGTGGGAGGGGGATACTTTATCATTCAATTACTCTTGAACTACAACTCTGACAGTATTGTAAAACACTCTCTATGGCTCAAATACTATGAAGATTAATTGGAGCTGCTGTTTTTGTGAAACATTACTATCCCTTTAATGTATACATATGGTTAATAAAGTTGAAAAGAAGTAAATTGACTGAAATATATAAAGCTATAAGGAATGAGAGGGTTCTCCAGTCCCCCAAACAATAGGCCTGAAACCCAAAGTGCAAACACAAGACAAACAACATACCAGCGTGCATTACAGGTTTATTAGATTAGGACTTGCCATATATTGAGGTACCTTGACAGGGTTGGCAAGCTTACACATTTTTTGGCCAAATTATGGAACAAAATCCTCATATTTATTAACACAGTATTATTATATATGCCCAATACAGGGCACACATTTCACAATTAGTATGGAAGAGCGTAGGTATGTTGTTTGTCATATCCTTTATAATATAAAAGGCCACATGTATGTTTGTCCGATGCAGTCATGCGCAGTAGAGACTGCCCAGTCATGCGTAGTAGAGAAAGCAGGACACACTCACGAGGAGTGAGGTAAATGCCAGGGTGTCAAGCAAAGATTCAAAAAGAAGAACAGTACAAAAAGAAGAACAGTAGCTGGACTCTCTGGACTTGTACATAGGCAATCAATTCAAAAAGATGAATGTATGTCTTTGATGCTGCCACCAAAACATCGACCTTAAAGGGACAGTAATGTCCCATAAAAAAAATTCTACTTTTATGGAGCTTAAAAAAATAAACTATGTCCCACAAATCCTCTCTCTCAAACCACTATGGTTATATTCGCACTGAAAGTTCCCCCCTCCCTCCACTTCTCCTGGTGCCAGCTGTAAAACTGACAGCAAGGAGATTCGAGTTGTGCAACTTAAGGAGGCTCTTCAGCAGAGCCAAAATCTCATTATTTAAAAACAATTACATAATTGGAAAGGTCTACAAAGTGTGCTTGCAAACCAGACAGACTTTGTAGACCTTTTCAATTAAGTAATTCTTTTTAAATAACAAGGTTTCGGCTCTGCTGCAGAGCCGCCGGCTGGTCCCCAGACCTGGATCTCCTGCTGTCAGCTAGACGCTGACGTCGGGAGAAGGGGAGGGAGGGGGGAACTTTCAGTGAGAATATCTCTCAAACCATAAAGGTTTGAGAGGTCGGATTTGTGGGACATAGTTTTTTAAGCTCTATTAAAGTAGAAGATTTTTTTATAGGACATTAGTGTCCCTTTAATAAAACGCTTACACACATCTTTTTTAATTGATCGCCTATTTATAAGTTCAGAGACTGCAGCTGTTTGTTCATATATACATCCATACATATATATAGGCTGCTGGTATGATCTGTAGATGGCATTACAGTTATGGCTTGATTCTAATTATCTAAAGATATTGTTGACATCACCAGGCAGCCATGTTACTGCAGAGTATAGGGAGAGGAAGAACAAAGAGAGAGAATGAGAATGAGAGAGATAGAGAGAGAGACTCAAGTGAAGTGAGTGGGAATGGAAGGTGCAGAGGTACACATGGGTGCAAGACAGAGCAGATTTGGGAGAGGTTAATCTCAAAAACTGTGATACTGGTGCTGGAGCAGATCATTATGGGCATTTTATTCCTTGGGAAATTTGGGTGTTGTGGAGCTGTACATTTTGTTAAAGGGATAGTAATGTTTCATAATAAAAGCAGCTCTAATTAATCATCATAGTATTTGGACCTTGGAGAGTGTTATTTCAATTCTGTCAGAGTTGTAGTTCAAGAGTAATTCAATGACAAAGTGTCCCCCTTCTGCCCCTTTTACTGACGTAACACTGTTCAGCCAGAGCAGAAGGGAGGTGCCCAGGTAGATTGCAGAGAGGGACAATCTTCAATTATGATAAGGGAAAAACCTGAAAAGCTTGTCAAGGGGGGCAGGGCTTTCCTTGTTTTCATTGTAAAAAGATTGTCCCCTGCTGTTATCTGTCTGGTCTTACAACCAGATTCCACATCTGAGAAGAGATGGCTTACACTAGGTAAAAGGGGAGGAAACTTTGCATGTGAATATCTCTTAAACCATAAAGGTTTGAGAGATAAGACTTATATCATTCTTCATATTTTTTCAATGCCTACAAAATAAAATAAAGTTAAAACAAAGTATTACTATCCCTTTAAGTTCTCTAATGCCAATGTACTAACCAAGTGAACTGTAGGAATAAATAAAAATGACCTAAAAGTCCCTTGAATGCTAGAGTGGTTGCTAACCCATTGCAAAGCAATAGATTGGCTACCTGCCTAGTATCCAAGGGGTTAAAACCCATTTTAAAGTAATGGGCATTTTTACTTGTTGCATATGTTCCACTTGATAAACATATATGGATCCTAACAGTAACTGTTACTGCCTTCCTGCAGGAATACCACTAGATGTTTAAATAAAAGTATAAAAAAGGGTATGTGTGTATATAATAACTATTTGTATACAGCAGTGTTTCACAACAATAATCCTTGGGGCGCACAGACAGTGCATATTTTCAAGATATCTCTGCTTCATCAGAGAGCAATAGCTCAGTCATTGTGATGAACTTACCAGTGTTTATGTATGGATAGCCTACAAACCTGACCTGATGGTTTGAGGGAGAGTACTATGTGGATCTGTTGGTTCTTATGAGCTGGGGTGTGATGGTAAAACTGTGTGACCCCAGTACCAGAGTTGTCACTAATGCACATCCACAACAGGTCTCCTCTAGTAGTCACATGGGCCTACAACTGCCTTCCAGGCAACACCTGCTCTACTGAACACTCATTTCTTGTGCCCGGCCCAGCTCTCAATGTGAGTGTGTGCAGTGAGTACCAGAGAGCAGCCCCCAAGGACTGCATGAAAATACATCTCAGTAGCTCAGTAACACTACTAAACCAACAAATTCAAACCAAAAGTGTGGATGTGTTAAATATGCACCATCCCCTGGAAATTGGAGTTGCTCTTCATGAGACAGAGAGTTCCAGTTTGTGATGCATGGTGGCGTTCTGGAGAAAAACAAAACATTAAATTGTGCTTTTAGCACCCTGAATACTTTGTGATGCTTTTGAGACTCCTCTAGAATTGAAGGGGTTTAAACGCCCCAATTAAAAAATGGTAATTATTTCCTGACTATGGTAGTTGTGATTGTAGGACTTTACATATTACTTCATCCCTTAGTACACCAGCCTCAAGGAGAGGGAAAGGTTAATGTGACTGCTAGAGGAGAGATGTTCATTAGTGATAGCTCTGGTACTGGGCCACACAGCTCTTCCATCCCACCTATCTCATACGGAACACATGTCCTGAGCATGGGGTATGGGTTCAAGAAATACAGTACACACTTGAATGGATTTGAATAAGGCCGCAGCTTTATTATATAAAAACATACAATAAGTTAAAATATTAAAACATAATTATTAAACAATTTTCCCTCCAACTTTGAGCCCTTGCCAACGTCCATCTTCTACAGGCTACCCAGCCTATCCTCCTTTGGAGCCGAAACTCCAAACTCCCCAAATTGTCACCTTAACTGCACCTCATTAGCTGGTCAATACAGCCCAATGAGGCCGGAGTCTAACCCGCGACAAAGTTCGGGTGTTGTTAGACCTAGGCCGCTGACCTACCATCTCCCGTAACCTCCACCATCTTACTACCACTCTACACATTGGCAAGGGCCCAAGCCGCCAACAAAGCTACGACAAAATACAATAAACAAATATTATAATATATACAAACACATTGTCAATAACATTCTTATAAAAACAGGGAGGGAGGGAGGGGAACTGCTCCTTCTCCAGTTTAGATTAAACTGCCACACTAACAGGAAGTGAGAACCCCTCTTATCACTCCTCTGCTTGCCTTGACAACCACTAGCCACACCCCTTATTTCCCTACCCCAACCCCAGCCCGGACATGTCTCCCCTCCTAAAGTCCGTGGAGTTCCGGAAGCACATACTGCTTTCCCTCTCAGTTACTCTAAGGGTTCATTTGTCACTGTGAGGGAGAGAAGACCCTATATTCAATTAATGACTAACCCGTTAGAGGTCTCATAAAGAAACACATGCACATTTTTCTCCGACACATTGCAATGCATTATTACCAGAGGCTGCTCCCACAGCAGTCATAGCACCAATGTAAATACAGAATTTTTTCTCACTATCAGTAACTTTTTTGTTAAAGTGACAGTAAAGACCATTATTGAATATATATATATATATATATATATTTATACTAGTTGAACAGCCCGTTACACGGGCCACAGTGCCACTGCCACCCGGTCGCGGGGCAGTCACGCTTCTTCGGAGCGCCCAGCTCTGTATCAGCCGCGGCGCGGGCAGTCTCTACTGCGCGTTACTGCAGCGCATGTTGCGGCGTTACACACGATTTATTATTATAAAATTATTATATAGGATATATATTTGTGTAGAAGGATGCACTCATGACAATTTGAATGAATGCCTGGGTGCCGGATAGTATAATCAATATTCAGGAAGGAATCAGCACTCTCAGGAAACATTTTCTTGGTCCAAAAACAGATTATTTGGAAGATCAACTTTTCGATCCCATCAGGGATCTTTATCAAGATGACTACCAAACACTCATCACCCCTCTTAAATACCCTGTGACCCTTGACCTTTGACTTTACCTAACAACCTGTATGGTGTTAAAATCGAATATTTAGAAAATTAAATGCAATACAACATCTGTTACATTTAGATTAGACTAACTACTAAGACCGTGTAAATGACAGACATTTTATACCACCTTAATTAGTGTGAAGATACAATCAAAAGAAACTGACTTCAGACTTCAGCTGAGTACACATTTCCACATATCTTGGTGAACCCATATTGTATATTGCCTCTATAGATATGATGATACAAGAAATGAGTCATTATACACAGTAAACACATCACCGATCGCTGCGGGTCTCCCTGACATCGCACAGCACCAGCCGCCGTGTTGGAGATAACCCTGCGATGTTAAATATGTCAAAGATTAATCGTTCAATTATAATAGCCTCTATATATATAATGTTACATGGTATACAGTAAACACATCACCAATCGCTGCGGGTCTCCCTGGATTGCACAGCACCAGCCACCGTGTCTGGGATATCCCCGCGATGTTAAATATATTAAAGGTACAACGTTCAATTGTAGAACCAGTACATAAAAGTTTAATTGGGGTTGCCCTTCGTCGCGGGTCTTCCTGACATTGCGCACCGCATTCTGAAGTGTCAAAAGAGAGCTCTGCAACGTTAGTAAGCCATCTCACTGGTGTCTCTAGTACAAGTGGCCACCCATTTTTGTACCATCTGTAGCCATCTTGATAAAGATCCCTGATAGGATCGAAATGTTGATCTTCCAAATAAACTGTTTTTGCACCAAGAAAAGGTCTCCTGAGAATGCTGATTCCTTCCTGAATATATATATATATATATATATATATATATATATATATACACAATTGAACGTTGTACCTTTTATATATATATATATATATATATATATATATATATATACATACAGGGCTCAAAATTTCCACTCGCCACTAGCCAATGGCGAGTGAAAATTTAGCCCTGGTGAGTAGAAATTCAGCCCTGGTGGGTATATTTTGGCTTACAGTGGCGAGTAAATTTTCAGGTCTGGCTAGTAGCAAAGGACTTAAAATTATAAGCCCTGATATATATATATATATTTATATAGATAGATAGATAGATAGATAGATAGATAGATAGATAGATAGATACACACATACATATATATACAGTAGGGTTTATCCTGTTAAGTAAAACAAAGGTACTCTGATGTTTTATTCAAAAAGTATTGCAGCTCAAACTTGCATTTTTTATGGTGCAGTATCTCAATTTATGTTCACTGTACATGGCAATCTTAATCGTTTAAAGACCAGAATGGCATGCCAATATTGCTTTGTAGTGTTTGGTCCTTTAACGATTATGTAGGCTCATCATCTCTTCCTACTTCAGTCTGAAAAAACTGCCAGCATCTGCCCTGTTCACCTTCATAGATATGATATCCAGGACTTACTTGTAACAATGTCAAAAGGACAACATTCCAGGGCCATAGTAAGGTAAGTGGTGGGTTATTAGGAGGTGTTAATTCTAACTTAAAGTGGAGATCAGGTCACATTATATATATAATCCCTAGTGCCTTCAATTACTATACTACTGGAGAGGTTTCACATTTTAACTTAATTTTAACTTCACACATAACTTCAGGGATTTTTCACAGAGGTGTCAGGTTGGTAGCAGCCCCTGCAACATTTCTCTCATTCATGTACTTTCACTCACTTTCTCCTGCATTTCAAGGTGAAATTGTATTAAATATTGAGGAATAGCCATTTCTGAAACTTTGAATTGACACAGTTACAGTACAATCCTGAACATATATAGTGGGATGCTGCTCTTGGGTTTACCTCCTGGGGAACTCTGTTGGTTCCAGGTGAGGTGTAGGGATTTAGGTAGTGGCAGCAACTGCTTTGGTGGAATTCATGGTACACAGTACAATGAGGTTACCTGGGATGTTCTCAGGCTCCCTGAGCCCAGAGGACATTTGCAAGTGGAAGGAATATATACTAGCACACACTGGCATTAGGGACAGACTCCAGTGGAGGAGTTTAGTCCCAGCAGAGCTGTGTAATGGGCTGTGGGGCTGGAGAAGAACCCCCATTTGAGGTGATGGGAAAGTCACAAATGTGAGATGAGACCAATGAGGGGGAACTAAGCAGTGTGAGCTAAGTGAGAGTTAGCTGATAGAATTTAGGTAGATACAAGGCCAGGTAGGTAGAGAATAAGAAAAGGGCTACCGCAGGGACTGGTAGCTAGGCTGTTGAAATCTAGAGAGTCAGGGGTGCCAGTACAGCAAGTGAGATGTTAGTTTTAGTTGTTCAGGCGAGCTAGCTGTTTGCGTACTCTCCTGTCATGAACAGTGAAGGTTAGGGAATGTGCAGATGCTCTGGTGAACTCAATTTATGTAAAATACATATATATATATATATATATATATACACACACACACACACACATACACTTGGAAAAGGTTAAAATTAGCAGATACTCTAAAAAGCAAATATAATAATCAGAAATCAGTCCTTGATTCAAATAACTATAGCAGTGTCAGAGTAGCAGCAATATGGGGGACCAGATACCCTAGCCCTCAAAAGACACTAGTTCACTCCCTCATCATATCACACCTTCAGATTGTAAGCTCTACAGGGCAGGGACCTTTTATCCTAATGTATACTCACCTGTTGTTCCCCTTATAATTGTCTTTATAAGCACTTAATCACCACACTTATTGTACCCCTTCTATATCACATGTAAACTGTAAAGTGCCAAGTACACTGGTTGGTGCTATATAAATAAAATATACAATACAATACAATACAATACACTTGACGATTGTAGCCCCCTAATAATGTGTATTCCCCTCCACAGGCTGGCACCATTCCAATTAATCCTGAATGCCTGCACCAGGCTGTCATTTCACTTACTGCTCTGCCCCTGCTGCCCCAATCCAGCAAGCCCTACAGCAGTTCAAAGTAGCAGACTTACTAAATCATTCACAAATCTGCCCCCCTATCCCCACTAGGGATGGTTAAGACATTTGCTTTAAAAGAGAAAACAGCAAAAAACAGCACTTGCTCAGGAATTCCTGTGAAAAGTGCCATTTCTCCACTTTTTACAGGCATTGAAATCAATGAAAATAATGTAATTCTATTGCACATGTAGCATTTTCCCCATGCATTCCTTCATGCCCAACTCAGTATATACTGGAGAGTCAGTTAAATGTATTGTCAAAAGAGAAAGATGCTGAAGTGAGAACAATCCTGTCTTTTCCAGCTACTAGTTATAAAGTAGCTGGAAAACCTAGTCCCACTGCACTGGTAGCCACTGAACCACACATATTCACCCCCAAGCCTTGTTCCACTGGTAGCCATGGAACTACATATTCTAACCTCCAGTTTTTTCACTCATCTGGTGTTACAGCTTACCTTGTTTTCAGCGTCATCTGCAGGCGCGAGGCTTCAAGCATGCAGCAGGCCTCTGTTTTATGTGCCATGCTTCCTGTAGTCCCCTCCTACCTACTTCCTTCCTCTGAGCTGCTCCTCCTACCTACTTCCTGAGGAGGGGTTTAAAGGGCAGGCTGAGTCCTGACTCAGTTGCCCTTGCGTTGTCATTCATAGCAGTTCTATTACCTTGGGCTCTGTGTATGATCTGGCTAGTCTTCCATCCAACCTGGTGCTGACCTGTGGCTCTGCCTGACTATTCTTTTGTCTATCCCTACAGTGGACACCCAACCTGGTGCATATCTGTGGCTCTGGCTGACTACCTGAACTGTGTATGACCTGGCTTGTCTGACTACCACCTCTGGTGCTAATTTGTGGCTCTGTCTGACTATTCTTACATTTGTTCCTTGTACCTAGCAGACACCCAATCTAGTGCGGACCTGGGGCTGTGGTAGACTAGCTCTGATACTGACTGCAGGAGTGAGTCAGGTATCCCTTTCCTTATACTTACTGCAGGCGTGAGTCAGTTATACATTTCCCTATACTGACTGCAGGCATGAGTCAGTTATCCATTTCCTCATACTGACTGCATGTGTGAGTCAGATATCGCTCCCTACTGACTGCAGGCGTGAGTCAGTACTCTCGCTTCATCAGATCAAGATCCAGTGTTCTTGTTCCTGCTCCTGTTCTTGGTTCCTGCAGAGACCACC
The DNA here is from genome assembly GCA_037306005.1 of Rhinophrynus dorsalis. Lineage (NCBI taxonomy): Eukaryota > Metazoa > Chordata > Amphibia > Anura > Rhinophrynidae > Rhinophrynus > Rhinophrynus dorsalis. The sequence continues at coordinate 267,797,991 of CM074721.1, read as the reverse complement.
AGTGGCTGAGGCCTAGTCTCCAGCAGAGTGGTCAAGCTTGGCAGCCTACTATTCTTGATAGCAGTGCTCGCTGGCTTGTAACCCTCTGCTTGCTACTTGTGTATATAGTGTGCTCTACTTTTCTATTATTAATAAATTTTGCATTTAACTATACTGTACTGACTCTTGAACGTTATTGGTAAACCGTGACAACTGGTAGCCAAAGAACCCTGCATATTGACCCTCCAGTCTTGTTCCACTGGCAGCTATAGAACCATATATACTGAACCCTCCAGCATTGTTTAATTCTTAGCCATGGAACCACACATGCTGACCATCCAGCCTTGTTCTACTGGCAGCCAGAGAACCACACATACTGACCCCCAGCCTTGTTTCATTCTTAGCCACAAAACCACACATACTGACCCCTTAGTCTTGTTCCACTGGCAGCCACAGAAACACGCATACTGAGCCCTCAGCCTTGTTCCACTGCAATTGGAGCCATAGAACTACACACACTGAGACTGACCCCCATTATTGCAGATGGAATTTTGTGACTACAGAAAGCATTGGGCAGAAAAAGACAAAGTTCTCTTAAGGAATTTAATGTATTTTCTATACACAGGAGTTTCCTCTGAAAAAGCGTACCCCACACTACATAACATCTTCCTTACTTTGTCTCTTTATCAGTTCCATCCCAACAAATTCTCTGTTCTTTCACCCATTTCTACCTTGTGGCCAACCATCCAGTTTCCCTAGTTATGTTAAAGAATATTAAGCCCCTCTACTCCTTCTGGATTGTAAGCTTTCAAAAGAAGGGCTTTCTCTCCAATTATTTTAGTCTGTACATGTATGTCACCTTGTCACACTGCAGCTGCTTTTGAACTGAAGTGTCTGACCATGAGTGTATGGGTCTCTAGAGGGATTATAGTTTATTGAAGGCTACCCTCCTGAGTAGAGGCACTGCATCATTAGATTGAGTGGCACATGCCCAACGTATTCCTACCTCATCATGGAAAGCCATGATCTCCTGATAACCAGAAGTTGAAATTCTACAGCAAAAGGTAATATACTAAGTGTGATGTACCAAGAAAGTGGTTCACATCTAGCTCAAATGAAGTGCATCTTTGGTTTAAATTGGGCTTTTAACACCTTAAATGCTAGCAAACTGGGCTAATCTGTCAGGATAGGTCAGAATATGCTGAGCAGAAGAATTGTAGTTTCCTGCAGCTGGAGGTCCAAAAGATTGTCTGACTCTGACTACTTACTTTACTAAATACCCTTCAAGTAAGATAATTTATTAACAATAAACATGCCATATGGATCATCTTGGTACATAGACTACGTACTACATAGTCTGGTTCGACTTGTGGACAGGCTGTCTGCACCAATTTTTTTCTGAACATTTCCATTATAGCAGCACAGTGTTCCAGCTAAATATTTTGGATTTTCTTCTTGTGAACATTGCTAAAATATTCCAGTATGCCTTAGGGTAATATTATCCTCTATGATTAAAGATCTCTTAAGCTTATTGGTATCAGAGCCAAGTGCAGCTACAGAATGAACATCTATGAGATCTTGATTAACTTCCAAGTACTTGGATACTGAATTGGACTCTTAGTTTATTTCCTAAAATGTCAATGTATGTTTTGATTATTTGCAAAATATTTGTTCAGTGTTTGAAAATGAATGTAACTTAGTAAACTGAGGTATAAAATGTATATATTATGGTGCCGTCAGTAACCACAAAAACAGACAACATAATCGGGATAATAAAAAAAAATCATGATGATTAGTTGATGAGATCTTTAGAAATCTCTTAATTCAACTCTTTGAGTGCCAAAGGGGCATGCAACGCATTGCTTTGCAATGCATTGCATACCCATCTGGCACTCAAATGGTTAAAGTCCTATTTTCAAAGAAAACTTAAATAATTTATTGGAAATGTAATGCACTATAGGGGACAAATACCATGTCGCCACATACCCATTTGTTTAAATGGGGCGTTTAACCCCTTCAATGCAATACATGTCTCCAGCTCATTGATATGCGACATATTCGAGACCCCTCAATTATTCAATGGGGTAAAAACCCTTTTGAATCAATGAGAATGTTTATGTCTCCCTTATGGTGCTGGTGTTTGCCCTATACTTTTCTTTGGAGCTGGAGCAGTCTCATTGGCTAGATATTGATCTCTGCCAATGAGACCGCTCCAGTTTACAGACAGATGCCTCTGTCATCGGAGGAGGGAGGGGAGCAGAGGCAGAGCTCTGTAACCGCAGAGAACCACAGAGAACTGCAGTCACCCGGAAGTGGCTGCAGCAGATACTTTTGTAAGTTACATTTAAACTAAATGGAAGCTTAAAAAATAATAATAATAAGGTTTTAATTCTATTGGATAAGTCACCTAACTATTTAGGAGATGTTGTGCATAGGTGATACATCCACTTTAAGGAGATGATAGGGGAATTTTAATGCATGGACGTACCATAGGGTTCCCATTTTTACAGAAAAGAACCAATCTAATCCTCAGATGGCCAGTGAGGTATGAGGCAGTTCTGGGTGCCCAACATTATATGTGTGGATGATATTCCCATAAGTAGGAAGTAAGAGGAAGGCTACTCAGTGGGTTAAACCTGCCCTGGGAGATGATGAGTGTAGTTATTTATTTATTTATTTTGCTGAAGGGGCAAAAAAGATTTATAACATGTATATTAATCTTTTCTTGCCCCATAAAGATATTATCTTCTATTTAAAGGGTAACTTACATGTGATAACTGTACTATCAGGAGGTCAGTTCTTCTGGGAATAAACATGCATGGTTAGCCCCGACAGAACAGAAGAGTCATATATGAGAAGATATTCCTGGTACATTCTTGCTGATTTTGTGCTTGCATATTAAATGCAAGGCTTCCACCTCTGCAATTCAGTCATGTGAGGAATGACATTCTTTTTCCTGAAAACTTATGTCATAGGGCTTTTCCTGCTAAGTGAAACGCAGGTACTTCCATTGCTAATAATTATTTTACTTAACCCTTTAAAGACCTATGATGTGCCAGGACCATCCTTGGAAAACTTCCCATAAGGACCAATGATGGTCCTGACACATCATGGATTTCAGGGCTCCCCGTGTGGCTGCATGCTGCCCAGCCCGAGATAGACATCATGTGGGAAAATGACATTGTTGTCTGGACCAGTTCCTCAGAATATACATCTTCCAAGTATAAAACTCAGCAAACAAAACTGCATTCAAGGCAGAGACTAGATACCTCATCACCCTCATGTATCCCTGCACCTTCGCTGATGGGTTTGTCGATGCCTGAGATACCTGTCGTGACATCATCTAAGCCTTCTGGTAGAAGGAACCATCCCTGATAAGTGTAAAGTATCATGCTAAGAAAGATAGAACCTTGGGCGGGACCAGAGAGGGTTTTTTTATTATTGATCACCCAGCCATGCTGCTCCAGTATAGACAAGCACATCTGAAGATGAAGGAGAAAGCCCTCTGCTGAAGGAGCCTTCAGTAAAAGGTCATCAGATAGGGAATAAGGTAAGTACCAACTGAACAAATGTTGGTAGACAATGCTACCATGATCTTTTGTGAACACCAAAAGGGAGGGCAGTGAACTGAAAATGGTGGTTTTAAAAAGAAAAACAAAGTAAACACTGATGATCTGCATGAAAGGAATATGAATATTTATGTCCAGAGAAGCTAAATACTCCCCTGGATGCATGATGCCAATGATGGAGCCCAAAGAAACCATCTTAAAACATGCTATATGAACAAAGAAATTGACATACTTTAAGTCCAGGACAGGATGACAGCTGCTGTTCATTTTGGGGACTATGAACAATTTAGAATTGAATCCCGTGAATCTCTCATGTGGGGAAATGGGCAACTACATATAAACCAGGGATAAAACCTATTCTAGGAATAAAAGGGGCTGCACTGGATTGCTAGGAACCCTGGACATGAAGAAGAGATGAAGAAATTAACACCCACATATCTGCCACAGAGAGAATCCATGTACTGTGAAAGAGACACAGACATTCACCAATTGCTTGAGGGACATAGGACCCCAGTGAGTTATGTGGAGGTAGACCTGTCAGTGGGGTCTTTTGTTTAGGTTTTTTGCCCAACCATAATAATTTTTTTACAAGAGACAAATGGGTATTTTGGGAAAATATATATTAATACCGATATATCCTAAATCTAACTTGTTCTACAAAAACGTTCTGAAATTATATGTCAAGTTTTTCAGTTGGGTCAGTCCAAGATAGAGTCTTTAGGTTTCTTTGTTCTTCTTTTATATGGGTTCTCCACAGCTGTATCCTGGTCACATGGTCTTTTGACCCTTGGAAGCCAATCTGCTATGTAGATAAAATACAAAAGACGGTAACAAAAGACATACATATTCTACCTTGGGTATTTATAAAAGCCTCTATTTTATTGGTAGTTAAAGCAAATGTATAAAAACATAAAAATAGCATTCTTGAAAACACCCTATGTGTTTCATCACCATCATGACTTTATCAGGGATATTTTTGGCCACTCCTGGTTACTTGGATCTTGGAAAAGTGTCTGCTTTGGCTCACATAGGGAGTAGAAATACTGAGCGTATACTCATACTGGTGTGGGTAAGATAAGCTGTGAATCCTCAATGGAAAGGTGAGACATTTGTGGCTAAAAGCTGCTTGCCTACAAATGGAAGGGGTTTCTTAAAAGACAGATCTACAGACCAAATCTTCAATAAAAGGATAGGGCACACTGCAACTGACAACACTAAGGACTGTCCAATTAACTTGACAGCATCAAAGGCCACTTCAACAAAATATGCAAGAAATGGAAACAACCCTATCCCCTTTTGAAGCACCCAAATGTACTGCATTAAATAGCTGCTCTCCCTAAACAACCATTACTGTAGTCACTCATGCTGTTGCAAAGGCTAGACATAAGGTGGACCCTGGCACCATGAAATTAAGCTTAACAAGAGAATTCAGGCATTTATCCGCCTGATCATTAAAAGCTGTTCCATCTTAAGAGTCTTTAAAACTGCCCGAATAAGATTTCGACAGACACCACAGGGTCTTCCTCAAACCAATTTCCCAGGAGGATGGGAGGAAGCAATATCCCATATATTCCCATTTTTCCCTTATCCAATCTGTCTTAAGCTCAACTGCATGAATCACCTCAATATCCCCAAAAACTGAACCTGCTCACATCATTCTTAAACACTGGACATGGCTCCCTATTCAGCAACACATCACTTACAAAGTCCTTCTTCTTACCTTTAATGCTCTTCACACTGGTGCCCCCTTACATATTCCCAGGCAACTCCTTCGTTCACACACAACTCCCTTGTATGTATTTATATCTTTATTTAAATGGCGTCACACAATGTACACAGAACCTTACAATAGTAGTATGTTACAATAAATAAATGGGGATAAAATAGGTGTTTCAGTCATAGAAACAATAGGAGAGAGGTCCCTGCCCCAAGCAGCTTACAGTCTTAATGAGTAATAGGAGACTGGCAACAGGGCATGAGGGTGTCAAGTGCTGTTATTTCGAGTGCTGAGTTTGCCAAAAGGTGCTTTAGAAGATAAGATTTCAGGGTACACTTAAAGACAGAGGGGGATTGTTCTAGACGTGAAGAGGGAGGTATGAAAAGGAAAGTGAAAAAGGATTGAGACGGGAGAGGGCAGATGGTATGGATGGTGTAACAAGAAGGGCATTGTGTGCTGAGTGAAGAAGGCAGCTGGGAACATAAAAGGAGATGAGGGAAGAAATGTAAGGAGGGGTAGCAGTGTGGAGAGCATTAAAGGTAAGAAGAAGGACTTTGTAAGTGATGTGTTGCTGAATAGTGAGCCATGACAAATGTCAAAGAATTATGTGAGCAGGGTCAGTTTTTGGGGAGAGTGTGGTGATTCGTGCCTAGAGTTTAAGACAGTTTGCATAGGGGAAAGATGGGAAGCTGGTAGGCCAGTTCGTTACACTATCCACACCCTCTGCCCTCTCCAGTTTCATACCTTTTTCACTTTCTGCTCCCTTCCTATGGAACTCTGTACCGTTCTCCCTATGTCTAGAACAATCTCAGTCCTTCTTTAAGTCTACCCTGAAATCTTCTCTTCTGGAGCACTAGGACCATGCACTACCTTTTGGCAAATTCATCACTTGAACTCACAGCACTTGACACATTCATACCCTGTTGTCTGTCTGCTATTACCCATTTACACTGTAACTCCTTGGGGAAGGGATCTCTCTCCTATTGTTTCTATGAATGTGAAGCTTATTTTATCCCCATTTATTTACTGTAACATACTATTGTAAGGCGTTGCATGCGCTGGCACTATTTAAATAAAAATATATGTACATACATATATACATGTAGTCTTGCTGTGATTGTGTTGGCACTGGGCAGCCATAAGTAGAAATGTGACAAACTTTGATTATCCAGTTAATTAAAAAATAACTGTCCAGATAAGAGTGATGCAAGTTTTAGTCCATCAACTGCTAGAGAGCCATAGGTTGCCCCGAGGACCAAGGAGTACTCAGCACATTTAGAAGCAATGTATTCCACACCCCTCTGGTCCTCAGTGGGTTAAAGTAGACCTTTTACCTCAAGAACATTCTCATTTGTTTTAAAGATAATTAAAATCTGCTTATATATGTTGTAATAGTTACTTTTCTGTAATAATCATTTTGGAGAAAATAGCCTGTTTGGTTGCACAGCATGGCCCTTTATGATAATTTGTTACACGGTATGCTAATTAGTTCTATTAAAGGGCAAGTTTATTACATGTTGTGCTATTAGAAATGATCCCAGTTTGTGGGCTCTGCCTAGAATAATTCATAGCACAGTGTGTGGTAATATTAACCTAGCACAGAAATGAATTAGCATATACTGCAACACAAACAAATAAAGGTTAATTTCTCCAAAACTACATTACAAGCAGATTGCTACTACACCATATGCACAGTTTTTAGATTTCTCTCTGTATGTATATACAGGGCTGGAGTCAATTGCAGGTGCTACATATATCACTGTTCTATCTCCAAATTTCCCCATAGACTACAATAATTATCCAAGGCAAAATTCAGTTCTAATCTTATCATCTATAATTGGATCCAGACCATTGTTTGAAGCTTTGCTGTACTGAACTGTTGGAGACTGTAATGTTGGTCCTTCCCTTCAACACAAGAAGAGGCTGATTAAGAACTTAAAGGGATAGTAATGTTTCAAAAAGGGCAGCTTCAATAAATCATCATATTTGTGCCATGAGAGTGTTATTTCAATACTGTCAGAGTTGTAGTTCAAGAATAATTGAATGAAAAAGTATCCCCCTACCGTCCCTTTTACTGATGTAACACTGCTCACCTCAGAACAGAGGGGTGTTGTCCAGATGGCTTACAGAGAAGGACAATCTTCAATTAGTATAAGGGAAAAACCTGTCAAGGGGGGCAGGGCTTTCATTGTTCTCACAGTAAGAAGACTGTCCCTTGCTGTGAGCTGTCTGGTCTTAAAACCAGATTCCACATCTGAGGAGAGGGAGCTTACACTAGGGAGGGGGATACTTTATCTTTCAATTACTCTTGAACTACAACTCTGACAGTATTGAAATAACACTCTTCATGGCCCAAATACTATGAAACTTAATTGGAGCTACTTTTATTTTGAAACATTACTATCCATTTAGTTCTGGGGCAAACCAACTGCACCATAGCAGACAAATCAAAATATTATTTTCAATTGTAATTTTAATCCATTGTATACTAGAGTGGAAACAATGTACTGGAGAACTTTCTAGCATTGAAGGGGTTAAACACCTAATTTAAATCCATGAAAATTTGGGGGATTATATATGTTTATATCTGTGCAGTTGGTACAATATAGAACTGTTCCAGCTGTTCCTAGTAAAAGACTTTTTTCTCATCTCAGAAAAAATGTTTTGGGGACATCACTATACATATTTATTATACAGTTAAAATGTTTAACTGTATATTGTAATAGTATACTAGAAATATGCATTTCACCTTTTAGTTCAATTGATATTAGTGCCATCTGTTACATTGCCTTATATGTAGCTTTTAGACAGTACGATTGCACTGCACTTAACACTTTGGAACAACTTGGAAGGTTATTAATGAGCTAAGTCTAAATGTTAACATAACTCATGAGAAAATCACAACACAGGCATCAAGTATCCCACAGTGCACAGCAGTGAAACCCCCCCCCCCCACACACACACACACACACTGCCTTCAGTTCCTCCAGTGGGACACACACACAAGAACACAAAGGAGGGACTGGGCATTCCGGAAAAAAACAACTGTAGCATACACAATACCCAAATGCCCACTGATTTAACCCTTAGAGTGCTGGAGGGAGTATACAGCACATTGCTTTGAAATGTGCTGGGCACTCCTCTGTCAAGCAAAGTGTTATAGGGATATCTTAACACCTTCAAAGCTAGAGAGGTCTTTGCAATGTGCTGTAGATCTCAAGCATTCAAGTGTTAAAAGCCCAATTTAAGTCAAAGGGAATTGTTATTTATGCTGTGTGGTACAGTTGGTTTGACAAGTAATTGTTCCAGTCCCTCTGGGCACATCAAGCTCATTGGGGTGAGGGTAAGAATCCAGCAGCTCCACTCCATTAGCATTAGCCACCAATGCCAGTGACTGTACATCACCATACCTGGGTACTCTCCGGATTTGCCCCGGAGACTCCGGTTTTGACTCTGCTTTACCGGGTCTCTGGGGCAGAGGCTGATTCCTCCGGATGGGGGGAGTTTCTATTGAAATTATACCCACTACTGTTGCTTACCGCATTGTAACTCCTTCCCCAGCCTTCTTTTGAGATCTAACACCTTTAAAGGGATAGTAATACCTAAAATGTAAAAAAATATATGTTGTAGGGTTTATCCCCCTGAGTAAAACAAGAGTACTCCCACTGCTGAAAGATGTTTCATTCAAAAGTTATTAATTTTCAAAGTTGAATTTTTTAGGTGCAATATCACAGTGGCCTGAAATTGTACAGTGGCGCTGTTGTTACACGATCCTATGGACAGCTCTGGTCTCAGGACCATAAATCTCCATAGGATGGTGTAGCAACAGCGCCACTGTAAAATTTCAGGCCACTGTGATATTGCACCTAAAAAATTTCCATTGATGTCCACCTGGAGGGGAGTCCTCTGGTGCAGCAGGGGGTGAGAAAAGTGATGCGAATTGCATCAAAAAGGGGCGGGACTTGACGTGTGCTGGGGTGGAGGGCTTAAAGGGATAGTAATATGGAGATTTATGGTCCTGAGACCAGAGCTGTCCATAGGATCGTGTAACAACAGCGCCACTGTACAATTTCAGGCCACTGTGATATTGCACCTAAAAAATTCAACTTTGAAAATTAATAACTTTTGAATGAAACATCTTTCAGCAGTGGGAGTACTCTTGTTTTACTCAGGGGGATAAACCCTACAACATATTTTTTTTTACATTTTAGGTATTACTATCCCTTTAAGCCCTCCACCCCAGCACACGTCAAGTCCCGCCCCTTTTTGATGCAATTCGCATCACTTTTCTCACCCCCTGCTGCACCAGAGGACTCCCCTCCAGGTGGACATCAATGGAAAGTTCCCAGGTATGTACATCAGGGTATGCACTACAGAATCTAATCTCTGTAGTACATACCAGTGCACACTCTCCACTGTCATTAAGAATTTATTGCCAGCAAGCACCTTATACCTGTCCCATAGCATGCTCAGGAAAATGTACTAAAGTAGTACCAGTTCACCTTGTTTACTACATGACAGGGCGTAGAGATGAGGAATGCCCCAAATGCCCATAGACTGCCCCACTACCCTCCCTTTGATGCAGGCAGTATTGAAGGGAGAATTTTCAGTGTAAGTAGCTGGCATTAATCAGATGTAGGGCTAGAAAACCTATTCCATGCCTGGTTTTGTGCAGAATTATATTCCTACAGTCACCTATATCCACCCTGTGGGATTTTGGCTCTGTGAAAACACACTGGCTCTATGGGAGTCAGTCCCAGCCGAACAGCGGAAAGCACTGATCATGAAGCGAAAGTAGAGGCTCCTTCTCTGTAATCAAAGGAAAGCAGTGCCAAACGGGCTTGGTAAATATTAGCATACCTGGGAACTCTCAGGGTTTGACCCTGAGACTCAAGGTTTTGACCCAGATCTCAGGGTGAAGGGCCAAATTCTCAGGGTGAGCGAGAACAGTGTTAACTACTATCTCATTTGTACCAAATAACTGCTTATATAGTCCCTAAATTGCTGCCATTTCTATAAGAAGGACAAAGGGGTATGTTCTGCTTCTCTTTTGTATGTTCAGCCAGTGAAAACTCTAAGATGTAGCATGTTAAGTGTTACTTGAAGACAGATAAGAACACCTCCCAGTTAGAGAAAGCAGCGATATATCGCCTGAAATCTGCGTTCTGGGGGACTTCATGGGTTAATATTCCAAAGATCTCAGGGTCGACTCATTCCAAAAGTTCCCAGCTATGAATATTAGTTTCTAGAGCAAATTAGTGGTAGTCAGGAGCACATAGTCAGCATTTTAGTTTGTTTAGTTGATGAGAGTTTATTGTTCCTTTAAAGTTTTCTTCAGACACAAACAAATTAAAACTGTCCATAAAGGTTGATAAGTGTAGGTTAATGTCTTGGATGCTAGAGAGCTATCCAACAGCACAATGACCTGTCAAGACCTACGCGATGTGTTGGAGACCTCTCTAGAATCCAAGGGATTAGAATGGAGCAGTGTAACAGTGAAGTCACGTGTGCTGCAAGGCAATAGAGAGCAGGTGTATACTCTTTCCAATTGAAATTAGGTACTGCATGTGACAATGTAGAGGGATATTAACTGCAGGTCTTAGTGCACTAGTTAATAGAGTTGGGGCACAGGAAAGGCACCCTGACAGCTTGTTGCTCACCACTGGTGCACACTGTACATGTAGATACCTGTCTGTGCCTGGCCTCTGCGGCAACATGGTTTATACTCTGATTTTAGCCCATAGCCTATGTAGACATCCTTGAGGGTGACACATTTTTAGGCACTGGATAATTAGGAATAATTTTCGTTCCAGCTGGAATGGTGTGTCTCCTTTTCCACTGAAGTTCCCGTTGGAAGGAAAATCAGGTAAAACCTACCAGCAGATGTAAAGGAAAGATAATTTAAAGGAACACTAACAACTAAAACTGAATTGGCAATATACTGTACATAATCAATGAAATACCCAATACTTCATGCTGCCATTTGTAACACCTCTGTTTTATGAGGCTTAAAATCTAGTTTTACATTTGCTCAGTGGATGCAGCCATTCTTGCATTTTCCAGGGCTCATAGTATCATAGCAATCTTGATTAGTGTCTCTGAATAGATTGACCAGTGTTGTTTGTACATGAGCAGAGATAACAGCCTTTCTGAATACAAGAGCAATAGGCATTCAACTCAGTAGATTAACTAACAACTCTTGTCCCACATTACAAAGTACAGAAACAAGATTAAATATATTTAATTTTTAGGTGTTAATGATGTTTCATCCATCTCACTCCAGTGTTTCCATCGTTGCTAATATTCTTGCACTGTGTTCCCGATGTTCTCATGCACATGTCAACATGCCTGTATATATCATCACACACACACCCATATGTTATCAAGTACACACTTAATTGCATGTATACACAGAAATTTGCTTCAAGTTTTCTTAGTGAAATATATTAGAGGAAAGGACCTTAAAGTGGAACTGCCACCTCTTAAACACTTTAACTTCAATAACTCCCCACCTGGCGACTAGCAGCTTAGTAGCGCTAGTCGCCAGAATGATTACCTTATTCAAAAGAAATATGCATTCTTACCGGGCTGACAGCAGCACACAGCATGGACATCTTGCCATAGTGACGTCCGCGCGCCTGCGCTGTTAATCCCAGCCGGGTCTAGGAGGCGTTGCTAGGAGCCGGCCGGCTCCAAAAGGGACTGACAACGCAGGCGCAGATGTCACTATAGCAAGATGTCCGCACTCCGTGCTGCTGTCAGCCCAGTAAGAATGCATATTTTTTTTGAATAAGGTAATGATTCTGGTGACTAGCGCTACTAAGCTGCTAGTAGCCAGATGGGGAGTTATTGAAGATAAATTGTTAAAGAGGTGGTAGTTCTGCTTTAAACAAGGTGAGGATATTGTTGTAATTTGCTAGCCTTGAACTACAATAACCCCCTCCACAGACACCTATATTTTTTATAATTTAAAGAATAAAAACAGGCAAAAATACTTTAATACTGAAGCTGGTGGGGTCCCCTGCATACCAATATAGCTGGTTTCTTTAGATGTGCCTCATCATGTCCTTCTGACCCCGTTGAGGTCAAAACAGGGCACTGCTGCCGATAAATCCAGAGCAGGATGTTGGCGGACCCCACTGGCTACATTGTTCATTTTTGTTTTTTCTTAAAGGAATAGTAATACATTATTATTACTATCCCCCATATTGTAGATATTTGCAAAATAATTTAATAGCCCCAGGTTCATCTCTCAAACCTTTATGGTTTGAGAGATGAACCTGAAACGGTCTTCTACGTGTGCTTGCAAACCAAGCACATGTAGAAGACCGTTTCAGTGAAATAATTATTTTTCACTAACGTGATATCGGCTCAGCTGCAGAGCTGCAAGCCTCTCATACGACAGACTTCCCCTACAGTCAGTACAATGCTGGCTTCAGGGAAGGGGGAGGGAGGGGGGAACTTTGCAAATTATTTTGCAAATATCTACAATATGGGGGATAGTAATAATAAAGTATTACTATCCCTTTAAGTACCAGAGGGACAGATTTAGTTGGAGAGAGGGTTGCCTCTGGCCCATGGACCACATTTTGCCCTCCTCGGCTCTCAGTTTGACTACCCAGTAGAAAATTTACCTTAGAATGTTGTTTTCTTCTTTAATCTTAAGAAGTATGGCACACTTAATTATCTAGCATCAAATATGCCTCCTGAAACAAATCTCATTACAACTTTGCTTTTGTTAAAGCTTTTATTGTGCACATCTGTAGCTTGTACATTACATAGATAAATGAGTGATATAGCAGTAAGTGTATAGTGATTCAATTTCTTTATACTGGAAGTAAAAGGCTTTTCAACAGACCTCTTTTAGGGTAGATCTAAAATGTTACTACTAAATGGATTTACCATATATTATTTATGTTTCAAACAGTAACATTTCTTTACTCTTATGTACACAGTATAAAATGATCTCTGCTTTGAAACGTATGAGGGAAGGCAGGGGAGAAAAACTGTGGCTCTCAAGCTGTTGCTGAATGAAACCACCCATCATCCTCAGTTGGTCAATGAGAAGCTAAATGTCCTGGGAGTTATACATCAACAACAGAAGAAAACACACAAGTTTCACACCCTTGACAGAAGCAGTAACATAAGTGCATAACTGGAGGCAAACTGATACATTTTTATCCCTTTAAGAACCAGAGGGATATGCAATGCATTGCTACGAATACACTGCATTCCCATTTGGTCCTTAAAGGGTTAACTGAGAGATGTTTAATCTAGAATCATATTTCCACCTTACACATTGGTATGGCAGAAAAAAACTCACTAGGACAGGTATGGGAAACGTCTGTCCCTTCAGCTGCTCAAGACTACAATTCCCATCATCCCTAGCCAGCTAGCGACTGACTGAGTAAAATAGGATTTGTAGTCCCGACAAGCTGGAGGCTCTCAGGTTGCCTATCCCTCCACTAGACTACTGGTCAAGAAAACTGGTGAAACAAAAAAGGCCTCAGATTCTGCAGAATCTCTTGTGAAGAGAAAATGTAATATAATGTGCTCCATTTAACCCTTTGGGTGACAGCTACAGCTCAAATTCACTGCAAGGCTGTGTGTTGGAGATGTGTATATAACCCAGTTACATAAAAACATGACTGACAGCTCTTCTTTTCAGGAGGTTCTTCAGCAGATCAAGGCTTTACTGCACCATTTTTAGACTGCCAATGTGACCTAAATCATGATATCATGTTAAAATGACTGACAGTAGCGCTACTATCTCTCAAGCCAGCTTGTCCCAGTGCATATCTAATGCCCTACCTACGAAAAGTGTTCAGTATTCTTTGCTGAGAAGCTTTGGAAGGGTATTAACAGTAAACACATCCTATATAATAATTCGCTAAATTGTGTGTAACGCCGCGACATGCGCAGTAGACACTGCTGCGCGTGCTGCAGTCATGTGCAGTAGAGACTGCCCGCGCCACTGCTGATACAGCTGTGTATTAGTCGTGGTGCGGGCAGTCTCTACTGCGCGCCACTGCCCCGCGACCGGGTGGCAGTGGCACTGTGGCCCGTGTAACGGGCTGTTCAACTAGTAAGAGAATAATGTATTACATGTTAGGGTTTAGATTTTAGCTGCAGGATATTGCTGAATACTTATGTGAGAATATTGGACTCAGAAGGCAAGCACAGTGAGTCCTGGATGACTACAAACCAAGTTAAAGGCTCATTGTACACAAATAGAGTGGGGAAAAATGCCCCATAGAGGACACATAAATCAACCAACTTCCCATTGATTTAAGTGAGGATGTTAAGCCCTTGAATGCTACAGAGTTCATACCAGCATTTAAGGGGTTAACAGCACCTTCACAATCAATGGGGAATTGGTTGTGTTCCCTAAAGCATAATAGGTTTTATGCAAAAGAGCTATTAAAACCAGTTAGGACATGTTATTTCTACTAAATAGAGCTTTTCTTTTGAGAAAATGGCCATTTTTCTGTGACACAGGAGACTTTAACAAAGAACACGGAGCGGAATGGAAGAAACGTGTGCAATCAATATTTACAATGTACTTTTGATGGCAAAATGATTAGCACAAAAATGTTAATGAATTGCGCAGGTTTTTTTTGCAAATGTTTGCTCATTTTTTATTGAATGTGTTTCAAAAGGTGGGTGTGGCTAAAATGTCCACCGTTTTGTGAGAGAATTAGCAATTGCGCCTAATTCAGCAAAGCAATTAGTACACATTTTTATACATCTAACTTTGCTGTTAATTTAGGAACATGTGTTATTCAGTATCAAAGCATTAACTCTTTGATTGCCAGAGGGGGTACGGAATGCATTGCAAAGCAATGTGTTTTGTACCCCTAAGGAACTCACAGGGTTAATAGGTTTCTTGCATCAAAACGTGAGCAATCACAAACAGCACATAAATTTATGGCTTTTATTAACCCCTTAATGACTACGTGACGTACTATGACCAACACGGTCCTTAAATACTTAAGGGCCGATGATGGTCATAGTATGTCACGTACTTTTTACTTACGGTGCTCCACCGGGAGAGCTGCAAGTAAAAACGGGGCCTAAAATTGACCATTCCAAGACTGGAGCGATCTCTTTTAGGCCCCAAAGCAGAGTGCCGATACACGCAACAGGTCACGTGTACTGGCATGTTGGCAAAGATTAAAGTGGTCCTTATGGGACGGAAACGTCCCACGACTGCTGGTCGTTAAGGGGTTAAATAACAAATGCTCCACTTTCTTACGTTCCTCCTATGTCACATCAGAGGTGGAAAATATATGAAGTACTTTGGAATGTGACAATTGTTAGGAGCAAACTAGGAAATATCCTTCCACCCTTTTTTGTATATAACTTTTATACCTGATTGTTTCTGTATTTGTTTTGAAGACTGCAAAATGCTATCTAAATTGTTAGGTGACTAATAATTTTGCTTCTGGTCATCAAATTGAATTGCTTCAGGGAAAATATCTGCAGAGACTTGATGTGGTACACAGTAATCATACAATGAAAATACTACCATGGAGGATGAATTATTATGACATGCAAGTAGAAGAAATTAGGTGATTTCAGAGTGTAAATGGGTCCTGCCAGTTACCAAGTGGGTGGCTTGGTGGATATATAATAAATGGGATACCTTTTCAATTATAATAATCTCACCATCTCCTAGTGTATTATATGATACATATTTTTTTTTAAAACAAGAGCTTTGTACACTTTGAAAAAGAGGTTCTTCAGAATAGCATTGCTCAACATGAGATTTCTATCAGTAGTAACATGTATCTTCAACTCTAATATGTGATCAATTCATATTGTGACCCTACAAGAGCAGCACATTCTTTATTAGGTTCATTTGAAAATGTTAACATTACATGCACATATCCAAAAATGTATAAAAGTAGCACAGTAAAGATAGCCATGATCATTCCACTTTATAGAACAGAGAGGGCAATCCGAGTGTTACTAGCTTTTGTTGGATTACAACTCCCATCATCCTCTTCTGGTTATTGGCCAGATAAGGATCATGGAAGCTGTAGGCCAACAAGAGCTGGAACCCATGGATTGTTCACCCCATTATAGAAATATATATTAAAAATGTTATGTAAGTCACAAAAGTATTTAATTTGACAGCAATAAGGTGACCAATGAATGAAATCAGTGATAGGTCAGTCTTATACAATAATTCAATGTGACAATTAGACACAAAAACTCCAAAAAAAAAAAAACTAAATATATCTCAAAGAAGCCAGCATGGTAAAAATATATAACAATTGCATTTTGTATCAATACTGTCACACATAATAATATTTATCAAAACAGCAGGTTCTTCATAATTAGAACCCAATAAACTGCTTGATAATTTGAAATATAAAGTAATATAAGCTAAAGTGAAAGCTATGTCTTTAGAAATATGGGTTAAAGTATAGCACACTGTAAATGAAGGGGTATAGGAATCTGCCTCGCCTGTCATGAGAGATTTAGCAGCAAAGCATTATGGGATATATTTGATAAATTCTGGAACAAGGGAATGAAGCTTAGGCAAAATACAATCCCCTATAAAGTATTTCACGTGAAAGTAGGTGCTGTATTTTACACTTATTACACTGCTGTTTGTTACAAAATACTAGAAAAAAGTATAAAGTCATCATTTTTGCTCATAGTGGGATGTGATACCGTGTTGCACACATTTTGTGTCTCTTCTGTTTCTGTATGATGACTCTTCAGACACTCTTGAAGAGTAATTCTATAAAGAACAATAGCTATTACAATATTATTTCACACATATATCAGTATCTTTAACCCCTTTGTTGCTGGCGATGTCTTCAAAGCATTAGTTTAAAATGAGCTAAAATGTCTGTAGCATTTAAGGGATTAAAGGATCACAACCTATAAATGTTTTCTCCTGAACAACTGTGTCTGCTTGAACTAACTGGGAGATTTTTCATTCAAAAATTATTACAGATCAAACCTTTTTTATAAAAATGTGCCTTTCGTCCACTAGTTGGTGCTGTTGCTAACAGTTTGAGCTTTAATAATCCTTGAATTAAAAATTTCACAGCAGTTTAAGTACGGTTATTTTACCCAGAAGGAAAATCTATATATTTTTTCATTAAACAATTACTGCTCTTTAAGTAACATCATGAGTGTAATAGACTTAGCAAACGGTTAACCATTCAGTGAGAGTAACCCTTCTACTCATAATTTCCTCCAGTCTGGGAGGATCTTAAAAGCATTTTTGCAACAACATAAGGCACGGAAATGTAGGAATTTTTCCATATATTCTTTCATATATTCTAAATGAAGGATATTTACACATTATTCCCTATCCCCTTTGATATTTGCTGGCATTGTGGGTTGTGAAATCATGCCAGTGAAGTAAATTACAACAGTTAGCTAATTATACAATGGAAAGGGAACATTCTTTTCACAGTCTGCCAGGCTGTAAAGTTCACTTCACTGCAATAGCTCAGTACATTTCACCAGAAAATAAACACATCAGCATTATTCTGTTGAAAAAGGGTTTTCCATCTCTGTGCTACCCCGATATAAAGGGAGCATGGATAGAGAACAAAAATACAGTATTTCACATTGAGCCAACAAAATGGCACATATGGCTGGCAAGACTATTAAATCTGTTTCACAAAATGCAGAATTCCTAAAGACAATTATTTCTGCAGGGATAAATAATTTGCATTGGGATACAAACTCATCAAGTGATTCTTTGATCTTGCTTCAGTGCTCAAAAAATGTTGCTGCTTTATAAAACTGACTCATAAAATGTGACCATCTGCTCTCAATGAAAGTCACCTATACTTCTTTGCGTACAGTAATTCGAACAAAGCTGAACAATTTGCCAATGGCCTCAAAGAGTGGGTCACAGAAGGTGTGGATGCAGATGGAGTAGACTCTGCTTATGCACTGAATCTCAATTAAGTAGCTTCGTATGCATGGCACCACTGCCCAGATGTGCAGGAATGACAGGATGGCAAAGTAAATGCCCCAGATAAGTGCCAGTGGGATGCCGAAGATTGTGGATAGCAGGCGGTAAAACCAGTACTTAGTCACAGTGAATGTTGTGAAGCTGGCCTTCCATATCCCATCAAAGCTGTGGGTTCCTTCGGGTTCTGCAATCACATCTTCAAAATCAATCTGAAACAAAAGGGACACTGTCATGTTAAGAAATGATCTTGCTTAGGACTAGATCAGTAGTTCTCACATTGGTTTCCATGACACCTCAGTGTTTCCCTAAGGACAGCAGGAAGTGGGTCCACATAAAAAAAATTTAAGTAATGGTAGATAGGGGAACCACGCTGTTTTCTGATGGATTTCTCTTGTAATAGTACAACGTAGCCCATTCTTAGAAAACATAATAATTATCAAATAAGATTACTTAGTAAATTTGACCTGGTACATGTTAGCCTATAAAAC
The DNA here is from genome assembly GCA_037306005.1 of Rhinophrynus dorsalis. Classification (NCBI taxonomy): domain Eukaryota; kingdom Metazoa; phylum Chordata; class Amphibia; order Anura; family Rhinophrynidae; genus Rhinophrynus; species Rhinophrynus dorsalis. The sequence continues at coordinate 267,779,289 of CM074721.1, read as the reverse complement.
GTAAGGTACTAGCATCAACTAGAATTCAAATACACTTGATAATAAAACATTGCAAACAGGTAATTAAACACAGTGTCTAAGGTGAAAAGAGAATTCCACCTGAACATTGTCTACCACATCTTGCACGTCAAAGAAGGCACTGCAATGCGTTGCTCTCCCCTCTGGCACTCAAAGGGTTAAACACCCTGTCACAGGAACAGGACCATCCTGCCTGTTTTAAAAGACACCAGCCATTGAATTTTGCCCAGGTTGCCCTGGGTGACAAGTTTAAAGGTCTCTCATGGACTTTACATGTGGAATAGTAGGTGACACCAGATGGAGTGATTTGAGACTATACAATTTGAAATGTTGATCATTGTGTTGTACATTGTGTTGACATGGTGTAATATTGTTTGTAGTATAGTATTGTAGGTCCTGTGGAGGGATTTGGTAGTTGGGAGCCAGATCTGGTACAGAGAGAATGGGGTTGGGCCCAGCACTCTGGCTTGCTTACAATATACCCCAGGCCTGTGTAACTTCTTCTAAGGAATGATTGGAATGTTCATTGACTCCTGCTGTGCTTCCTTGGCCAATCAGGGGAGGTTATTATGATCCAGTTAAAATGTCTCTTTTTCAAGCCCTAATTTGTATTCATATCTTGAAAAGGGTGTCTGGCCATTCCCTGATTGGTCAAGAGTAGCAACATTGTCCCAAGCCCTAGTTTCCATTCTGATCTTGATAAGAGTCTCTGGAAGAATGGCAATAAGCAGTGTGTTTCATTCAATAAAGAGTTCTGATTCTAACCCTTACACTGGTCGTGCCTGGTGCTTGGGGTTAACTGCGATATTCCAGCAGAGCAGCTTTGCTCAGCATTGAAGGAAGCAGCAACTGACGGGGTCACCCAGACGGGGTGTCCACTAATACCGTCACACACACCATTTAAATCAATGCAAATTTGGTGAGTTTTATTTCTGACCCCCACCCCACCCCTGTTATGCTCTAAATAAAGTCTGAAAAGTATTATTATGAAATAGAAATGACTTTGAAAGCTTGACAGGTATACGACACATTGAGAAGCGATGCTTTGGATACCACTGTAGCATTTAACTGGTTAAAAGCCCCATTTAATTCAAACTGTCAATGTAGTCACAGCAAAATCATAAACCTAGAGAGGGAGTGGCAAAAGGATGGCGATATCGCTGTATTTGTGCTATATTCACAAAGATACAATGGTGAAAACATTTAAATAAATAACACAAGACAGAATCAGTGACAATGTGCAGCAGTATCACCAGCCTGGACCATTTACTTACCTTCATGCATCTCTCCATTGATAAAGATCAATACATATAAATTACACTGCATTTGTAAAATCTACATTTAACTTCTGTTATTAGTTGCTTTGAAGTATACTATTAATTAGGTAATTAACTTTTAAGACCTACCAAAGGTCTCCTTCAGAAGAAAAACTGGAAAATCTAAGACGTTTTCTTTATAGAAGCAGTAAACTTTTTTATGAAAAATTAGGTGATAAAATTGCAGTTTAAAGAAAAGGTTTAGCTGATATATATATATATATATATATATATATATATATATATATATATATGAGAGAGAGAGCAAAATATAGCTAAAGTACAAGTTTCTATAATATTAAGAGCATGGGTTTGTTAAGTTTGCATGACCACACTCAACCTCATTACTTGTCCCATCCACTGTTTCCTGCACCTAAAATACCCTTAGTTCAGTTGGCTAATGCACCAGCTGTAGAATCTGTTCACACCTCAAGGTCACTGTTTCTTGTCCCGGCAAGGTCAACTCAACCTTTCATCCTTGTGAGGTAGATAAAAAGAGTACCCAGGACATACTTGAAAATGAAAGACAATCTCAGTATACCCTTCCTGGTAAAATACTTTCATAAAACAAAAAATAAAAAAACAAACATATAGACACGAAAAAGCTCTAACATGGGCTTGGATTATACAGGACAAACTTGGAACTCAGCACAGTGGATATGACCAGCATGGCTTAAATGCCCCGTAACATCTACAGACTAAACAGATGCATTTTCTAATATATTAATATTGTTCTTGTGAACACGCCTAAACTAAGGGAGAATTCTGTGACTTTTTGTTTGTCTCATATGATTCAAATAGTTTGCTGCAGAATTACTCCACTATTTAGTTACATAATAAATAGGGTGCAAAAAACTGAAATACACAAAGTTCAACCTTTGCCACAGTAAGTCCCAGCAAATAAAAGCTTTTATTTTCTACTCAAAGATGGGGGTTTGTTTATTTACCAGAACAAATTGCTATTTAATCCTGTAACATAAAATATAATTCATTATACTCCCTTCTGCTAGAAATGTACCCAATCCTCCCTTGAATATATCCATATTATCTGACATCACCATATTTCTTGGTAAAGAATTGCAAAATTTAACAGACTTTACTGTAAAGAGCCCTTTCCTCTGCTGAAGCTGAAACCTTCTTTTCTCTTATCTTAAGGGGAGTCCTCTAGTTATATAATCAGACTTTGGAATGAAAAGTTAATTTAAGACATTGTTGTATTGAGTTTGTTATGTAATAGGATCTGCACTTTGTCTTTCATCTAAAGTTAATAAAATAAGTTTGGCTAGGTATTCTTCATGCTTCCCCCACTCTCGTAAATGGACATTAACACCTAAAAATGAAAGTGGGTTAAATAATTTTAAATATCCTATACTTTCAGAAATCTTCTGTAAAATGTAGTTATTTTATGTTAGATTGATAATACTAATCTGAAACTTGCATTTTTAATGAATATGTGGACTGTCCTACTTAGACACAATTTGGTTAATTGTTTGTGCTGAGAAAATGCTGTTACTGTATTGAGATTAACACAAACAGTTCTTCAATTCAGAAAGGTGGTTATCCCATCTCAGTCCCTTTAAAAGCAACACAGGACAATCACTTCTTAAACACCTTACTAAGATATCTATTAGAATTGGAACCCTGTGAAAAGCAGAAATAGAAACTGCAACACGTAAGAGTAGATTTTAAGCCTTAGAAGATACATTTTTTTACAGAGGCTAGCACTGGGGACAAAGTATATAATCCCACTTCATTTTTAGGTATTAGCATTCCTTTAATTTATTTTCTTTTGTTGTTCTACATACTCAAAGTCTAGAATATCCTTTTTAAACGCAGGTGCTCAAAACTACTGCATATTCCAGTTGAAGTCTTAACAACACTTTGTACAGTAACATAATTATGCTATCAGCTATTTCATCAATTCCCATTAACACATGACAGTGTTTTGTTTTCCATTGCTGCTGCTGTTTGACACTGATATCTACTGCCAAATTTATAGTTTATAAGTACTTCAAGATGTTTTCCATCAACAAGTCTCATAGAGTGTTCTCATTAAAGGGGAACTATATCCTAAGCATAAGTGGCTCTTATTTTGTTTATCTGAAGGACTTACTTGAGTAGGTGTACTTCAAACAGTAGTTACATCTACTCACTCAGTTCTTTGTTTTTTTGTTTTGACCTCTTGTTTATTCACCAGCTAATTGTTTCTATTCACTGTTTTTGTTTGTGTTTACTCCATGTTCTAGTCGCCTTCTAGTTGTTTCAGTTTCATTCTGACTCAATCTACTAAAGTCCCTTACAAGCATAACTGGGAACTCTCTGGGGAGTACACAACAAAAAGTTCCCAGGTATACTTATGAGTCATTCTGGTCTATAGAAACCTATTGTTTGTTGGGTGGAGGTGTCATCGTGAGGCAGGCTTCTATAGAGATCACTTTAATGGAAGCATCAAATAAAATGCAAAAAAAATACATATAGATAAAGGCACTTATCTAGCAAGCTCTAAGGGGGAGATTCACTAAGCAGTGATAAAGAGGTGATGACTTCTCCAGTTTATTACTTCTCCAATTCCTATGTTATTCTATGGAGCCTATGCACTAAGATTTCTTCAACTTTGGAGATCTTAGTGAATTAGCTCCACAGAAAAACATAGGAATTGGAGAAGTAATAAACTGGAGAAGTCATCACCTCTTTATCACTTTTTATTACAGCTTAGTGAACCCTCCCATGTGTTAAACTAATTAAGACTGTTTTATATATAGGGTAAAGTTCCTTTCAACTTTATATAAAATCTACTTATTAGTACTTCCCAGTTGGATAACTTGATATTTCCATTTATTTGGCCAATCTCCCATTTTATGTAAATCCTTCTGTAGAGAACAAGCATCCTTTTCTTTTGAACACAGGGCCCATAGAGTAAATTCATAAAACCTGTGCATCCTAATATGAAAATTGTGTGGGATATTACTTAGGTTTTACTTACACATGAATTACTGCTTAAGCCACCATAAGAAAGTAGATTTTAAACCTCTAAAATTATACCAGATATCAATATTTCAAAAGTTGATGGAATTCTTCTTGAAACTATAAAACATTATTTGCACGAGGAGACACATTAATCTTAAAGTTTAGTCTCAAATCCAATGACATTGTTATAGGAAAAAATAACATTTTTATCGTGATGGATGAGTAAATACCATATCCGCTGATAATGTTAACACATATAAGCCATTCGTATTAGGTTCATAACATTTCAAATGTTCTCTTATAATAACTCTTTCAAAGGTTACAAATTTGTGGCTCAACATTATACTGCAGGAAATCATTAAAATCAAATTGCTATCATAATCTACGGAAAAGTTACCCTCAACTGATATTAAATAAGTAAATCTATATACCAAATAGAATTGCAAATAAGATAGTTTTACACTTGGGAGCTACTTTCTACTGCAAATGACTTTTTTTCAATTTTTAAGCTACATCTAAGCTAGACTGCTTTCAGATTTACATATATATATTTTCTTCCCATCAAATCCTTAGTTTGATAACATTTTTCATGATAAATTACAGGATTGAGCATCCTTCAGCAGACTAACGAAGTTGGTCTCAGGGCATCACCTCAATCAGCATAGGTAGTAAGTCAAATGTAATCTGAATAAAAAGACACAATTTTGCCATCAGCAATGGAAAGCATCTTAGTGAAATTATTTAAGTTTGATACAGAAACTGAAAAGAATAAAACAGGCAGCTATATTGGGAGAGGTAACTGTCATTCCCTGGGATTGACATCAAAGGAATTCTTAGATGAATTATTTCTCTGAATTGCTACTGATGTTTTATTAGTAAGAACATTTTTCAATTTATTAAAAATCTTAATAACATTCAGACATGAGGCAGCTTTCAAAACTGTCATTGCATTTTAATGTCTGACTTGTATAAATGTGACTATATCAAAAACGTGTAGAGGCAATATGGTACATATTGAGACAATTTACCCTTTCAGAAACTAGAGAGGTTCTCCATACACATGGGGTAGAATATTAGAAAAACAAGTGTCATGAAGGTGTGTCAGATACTTGAACCACCAGGCGTATCAGCTGTTCGGCTTGGCCTGCAGTTCAGGTTGGTTGCATGCCCGTTCTCCGGGCATTCCCTTTTGGTGTTCCTACTGCTGCATTTTGTTTTCTTGGGCCAATCCACCACCCGACGCAAGTTTCTGCATTGGGTGCAGGGGTGGTGCACTGGAGTCCCTGCGCGATGCTGACCTATCTCCCTGCATCCTACATAAGAGAGGACAGTTCAGAAGGCTCTTATATTTGGGTAGGTGTGTCTGGCGCTGACAGCTCCTCTGCTTAAACTCAGGTGATTCCTCTGCTCATGGCTTAATTGTATTAGCCCTACCATACTGTTACTGCTTCTCTGAGCCCCTGTGTTCCACAGAGATATCTATTTGTCTGTCTGTCTATCTATCTATATACTGGTACTTGACCCTTGGCCTGTATAGTGAATACACTGCCTACTATATCCCTGGACCTGGCTTGAGCCTGACTATGCTGCCTGTTATACCCTTGGACCTCAACTTCTGACCCTGACTACGCTGCCTTCTGTATTCCTGGACCCTGACTATGCAGTCATTATACCTATTCTACACCTAGGAAGATAGGTAGTAGCTCTCCCTGCATCACAGGTTGCCTCCTAACTCCTTTCGCTCTCATCTGATACCTCCAGGTGTCACGACTCCTGTGTCACCTCTTACCCTTCCATGCCAGCAACAATTCCCATTTGCTGGTGGGGTCGCCCTGCATCTGGGCATCAGCACTAAACAATGTCGCAGAGTGCGACAAGGAGACTTTGGACACTATATCTGTTTCAGTTTGGAGATTTGCTTCCTCAGATACAGGAGAGACTTGTATTCACAGGGCTCAATGTTCACAGGTAAACTAGTGTAAATCTGGGTCAGACCAATTTCACCAGATGGGACAGATACAAATTCCACTTTTAGCCCCTTGAAAGCTAGAAAGATCTCAAACTCAATGGGATACATTGACCTTTCTAACATTCAAGGGGTTAAAAATGCCACTAAATCAATAAGAATGTTTATTTATTCTTTATGGTTTATTTGGATTACTCCACTTCTCTTTTGATCATCAATGCTATTAAAGGAAGATTAGCACTGTAGTATGATGTCACATATTTTGCAAGTATATCATATTAATAGTCAAACTGTCTATACGTTTTATTATTTTATTTCATCTTCACCTATTTTTTACACTTTTATGTCCTTTACAATGAGCTGCCTGATCTGTTTGCATAGATCTTTCTGTCATGGAACAAGAACACAGGTCTAGTGATACAGTGTAAAAATAAATAATGTAAAATAAACACACAGAGCTGCAGGCAGATGGTTTCATTGTACACTGTATCACTAGACCTGCTTTAATGGCCTATCGACTGGAAAACTCTCAGAGAAATGAGATTTGGATTGTTCACTGACAGAGTCATAAAAGTATAGGAAAAAGTGAAGATTAAAAAAGTATAGCTACTTTGGCTCTACATATAAAGTACTTGGAGAATATGCAACACTAAAATTTGAGTGCCAGATGGGTATCCAATGCATTGGGAAGCAATGTGTTGGATACCCCTCTGGCACGCAAAGAATTAAGGGGCAAAAATTAGTTTTATCAAGTGTTTGTATATTGTAACTTTTTATTGTCCATTTAATACGTTGGATGTTAGCGACATCTCCAATGCTATTGTGTTGTGTACACAATCAGTGAAGCCTGTGGCTTTGATCCACAAACTCCCAAACATTGTTCAGCTCACTTCTCAGCTAAAAAGTGTCAATTTTCTGTCTCAGAGCAGCTTTTAGGTGCTGTTTTGGGGTTGCACAGTGCAGATGTAAGCTTACAAAAACATTGCCCTGCAAAGGGATAGTAATGTTTTAAAATAAAAGCAGTTAATCTCCATACTGTCAGAGTTGTACTTCAAGAGTAATTGAAGTATAAAGTTTCCCCCTCCTGCCTCTTTTACCTAGTGTAAGCCACCTCCCCTCAGATGTGGAATCTGGTCCTGGGACCAGACAGCTCACAGCAAGGGACAATCTTCTTACTGTGAGAACAATGAAAATCCTGCCCCCCTTGACAGGTTTTTCTGTTTTTTCCCTTATGCTCACTGAAGATTGTCCCTCTCTGCAATCCATCTGTACACCACCTTTCTGTTCAGAAGTGAGCAGTGTTACATCAGTAAAATATTAGATGGGGATACTTTATTCAATTACTCTTGAACTACAACTCTGACAGTATTGAAATAACATGGCCCAAATACTATGAAGATTATTTGGAGATGCTTTTATTTTGAACTATTAGTATCCCTTTAAAGACTGCAAATCTGGATGGGACAGGAGGATAGGATAGGAAAGGCCCAGTCCCAGGTGGAAAGCTCCAGGTAGTTGAGTCTTTGTGCATAGTAACCTGGCATCCAATCATATGCATTTTATACTGACATCCTATCCTGGTTATGACCAGTGGAAATGCAGAAGAAATTCACTTTACTAAACAATAATGATATTAAGTTTCAAACAGAAGCATATGATTCAGTTTGCAGTCACCCCTCTGTCCTGCATTTTAATAAATGTTGTGCCAACACACCCATTACCATGGAAACAACTAAAGTATATTTTGTGCTATTAGCGGAAACAATGTAGGAGAGGCATGTGGATAACTGTTTGTTAGAAACTAACATATGTTACTTACTGGAAAACAGTGGAAGATCAATAAAATGAGGACAGGGATAAGTAACTCCTTACTCTTCTGAGTCATGAAAGAGGAGAAGTGACACATGTCTATGCCACGCTACAAGCATGTGTTTGTCAGATGTAGCAGACCTCAAAGTACTTTTCTATTTAAAAAGGCAGGATTAATTTAACAAGCACATGGAAAGAAATGTTAAATGGCCTAAAAAATATATATATTAACAAACTGTTATTTTGTTAAACAACCCTCAGTAAATGAGCCATTTTATGTATGTTACTTTCTTAACATCAAGGTGGTCTGTCACATATAAAATACTGATTATTAAAAACAAAAAGTTAACTATATATGACATTTTTCTTTTTCTATGTTGCACCACTCCTGTTTATTTAAACTTTTAAAAACTTCAGTTGACTTTTCTTCTCACTTTGAGACTCCTAACAGATTTTGCTGGCTATATTTGTTATGACACTGTAACATATAGTAACAAAGGTATTCAAATAAGTCCAGTGGCATATAAAATGACTATAGTAGTCATTGTGGTTAATGACTGCACACTTGGTTGAAGACAGCAACCAGGTCTTAATAGTTTGGAAAAAAGCCATGCAGTACACCACTGCGCATACCCCTATATGTAACTACCACAGTCAGCAGCAGACAGATGGGAAATCAGGAGAAACAGTAAGTAGCAGGACAGCAGCACAAAGAGAGCAGAAGAGTAAGACAGGTGAAAAGCTTAAAAACAATGAGCAATGAAGTACTGCTTTCTCAGGGTGCCATGTATTCTTGCATTAATGTGTAATATATTGCCTGGGACATATAGACACATGCACATAGCTCAAGGATGACAGTAATGATGATGTCTAAGGGACTCCTCTAGGAAAATCTATAGATGATACAATTTGCTGAGATGGGAATACTAAACTGGGGAACGATTGTAAAGGAAAAGAGAGAACGCTCTAAGCCCCTCTTTAAATGGTACATTGACCACTATCCTTGCTTCTGCCACTTATAGTGATCTCTCTGGGGAAGAAAGAATCAGCTAGGTCACTGTTGAAGACATAATATGTAAACTCAGAATGCAAGTTTGCTATTGGTTTAAGGAGTCCCCCCTAGTAGAGATCAGAAACCTTTCATACATGGATAAGTAAAGGAAAAATATCACTTTGCATCTCCCAGCCTGTCTAAAATCCTTAACAACACAGCAGATCCAATACAGTAATTGCTTTTCCCATATAAAGAGATACGAATAATGATGAAATGTAATGAATATATGAGTGAAATAACACTGGGAGAATAATGTACTCTAAGTGACCTATAGCCATAACTGTTCTTGTTATTTGCTGGCTTGTGATCAACCACATTCAAAGAAGACAATAAAGACTGAAGCAAGTCACTCCCAACATATTCTTTTTATTTATACACAAGCGAATTCTTTATAGTTAATCTCATTTTATTCAAAAATAACAGATTGCAACATATGTCTAGGCTTCATTTCATAGGAATATTTTATTCAAAAGGACACAAAAAAACTCTAAGACAACAGCTACTGAAATGAGATTTAAATGTTCCTATAAGAACATCCTTATTTTAATTGAATGTTTTTGTGCTGAATAGAATAATTTTTTTATTATTATGTTATTATCAAACAAAAATAATATCAAAAGAGACAAAGAAAGAGATAGCGACAGACAATTACATAAATGTACAAACGCACACAAAATGGCTGTGATCTCTGCTCTATTCCCATCTGAAACATAAGTGGGTTATGCACTAAGGTGTGATAAAGAGGAGATAATTTTGCCAGTGATATCACTTCTGCAGTTCCTATGTTATTTTATAAAGCCTATGCACTAAGATTTCCAAAGTGGAAGATATCTTAGTGCATAGGCCCCATGGAATAACATAGGATTTAGAAAAGAGATATGACTGGTAACTTATCTCTACTTTATCACCTTTTTGTCAAGCCTTAGTGCATCTCCCAAGAGAAGTAATTAAGGAATAGTGTAGACAAGGGACATCCAAAATAAAGTCAAGGGGCCATTTGACATGTTCAGTTTAGCCAGAGACCAGTGTTATGCCTAGAGACTACAGAAGTGTAGAAGATGGTTCCCTGTCATTTGACAGAGAGCAGATATGCAGAAACAGACATAATGATGATGTCAACAAGAAATATAATCAGTGAGAACATTTATTTTTGCTGCATTTAAATACAAAAACATATTAGTAGGAGCTCTGAATTCAATGTCAAAATACTAATGTACTTTTGGGCTCAAAATATACATTTATATGGCAATGCAAACCAGCATCATAAAGAAATCCAGTTAGTACTTCCATGTTATAATCTGATTACCAGTAATATTTCTTTGCCATTTTACGTAAGCCCTCTCCCACCACATTCAATAGCTGCAGAACTCTTCCCCTTTTTAATTCTTTCCTGCACATAAAGGAACACTAGGTTCCACACTAAGCCGTGGGGCACTGGAAAACAGCGTAAAACATGGTGTTCAATTCTGGAGCAAACCGATTGCACCACACGGGATAAATATAAATTCACACTGAATTAAATCAGTGATTCCTGTGAGTCATGGTATTTGTACAATTGGCAGGGAGCCTGTGTATATTGTTTGTAGAATAAAATAGGAATTGGAGTTTATGCACTATGATTTTGCTAACTGTGGAGATCTTAGTGCATAAGCCCTTTAAAATAACATAGGAAATGGAGAAGTGATATCACTGTAGAAGTCATCTCTGCTTTATCACACTTTAGTGCATAACCCCCCATGGGCTATGCACTAAGGCGTGATAAAGAGGTGTAAACACGGAGGTAACGTCTCCAGTGATATTACTTCTCCAGTTCCTATATTTTACTCTAGAGCCTATTCACTAAGACCTGCAAAGCTGGGGAAATCTTAGTGCATAAACTCCAATTCCTATTTTATTCTATGGAGAAGTGATATCACGGAAGAAGTCATCTCTGCTTTATCACCTCTTTATCACATCTTAGTGCATAAGCTCCATAGAATAACATAGGAAGTGGAGAAGTGATTTCACTGGAGACGTCAACTCTGTGTTATCACCACTTTATCATGCCCTAAAATTGTTCCCCTTTCCTTTGTGCATTTGGCCCTATATACTAGAAAATTGCCATCTCTTTTCCTTTCCTTCTCCTCCATACTTTACTTCAAGTTGATAAAGCCCAAGTCCTCCTAGTGAGTTAAATTAAATGAAGTACAATAATAGATCTCAGGTTTAATTGTAAATGTCATATTAACCAAACCTCTGTAGATGAAGTGGATAAAAATGAATATGGAAAAAACTTTATCTCCAAATTAGGATAAAGTTTATGCCAACCAGAGATATCTCTGTTAGCTCATGTATACAAAACACAGCTGTTCATTTTTTTCAACCAAACATTAGCACATGACTGGTCACTGGTGTATTAAGACTTCCAGTCATGTAGAAGTTTATACTGTAACTTTTTGGGTGGTGGCATACCATTATTTAACCCTTTCAGTGCCAGAGGGGTATGCAACAAATTGCTCTGCAATGCTTTGCATACCCCTCTGGCATTGAAAGGGTTAAATGGAACTGTTCCCTAGGAATAAGTGACAGTTTAGTTAAGAAGAGCACTTACCTTGGACTGTGTCCTTAACCACTTAACGACCAATGACGGTCCAGGACCGTCATGGGTAGAATCCCGTTAAGGACCCATGACGGTTGGATTGTCCTATCGGGGGATCGGGCATCCCCCGGTGGGCCGCTAGATCATAGGCCGGTGGGGGAAATCAGAGGATCTCACCTCACCGTCCCAAAATATTTAGAAGGAGAGGTCTATGTTGCCACCTGCACAGGCTCTCTCTGTGACAGCCTTTGCGTTCCTTGTTAACCCTTTGAGTGCCAGTGTGGTACGTAGCGCATTGCTTTGTGTTGCATACCCCCTGGCACTCAAAGGGTTAATGCTGAGAACCAGGATATGACATAATATCCAGGAGCCTGCTCTCCCATGCCGCACAGGAACCACAAGGGGGCATCGATAGGGACGTCAGTGCAGCTAGTGGCCTGCTTTATAAAAAAAATGACCGCCCCCCCTACAATCCTCCCCTACTACTAACCCCCACTTACCTTACTATGTCCATAAAAATCCTAATGACTCCTATAAATCATAGCTTTGTTCAAGAGAAAACTCCATCACTGCAGGATGTCTTGTGCTGTGAGGCACGAATGACAGTAGTAAGCAGGATGGAAAGGGATAGTAATGTTTCAAAATAAAAGCAGCTCCAATTAATCTTCATAGTATTGGCCATGGAGAGTGTTATTTCAACACTGTCAGAGTTGTAGTTCAGGAGTAATTAAATGAAAAAGTATCCTCCTCCCGCCCCTTTTACCTAGTGTAAGCCACCTCATCTCAGATGTGGAATCTGGTCTCTTAACTGGACAGATCACAGCAAGGGACAATCTTCTTACTGTGAGAACAATGAAAACCCTGCCCCCTTGATAGGTTTTTCCTTATGCTCACTGAAAATTGTCCAAATCTGCGATCTATTCGGACACCCTTGGCTTGACTTTAGCATGACGTGGACAGAAAGGGCGGGCGGGGGATCTTTCCCCACTTCATAACTTTTGAACTATAAACAAGTAAGATCCTACACAAAGCGCAGTGTGTTACTTTTAATATAAAGAAGACTCGGTGAACAACTATTATAACAAATATTACTATCCCTTTAAAATAACTATAAATTATGTATTTGTACTCTTCATTAGGCTCTATACAAATAACCTAAATATTACCATTGTCCTGAAAATTCCATGTTGAGAAAAGATGAAAGTTGGTACCATGGAAAGCAGTGGAAATACAGGAGGGAAATATAGTGAAGTTGACACCATTATTGGCGAATTAAGCAGATTTCGAATGCAAGCTTTCAAGATCTTTCAAGTCTCTTCCTCAAGCCTAAGGAAGAGACCTGAGAGGTCTTGAAAGCTTGCATCATAAAGCTGCTTAGTTAGCCAATAAAGGTATCAAGTTGACTATGTTTGCTTCCTGAAAATTCCAGACTGTGAGTTGAGGACTTCTTGAACAAAAAATAAATATTGAGATTCACTTTCCTAACTTCGCTCTACCTACTTATGTGGCAGTATATTAGTGAGCAGGGCATGTGCATGTAAAGAATTAGGGTTATGTGGCAATTAACAAATGCACAATAAGTACTTATACACATTGCTTTATTTGCTTAGAGGCAAACATCATTACTCTTTTTAACAAGAGATTTTCCTCATTTGTAAGAAATGATATTCTGGAAAGCCCACTGCATCAACTGTTGACAGGCATTCATCTTGCAAACTGTAATAATAAGTATCAGACTGACTGACTGTGTGTTTTTGCATTTATCTGTGGACAGATGTACAAGGCTGGGTATGCAGATGGTGTATTTGTGGGTCTATGGCTACCAGTGGACATAGGAATGTGGCTGGAGAAGCAGAATATATATATATCTATATGGAAAAGATATAAATATAGTCTGGGTTTTATGTAAGTGTGCATTTTACTAGAACAAGAAAATCTGCAAACTGGATATGCCAATTGGTTCTTATCTGCTGTCAAAATCGGTTCCTATGTGTATTTCTATGGCTACCAGTGAACTGTGGAAAAGACTGGAGTATCAGACAGGGTATGCTCTCACATGGCCCATTCTTCTTTTCCTACTTCTTTATAAAATCATATTCTCTAAAATACATAAGGGGTAAATAATCTGTCATTTTTTGAACTGTGTTCATAATGATCCGATGACACAGTAGGTTATTTATTGCTCTGCTAGATTAGACATTCACTACAAGTCCTTCCCTCTGTGATCTCTAAGTGCGAAATTCATCCCTTATCATATTTCATGAAGAACGCAATACTTTCACCTTAAGCTGTTCTGGAATGTTCATCCTTCCAGTCCAAGAATCATTTAACAGTTGTCAGATAAAGAAAACCAAATGAAACTGATGCACCAAGGAGAAATGGAATATTTCTAAAGCAAACTAGCTGCAAAATAATGGGGCTTTTAACTCCTTGAATACCAGAAGTCTCCAAAATACTGCTTTACAATGTGTTGAAGACCTCTCTTATAATCAAGGCATTAAGGACTGCACTAAATCAATGGCAATGTGTAATTTGTTCACTATGATGCAGTTGGTTTGCCCCACAATTACTCAGTGGGGGAGATGCTCTAAAGCTTCATGATGTGGCAATGTGCGCCTGATGATGTGTGGGGATCACATTGCCTTGGTGATGGAGACACACATCACCATATACATTAAGAATTAGTGAGGCAAGGGGCGAGCAGGGATATCCCCATTAGCATACAGGGGTGTCCAACTGCTGGCGCCACACATACCCCAGACAAACACACTTTTGCACATGGTCTCATTTACACTTGTACACACACATATAAACACTCTGTTTTAACTTTTACAAACTGGATGTCAGTCAGTAGTTATTTATGGGTGTAATATATTATTTCACACTCACATGGACACACACACAAACACATACAAACAACCCACCCAGACATGCACAAAATCACACACACATGTAAATTCAGTCTTGCACAATCATACTCTTATGCAGGCACATGCAGACACTCTGCAGCACACCCACTCTCAAAATAGACTCAGCTATTCTCACACTGACACACATACAAACTCACACATCCACTCTCATACATACAAACTCACACATCCACTCTCATACATACATACCCAGTCACGCACACAAGTATAAACTCAGAGACTGATTTACTGTCAAATACACAGGGTCACACTCAGGGACACACCAAAGCCTCACACACAAGCATTACACCCATCCTTAGGCACACACACCTAGCCTCACACAGGCACACAATCATACACAGACACACTCACTCTCACTTCATTGTAAGGACACCACAGATGAATATATTAGTGGAGGTGGTAATGGATAATTATATTCAACGAGCTTGAAGAAAATTTGTCCAACAGCAATGGGACATGGGTGGTAGAGAAATCAGGGATAATCTCAGAAATTAGGTATTGACTCAAACTGCTTCCCACTGTGCTGCCTATGCAACTTTTGGCAACCTTTGAGATTAATGAGCGGCGCACACTTCAGTACTGCTGAGTGGGAGGAGCTGTTTGCTCTATAGAAGTCCAGGTCTGGCAAGCTATAGTGTATTGTGGCCAAGTTCTCTCTATGTCAAGCACACACTATCTGTAAGCCAAGCAGGGGAACTTGTAACACAGGTTGAGAAACAGGGCTCCAGCAAAATTATTCATTCCATCACTAGACCTGCATGTCTTCCATTAAGCTGGGCACTGCTCTTTCACTTATTGGTGTGCATTACCACAGTATTTGTATACTGTAGTGTTAGCTGCAGGAATGCTGTGTGAGCAGCCATGTTGCTATAGTTTGACTGTGTTGCTATGATTGATGTTATTCTGATGCAGTGTGTTTGCATTATTAATCTGGTGTATGACCTGCTACATGGCTTTCATGTGTTTGTCTGTGAGCCACGGAGCAGGTCAGACACCAGGCTGGATCGGACACACATCAAAGCCAGCAACACAGTCACACTATAGCAACATGGCTGCTCACACTGCACTCTGCTGTGGTAATGCACACCAATAAGTGGCACATTTCAGTAACTATATTCAAGGTTAAGCCTCATTCTCTTAGGAGACCATGATGGGTGCTCTCACTTTGCTATACCAATGACAATTTTACTTTAACTGGTACCACAGAGTGCCATATTTATGTTGCTGATTTTTCTCTCAGTCACATAACTAAGTTCGTAAGTATAGCAAGGAAGACACAAAGTTGTTTGTGTGCAGAACCATTCAGAAATCTGTAACAACAACCAGGTATAACTGGAAGTGACATGTACAAGGTAATGTGGTGTAACAATGTGCTACAAAATTGAAAAAGTAACATAATAACAACTTGCTTTCACAGTAAATCACAGTCCTCTCTGTCATTCAAGGGTTTCATATAGTATCAATATGTATTTTAAAGTATTTGAAACCTAGCTGGTACCAGTAAAATAAGAATAAATTATTATGCCAATAAATTTTAGGTAACTGAAAATAAAAATTTTTCTTAATGTTTATTATAAGACAGCACAATTGAAAATGCTTCAGCCTTCTACTCATCCACTTGTAATCAATAAAGCGTACATATACTAATGACCATCTTAGTCTTCTACTGTCTACCATTACTTTATTTTGCACTGTAGAACCCCTTGTCTTCTTTCAGGGAACCCAGGGGTCCCACAGTAAACAGTATGAGAACCGCTGCCCTACAGAATGGCAGAAGTCTGCCCCAATACCATATATATGGCTAAATCAGATATACAGCACTATACACGCAAAGACTAAAGTGGAGCAATTCTGCAGCAAGCCATAGAGAACAAAAACAAATTCCTCAAATCCCAATTATGTTAAATTGGAACTACACCTGATGAATAATTAACTTACCTAGAAAAATATTCTACATAATGCAGCCATAGGCAGAGCTAAGGGCACCTAGAGTGCCTTGCCTAGGTACACCTGCCTAAACAGTTCATGGCAATTAAGGGGACAACAACCCCATTTAAACCAATGGGAATTTTGAAGACATATGTCATAAATCCTAGAAATGTTTTTGTGAAAAAAATAAGAAAATTATCACTTCTATACATATATATATATACAAACTTCACTTCAGGGCCCTGTGGTCAAAGGGGAGAAGTACAAAGTTCCCAATGATTTAAATGTGGCTTTTAACCCCTTAAATATCAGAGGTCTCAAATGCATTGCTTCAAATCAACGGGAATCTGTATTTGTCCCTTATGTTGCTGTCACTTTAACCCTTTGAGTGCCGTGCAATGCATTGCATACCCCCTCTGGTACTCAAAGGGTTAACCCAGATATACTCCAGTTTTCTTTTGGGCCTTATGAATAAAAGATAACTGGATCAATGTTGGGGTATACCAACTACACTGTAGGGGAGAAGTAAAACATCCTAACATTCCCATTGATTTAAATTAAACATACAAATTACTGAAATGTGAACCCTGTCTAGAGAAGCACTTTTGTCACATAATTTGTCCAAAATATGTTTAAGCTTGCTTACTTCTCCAAAGAACCCAATTTTAAGTGTGTGCTATCTATTAAGTATCTCGTTGGAGACCACACACTCTGGATTTTAAGGGGTTGAAAGCCGCATTTACATCAACTTTTTTACGTCCCCCATATAGTGCAATTGGTTTGCCCCAGAATTTCTCCAGTTTTCTTTTATATATATAACCCCCATTGGGTAAGACTGGTTTTCATTACCAAGTCCCTGAAAAACATCTAAATACTTCTTTTGTATTGCTTTTCCTTCTGCCTCTCCTTGTCTATTGCTTCCAAATGAGACACAAAATGATCCAGTACATTTGTGCAGCTGCCTAACAACTGTTTGGGAAAATATGGCTCATATAGATGAAGAACTGCACAAAAATGGGACAAGTGGGTGGGAAGGAGTACAAACTGCAGATGGGAAAGACTCGTCTAGATTAGATCTGGATAATTCCAAAAGTTTAAATATTTAATTATTGTATTTATGCGACTAAAATGAAAAAAAAATGGTATGTGAAAAAGGGTTGGGAGTTTTAAATGAATTTCTAAATGGAATATAAGAATTAGCAATCCCTATATCTGAAAGTTTTGTCTGTGTATAAATTACCCAGCGGCCATGTTCACTTAAATTAAAGCACAACTATCATGAGTTATCCCCAATTTATTGTTAGTAACTTGTTAATCATTGTAATAGCATAATAAAGTTTTATGCCGGCGTGAGTTGGAATCATAACTTCGTATGAAACGTACCTAAACAGGACTGCGCAGACATCTTGGAAAGAAGTGATCTGTGCATCTGCGCTGTCCGGCGCTGTCTGTACCGTATGGAACAATGGATCTCCCCCTTTGGTAAATAATGGATGGACCACATAGATGCACAGATCCCTCTTCCTATTGATGTAAGATTCATACGAAGTTATGATGCCAACTCATACACTTAAGAAATGTTATTACTCTATTTCCATGACTAACAAGGCACTAGCATTTAATTGGTGATAACTTATATGTGCATGATAGTTCCATTTTAAGGACATGGGATACTGGGTCAAACTAAATGAAATATAGGAGACACAAAAACGCCACCCCCACAAATAAAATCCCCTTTAAATCACTAGAAATCCTTACTTCTCTCTTGTGACACAGTTGGTCTGCACTAGAATTGCATATCCTTAGTTCTTTAGTTCATTGACTATGGCCCATACATTAAGTGTAGGTGCCTTAATGACCTACTGACACCAATTTTTTAATTAAAAAAAATGATTAAAGGGATAGTAATGGATCGTTTTAAGTATATTTAACATTGTAGATAGTAAAAAAAATAAAGTAATTGAGGCCAGTCTGCTCTTGCAGGCACACTTTGTAGACTTTTCAAATGAAGTATTTATTTCTATATTGCGCTATTTCAGCTCTGTTGAAGAGCCGAAGGATGGTCCTGGGACCAGGATCTCCTTCTGTAAACTAGATGTCTGTTAAAAGGGGAGGGAGAAGGGAAGTTTGTAATCGTATAGCTCTCAAACCATAAGGGTTTGAGAATTCAGACTGGCCTCAATTACTTTATTTTTTTTTACTGTCTACAATATTAAATATACTTAAAACGATCCATTACTATCCCTTTAAGAGCAAGACCAAAATATTTTATTTACGCTTACACATTTTTAAACACATAGATTAAAGTTCAAACAAAAATTGCAACAGCCATGTATGGGGCGTGGCTGGAACTGAAAAAGTTGATGGGATATATGGGCATGGACCCTGATACCCCCCTGTGGGGCGCTGCAGGGATACACCATCTACTCGGTAGTGAGTTTGGCCCCTTGTGGGCTAGATTTGAATTGATACTCTTGGACAATTATACCGAGATAACCAATTGAAATCTTTCAAACAACTACATGAGGTGTATAATATACCACATAATCTTTTTTATTCGTATCTATGTATCAGACATGCTCTAAGAGCTCAGTGGGGTGACCGTGTTCCAGCGATCTCTACGTTTCCGCTTCTTACTAGATTGATGGCTCTGGAGCCATCAAGGCCTCTTTCTTTCATCTATCAGTGGTCAGATTCTCATATGGGGCGTCAGGAGTTTCCTTCCAGGACTAAATGGGAGGTGGATGTGGGGCTGCTGGAAGATTGGGAATGGGATTTGGGTAAGGTGGAGCCAGCTCTGGTGGCAACATCGACTAGACATCAAATAATTCAGTTGAATATTTTACATAGAATCTATTATACACCGGTCAGACTGTTTAAAATGAGAGGTTCTGGATCCGATCGTTGTCTTCGGTGTGAGGTTGCTCGGGGTACATACTTGCATATGATATGGGAGTGCCCTGGAGTCAGGGGGTTTTGGAATGAGGTAATGCGCACTGTGGCCCTGGTATTGGGTAGACCTGTTCCTGTTACCCCAAAGATCTGTCTACTCTCAGTTTTCCCTGATGAGATTGAGGATGCAAATGACAGGACTCTCCTGAGTGAGCTCTTGGTGATGGCGAGGAAGGTGGTGGCCCTGCATTGGATGTCAAACAGAGCTCCTGTTTATAGAGCGTGGATAAATCTGGTTTCACAGTGCTTTCCACATTATAAATTGGTTTATTTACACCGAGGTACTCCGGCTAAGTTTGATAAGATCTGGGGGCGATGGCAGACCTGGTGGACAGCTAGAGCAGACGCTACTGAAACTCCTGACGATATGCAACTTTTTGGAGCTGATTGATTGTGATCATATCTGCTTGATTTGTGGATGGTGGTGACGTGTAACTGTTGTGTACCCTTGTGTATGAATCTTGTACATAATGGGTTTTTGTGGAATCACTGGCTGGTGGGTGTGGTTGGGGGGTTCTGTGGGCTCGGGGGAGAGAGGAACTGGGATCAGGGGATGTAGGCTTAGTTTAGTTAGGTTAGCTGTTTGGAGTTTGGGTTGCATTATTATAAAAATCTCAGGTCGACTCTGTATACCCTATTAATATGCATCTGTTCCTTTTATTGTTATAAATGTTTGCATACTACTGCTGTATTTGAAAGATTTTACATGTACCTCTTTCTTTGTATGTGTATGGAGAGATCTGATAATAAACTATATTTAAAAAAAAAAAGTTCAAACAAAAATTAATGAGACTTTTATTGTTGTGAAGCAGTAATACACTTATACATACCACACAGTCTAATCTCCAAAAAAGTGAGATGCCGTGGAGGGAAAGAGGGACATGGGGATTTTTGCTCCAGTGTAAAACTGTACACTGTTGAGATATGAAGGAATGTTCATACCTTTTAACATTGGTATTTAGAAAAATTAACCAACTGGGCACAAATTATCACAGGAAAACCTATAAAATTGTGTACTCTTTTATATTTAATAATTTTCTTAATTTATTAATACAAGAAATGGTGTGTTATGCATATAAATGTGCTATCAAAAGAAACCTTGTGCTTAAAAAACAGTGTACAATTTGTGTGGCTGGAATAAAAGACTTAGAGGGAAAATAATGTTGAACCAGGACATACTTGAAAAGGTCAAAATTACTCCAGTCCTTAAATGCAAACCACTCCAGATTCTCCCAGTCCTTAAGGGGTTAAAACTCAGCTATATTTACACTGTCTAATTTCAAATACTAGTTTATGAGATATTTAGCTTTATTTGTCTTTTTATGCAAACTATCTATGTTGGCCAGCAGGGAGTGACAGTTGGGATGGGAAGGAGTGTGGAATGCTAGTATCTGGTTAAAATGCCTGACAGTATGCATATCATGAGTTATTGTTTTATATACAAAATGGCTGACAGTATCAGTGATTTTGAAAGAGCTTTCAAAATCACATATATATTTTACAAAGTGACAGTTTAACTTTAAACATTTGAATGGCAGATGGCATTAGCACTCAAATTATTAACCACTTCTGCAAACAACTTGGCTATGGAAGTGTCACAGAAAGTTTGTAATGACCAACACTGTTGAGATCCGAGATTTTTTCACCATTGTTAGATAATATTACAATCAAGCAGCGATGTCAATAAGAAACGATTACCTTTGCGTAATTACTAGCTTCAATGTTTCATGTGCAGAGGAGGGATTTTTTTCACTTTTATTCCGTGTCTCTTTAGAAAACTTGATTTCTTCACAAAAGTATAATGTTAACCCCCTTGCAAGAGCCTCCAGCAATGCAATGGATACATCTTAGCATCCAACTGATTCACTGACTAAAAATTCAAATTTTAATTTTATTTTAGTCTCCTAGCACCCTAGCAGAGGTTATCCAATGGGCTATTTGTAATACGAATGAATAATTATTATTATTCCGCACCACATGTGCATTTAACCCTTTGAGACCCAGATGGGTGTGTAGTTCATTGTGAAGCACTGAGTTGCATATTCCTTTGGTCATCAAGAGTTTAAATACTGTACTGCATTTGTAGTTACACTGAGTGAGGACAGGACCTCTGGATCTTAAGCCTCCAAGCAAACTCAACAGTTTACAAACTGTACTATCACAAAAGATTAGCAGGAAATTCTGTAAACATTCCACATTATCTGGTTAATACTGAAATATTACAAGATGTAAATGTTTTAATTTCTGTAGGAAATGGTGTCATTCAACTAGATTTAATCTACACAGCATGCCACTGGCAATCGTTACTGTAATTGGCTGAAGGAGGGGTGAGTATTATTAAAGTGATATTATTCTGGGAATGAGGGGTGAGCGTTATTAAAGTAATATTATTATTATTATTATTAAGTATTATTAACCCTTTGAGTGCCAGAGGGGTACACAAAGCATTGCAAAGCAATGCATTGCATATCTCTCTGGCACTTGAAGTATTAAAGTGATATTATTCTGGGAATAAATAATAAGTACAAGAATTTTCAAGGAATAGTAACCCTTTATTCTCAAAGCACACAATACGTACAGTCCGTTTCCTATTCTTTGTATTATTTTGTTTTTCTTCTTTACCTGTTTTTTAAAGTGTTATGTCCCTGACAACAAGCTCCCTGCATATGTTTGCAGACAGCTTTCTCTTGAGGAACATGAAATCAGGTCTAGTGATACAATGCAGCACAGAGCATTCCATGCTGCAGGGAGAGTGTTACATTGTAGTACATCCCACTAGGTGTATCAACCAGAACACTCTCTGGAAGCTGAGATCCAGGTAGCTCACTGTCAGTGTAGAAAATAGCTTCTGAGGACTCTGGAAAGGAGAATACCTCTAATCTCATGATTACCTTTTTTGGACCTCACAAGGGATTAAAAACTTCTAAAGAACTGTGAGCCATCGGATTAAGGAGGCCATCCATGAAGTATGTAGAATGGAAGGTAATGATCCACCTACAGCTTTCACAGATCATACCATGAGGGTATTGGCAGCTCCATGGGCAGAAAATGGACAGATGTGGCTCCATCCCAAATTTACAAGGCAATCGCTCCATCCCAAATTTACAAGGTGGCTACTTAGAGTAGTTTACCTTCTATCAGACTCAGAGGAAAATACTTTTGGAATCAATATCCTGAGAGAAGCTACCTCTTGCCAGTACATATTCTATTCTTTGTAAATCTCAACTATGCTGCTGTGGATGCCAGAGAAACTAAATTCTGACATACCTGTGAATTCCTTTTCTCAGAATATCCATTGGCAGACCAGGACTTCCCTCCCCTACTCTAATAATATTTTTGGGCAATTTTTCACATCAGATTTTTGTTGAGATCTTTTGTATTTGCAGGTTCTGTGGGGGAGGGAGTGTCACTTTTAAATCTTATGTGGGGGCAATTTCCTGTCCAGAGCTCAGCAGATGAGACCATCTCACAACTGTGTTGCTGGGATAAGGAATTCACAGGTAAGACATAATTCATAGTTTGTCATCTATGGTGCAGTTTGCTTGCTCCAGATTCACTCCACTTTACCTTTATGCATAAAAATGATTGCTTTTAATTTACTCTAACATTGTGCAGTCACAAAACTTTAAGATAGCAACAATGATTCACTTACGTGACCTAGTGAGTTTCGAGAATTAAAAATTATAAAGTTATAAAAACACTGCAATAAATAAGCAGGCAGAATATATAAACAAATGTGAGCACATTTACTTGTTAAAGAGAGGTTCCATTTATGCATTTTACTCATAATTACATAACACTGTAAGCTGAAAATGATACATAAAGATGTATTATGAATAGCTTGTGCAGATTTCCCTGCTGAGTAAAAGTGGGTTGTTTCCACTACTGTGAGATAATTCATTTAAATGTTGTTACAGTTCAAATTTTCACAGATTGGTGGAGCTGTTACAATCACATGCCACAGAGGCTCCCCCTCCCATATAATGTAATAGAAAAACTGACTGAATACCAGAGGAAGATGCACTGACATGCGATAACCATGTGAAACAATGTATGCCTTTAAATGCCATGAAGGATTCTGGTTTATTTATGACACACTCAGATTATTTGCTTTAGATTTAAAATTACATTAATCAACATGTCAAAAAACTCAAAACAAAAGTATACCTATATGAAAATATTTGGTGGTTTGTATTAAGCCTTTGAGCATCAGAGAAGTATCCAACGAGTGCTCAAGGGGTTATATTTGAGTGTGCTGTCTCAGCCATTTGTGGCTGTGTCAAATGGAAGACGTGGAATTTCACATCACAACTGCAGAGTGGGAAATTAATAATACAGAATCCGTGGCCAATTGTCCTGAACACAAGTATGTTTACTTATTTAGCAAACATTTCACTCAATGTAACACGTGTGTGACAGTCAACTTGGAAATAATTTAACTAAAAACCAATCAGAAATCCAGTTATTATTTGCCTGTGAATCTGGAACATTTTTAAAATATGTCAAATGCATGTTAAATCAATGCATGGTTGCCTGTGTATTAAAGAGGAACTACCACCTCCACTAAAGTCGCAGGTGGCGACTAGCTTACTAAATATTTACCTTCAACCCATTAGGGACCCTTGACGTACCAGGACCGTCAAGGGTAAATTTGCTCGAACGACCCTTGACGGTCCTGGTACGTCACGTACTTTTTACTTACAGTGCTCTACCGGGAGCGCTGTAAGTAAAAATAGGGCATGAAATAGACCGCTCCAAGATCGGAGCGATCTGTTTCAAGCCCCATAGTGACGCGCCGATACACGTGACAGGTCACGTGTACCGGCTCGTCAAAGTGCCCCTATGCGGATGTTATGGGACGGAAATGTCCCATAACCGCCGGTCCTTAAGGGGTTAAAAAGTGCCCACGAATAAAGTTATGCTTAAGCTTCCAAGACCGTAAGCCAGGCATCACCGCGGACAACTTGAATGCGCGCCTGCGCAGTCAGTCCTCTTCACTCTTGACAGGCATACCACTGCCCTGGACGGCTCCGGAAGAGACTGACGGCGTAGGCGCACAGGCTGCAGTAACCTGGCTGTCAGTCTCGGAAACGTAAGCATAACTTTATTCGTGGGCACTTTTTAAAGGTAAAATAATGATTAGTAAGCTAGTCGCCACCTGCATAAGTATTGCAGGGTGACTTTAGTGGAGGTGGTAATTCGCTTAAACTGAATACATAGTGTACGTCAGAGTGGACATTCGGTCGCTTTTGTGTAATACAACTTAATTATTATTATTTATATTGTGTCAACTTATTTCATTACGCTGTACAATAGGGAATAGACATACAGAGATATTAAATAGTACAGATAGCAAAAGGGTCAGAGGGCCCTTCTCGTGAAAGCTTACAGTCCCATTGATTGGCTGTAGATTATATAAGGCCCTTGGGTTGCAGTACCATTATTATATAAGTAGGACAAGATGGAGGACTAAAGTTTCAGAAGTTCTCACCTTTATTACCTATGCCCCCTTCCAGGCCTTCAGCAAGGAATGAATGAAATTCTGTTATGGAAGAGTAAAGCAAAAAAACAATGACCTTGCACAGTGAGTGTATGAGGGAACCAGTTCTGCTGGGTATACATAGGACCCAGGGAATAACATACCTTTTATGCCTGAGGAAGGTGTCCACTAACTGAATAACAGGAATTCATATGTAATGTATTTAAAATTACACCAGGGGCCTCGTTAGTCCATAAAAGGAAAGTATTAATTAATAAGACCAAAATAAATTTAGTATGTCACTTCCTGCTGAATAAAATACTGTACTTCCAATGTAGAGAGATGCATAATTCAAAAATTATTACTGTTTAAACTTACATTTGTTTTTGGGGAAGTTCTTTCATGGCCTGCCATTTTAGGGTGGCCATTATGTCAGTGATAATATCCCACCATAGACTTCTGTAGCATAATCTTTTAAAATGGTAGAAAATGGACATACAGCACTTAATGCAAGTTTGAGCTGTAGTAACTTTTGAAATAAGCATCACTTAGCAGATGGAATAGTCTTGCATTTCTCAGGGAGGAAAATCATGAAATACTTCCTCTTTAAAGTGTTAGTAATGTCCAAAAATTTCTTTTAATTGATTTGTAGAGGCTAAAAAAAGATTCTCATTGCCACAAACCCCATATCTCAAACCGCTATGGTTTGAGAGATATTGGCAACGAAAGTTCCCTCTTCTCTTGATGTCAGCTGTAAAGCTGACAGAAGGGGATCCGAGTTGGCCAACACGATGAGGCTCTGCAGCAGAGCTGAAATCCCATTATTAGAAAAGAACTACCTCATGGGAACGGTCTACAAAGTGTGCTTGCAAACCATGCACACTTTGAAGACCTTTCCAATGAAGTAATTATTTTCTAATACCGGGATTTCAGCTCTGCTGCAGAGCCGCCGGCTGATCCCCGGACTGGGATCTCCTGCTGTCAGCTAGATGCTGACGTCAGGCAAAGGGGAGGGAAGGGGGTACTTTTACTGTCAATATCTCTCAAACCATAGCGGTTTGAGAGATGGGGTTTGTGGAAATGAAATCTTTTTTTAGCCTCTACAAATGTATTAAAAGACATTTTTGGACATTACTAACACTTTAAACATAGCCCTTTAGAGTACCAGAGGGGAAGCAAAAAGCATTGCAACACCCCTTTGACACTCGAAGAGTTCACAGAGAAATGGAAGTTTTGAATTTAGTGCAACTAGACCAGGACACATAAACGTGCTCATAGCAGATGTGCAAAACCTGCACTGTTTCACTACTAGTGGTATGGAATGCTTTTAAAGGCTGCTTACAAAGCAGATTCCATATTCACTGCTGGACAGTTTATCTTTCACAGTTGATTTACATGCATTTAGTTTCCATATACTTGTGATTAGTTTCATTACACTGAGACAGTGTGAGTGTCTTCATATTTTCCATGCAGCTGCACGTTGCTTTTAAGTCACACCACATTATATAAAAGTTGTGCTAATGCAATATTTTCCACTCTTCCCAGTCTTCACAAATGTTTTGCATTATACCATTTATTAGCTGTGTGGATACCAAAGCAATGTTTCCACCAATTCAGGATGGAGTTTGACGACCTTCAATTCTGGCCACTGTAAGCCTCTAACCATTGGCACGTGAAATACTACAACCAGGTGGATTTTACACTCTTCTAGCCATATGCAATAAAAAAACTGGAGCAATTCAATCAAAAGGAAAGCAACTGGATTTATTCTGGAGTAAACCAACTGCGCTATATGGGACAAATAAAGCCCTATTTAATTTTACAGAAATGTTATTTGTTCCCTATGGTCCAGCTGGTTTACTCCAGAATAACACCAGTTTCCTTTTATAAATATGGCCCTAACTCCTCACTGATTTAAAGTGACAGTTTAAAAAGCTCCATTTAATCAATGGAAGATTTAGCAATTTCATCTCTCCCCTACAGTGTAATTGATTCACCCCAGAGGCTTTTCTTGCACAACCTACCTTTCTCCATAGTCTTGGACTGACAGTAACACGCTGTGTTATTATAAACCATGGTCTAAAATAAAATGATAAAAACTTTTAATTAACCATTTGAGTGCCAGATAGGTATCCAATGCACATACCTCCCACGTACGCCCTCTATAGGAGGGAGAGCTCCTCTTTGAGACCCAAATCCCTCTGTCCCTCTTTCCCACCCTGGTGTCCCTCTTTATAGGAGATCACACTGTGTGGTGTATATAAGTGTATCACTTTGCTCCACAGCAATAAAACTCACATTAATGTTTGTTTAAAGGGGATGCATCACATTATAAAAATGTGTTACCATATGCTTTGTTAAAGGGATAGTAATACTTAAGTATTACTAATCCCTGTAGTAAAGTACTACTTAAAAAATGTATTGCCCCCAGTGTCATCTCTCAAACCTTTATGGTTTGAGAGATGAACGCTTCTAAAGTTGCCCTCTCCCTCCCCCTTCCCCGTAGTCAGCATTCTAGCTGATTCAGGGAAATCCGGTCAGAGATCATCAGGCGGCTCTGCCGCAATCGCGTTAATTAAAAAAAAACTTTCACTAAAACGGTATTCTACGTGTGCTTGCAAGCCAAGCACACGTAGAAGACCATTTCAGTGAAAGTTTTTTTTTTAGTAACGCGATCAGGCTGTGCTGGAGAGCCACCTGAAAGTCGTACGACTTTCTTCCCTGCAGTCAACTAGAAAGCTGACTATGGGAAAGGGGGAGGGAGAGGGCAACTTTAGAAGCGATCATCTCTCAAACCATAAAGGTTTGAGAGATGACACTGGGGGCAATACGTTTTTTTAAGTAGTACTTTGCTATAGGGATTAGTAATACTTAAGTATTACTATCCCTTTAATAAAAGTAATATTAGGAATGCTGTTTTTGTTTTGTTTTTTTAATTTAAGTACTTACAATGATATTTCATCTTCTGTGTTGTGCACTTCTGCATAATGTGCACAGCACAGCCCTTCTGCATGTTTCTCCTCCCACCTCCCTCCCAGCTGCCCCAGGGAGCGTATTTATGCTTCCCTTCAGTGTGCTGTGAATGGCTTCTAGCGTTACAGCAACCTCAGGTTAGCATTATACTGAGGTTGCGACTGGAGCTTGCTGTAATGCTAGAAGCCATTCACAGCACACCGAAGGGAAGCGTGAACACTCTCCCTGAGGCAGCTGGAAGGGAGGTGGGAGGAGAAATAGGACGTGCAGAAGAGCTTTGCCAAAGAATCAGAGTGTCCCATTATGCTGATAGGCAAATCTTGAAGAGGAAATATCTTTGTAAGTACTTATATTTAAAAACAAAAAACAAAAAAAAAAACAACAACAACAAAAAAAAACAGCTTTCCTTGTATTACATTTATTAAAAAAGCATACGGTAACACATTTTTATAAGGTGATACATCCCCTTTAAACTTCAGTGTATATCCATACCCAGGAATTTCTTCTCTTTGAGCCCCTGGAAAGGGCTCATGTGCTGCTGGACAGGTGATGTCAATGACGCGATTTGTGTCATAACAGGGGAGGGGCTTAACCTGGCAGGTGGAGATTACTTGGATGTGTGTCATAAAGTGGGTGGGAAGTGGACAGAACAGGGTGTGAAGGGGGAGAAGTGGGCAGTAAATGGTAGGAACAGGGTGGTAAGGAAAAGAAACACCACTGCCAGAGAATCAGGCTCTGTCCCCAATTTGGCCATTTGAAAGCTGGGGGTATGAATGCATTGGATACCTCTCTGGTACTTAAAGGGTTAAAGATTAGTTCTTCTGTTAGTGTTATTTTATTAAAATTTTATTAAAATTCCATGGGTGATAGAAAAATGTAATCTGTAGCACCTAAGGGGTTAAATATAAACTATAGAACATTTAACTATAGTTAATTCATTCAAATTACCAATACATTATTATACTGATTAAAACAGTATAATGATTATAATATGAAAATGTGATGTGGTGTAATGTGGCTTATCCTCTCCTCCGATTCCATTATGATAGGACAGTGACCATTGCATTGTTATGTAGTAAGGAAAGAAGCAAAATGGCAAATCCATGTGAAATATGGGCATATTGTAGGTCCTAGCTGAGTAAAAGTTAGGGTACAGGTGATAGGCTTTCTGGGGTTTTCAGGGAGTGTCTATAAGCCTGAATGCTAGTGGGTTGGTAGACTGATGTGGAAGGGGAGGGTATGCCATAAGCTAATACAAAAAAGACACTCAAATCATTATCACATATGGCATAACTATACATATTATGTATAGGGTGCCTGATCCCTATTTTAATATACCATTTACAAAAAAGAGAAAAGAGACAGGATCTTAATCAAGGCACTTGTCCAAATAATAGATAAAAAGACCAAAAATTATAAAAGTAAAATGGATGTATTAATATAATATATAAACATCAATAGTTCCTAATGACTGGACAGAAGTAAGAGACTCCCACTCCCTAATACCACCCCAGCACTCTATACTAGGGTGACCACACGTCCCGGAATCCCCGGGACTGTCCTTACTGGAGGTCTGTGTCCCGCGTCCCGGGTCACCCCCCACAGGGACAACAAAGAGTCCCGGAATGGAGCAACACGGACCAGTCCAGCCAGCCAATGAAATGTATTTGCTATATGGTGCTCATTGGCTGGCTGAGAGAGCGAGACAGCTGGGATGGAGCACTGTGCATGCAGATAAAGAGAAGCCTCGTCCACTCACTGTGTATTGGAAGCTCCCCCCAGACACCGCTTTGTGAGAAATGTCGCTTTGAGGGAGGTACGTGGCCATGTTATAGGTTGAGTCAGCAGTGTTATTAGATACAAGCAGCGGTGTATATTCAGATCTACTGATACCAACTATAGACCTCCAGGGTTGCTTATTCCGAGAGGCGGGGATATTTGGTTCTCCAGAAGTTTTAATTTATCAGCCGTAGAAGATCCATATGGTCCTCTGGCAGTGTATGAGCACGTGTGCTGGCACTGCAAGTGAGACCCACGGCTGAGGCTCCCGCCGGTGCTGACCATCTTTCTGAGGCTGTTCCCACTGGGATCTCTTACTCTGTGTCAGCCTCAGAAAGATGGTCAGCGCCGGCGGAAGCCTCAGCTGCGGGACTAGGGTGACCACATGTCCCGGAATGGCAGAACGGAAATGTGGTCACCCTACTGTATACATAGTCTATTACAAACAACAAATACACAAAAAAAACCATAACCCTAAATAAAAACAAAACAAAACATATAATTAAAACAAAAAATATATAACTAAAATACACCCAGGACGTCACATACAGAACTTCTACTGGTGCCAGTAATCTAAACTTGAATTGATAATGAGGCCTTTAGTCTGAAGTATTCCTTGACTTTCACAACTTCAAAACAGTTCAATCATTGGTTAGTAACACAGATGAAATGATGAAATATGAATGAGACAAAGATATTGTACATTTCTGACTTTGTAGGCTAGAGCCAAGATTTTAAACTGAATTCTGAAGGATGTGGGAATCCACTGAATGACTGTGACACTCGGTAAGATAGATGAGTCTGACAGCAGAGTTCAATATATAAGGTCGGTTTGAAGTCAGCTGTAGTACTCAAGATGGGACATGAACAGAGGTACTTTGTGAACTTTTGAGACTCCTGGTGAAATATAAATAGAGGTTTCCAGTTCTATGACTTCATTTAGATTTCACCCTTTAAAGTGACAGTAATACAATGATTAAATGAACTTTAATACTGTAGATATTAAAAAAATAAATTCATTGTGCCCAGTCCGATCTCTAAAACCTCTATGGTTTGAGAGATATAAGCTTACAATGTTCCCTCTTCCCTCCCCTTGCACCGACTTCAGCTTTCTATCTTAGAGAAGGAGATCCCGGTCCGCGGACCGTCCTGAGGCTCTTCAGCAGAGCCGAAATCATGATAGTTAGAAAGATATACTTCATTTGAATGGTCTACATGGTGTGCTTACAAACCAGGCACACTTTGTAGACCGTTCAAATTAAGTATTTCTTTCTAACTAGCACAATTTCGGATCTGCTGAAGAGCCGCAGGATGGTCTGTGGACCAGTATCTCCCTCTCTGAGATAGAAAGCTGACGTCAGTGCAAGGGGAGGGAAGGGGGAGCTTTGTAACCACAGAGGTTTGAGAGATAGGACTGGGTGCAATTAATTTATTTTTTTAATATCTACAGAATTAAAGTTCATTTAATCATTGTATTACTATCACTTTAAGTGCCACAGGGATGAACAACAAATTGCAAAAAAAAAAAAACGATGAACACCCATCTTGTACGCAAACGGTTAAGAAGAACAGGGAGAATTCTACAGAAAACCAATTGTACTGAAGAAGTCAAATAAATTCTCCCAAATTTTCCATGGATTTATACTGATTTATTTAACCCCCTGAAAGCTAGAGTTCCACAAGGCATTGAATGCAATGTCTTAGAGACCACTCTAATAATCAAGGAGTTAAAAGCCCCTCTTAAATCAAGGAGATATTCCTCTAAGGTTCCCCAGAATTGACCCAGTTCCTCTTATTAAATCAGCCTCATAGAGTGCCTCTAAATCTAATGCTAGCCTTCCATAGACCCATTAATAGTTGTGAGAAAAGAAGACACATTGGTGTACTGTGAGCCAAGGACCACCTCTCTTCTTTCTAATCATAGGACTGCTGAAAATCTGGGCCCATTGGAAACTGGGCACACCCATGCGTTAAAAAGACCCAGTATGTGAACACTGAATGTACTAGAGCTTTGGTAGCTTCTTGGGAGAGAAGAAGTCGACCTTGACAGATGTTTGTTGGGTGGAGACATCAGGAATTATTGAGTGATTGAATGTGAGGAATGAAGGATAAGAAGGAGAGGGCAAAGTCAGAGATGACTCCCAGGCAACAGGCTTGAGAGCTTGGAGTGATTATTTAGTTGTTGAAAATGAGTCAGATTTCTAAGCAAAAGAATGTTGGAGAAGTGGAAAATATTATCACTTGCATATCATTATATTTGATTAATTATCACTTGGACAAATTGACTAGTTCTGTATCACCCTAAAATGTAACCTGCAGGCTCCACGATCTGGCCTAGTTACCTGTGGAAAAAGTACATCTGTACATCTGTATGCAAATGTTATTTTCTTGTACATATAATACATTATATAAGCTTCAAATGTCAATGGGAATTTAGTTTCAATGCTAAACCTACAGGAACTATTTCAGGCCAGTCTGCTTACAGTCACATGGCAGATATGTAGTAAAATACTTGTGCTATGCAATCCTTATCACTTCTGGTAACATGATAATATTACCTACCCATACACTAATTAGCTAATGACAATGGCTGCATCAGAAGATTCTTCAACACTTTAAAGGGATAGTAAACTCGGGAAAAAAGTACAGGCGAAATGATATGAACAATTAAAACATACTTACTGCCATCATTCCCGTCTCTCAAACAGTTATGGTTTGAGAGATATAAGAAAATAAAGCCCTCCGCTCCCTCCCACTTCTCATGCGTTCTCTGTATAGCGGACGTTATGAGTTCCTGATTCTGGGACCAGACAGCGGCTCTTCAGGAGTGCTGTCATCGAGATATGTAACTATAATTACTTAATCGGTATGGTCTACAACGTGTGCCTGGCTTGCAAGCACACATTGTACACCATTCCGATGAAGTAATTATAGTTAGATATCCCGATGTCAGCACTCCTGAAGAGCCAGGGGCGACCGGATTCTGCCTCTGACAGCTTTACAGCTCATCAGGCAGAAAGGAGAGGGAGCGGAGGTCTTTATTTTCTTACATCTCTTAAACCATAACGGTTTGAGAGATGGGAATGAGGGCAGTCAGTATTTTTCATTGTTCCTATCATTTCGCCTGTATTTTTTTCCCCGAGTTTACTATCCCTTTAAGGACAGGGAGTGTGCAATGAATTTCAAAGCAATGTGGTTCCCCTCCCTCTGGATGTTAACCCTTTGAGCGCAATGTGTTCGATACTTCTAACACTCAGAGTTAAAGGTTTAATGTACTTTTTTTAATGCTCAGGATTTCCTGCTATGATATTGGGCCATATACACAAAACAAGAGGAGCAATTCTGGACTGAACCAATTTCACCACGAGGGACAAATTAAAATGGCCACTGATTTAAATGTGGCTTTTAACCCCTTAAATGCTAGGGAGGACTCCAACACATTGTGAATACTTTTCTAGAATTCAAAGTGTTAAAAACTCAATTTAAATCAGTGGGAATGTTGGGACCTTGTATTTGTTCCCTGAGGTGAAGCTGGTTTGCTCCTTAGTTGTTCTGCTTTTCTCTTCGTTAATATTGCCCGTTATGCCATGTTGGTCCCATGGTGTAATGACCAGAAACACCAGCTGGGTGCTCTCACAGTGGAGTTCAATAGGAGCTGTGTTATGTTCAGCATACTGCTGGAAAGTCTAGCAAGCACCTTCTGTTTCCAATGCCTGTTAATGTTTTAGTAAATACCCTGTATCTTTTGTATTTCTTGTATACTGTTCTACTGTCTTGTTACCTGTTGTGCAGCTCTGAGGACTATGTTGGTGATTTATGAATAAATAATACTACTATAAATAATAATAAATCATGCAATGCAATACTGTGGGGTCTTCTTGTACAGTAGATTTTTTTTTAGTATTTTACCAGGAAGAATACATTGAGATTATCTCTCGTTTTCCAGTATGTCCTGGACTCATTTCACAAAAGATTAGTCAAAAAAAGGTTTAATAACCCTTTGAGTGCCAGAGAGTTATTAAAGCATCAGTTATAGGGCCTTGTGCGTAAAAGCAATCTGGAGAAATAGCAGGGCATCCCAACTGCACTACAGAGGAGAAATACAAATTCCAGTTGATTTAAACTGGGATTTTAACCCCCTGAATGATAGAGGCTCTCTCCAGTTCATTGCTGTGCAATGCTGTGGAGACCTCTAAAGCCTTCAAGGGGTTAAATAGCCAATTTAAACTAGAACAAAGTTTAGGAATATTTTTGTACCCCCTTTTCCCCGGGATTGTTCCAGGTTGCTTTTATACATAAGGCCCAGTCATGCTGGTTTCATCTGTAGACAGTAATTCAGCAGCAATGTCCAAGTTCTTCAAATGCACCTAAGATGTCACATGAAACACCCATATACAATAACTTGGAGATATTGCTATCATTCAGTCATTGATAATGCTTTGTCCCACAAGAGACAAAAAATCCCCTTATTTCCATTTATATAAATGACTTCAGAATTGCTACTCTATAGTTCTGTGCACACAGCCCTTGGAGCCATATGTTCAAAGAAGTAGCAAAATAGCTTTTGTCGTTTGTAACAACTTTTCAAAGTACAGTGTTATTGGGATCATTAATATTTTCAGAGAGCGTTGGTTGTGATTGAAAATATGTCGTTTGTCCTGACTGAAATTGTCGTATGGAACGACAAAAAAGTCTTTAAAAATGTCTTAATTAACGACAAAAATGTCTTAACTAAAGACAAAAATTCTCACATTCAGAACACATTCCCTCCACTTTTTTCTTAACGTACAACTTTTGTCTTTTGAAAGACTTATGTTGTTAGTTACGATAAATATTCTTTTCCTCTATACGACACTAGAGAATAGTTTAGCCACGCCCTTGCCCCTCCCCTTTGCCCGTCAATTCTAGAGTTGTGTCGTACACAACGGACATTTCTAGTTTTTTGTCGTATACTCTATAGAAAATATGTAGTTTGTGCATTCAATGACTTATTTTTGTCTTTCATACAACAATTTTTTGTCGTTATCCCTTTGAACATATGCCCCTTGGTGTTATTAACTAGGTCAAGGTGTGAAATACAACATAAGAGGGAATGTTAAAAAACATTCTTAGGGCTGTACGTTCAAAGGGATAACGACAGAAAAATGTTGTATGAACAACAAAAATATGTAATTGTGTGCATGAATGACACATTTTCTATAGAGTATACAACAAAAAACTAGTGATGTCCGTTGTGCACAATATAACTCCAGAATTGCCGGGCAAAGGGCTAGGGAAAGGGCGTGGCTAAACTATTCTCCAGTGTCGTATAGAGGAAAAGAACATTTGTCGTAACTAACGACAAAAAAATGTCTTACAAAAAACAACATTTGTACTTTAAGAAAAAAGTGGAGGAAATGTAAAGTTCTGAATGTGAGAAATATCTTTAGTTAAGACATTTTTGTTGTTAGTTAAGATATTTACATATGACAATTTTAGTCAGGACAAACGACATATTTCCGATCACAACCGACACTCTCAGAAAATACTAATGAGCCCAATGACGTACTATCAAAAGTCATTACAAATTACAAAAAGCTATTTCACTACTTCTTTGAACATGTGGCCCTTAGGGCCATATGTTCAAAGAAGTAGTGAAATAGTTTTTATCATTTGTAACGACTTTTCAAAGTACAGTGTCGTTGGGCTCATTAATATTTTCAAAGAGTGTTGGTTATGATTGGAAATATGTCATTAGTCCTGACTGAAACTGTCATAACGACAAAAAAAGTCTTAACTAAGGACAAAAATGTCTTAAAAAATGTCTTAACTAAAGACAAAAATTCTCACATTCCGAACTTCACATTCCCTCCACTTTTTTCTTAACGTACAAATTTTGTCTTTTGAAAGACATTTTTTTGTTGTTAGTTACGACAAATTTTCTTTTCCTATATACGACACTAGAGAATGACACTGGAGAATAGTTTAGCCATGCCTTTGCCACGCCCCTTTGCCCGTCAATTCAGGAGTTGTGTCGTACACAACGGACATTACTAGTATTTTGTCGTATACGCTATAGAAAATATGTTGTTCATGCATTCAATTACTTATTTTTGTCATTCATAGAACAATTTTTTGTCGTTATCCCTTTGAACATAAGTGTGTGAATGAAAACTGTCTCTAAAGTATGGAAAGACACGTCATATGTATAGATGTAAAATCAAGTTTACAAATATTTCTTTATCTGAGAGCAATGAGAATTGTTTTTCATAATAGCTTACACACTATCACATATACTCATATTGAGAACAGGATATAACTGGCTTTAACCACTTAAGGACCCATGACGGTCCTGGCACATAATGGGTTGGCGAGCCATAAGGACCCATGACGTGCCAGGATCATTATGGATTTCAGGGCTCCTCACACGGCTGCACATCGTTCGGTTAGCACTGAACCAGACAAAAAAAAAAGGTCCTTAAATGCCGGCCGTGTGCCTTAAGGGGTTAAGATTTAACCACTAAAACGGCCTTTATTTTTGGTGCAGTTAGCAAATGTCTTTATATATACATTGTGACAAAATTCTTACTTGAAACACGTCAATTTCCATTCCACTTTTCAAAAAAGTCAACTGATTGGCATTAGTACTTACAAAAATGTTATTTACACACACACACACACACACTTTCCTACATCCCCCCATAGTGACCATATGTATAAAATCAAAGTGGAACAATCCCTTGAAAGCTAAAAAAGGACTCCAACACATTGTGAAGAAAAAGCCCATTTGAATCAACAGAAATTTGAGAATGTTTATTTGTCCCCTAAGGTACAACTGGCTTACCCCACAATTGCACCACTCTGCAGGCCAATTGTTTTTTTCTGATGGGTGAAACAAAACAGAAATAACTAGGTAAATTCTACATGCCGCCAGACCAGTACAAGATGGATAATAAACCTTTACACTAAAATGATGTGCCTAATACAGGGACAGACACCTGGTGGCTCTTCAGCTGTTGAAAAATACAATTCCCATCATCCCCTGCCAGCCAAACCCTTGAGTTGCTCAGCCTTGTGATAATGGCATGTATGTCAAGAAGAGCAAACGCGTCCTGGATTGCCATGGACAGTCATGCATTTTAACCCTTTGCCTGACAAATGGGTATGCAATGTGCATCCCATGTCCTATGCCTGTATGTGTGTATATCTATCTATCTATACAGAGTTATATGTTTTATTATTTGGTTTCCCTGTGAATCCCCTTTCTCCAGTTACTAGAATAAGTAAAAGGGAGGAAGGAAGAACGTGAGGGAGTGGCAGCTAGGACGGAGAACAGTGTAGAATGTTAATACTTGTGCCAGCCAGTATTGTCTAACAAAGCTACCTGTTTTATAAACTATTATTTTAAATAAAATATCAAATATACCATATAAGTGACTTTAAACGCTATTGCAAATGAACCCAACTTGTGATAAGGTGTTACTTCGTTCCTTAATCTCATTTTAAAGAGATAGCAATTAAAACAATAGGTTGTTCTAATAGGAAACAGTATGCTTTAACATTCATGGATATGTATCTGAAACAGCTGCAATATCTTGAAATAATTTAAATGTTAACTATGCAAGACGATTCACCATTCTAGTAGGGACTGCAGTGTGCAGTTCTGTTGTGCAGTCAGACGAGTAACCACAAGTTGGCCTGACAGGGGCTGCTTTGGGACGCAGTGCAACTCATTTCTAACTACTTTCTAATCATATGAGCAAACTTATTAAATCATGTTTGCTACTGTATATCATTTGCCCATCCTTTTATGGGAGGTAGTGGGAAGCAATTTTGCTTTGCACTGCTCACTTCCTGTTAAGTAGGAAAGACATTGCAGGAAGTGCTGCACAAATCTGCTGAACAGCTCATGTGGTAGTTGCACGTATGTATATATATATATATATATATATTTTTTTTTTTTTTTTTGTATCAAGGCAGAAATAATTTTAAATGTATATTTGTCAATATTAACCCTTTAAGAACCAGAGGGGTATGCAATATGTTTCACACCACCCAGGTCCTTAAAGGATTAAAACATATTCTTTTGTATAAAAAAAAGTTGCATTTTAGCATTAAATTATGGTGTATCATGAAATAGGCTATCCTAGATGAGTAAAACAAGGATAGCCCACTACCAGGATATGCTTCCTTCAAATCATATTATAGAACAAAGCTGCATTTTCCGGTACAATATTTCAATAGCCTGTCTTTTTTCTGGTATTGCTGTTGCAGT
Source organism: Rhinophrynus dorsalis (assembly GCA_037306005.1). NCBI lineage: Eukaryota > Metazoa > Chordata > Amphibia > Anura > Rhinophrynidae > Rhinophrynus > Rhinophrynus dorsalis. The sequence continues at coordinate 267,741,285 of CM074721.1, read as the reverse complement.
CTATAAAGGGATGTTGACAGTGACAAAACTTGTCCATACGCACATAACTACAGGGGGTGCAGACAGGGTGTAATTGTGCCAGGGCCTATTTGCATCAGTACTATTAGTGCAAGCTGGTGGACTAGACTATGTTGCTGTGGAGGACTAGACTATATGTGGTGCTATGGGGGAACTAGACTGCCTGTGCTTGATTTCCCCAACCTTCCAATTACAGAGTTATCCATTCCTCTGCTTTATCTTTTTAACCTTCAAGCTAGCTGTGTTGTGGATGTAAGTAGACGGCACTTGGTACATATTTCTAACGTCCCCTCCCATCTGTTGCCATTACATACAGTGGTCAGAGAGCTTGGATATAAACACCAACCAGGGAAATTTAGCAGAATATGGAAATACTAGCGTAAAAGCCCGTGTACAGGGTCCAAGTTCTGGGTGATGTTAACCCTTTGAGTGCCAGAGGGGTACGCAATGCATTGCTTTGCAATTCGTTGCATACCCCTCTGGCACTCAAAGGGTTAAGAGGCCAGTCCTGCTCTGTGTCCTGCCGCCGACGCAGTCATGCACTGTAGAGACTGCCCGAAAGCACAGAATGCTGCCAGCACAGAACTCCCAACATTCTGTGCTCCCATCATTCCGTGCTCCCAACATCCTGTGGGTTAGGGCAGTCTCTACTGCGCATGACAGCTTCTGACAAACATCCTAGCAAATTATTATATAGGATATTTTAATGGTGTGATGTTGAAACATGCAAATACAAAATTACATTTATATCCACAAAATTATCAAACTTCGGAATTGGCTACCATTAACCAGCAAATGAAAGAAGTAAATGGGAACACACCCTTAACCCTTTGAGTTCCAGAAGGGTGTGTAACGCATTGAGGAGCAATGCATTGCAGAACCTTCTGGTCCTTTCTTCCTTTTTTTATGCTTGAACCTAAAATAAAATTCTCTTAATGAGGGACAGCTGTTGTAATTATTTTTAGTCTCTAGCCTCTGGGATTTATAAAGTACAGTATGTGCAGTCAAAATAATAATCAAAAAAGCCTTCCATTATTGTGGTCACTTAGATGTCCACTGCAGCTTCAACTTTGGTACTGTCAATTCAGTTGTACCAAAGGAAGTGTTAACCCTTTAATGACTATAGTTGTGTGCAACACCCCCTCTGGTCACTAAATGGTTAAATAACAACAGCAGATTGATTATCTGTTTATATGGTATCAAGGTCTCCAACATCATATAACACTCTGCAATCCAAGGAGTTAAATCTAATATTTCACCTGGAATTATCCCATCCAAATTCAAGCACAGACAGGATCCAAAAACCCATCCCTGACAAGCTCCGAACTCAGTTCACTCTTATGCCTAGAGACGAGGGGCTGTACAAATGTGACAATATGCCATCAGTCAGTAATAGATCACAGATATAAATACAATTATCACTTCAGTACAGCAGCTCTACAGTGGAAATAAATTGGACCTTTACTGTTCTCTGCATCTGAACAGAATCACAGGGTTTATTTAAAGGTTTACTCCTTTATGTGGATCATCCTAATTAAGACTTTAGGTTGCAATGCATAAACCAGTGTTTCTCAATATTAGTCCTTAGGGAACACCCACATGTCAGGATATCCCTGCTTAATCACAGGCTGTCATATGTGGCTTTGTGATTGAGTTACCAGTGCTTCATCAGGTATATCCTTAACCCTTTGATTGCCAGAGTGGTACGAAATGCACTGCTTTGCAATGCATTCCGTACCACTCTGGCACTCAAAGAGTTAACCCTTTGACTGCCAGCGAGGTATCCAACACATTGTGTTGCAATGCGTTTGATACCCCTCTGGCACTCAAAGGGTTAAAACCAGGCCTTTTAGTGTGCCCCAAGGCCTGGAGCTGGAAATCACTGCCATGTAGTGAAGCAGGTAAGTATGGCAGATTTACCATAAGATATCATCACAACATGCAATGGTTACATCTACCTTTAGTACCTGTTGTAGTAAAACTTGGCCCCAGGGCCAGAGCAGATGGTTCACTATTTCTAGTTATTGTATGCAAGGGGACTAACCCATTAAGTACCAGAAGTGTCGGTGTGAAATAATGTGGCATTCAAGCAGTTAAATGTAAACTTTAGACTCGGTATAATGAGGCTCATCAACCCTTTGAGTGCCAGAGGAGAGCTGAACGCATTGTGAAACATTTCGAAATGCATTGGAGTGCGACACAAGCAAGGCACAATGGGTTAACACTTTGAATGCCAGAGGGGTATGCAATGCATTGCTTGGCAGTACATTAGATACCCCTTTTGCACTCAAAGGGTTAACAGTAAAAGACAATAAAGGCAGTAACTGTTTCCACTTCACTCTGTACCAACTGCACCTACCCCACGGTTCCCTGACACCTTGCACCCACCCCAGCCAGTCCCAGCTCTCACCTTCACCACATCGTCATTTAGGTGCTTGGGGTCCCTGTTGACCAAATCGATCTCCTTGGTGTGGACATCTCGGGCAAGTTTCTCATTCAGACTGTCATCTGCCATGGTCTTGTTATTGGGCTTGTAGATGTTGCCTTGATCTCTAATGATAGGAGTAGTGTACAGGACACCCTACGGGTGTGTTGGGTGGAGTGGAAACGTAAGGGAAGAGGAAAACAAAAGAAATAAAAATGACTTTTAGTAAGGTGTCACCATAGATGGGAAGAAGAGCTAGCGTTGAGAGCTGTACACACTTTTCTCTCTCTCTCTCGCACTGTACAAGTAAGGCTTGGTTTATAACAGGATCCATACACACACACCACACCCCTCTGTACCACAGCACGGACTCCCTCCAGCAGGGGTCATCGGATCGCGGGGAATAGTCATCATTCCTAGGGGATTCCGATCCCCCTCACTGCCCCTCCCGTAGAGGCAACCCCAGTCACACCCAGGGCAGGGGGAAGGGGAGTGCGGCTACTTTGCACCACACCCATGTTCATGGGGTTTATACTGGCCGCTAACACCACAAAATGGTCTTTCCGTACTCAATAGCTACGAGTATGTAGCCAAAATAACCCTTTGGGTACTAGAGGATGCTAAGCGCAATACTTTGAGAAACTCACTGGTATTCATTTAACCATTTCAGTGCCAGAGGGGTACGCAACGTATTCGTCTGGCACTGAAAGGGTTATATTGAATTTAGCAACTTCTTTCGGTTACTTAACCCTTTGAGTGCCAGAGTGGTACGCAACGAATTGCTTTGCAATGCGTTGCGTACCACTCTGGCACTCAAAGGGTTAATAATACTTGGCATTATTAAGTACCTTGAAATTAACTTAAAACAACGATTTAACCCTTTTAAAAACACATTGACCTCTATGGTGAAGTCGGATTATCATAGAAAATGCCCGCTGTTTATACATATGGCTATTTGGCCCATAGCTATAAAAGCAAACTGGAGTTGTTCTGAAGCAAACCAACTGTAATATCGGGACAAATAAAAACAAATCTGCTCAGTTGAATTGCGCTTTTAACTCTTTGAATGCCAGAGCGGTCTCCAAATGTATTGCAAAGCAAATATTTAAGATAAAACGTTTTAGGACTAAAATGTTAAGAGACAGCAACATAGTATGTATTTGGATTAGACAATTCAGCTTTCCTTTATCCTCTTAATTTTTAACATTTCAGTCACCTCCCCACAATACATTGATGACTGCCTGTTTATTTATGTACTATGAAAGTTTTTTTTCCATTGGTAAAAATTAGATCGAGTAAGGGTTTTAAAGGGACATTAAAAAGATGCACAAATTGATTGCGTATGATACATTAACACTATGCATTTCATAGGAAAGAGCATCACATGACAAAGACATGTTGCATGCTCCTCTGATATGCAAAGTGTTAAACTCTATTGTAAAAACTTTCCCCATTGCTTCACACCAAACATCTTAATTTGTGCTACATGTGTGTCTATGCAATTGCTTCATTTAGCATCCTATGTGCAAAAGAAAACTGAAGTTGTTTTCGGGCCAACCAACTGCTCCAGTGGAGGACACATAAAAAGTCTTATTTATAATTAACTTAAATGGAGGTTAAAAGCCCCATTTAATTCAATAAGTATTTGGGGAATTTGCATTCACATACCTCTCAACATTTCAAATTGCCAAAGAGGGACAATTGTGTTTTAGGGGGTGTGGCCTGTGGAAGGGACATTAAAGTGTTAGTAATGTCTAAAAAAGTTTTTTTGCATGTAGAAGAGCTTAAAAAGCTGATCTAAATGCAAAAATCCGTATATCTCAAACTGCTATGGTTTAAGAGATACCGGCGTTTAAAGTTTGATTTCTCCTACTGACGGCTGTAAAGCTGTCAGAAGGAGATCCGTGTCGGTCGACACTGAGGCGCTTGAGAAGTGCCGAGATCTCGTTACTTACACGGAATCCCTTCATTGGAATGGTCTAAAACGTGTGTCTGAACACCAGGCACATGTTTTAGACCATTCCAATGAAGGGATTCCTTGTAAGTAAGGAGATCTCGGCACTTCTCAAGCGCCACCGTGTCGACCGACACGAATCTCCTGCTTTACAGCTGTCAGTAGGAAACAGTGAACTTTAAACGCCCGTATCTCTTAAACCATATCGGTTTGAGAGATACGTTTTTTTGCATCTAGATCAGCTTTTTAAGCTCTTCTAAATGCAAAAAACTTTTTTTTAGACATTACTAACACTTTGAGTAGAATTTTTAGGCTATTTCATGACCTATTGACACATCCTTGTGTTACCTAATAAATGACTTATAACAAGACCAAAGTATTTTATTTAAGCAGACTAATTTATAAACACATATACAAACGTTTAAAGAAACAATATTGTAAGTTTTATTGCTGTGGAGCAATGTGATACACTTATATACACACCACACAATCTGATCTCCTAAAAGGAGGGACATTAGGGTGGGAAAGAGGGACAGTGAGATTTGGGTCTAAAAGAGGGACTGTCCCTCCTAAAGAGGGACAATTGGGAGGTATGCATTCATCCTCTTTTCTATTTTCTACTGAACACAGGCCCCTATGTAATAAGCACACACTGACACAGTAACTGAGGGCCTTGTTCATAAAGGGGTGCATTTCTAGAGAAAGGCATGTATAACATAAGGGGGAATTAAAATGCTTATGTAATTAAATGGGACTTTTAACCCCTTAAATGCTAAAGCCATCTTTAACATACTTCGAGCAGTGTGCTGGAGACCTCTGTAGCTCTAATAATGTTAAGAGTATCATTAAATGCAGAGCTATCATGATAATAACATTGCCCCCCCCCAATACATTCCTAACTAGCGATATGCAAAGCCGTACTTTCATTAGGTTGAATTAGTAAGCATTATTGCAGAAAACAACTTCTTCAGCATGAACCAGCTGCACTGAGCTTACAAAAGAAGCTCTGTGTGCCTGCGCCGTCAGTAACTTCCGTTACCTTAAGGTACCAACGAACGTCACTCACCAATGCTGACAGTGAATGGGACAGACAGCACAGACTCAGAGGTACATTTCCTCCAAGATGTCTGCACTGTTGTCCTCTGAATCCTGCCGAAGAAGTTGGTCACTACAACCCGCATCCAGTGTTGTATCTTGGCCTAGGCTGACTAGGCCTAGAGCAGCACTTTTCAAGGGGTGGCATAAAAAGCTGCCCGCTCAGATGCCCCATCTGCCCTAACTGAATTGCAACAAGAGCTGTCACATGCTGCAGCCAGGGATCAAGGCTCTGTGCCTCTTTCCCTGGCTGCAGCACTTGACGGCTCTTGCTGCAATTCAGTTCGGGCAGATGGGGGCGTCTGAGTGAGCGGCTTTTTATGCAACGCTGCAAGTCCATCCGGCAGCCAGACACTAAATGTCCAGATTGGAAGGGACGTTTATGACCATGCCAGCCTGGGCAGTATATGCACCTTGCTGGGCAGTACAGTGAATGTTCAAGCTTTACTGAATACTTAGGCAGGATAGTGTACAACTATCGTGTTTTTTTTCTTTTTGTAATGTGTCATATATGATATATGCTGTAATATTCAGTGTACCTAAATTCGCCCAGTCACTTTCATATGTGTTTGGGCTGTGCTGGTTCATGCATTTCTGATGTATACTGGATAGTGAATGCCCGTGTAGTATATGCAACTGAAATGAGCGGGCTGTTTTTTATGCTATGCTGCAAGTTTTCACAAGTATTGTATGAAGACGTTTAATCTGAGAGAGAAAGTCAAGATTTTTTATGGCTGAAAAACTTTTTTTTTTTTGTTGTTTTTTTTTTTTTTTTTATAAACTGAAGCATCTTTGGAGATCAACAGAGCTGTATTTAACCCAAGCATGGAAAGAGCTATATGTAATCCAATGTCCGGATTAACCCCTTGTATACCAAAGAGCAATATGTAACCCAATTTATGCATTAACCCCTACCGTGTCCCCTTTTTTACAAGGGGTTAATGCATAAATTGGGTTACATACTGCTCTTTGGCATACAAGGGGTTAATCGATTCATTGGATTACATACAGCTCTTTCATACAAGGGGTTAATCCATACATTGGGTTACAATACAGCTATCGCAAACAGAGAGAGCTGTATTTAACCCAGTGTATGGATTAACCTCTAGTATGGCACAGAGCTGAATGTAACCCAGTGTACTGATTAACACTTTGTATGCCAAAGAGGAAGGGGTGGATCCTAAACAGGAAGAGGTGTGGCCTGGGCAGGAAGGGGTGGGGTAAATGAAGATTGGGGGTGCATGAGTTCAGTCAGGCCCAGGGCAGCACAAAATCTAAATACACCACCAAACTATTCCGAACAAGCCAATGGCTGACTGAGAATGATCAGAGTTGTAGTTTCCAACAACCGGAGAGACAATGCTGCTAAACCCTGTTGTGTATTCTAATTTTCCACTCATTCCCCCAAAAAACAGCATTATATTCAACTTGCACCATTTTATTGATATACAGTGTCCTGATTGCTTTAGAATAAAAAATCTATTGCGTTTCAAAATTTCCATCTTGTTGCTTAGGACATAAATGTTATTTTGCACTTATACAAAAAAAATCAGATTGAAATAATGAATATTATGTGTTCAGTCGCCTGTCATTGCATGCCACTTAGCTTAGTGCAAATGTGTAAAGAATGTGCAAGGGGGCAAACAATGAAAGGTACATCCTCTGTGATTCAAAATGGTCAAAATTTTCCTGGTGTAAACAAATCCTTATTGGCTTTTGGTAGCACCTTGACAATACAGTAGCAATAGGAATGGAGAATCGCACACAGCCTTAATGGGTAGCTACCTAGTTATTTTTGCAGTAAAGTGATACAAAGTTTCAGGAGCTTTTGACCTTCTTTAGTCTGGGAGGTCCATAGCCAGATCAAAACATTGTTTATATATTGCAAAAATGAATGAGTAATTCCTGTTTGTATTAACCCTTTGAGTTCCAGAGGGGTGTGCAATGCATTGCAGATAAATGCTCACCCTTGTTGCATTCAAAGAGCTAACACTGTGTGCAACTCCTCATACAATGTGTTACTAAGAAGGGGCAGAGGGGAAATAGATACAACAGCAGATTTTAGTGGAGGTTTTGATTTCCATTTAAACTACTTTGGTGATATCCATTAAGATGAGATAAAGGTGAGATAAGTCAGTCCTCTGATAGAAATCCATCTAAGTCCAATATTTTATGAAGTGTACAATATGCATTAAAATCTCTTTAATATGAAATGGAAACTTCATAAAATAACATAGAAATGTGCATAACTGCCAAGTAGTGCTGTGGGCATCTACATGTGCTAAGGATGGATTAAATAAAATCTGATGCAAGTTCTGCCCACAATATTTCAGGAGGTAGAATCATGTACTGTGAGACTAATCATGTAATCTAGACTGTAAGCTCTCACAAGCAGGGCCCTCTGATCCTCCTGTTCTCCACATCTGATTGGACTATTTAATACCTCTGTATGACTATTCACAATTGTACAGCGATGTGGAATTAGTTGGCGCTATATAAATAAAGATTAATAATAATAATAAATGTACTAAAGTGAACTGGTGGGAGATGCACTAAGATGTGATAATGGTGTTATAATGAGAAGGTAACTTTTCCAGTATAATAAATTCACCAATTCCTATGTTTTGCTATGGATCCCATGCTTTGAGATCTATCAAGCTGGAGGGATGTTGGTGCATACAATAACATAGGAACTGGAGAGTCTATCACACTGGTTATCCTCATTTGAATCAATGGTAATGTGTCTGATGTTTGTGTTCATGTGTATAAATAGTCACATAGCACCATAGAACCAACCAGTTGCCCAAGGGGAACAAATAAACATTTCCAATGGTCCCACTGATTTAAATGTTTTTTCTTTTAACCCATTGAATGCTAGACATTCATTGTAGACCTCTTAGCACCCAGGGGGATATAAGTCCTGCTTACATTCATAGGAACTTTTATTTCTCCCCTATGGTGCACCCGGTTGGTTTGTACCGAAACTGCTCAAGTTCTTCTTAGTACATCACCCTCAGTGATAGCGCAGCTGTGTGTGTTGGCGTGGTACAGTCCCAGTAGTACATACACTAGGCCGAAGTGAGAATGCATTTTTAATTATGACAAAAAATGTAAGTAAATTCACAGCACATGCTAACAATTATTATTTCCCTGGTCAGCAATGTCACTGCTAGGTTCCCAGAAGACCAGGCGTTTTGCCTAATTATTATTAGTATGGTCCTCCAGCCAAAAGCCGCATTATCATTAGGGACTACAGCAGAGAACTACACATTTAAATGTCCTGGGCCGGTGACAAGAACCTGAGCCTCTTTAGTCAATACCTATTGTAGCCACAAGCCACTTGTCCTGGTCCATTTGCTGTGTAGTATAGTCATTTGTACCCCTGCCTCAAATCATGGGGTACACTGTGATCTCCGCCTGATGCTAATACATCACTGTGGCCAGATTAAAATATAACACTCCCATGCAATCTCATACTGGCCAAATTTCCCAGATTTCCTGTTATTCCCTAGGATCTGAGCTTCCTAACATGTAATATTCTTATTTATATGATTTCAGTTAATATTTAGGTGTAGGTAACATCTGTTCTACTGTACAAGAGCAGTTTTAAGTCTGTTGTATAATATTTTTTAACACTGAGCTACACAGTAGTGACTCTCTGTAACAGAACTGCCCAGGAGGAAAGTATCCCTGGAAAGTTTATTGAAATATTGGAGGGAATTGTGAACTAACTGATTGTGCTTTCCAGGGTGATAGACTTTTGTGGAGCTTAGTGATAACTATTTCTGTATACCAGAGGCCACTTGTGCATGGAGACCCACAAATATTGGAATACATTTAGAATACATATACTTTTCATGGTTGCCTTCCTTAGGCCCATTCATATTTATGGAAAACAGCCATATTTGTGGGTTGTTAACAGCCTCTCTCCATTCTAATCACCGGAGACAATTTGTTCTTTGCTGAAAATATGAGATCATTGGAAACTGAACGTGAGACCCACTGGAATCACAGGCCCTGGCGAATGCTGGTTATGCCCATGATTTAAGACTATCCTCTTGCACACCCAAAATACTGATATTGCAGAAGCTGCAAATCTCATCCCATGTGCTCCATGAAGCAATTCTCAGGATGGTGCCTCCATGCCATCTCTCCTACCCATTGGATACCAGGGTGGTATCCAATCATTTTTAAAAATGCAGTGAAGCTTCCAAGGATTTAAACATAAAGAAAAAACACACCTATTTTACTAAGAGGGATTGTACACCTTTAAGCAACCTGCACAGTATTCAGGGAGGTGCCGCCCTCGTATGAAACATGTTTATTGTGCTATTTTTAAATTGTTCATAAACTGATGGCTGGGGGGCACCATGCACAAGGAAGCAAATAAACAGCTCAGGTATCTGCAGTTTTACCATAGTGCCTCACAACCAGAGTTGAAAAACAGCTTGTGCACTGCTTGCCATTTAAAGCTGTATAGGATCTTATTCACAAAAGAAAAGATGAGCAATTCTGAGGCAAATCAGCTCTATAATAGTGGAGAAATAAAACTTCCTATTCATTTAAGTGGAGTGTTACTGCCTTGAGTGCTGGAGAGCACTGTTTTGAAATGCAAACTCTCCTTACTGGGTTAAAGCAATGGGAATTCTGGGAATTTTTATTACTCCCTTAGGGTAAGCAGACCAGGCCTCCCCTTTAATCAGGAAAACCAAGCATTCCTACAGAATACATATTTCATAGGTGTCCAGAGTTAAAGGGAAGGACTGGTCAGCACCCTATGGTGCAGTTGGTTTGCACCAAAATTGCTAATCTTTTATTTTTGTGGTACGGTCCAAAGAGGTGGAGTTCTGGAGCAAACCAACTGCATCATAGGGATACATCTATCCCCTATGGTACAATAGGTTGTACACCAGAATGGAACCTCTTTAGTTTTCATAATAAAACAACTGTTATTTTAATGATTTTTCAAATCTTGAAATGTAAGGAGATTAAAAAGTTTAACCCCTTGAATAGTAACAAGGTCTCTACCATATTGCTTTTCAATGCATTGGAGATTTCTCTATCATTCCAGTGGTTAAAGTGTATAGTACTGTGGGCTACATTTAATAAGCAACGAAGCAACTGAACAATAACATTAAAATGACCTGTGATTTAAATGGGTATATTGTAATGTGTTGTGTACCCCTCTGAAACTCAAAGGACAACTCCCTTGAAAGCCAGAAAGGTCCCCAATGCCTTGTTAAGCAATGCATTGTAAATCTCTTTCACATTTGATGGTTAAATGCTCCATTTAAACCAATGGGATGTTGTGGACTTTTTTTTTTTATCTGTCCCCTATGGTGCACTTGGTTTGCTCCAGAATTGTACCTCTTAAGATTTTGAAATACATCCTTATATACAATAACTATTGCCATGATTTGATATTGGTGTTGTCTGAGTTCCCAATGGCTGTTAACAAAGAGTCTCACACACGTCCAAAATATTGGTGATTTTTAGCCCCAGGCTTCTGTATCTGGCCCTCAAACCATGATTAAAAGACATTTCTATATCTAACATTGCACTTCTGATTTCTGTTTGTCAGAATGGCTAGTGCCAGGTGTATATGGCTGCATGCCTCCAGTGCTAAAGCTTATATTATATGAGAACTGCCAGAGTGTGTATGCAGGGTGACTGAACCTCCCCAATTCACCTGGAATCACGTGATCATTTGAACTCTCCAGATAATGCTAACTAATAAATCAGGTCTCTAATAGAGGCTTCCAGCTCATAAAGTAGGTGCTAAGTCATTAAAACCACTAACCAGAAGTATTTTGAGAGGGAGCAATAAATACCTCACCCATACCCGAAAAAGTCTGGATTACTTTAATGTGGTAAAATGTGGTAAATGTCTTTCACAGAAATAGGTACATAAAAGTTGCAGATTTCACTTAATATATTGCACTTCAAAAAACCAAGCAACAAAGTTTATAATTTATATAATTATAATTTGCAATCATAATAATATGAAGAACTGGACAATTCTGGAGCAAACCAACTGCACCATAGGGGAAACTACAAACCCCCTACATTTCATTGGATTTCAATAGGGTCTTTAACCCATTGAATGTTACAGAAGTCTTGAGTGCATTGTGTTGACGACCTCTCTAAAATTCAATGTGTTAAGAGCCATAGATTGCCCATAATTGCTCAGCTCATTGTACTACATCAGTCTCTATATGTGGGTGGTCTCTGATATATTCTAGAAAAACTTTAATTAAAGAATGAGTAACCTCTTTATGGATAACATATAGGTTACATAAATATTTTATAATTCACTCTATTGGAGAGCTTAAGTCATAGACTACTATTCACCATAGTAAATAATAAGAACAGTGCCACCTAGTGAAAATCACAGTTTAATGTAAAAAAGACAAGTTTGAACTGTAATGCATTTTGAATGAACAATCTCCCAGCAGTGGCAGTGGCCCTGTGTTACTTAGCTGAAAAAAAATACTGCTCCTTTAACCCTTTGAGTGCCAGAGAGGTATCCAAAGCATTCTGTTACCATGCCTTGGATACCTCCCTAGTACTCGAAAGGTAAAGGACAAAGAGATTTGTAAGATATTGCTTTACAATGTGCTTCTCATCCCAGTGGTCCTTAGAAGTTAAATGGTTTGGAAATGATCAACTTGTTGCTCTCCAATTGTTGTTGGACTACAACTTCCATCATCATTGACTGGCCAATGGCAGTCCAGCAACAGTTGCAATACAGCAACAGTTGAATCACAGGTTTCCCACCCCAGCCACTTCTCTACAAGCAATAATATATCCCACAAATCTACACCAGCCCACCTGAGCCAAACAAATGCAGCTTCTCAGCCTCATTTTCACTAGTATATCAACAGGTAAATTAGTGCCAAGTACAACTCATGCAGCATAAATCCTGTGCTAATGGAGCCAAGTTACATTCCATTCCCTACTCCCCCAAGCAAAGTTATTATTCCATAAAGGTATTTCAAGGAGGTAACTTTTTCCAGTGTCGTGTATGCAGCAGTGTGATTCTATATTGAAGAGCAGCAGCTAAAACATCTTTTTCCTCCCTGATTCTGCAGATGTTTCCATCAGTTCATTTGCAAGTCACTTAAATCCCCACATACCAATGGTGATATAGACCCAGCAAAAGTACAGTCCAAAAGCAGAAATCCAAAGTACATAATCTAAGCAGCTCTCTGCTACTTCCAGGAATGTACAGTATCAAGCAACTGTAAGACCAGTCCTACCTCTTCGTCTATGTATTTTCCCCCAGACATGCTGTGTTTGAGTTGCTAGCAGCTCTGATGGAGGTTTCAGTGAGGTATGATTTAAAGGATTGCAGGGAGGAAGATACTGTATTGTGTAAAGGCACAGCTAGGGAAAGGAGGGGAAGGAGGTGGCTGTAAGCATGATTATTGCTGGCCAGGCTCCAATGTTTGTTCTGCTTGCTTTTTGGCTTAGATGACAGCCATGTTCAACAGAGACACATCCCCAAGGCTCTTGGAACATCAGAAAGAAATAAAGTGCTGGAAGCAATAGACTTTGCCATACAGAGCTATTGATTCACAGGATGGCATGCTTCAACCTTTATCCTGTGAGACACATTCAGATCTTACAGGAGGTGCTATTGTGCATTGTTAAGAATGGTCTGTTTGGGCTTAGTTAAGTAATTGATTGTGTTTCACACCTAAACACTACTGGGAAAATCATGAAACACAATTCAGTCTGATAACTGGTTGTTTCTTGTCAACTCATTGCTAGTACACATTTTATCAGTTCAGTATTCAAAACGTTGGAGAACTTGTGTCAAAGGTTCTTTGAAAATTTCTCTAATAGCTTTTCGAATTCAGAAGATTTAAAATTAATTTACAAAATCCAATTTTGGGATTAAAGACATACCATTTTTATTAACCCCTTAAGGGCCAGGTTTATTTTGCAACTTAAGAACAGCTGTAAATTACATTTGTTGGTATGTTTGAGGTTTCATAGAATAACATTAAAATATATATTCCTTAATTTGCTACAGGATAGGTGCAAGGAAGGAAAACAATTGTCACTGGTTATATTCCTATACACAAGTAGTGTGCTTGTTGGAGGATGTTCCAAAATGAACTGATTTTATTTGTTGATTTTGTTTTAGGTTTTACATTTATTTAGGCAGTTACAGGGATTAAATGAAAAAATAAAAAGGTGTCCATGTATATATGTGAACAACAATGCAGTTATGGCGCTTAAAAGGGTTAAATACACTAGAACTAACAATTAAAGAGATATAGTACCAGATCACTATGTTTCCAGCTGTCTGAGAGTGGACAGACCACAGACAAAAAACAGAAGAAAGGGAAAAGGAAAAAGTGCTCAATGGTGCAATAAAAATAATAACTTTATTCTGAGAGACACTTCAAATGGAAAATGTGAGCATCAATAATCAAATGTGAGCATCCAAACAGGCAGCATATTGATATATTTAGCCAACCCATGCCTGTGTGGATGCTCACATTTGATTATTGATGCTCACATTTTCCATTTGAAGTGTCTCTCAGAATAAAGTTATTATTTTATAGCACCATTGAGCGCTTTTTCCTTTTCCCTTTCTTATATATATATATATATATATATATATACTAGTATTGAACGCCCGTTTAAACAGACCAAAGTGCCAGCCAGTGGCCATGGCTGCTGCTCCAGAGCCGGGGGTGGTGGGCCGTTCGGAGCGCCTCGCTCCAGATCAGCAGTGCCTCTGATTGGAAGCCGGCGCGTTTGGCCAGCCTCTACTGAGCATGACTGCATCGTTCAGGCAGTCACTATTCACTGAGGGAGCGACACATTGTAGCTCTTTTATGTTATACTAGTTGAAGAGCCCATTAAACGGGCCACAGTGCCACTGCCAACCGGTCACGGGACAGTCATGCTCAGTAGAGACTGCCCACGCAGCGGCTGATACAGAGCTGGACTCTCCTTCAGAGCTCCTTGCTCTGTATTAACCTCGTCACGGGCAGTCTCTACTGGGTATGACTGCAGCATGCGCAGCAGTATCTACTACGCATGACTCTATTGTTACAAACTTTCTAGCAAATTATTGTATAGGATTATATATACTAGTGGAAAAGCCCGTGTATGCGGGCCAAGGTGCAGGTAATGTTAACCCTTTGAGTGCCAGAGGGGTACGCACGCATTGCTTTGCAATGCATTGCATTGCGTACCCCTCTGGCACTCAAAGGGTTAAGAGGCCGCTAACTCACTACTCCATGTGATGCAGTCTTGTGTCGCCTCACTCTCGCACTGCAATCATGCGCAGTGCCTCTAATGCGCGTGAATGCATCGTGACAAACATCCTAATTAATTATTATATAGGATATATATATATATATATATATATATATATATATATATATATATATATATATATATTTTTTTTTTTTTTTTTAACATGTCTATTTTTGAAAGCATTTTTAACTTACAGTTCTAGGCAGGTGTGAAAAAATGCTGTAAATTGTGTTCAAAAATAGATATGTTAATAGTTTATATTTATCAATTAGCAAAATACATAGTGAGCGAACAGAAGAAAAATCTAAATCAAATCAATATTTGGTGTGATCACTCTTTGCCTTCAAAACAGCATAAATTCTTCTAGGTACACTTGTACACAGTTTGTTAAGGAACTCGGCAGGTAGGTTGTTCCAAACATCTTGGAGAACTAATCACATTTCTTCTGTGAATTTAGGCAGCCTCAGTTGCTTCTCTCTCTTCATGTAATCCCTGACAGATTTGATGATGTTGAGATCAAGGCTCTGTGGGGGCTATACCATCACTCCAGGACTCCTTGTTCTTCTTTACACTGAAGATAGTTCTTAATGACTTTGGTTGTATATTTGGGGTCATTGTCATGCTGCAGAATAAATTTGGGGCCAATTAGATACCTCCCTGATGTTATTGCATGATGGATAAGTATCTGCCTGTACTTCTTAGCACTGAGGAGACCATTCATTCTGACCAAGTCCCCAACTCCATTTGCAGAAATGCAGCCTCAAAACTGCAAGGAACCTCCATCATGCTTCACTGTTGCCTGCAGACACTCATTCTTGTACTGATCTCCAGCCTTCGGCAAACAAACTGCCTTCTGCTACAGTCAAATATTTAAAATTTTAACTCATCAGTCCAGAGCACCTGCAGTCATTTTTCTGCACCCCAGTTCCTGTGTTTTCATGCGTAGTTGAGTTGCTTGGCCTGGTTTCAACGTCGGAGGTATTGCTTTTTGCCCGCAAGTCTTCCATGAAGACTACTTCTGACCAGACTTCTCCAGACAGTAGATAAGTGTACTAGGGTCCCACTGTTTTCTGCCAATTCTGAGCTGATGGCACTGCAGGACATCTTCCGATATATATATATATATATATATATATATACACACACAAATGGAAATGAACACTTTAAGTACCAGAGGAGTATGCAACACAATGCAAAGCAATGTGTTGCCACCCAGCTGGTCCTTAAAGGATCAATCTAGAGAGACATCCTCCTGACACTCAAATGATTAAAGGAACACGTGGTAAAATACAGCTTGCTCTTAAACTAGTGCAGTAGATTGTATGTATTCACGGATATATATCGGCAAATGACTTCATACCAACCTAAACAATTATGTTGCTCGTATTTTATTTTCTGGACTGACTAATCAATAGTTCATTCCTTTCCTCACTTTCTGCTCATGATTACAACATGTTTAAGTGGAACCACTTATGCCAACAAGGATGAATATCCTAAATGATGAGTCATAAAATGAACAAGACTGGACAGGCTGCAACAGGACTGGAAAGGTTGAGCAGGCATAGGCCTCATTTGTTTTTCAGCCTTTGAATAAGCTGGATATCTTTACATTTAACTTTCAATGCTGAGCACTTTTTTTTATTTTTGTTATTGTGTTATATTTTATTTGTTTTTTAAGTGATGTAATCAGTAGCTCTGTAGTAACCTGTTTAAGTGAACTGAACAAAGTAATCATCTGATTACTGTCCCTATGGCTTGGTTCAAACAATGTTACTCAAATGTTCAAGTCACTCATGTTACATATGTTGTCCTGTTTTCCTGTCAGTGTAGTTTCTCTGCTGCAACTGCACTGTTTCTGCATTGAATGAAAAGAAATTACAAGAAACTGCAAAAGATTGTAGTTGCTGTGTGAAGTTGAACAATGAAATATTAAACTTCCTCAAACTGTTTTTTTTTGGCTGATCAATCACACTTTGTGTTCATAATTGATTGATTATTCATTTGGATTGATCAAGTATGTAAAGCTAGCGCCATTGATCTATTTCAGTTTAAGCAACCCAAAACAAGTGGTTCTTATGATCTGCCTGCTTGAAGCTTAGTATTTTGTTTTTCTTGATTTCTTAGATCAATCAAAGTGCACATTATTTGAGAATTGTCTGGGCCAGTGAAAGTTAGTTCTGTATATGCTAACGAGTTATGACTTTCTGTATAACAATGCACTGTGCACATCCCAAACTTTAAAGGGATAGAAATACTCAATATATCAATAATATATAATGTAGGATTTATCCCCCTGAGTAAAACAAGGACACTCTGAGAGGCATTCTATTCAAACGTTATTACAGCTTAAACCTGAATTTGTTTATGTGTAGTATCTTAATGGCCTGAAATTGTAATGTGGCACTGTTGCTACACCATCCTATGGACAGCTCTGGTCAGTTAACAATAAATCTCCATTAGATGGTAAGGCAACAGCACCACTGTAAAATGTCAGGCCACTGTGATACTGCCCCCCCCCGCAAATAAATAAATAAATAAATAAACAAATAAAGTTTGAGCTGTAATAATTTTTGAATAAAACACATTTAAACAGTTGGAGTATCCTTGTTTTTCTCAGGTTGATAAACTCTACAAGATTTTTTTTTACATTTTAAGTATTACTATCCCTTTTCAACTGAATATCTCAGGATTCACCATATTTTTATTCGGTAAACAACTGCAAAAAATACTTGCCTTGATACAAAAAGTGTTGACTGTCTTTTCAGAAGATCTGGCTGTAGCCCTGACAAAGTTAGTGTGATAGCATAAAAAATTCTACTGTCAAAGAACACTTTTTTTTGGTCCTTCTACATTTGTATTAGCAGACTCATTTGTGTCAAATGTGCAGGGCTTGTGGTAATGGGAACTGATTCCTGAATTCATCTTAATTGTCCATTGTGTCCAAACGATATATACCTTTGAAAATCTGTATTTAACATAGATGACTACTACACAGCTATACCTTAACCCTTTTTAGTGCTGGGGGGGTAGGCAACGTATTGCTTTACAATGATTTGTATACCCCTCTTGCACTCAAAGGGTTAAACGCTTGATCACCAGAGGGGTGTGTGATTTATTACAAGGCAATGTGTTGCACAGCCTTCTGGTCCTAAGGGTGTAAATACATATATAAATTTGTATCTTTATGTTCTAGAACAGTGGTTCTCAACCTGTGCTCTCAGTGGCTATTAAAAGGCCAGGATTTTAGAATTTCCTTTTAAGAGCACAGGTGAGTTAATCAATACGACTGAGCCTCTGATCAACACACTTGTGTTCTAGCAGGGAAATTCCTAAGTCCTGGCCTGTTACTGGCCACTGAGGGCATGGATTGAGAAACTCTGTTCTAGAGTAACATTCAGAGCTCTATGCATTGTGAAAACAAACTAATCAAATCTCTTATTTATGTGTAGAATATGTGAAATGTTTTTAATCTCATAAGGCGACATTAGCTCCTATAATTGTGCTCTTCATTACTAGTTTTACAGAGATAAACTGTTTGTCCCAGGCTTGTTTTGACAAGTACAAATAGGAATTCGCAAACTGATATAATCTTTTCATTAAGTGCTCAGGATCCTGAAGGTTACAGATTCATGTTTGAATGTATCGGACAATCAAGGACTTAAAGAAGCATACAACTTTTTAATAAAATAATGTTATTGTACTTTTCATGCTGAGTATAACAAGATTTCTTCCATTATGAGATTTTTCATTCAAAAGTAATTATAGCTCAAACATTTTTTTTTTATCAAACTTAATAACAGTGCAACCTGGTGTCCAAAGGGCAAATTCTTTTATGTAATGTGCTTGATTTAGTATGCTGACTATGACAGGAAAGCAAGATCTGGTAAAAAAAATAAAACATGTCAGAAGACTGGACTGGGGCCTCAATTCAATATGCTCCATTAAAAAAACAAAAACAAAAAAAAAAAAGAGTTGACGGTCGTTTATCAAGCACAGTAAGCCATCCAATTACCTATGCTGTGAAAAAGTACAACATGAAAAAAAAAACATGTCGTCGGGCGCTAAATTTTGTACCCATTGGAACTAATTAAAAATAATTAGAATGTCCAATTCAATTCCATGTGTTGGGCAGTAACATGCATTAAGTGACTCCATTTTATCGCCAAAAATCTGAGCCTAGTTTTTTGGTGTAGAGTCCCGTAACATGTTTGAAATTGCCAATTCTGGAATTGAAGGAGAAAAAACTGATAAGCCCCATATCAATAAACCTAAATTACTAAAAAAATATGATTGATGTTATAAAAATTAACCCTATGAGTGCCAGTGGTTATGACACTTGCAGTGGATAAGACAATAAGCACTGGGATAAGCTGTGCAATTTGGGCTGCCAGTTTAGAATGCTGGTACTCCCAGAGGGGGTAGTGATAGTGATGAACTTTTACTTTTTTATTTATGTTAGCTGCACTCTAAACCGTGAAGTAATATGAATAGATAGTGCACAAGAGGGATTACACCCACCTGAATCCACAGAGGGAATGGAAAGTGGGAGACAAAATGATCATCCAATTTTGTATGGCCCTCACCGTGATCTGCACTGGGCCATAGTTCTTAGGCACCATATCCAAAGCACTGAGGTGAAGAAATGGAGTGTATAATGACCATACCGCCCACAGCTTTGGGTGGAGTCTTAGCTTGTATAGCTAAGCTGTCTATTCCCCCAGGCCTTAGCTTGGATGTCTAAGTTGTAAATACCTAGAATATACCTAGGGAAAAAAAAAAAAAAAAAAAAAAATTATATATATATATATATATATATATATATATATTATTTTATTTTTTTCAAAAGAGCAATAGGCTTTGCTTTTATACATAAGGCCCACTATTTGCAAATTGTGGCACAAACTCCTCTTACTGGTGCCTGATGTATCCCCCCTAATGTGTTTTCTAGTTTACAACTTTACACTCAGCTGTTATTTACTTATCTTTATTCTTTCTTGTCACATGCATTTAGCCACTAGTGCTACTTTTTACATATCTTTCATAACACATCAATACACAAGTAGTTTTTCTTCCTTCACACTTTTGTAAATGCATAAATAAATAAGATAAATAAGAATATGTTTGCTCAGCTTGTTACAATCAAAAGACTGATATTCAGTAATGCTGTTGATTATCCAACATTTCTTGGGTATTAGGATTTGCCCACATGGGCACCTGTGACATGGCAATTCTTTCAATTTGCACAGTTGCCCAAAATAAGGTGCAATCCATCCTGTTCAATTGTATTTCCTTTCAGTAGGCCATGAATATACTGCAACTTTCCAGAATCTAGAGGATTTGTAGTAGTAAAGGGCTGAATGCTGGTTTATATTACTGCTGTGTATTCTGTTCATATGAGTGACTAGATTATTGTGATGCTCCTTTCTGAAATCCAGTCACACACGGACATCAGCCAATCCGCTATATCCAATGTTCACATGTACTGACCCTCTTATAGTAACCATTCCCACCGGGATTATCTTGGAGTCAGACCACAGTACATTGGTTGAATAGGGGGACAAGAATGCTTCAAAGGAGGCAGCTGAGCCTCAGTGTTCTGTGTGAGGGTACACCTACTTGGACACTATCTATATTTTGTTTTTGATTTACCTAGTTATTACTAAATATACACATAGTGGTGCTAGTATTTTAAAACTATTCAATTTGAGCCATGTCTAGTGCAAATCTGTTGTGCTGTCTTGTATACTAACATAATTCCACATATAGAACCACATATTTGTAATGTTTTTTTGTACACTAACTCATTTTGGGTTTAAACCCTTAGATGTGAGAAGAGCCTCCAGCAAATTGCTCCTAAGTGGTTAATAACTAATAACTAACTTACATTTTGACCAGGATTTTCATACGCTCAGAGGACAGGCATTTTTTTTTCTGCTTTGGCTCAAAATTAGCTAAAGCATGGTACTGTGTTACCCACAGAAAATGCAGGAGACAAGTAAAGTAGAAATGATACATTTACTGGCTAACTGAGTGGCTTTGAATGCAAACTTTCAAGACAACCAGGTCTCTTCCTCAGGCATAATAAGAATGAAAGCTGAATGCACAATTCATAACTTTAATATTCAAGTATGTTGCATTGTATACCTGTGTGGCACCCAAAGGGTCAAATTCCACTAGCAGAATATTCTTATCAGTTGGCCATAAATTATACTCTAGACTCTAGTAGTGACTCTTTGAAATGGACTAGAAAATGCAAACAAGTTTAATTACCTTTTTCACACTTCATTGAAGTTAAACAGAGATGGCTAGGTCAAAAGAATGTATTGCTTCACCCTCCAAATGCCAGGGGGTACACAACCTATTGCTTACAATGAGATGTGCAGTGACCTGGCATCCAAAGGAACCAACAATAATTTTTTATTTTGTTGGATAATGTAACATGAATTCCTTGTCACGGTTCAAGTCACAGTTCAGATTGTTACACATGACAATAATTTTATACTCCCCCATATTTCTGACTCTCTTTGTCCCATAAGTATAGTCACTTTGAGATCTTTAATGCTGTGATCAGTTTTATAAAAATGTTGGATCACTGGGGTGTCACCTTTGTTGTTCACACCAGAGAATTCATCCTTTTTCTCAGGGTCTGTCCTGTCTCACCCACATATAGTCCTGTTTGGAGACATTTCATGCAGATGATGAGGTAAACAACATTAGATGAGCCACACGAGAATTTGCCCTTGATATTGTGGTTTCTGTGTAGATGTGGTATGGGCATCCTATGGTTCCACATGTCCTTTGTAGACAGGTAGACATATAATTTTCTGTTGCATTCTTAAAGCGGACCTTTTAGCACATACTTAGTCGTCATGCATTCATTAAAACCATGACGACTAGCTTTGAAATAGATGTTTTACCTTGAAAAAATACCCCAGTGTAAAGGAATTGTTCCCGTTTGGGGACTGATGGGCAGGTTAGTGAGGTCCGCAAACCTACGCTGTCAGTCCCTTCTAGTAACCACATGGTGCGCTGCAGTGCTACTCAATGGAGACCAGGACTGACAGCTCAGGCGCGCGGACAAGATGTCTGCGCTGTAGCCTGGGTTCCGGTCTCTAAACGGGAATGATTCCTTTATACTGGGCTATTTTTTCAAGGTAAAACATCTATTTCAAAGCTAGTCGCGATGCGTTTAATGAATGCATGGCTACTAAGTGTGTACTGAAAGTTCCGATTTAAGTGAGCTTTTTGCTGTCAGTTGTTTTAGGTTGGGGGACTGTTTATAGGCAAAGAGAGGAGGTCTTGGAAATATTCTTTATAATTTGTTACCAGTACGTAATATTGTTTTGAGCTCTTTTGAGATTTTACGCAATACTTCAAGCTGTGGATTGTAGGTAACTACTAATGACACTCTGTTCTCTTCCTGTGATTGTTTGTATTCCAGGAGGTTTCTTGGATGTCTGTGATCTTGGCATTATATCCATGACTGATAAACTCTCTCCTGAGATTTTTAAGATGTTAAGTCTCAGAGCATATGTGCTTATACCTTATGGCCTAGCTATAAACAATACAGTTTTTTTGCGTGTCTGGGATGGAAACTGTCATTTCTGAGGTAATCAGACCTGTCTGTTGGTTTGTGGTCCAGAGATGTCTGGATGGAGTTGTTACTGATACTGATAGTATTACACAGAAAGTTAAAGGGATAGTAATGTTTCAAAATCAAAGTGGCTTCAATTAATCTTCATACTATTTGGGCCACGGAGAGTGTTATTTCAGTACAGTCAGAGTATCCCCCTCCCGCCCCTTTTACTTAGTGTAAGCCACCTCCCCTCAGATGTGGAATCTGGTTGCTTGATCAGACAGCTCACAGCAAGGGACAATCTTCTTACTGTGAGAACAATGAAAACCCTGCCCCCCTTGACAGGTTTTTCAGGTTTTTCTCTTATGCTAGTTGAAGATTGTCCCTCTCTGCAAGCCATCTGGACACCACCTTTCTGTTCTGAGGTGAGCAGTGTTACATCAGTAAAAGGGGCGGGGGGAGTACTTTATCATTCAATTACTCTTGAACTACAACTCTGACAGTATTGAAATAACACTCTCCATGGCCCAAATACTATGAAGATTAATTAGAGCTGCTTTTATTTTGAAACATTACTATCCCTTTAATTTGTGTTGGTGAATGGTTAGGTTTGAGGTTAATGGTGGGATGGAGGGCACTGTAATTTTTGTGAAATGATCAAATTTAATCTTCACTGATATTCCAAATGATTACCATATCATCTATGTAGTGAGTCCAATGATAAGAATATTCTGCTAGTGGAATTTGACCCGTTGGGTGCTGCAGAGGTATCCAGTGCACTGTGTTGCAGTGTGGTGGATGCCTCTCTGGCAGTCAGTGGGTTAAAATGATGTACATGAATGTTTAACCTGTCATGTATTGTGCATTCAGTCTTCATTCTTATTATATCTGAAGAAGAGACCCAGTTGTCTTGAAAGCTTGCATGCTAGACCACTCAGCCAATAAATGTATCAATTTTACTCTACTAGTTTCCTTCAAAATTAGCTGTTTTGTATTGAAGACAACAGCACAAATGGGTTAAAACATGTTAAGTAAACTCAATCAAAACTATTTTCAGAATTTGAGCTGGATGGAAGCCATTGACAGTAAAAATTATACAGCTATTATAGAAAGTGCCAGGGAACACTGTGTCTGTTTTAAACACACTTTACTGTACTTTTGTTCTGTAGGCTACACATTCCTGTAAGAGCCTCATTATTTAATAGTTGTTCTCACAGACAATCTCTGGTGTTTATAATAACCCTGTCACTGCCTGAAGGGCTAATATTACACTGTGCAGCAACCCATCAATAGTAGCACACAGGGTAGATAGTATTAAAAATGGAGATACTAAAAAGGTTAAAGGGAGTTTTGTAACAATTTGGTAACTAAAGACATTGTTGATGCATTGCAAACCAAAGTTTGGAAATGTCTCTGGCATTCTAGTTGTTAAAGGATGATAAAGAGCTGCATTAAGCATGTATTAATATTAAGAGAATGGCATAACTATATATTGCCTCTACATAACAATTTGAATAACATTCCTGCCAATATTGTTGGGAAGAATGTATGAATCAGCAGGCAAAGCTCGTGTTCTGAATTGGCCATAGACATAGTAATCATGCGCCTCTACCCAGGGTTATGCACTCTACGTATGATTGTTTTAGTGAATACTGTCACATAAAGTACACTTCAGTTAACCTATTAATATGAGCAAGCCCCGAACACAACTCCATAACATGTGCAAGGAAAGAGACTCTGATTTTTTACTGCACCTTGTCAGCATAAGGTGTTAACACTTTGAATGCCAGAGGGGTAATATTGCAAACCCCCCCCCCAGCACTCAAAGTGTTAAACAAAGCACAGAGAAATGGCAGTCCCCAAAACACATTCATGTCATCCTTTTGGCTCAAGTTGAGTTAATGGCAGAATTATCAGCATCAATAGCATAGTACATAGATGTTAGGCAGGAGCAGCACAATCAACACATTTCTAGCACCTATTTTAAAGTAGAATTATATTAGTTTATTCCCTGTGTTAAATATATATAAAATGAAAAAATATTGAATTTGACCCAACATTAGCATGGACATTAACTGATAAAGCTGCACAAACACCCCCCCCACACACACCTGTTGTTGATGACATAAATAACATTATCTAGAGTGTGTGTGCGTGTGTGCGAGAGGGGGACGGGAACGCCTTGTAATGTTCCCATGACGTTCCAGTGTTTTATTTGCATGCATGAGGAATTTCAGGTAAACACAAATTAAAGTTTTTTGCCTTTTCATTGCCAAACATTTTTTTTCTAACATTTTTATTAAGCGCATTTGGTCTCTGGATTGATTTTAATTACAAGCTTGACTGATCAAAAATTAATATCGTTTGACGAATGAAGCATGGTAGGTCTATCACAAATGTAGAATTTTTTTGTAGTTTCATTTTTTTTATCAGATAAGAATACTTCAAGTGATAGACTTATTTTTAAACATTTTTTTTACTATTAATAAAGCAAAACTGGCACTTGACCATTTTCTAAAAATCTGTATTACTGTTTTCATTGATCAGACTTGCTTTACTTGTTTGATAAATTGGTGTTAGATATTGTTTTGATTCAACAAAGGCACTGTTCAAACTTAATTAGTCTTGGAACATGAAACTTTCCTAAATCTTTGGTGGTTTGGCTTGTCTAGCTTGTTTTGCACATTTACTGACTAATTTTAATTTGGATCCATTAAAAAAAGTGTGGTCCTTATCCTTGAGGGCTGGTTTATTTTATTCATTGTCAAATTATTTCAATCAAGTATCCTTAGCAGCGGTACCAATTTGTTGCTGTAAATGAAAGTGATTAGTCTCTGTGTGTAAAATTTGGAATCTATCTGTTATATAGATTTTCATGATGGGATCTAAATGTATAGTGCTGGTATGCTCCAGACCCTCAAGTTATTTGAATACAAAATAGTTTTGTACAAAAATTGCAGGTTTTGTGGGGACTGGTGTTTACTTCTAATAGTCCAGTCCAGTTCAGACACATTTGTCAATCTGTATACAAGTATGAACATTCACATTTAACTTAAAGGGATAGTATTACTTAAATAAAATAAATAAAATTACTTTACTATCCCCCATCTTGTAGCCCTTACAAAATTGAATTAAATGAGCCCAGCGGCATCTCTCAAACCTTTATGGTTTGAGAGATATCCACTTTCAAAGTTCCCACTCCCTTGAAGTCAGCATTCTAGCTGACAGCAGGGGAATCCGGTCCCTGAGCAAGCAGAGGCTCTTCAGCAGAGCCGAGATCACATTATGGCAGAAGAAACCCTTCACTGAAATGGTCTTCTACGTGTGCTTGGTTTGCAAGCACATGTAGAAGAACATTTCAGTGAAGGATTTCTTCTTCCATAATGCGATCTTGCCTCTGGTGAAGAGCCTCCGCCGGTCCCGGGACCGGATTCCCCTGCTGTCAGCTAGAATGCTGACTTCAAGGGAGTGGGAACTTTGAAAGTGGATATCTCTCAAACCATAAAGGTTTGAGAGATGCCGCTGGGCTCATTTAATTCAGTTTTTTAATGGCTACAAGATGTGGGATAGTAAAATTTAAGTAATACTATCCCTTTAAAAGTGCCGTTCAAGCAATAGGTGGTATTAGTCTGTATGCATATTAAAGAACAATATATATTTTTTTTATTCCCTCTTTAGGAAAATCTGTATTTAAAAATATCATGAGTTTTACACTTTGAACAAAATTTCCCTCTCAATGTGATATGTAAGTTTACTCTCACACAAGTCTGCTTATAAAGTTTTAACTCTCCCCATAAAAAAAGAAAAAGACATGGAAAATTGTAGAAATGATGGCAAGTACTAGTAACTGTTCCCATAACAGAAAAAAACAAGCTTTCCATGGGAATGTTTTCAATGTTTCATTCTTGTTCTATGATTGTGACTGTGTCATGCTGTTATAACATGTATATAATCTGTGCCCTGAAACCATATAGCTTCAAATGAGAGGTTT
Organism: Rhinophrynus dorsalis; assembly: GCA_037306005.1. Taxonomy (NCBI): domain Eukaryota; kingdom Metazoa; phylum Chordata; class Amphibia; order Anura; family Rhinophrynidae; genus Rhinophrynus; species Rhinophrynus dorsalis. The sequence goes on along the minus strand of CM074721.1, from coordinate 267,714,947 downwards.
ACATTAGGAGTTAATACCACACCTTTTGACACAGAATTTCAAAGTCACCTCATGTAGCGATATTCACAAATATCATAGCGGGGCTGATATAGAAAATGCTAATGATTTGCATGAGGAGAAGCAAGATGCTTGGGATCTCTATAATATCCAGGGGTGATTTAAAGTCTCCCTTAAGCCACTGGGAATTTTTATTTGACCCATTCCGTGTAGTTGGTTGGTTCCAAAATTTCACCTCTTTAGTTTATTGAATTTGGACCTATGTGATATATCATCCCCATATTTTGGTGCTATATACATCTGGGTTGGGCAACCTGTGATCACTGAACTGTCGTTGCACTAAAGCTCCCATCAACCTCAGCCAGCTAGCAGCTGACTAAGAATCATGGGATTTATAGTGCAACAGCAGCTGGATGGCCTCACAGTGTCCACCTGTACAGTGCAACTGTTTGTTTCATCAGAGCATTACTATAAAACAAAATGGCTATATCAGTAGTTTATATCTCTAGAGAACTGGAAAGCTGATTCAGATGAATCCTGGCAGCCTTGCAGCAACTGGCCATTTTGAGTACTTTGTTTGATACTGGATCCTAAAAATAGCCGCTCTTCACAAACTACAGATGTTCTCATGTTTTTTACCAAAAAAGGCAGAGGGATAAAAGGTAAGTGATTTATTAATCTAACATTGCTTTCACATAACATGCATTAATGACTGAAATCTTTTGTCTGTTCTTAATGTCTGACACTAGAAAGCTGTATGTGTCATATAGTATATTTAAATAGTTATATAGTTTTATAGTTTAACACTACATGTAAAGAAGAAAATACTGAGTATGCAATATCCTTGCTATCTACAGTTTTACTCAAACAGCTAGTCCTGTCTTCCATAAAAAGGGATATTGAAGCAACAGTGGATAATATCATTTTGCCACTGTACACATTGATGGTAAGACTTCACCTCAAATATCTGTGCAGTTTTGGGCACTTGTTCTGAAAAAATATATTCTAGAACTGGAGAGAGTACAGTGAAAAGCAACACAATTAATTTAGGGAATGGAGGACTCAAGGTATGATGAATGTTTAGATAAACTTGGTTTATTTACTCTAGAGAAAAGACGACTAAGAGGAGATCCTATGCAAGATTAATACAAGGATCTCCCTGGTCAGCTTTTCCTTCCAATGCCTGATCAAATAAGTAGGGGACACACCTTAAGATTAGGGTAAAGGAGATTTAAACCTCAGTAGAGGAAGTTTTTTTTACAGTAGGGTCTGTTAAATTGTGGAATTCCTTGCCAAAGCATGTGGTAATGGCAGATACAATGGATACATTTAATAGATGATTTGATGCATTTCTAGGAGAAGGGAACATAAATAATTATACTGTGTATTAGTAGATAAACAGGAAATTCTAGGAAACAGAGTAATACCCATTTAGGAGTCGTGAAACCTTATATAATTCTAATTTTCTTGGTTATACTGTGGCAAAGGTTGGACTTAATAGACTTGTTTTTTTTTTCAGACTAATTTAGTATCTAACCTGCAGTGGTGGAGGTGTGTGAGAGAGAGAGAGAGAGTGTGTGTGTGTGTGTGTGAGCGAGAGAGAGAGAGAGAAAGAGGATGTGTGATGGTATGTGTGTGTGTATGTGTGAGGATGCATATGTGTGTGTGTATGAGTGTTTTTGTACATGCTTGTAAAAGGATTTGTGTCAAAATAACAAAAAGGTACGCTGGTTTTTCAAAACTAAGTATAGCAGTCTTATTAGACTTGATTACAAGGTTTTTGGAAGCATATACATTTCTCACAAAGTCAATAGAATATTCCTGGTTGGAGGTAAAAATATCTTTCATGGTAGAGTATGCAGTCATGGTAAAAATGTAACATAGTAACAGTTGATGAGGGTCTACATAACATTTTCATTGAAACCAACTGGCATAATCCTCTAAATTGTTTATACTTAAAGGGATAGTAATAATTTGTTTTAGCTTTATTTTATTTTGTAGGCATTAAAAAAACATGAAGAACGATATAAGTCTGTCACGGATACAGTAACGATACTTGAACCAGTACTTTTGTTAACAAAAACTTTATTAAGATACACACGTACAGGGCAACAGTACAGCAAGAACACCATACAATAATGATTGCTCGTAACAACTGTTCTTCTGTAGTAATAATGAACTGAGCCCAAAGGACAATCTGGAGATAATCTGCTCAGGTCCGCACCTGAGCTCCACTACAGGTCCGCACCTGTACTGACAAGCTACCAAGCAAGTCGTAGTGCCACAGGTCTGCACCTGTACAGACTATGAGACTAAGGTAGATATCGCACCACAGATCCTCACCTGTACAGACAAAGAGATGAAGGTAGGTATCTGAAGCAAATCTGCACAGGACCGCACCTGAGCCCCTACTACAGGTCCGCACCTGTACTGACAAAGTAACTAAGGTAGGTAAAGCACCACAGGTCCACACCTGTACAGACAGTAAACCCAGGAACAGTAAAGTCCACTAGAGCCACCAAGATACCCAACAGGTAGTCCACTGGAGCGTTGGTATGCTGGTTGCTCAGCGGACAACCCTGGGTAAACCAAGGTAGATAGTAAGATGACTGGAAAATGGATTGGCAAAATGCAACACAGAGCTGCAGGTCAGACCCAGAAGGTTTCTAGGACTAACCAGTGTCATACACAGAGAGGGTAGTCAGAAAGAGCCAAAAGTCAGCACCAGAACGGATAGTCAGCCGGGCCAAGGGTCATACACAGAGAGGGTAGTCTACCAGAGCCACAGATTATGCACCAGAATGGTTCTCAGACAAGCTGGGATCATACACAGAGCGAGTAGTCAGAACAAAGCCAAATGATCATAACCAGAACTGATAGTCAGCACTACTACAACTCACCAACCTCACTGGACACCACGAAAGGGTTAAAACTGATAAAACTGATAGTGGTGTCCAGTGGGTTATAAAGGCCACAACCCAGGAAGAGGAGAAGTCCCAAAAGGTGTGTATGTCCCTTTAAATGAGGAAGCGCACCAAAGCACACCATGGGACTGCCGGAAGTAGCTGTGGCTAGGCTGCCGGGTAGCATAACGGCCCGACAGCTGCCGCCCAAGAACTGCCTGCTGCCTGAGATGCTGTGCTGAGCTGCCGGGTAAGGTAGCGGTTGGCTTGGCAGCCGCCGCTACTATAACAAAGTCTTATCTCTCAAACCTTTATGATTTGAGAGATATTCACAAGCAAAATTTCCCCTCCCGCCCCTTTTACCTACTGTAAGCCATCTCTTCTCAGTATGACCAGACAGATACCAGAAGGGGACAATCTTCTTCCTATGAGAACAATGAAGGCCCTGCCCCCCTTGACAAGTTTTCCAGGTTTTTCATTTATCTTAATTGAAAATTGTCCCTCTCTGCAGTCTACCTGGGCATCTCCCTTCTGATCTGGCTGAACAGTGTTACATCATTAAAAGGGGCGGGAGAGGGATAGAGGGGGATACTTTGTCATTGAATTACTCTTGAACTACAACTCTGACAGAATTGAAATAACACTCTCCAAAGTCCAAATACTATGATGATTAATTAGAGCTGCTTTTATTATGAAACATTACTATCCCTTTAATGTGTCTACAGTATCTATCAACACAGCCTTCTTAGGAAAGAATTCAACATTTTTTGTAAAATTTTTGTGTTTTGTGTTGAAGCCAATATTTTTTATTGCTATAAAAGCTTTTTGGAATGTCAATATTGTTGTAAAATGATGCACCCATCACTTTGATGCACTTTTTCTTAATGTACAGTTTGTACTGACACAGAGTTGACATGGGGCTGTATTAAAGTCCGTATGGTAATTTATTGAAATGAGCCAAGAGTTTGTGCTGCTTGTCATTTCAAACTAAGTAGTGAAATTTATAAATGTTTGTAACTGTAGATACATATTTTGGGGAGTTTACCCTTAGGATACTTATTTTTTTATAACAATGTCAAAATCCTACACCAGTGCTAATTTATACAACAACTAGTTTTAAAGCCTGTGTACACGGGCCAACACTGGTGCCGCTGCAGTCATGCGAAGCACTGAATGCCTGCGCCACGGCTAATATGGAGCGGGACACTCTGAATTGAGACAGCAGTCCTCTCTGCGCACTTTCCTAGGACCAAGCGGTCCCAGGAAGGTGCGCAGAGAGAACTCCGGTCTGAATTTGGAGAGCTCTGCTCCGTATCAGCCGCAGCACAGGCAGTCTGTACTGCACATGACTGCAGCGTGCGTAGCCGTCTCTACTGAGCATGATGGCTTCTGACAAAACATCCTTAGCGAATTATAATATAGGATAATACTAAATTCCGTTTGATTCAACCTAGAATCTCTTTAAATGTCCTCCACTCAGTGGTAACTGCCACTTCCTCACAAACATCGGTACCAAGTCCTCCAAATACATGCAGAGAAATGACAAAAAATGGAAAAAGGTGCACTCAATTCTAAGTGTAGACTGCTTATTCCAGAAGGTATTGCACCTCCACCAATTTGTATTATATGTGATGTCCTTCACAGTTCCAGATAACACCTCTCACTGTGAGCACACTACATTCACGTTTTTGTTGAGGCAGAAGCAACCTCACAGTATAAGTACCTTCACTGGATAACCCCCAGTGTTGGTTTCTTTATGTTGATTGATCACCACCGCTCCAAGCCTGCATCCGTATCCTCCAAATACCACCATCCTTTCTATGGTCTTCACCTGGCCCTTTGTCTAGGGTCTAGTTGAGCCTAATTTAAGGATAATGTATGACTTGGAGCTGAGAATCAGTGACATTAGAGTAGATTCAGTATATAAATATTTTTAATCTGGAGTTATCCAGTGTAAAAAAGTCATATAAGATAAAATATATCCGGCACAAGTACAAATAATAAAGTAAAATATGGCTAAACCTAGCTTCAGTATGGGATATTAAACACTCACTACCACCCAACACGTTTCCCAGTTTCACACTGCTTCATCAGGGGTGAAAATTTTGTGGATGGTGGTATTTGGAGGATACGGATGCAGGCTTGGAGAAGTGGTGATCAATCAACATAAAGAAACAAAAACTGGGGGTTATCCAGTGAAGACGCTTATCCTGTGAGGCTGGTTGTGCCTCAAAAAAAATTGAGTGCCGTGTGCTCACAGTGAGAGGTGTTATCTGGCACGGTGAAGGAGATCTCATGTATTACAAATTGGTGGAGGTACAATATCTTCCAGAATAAGCAGTCTACACTTAAAATTGTGTGCACCTTTTTCCCTTTTTTGTCATTTTTTTCTATAACATGCACTACTTTAATTTATATGTTTGGAGACCTAACAGTCATTTGCATCTAGCTACACACAGGCACATAAGCATCAGCCTTGCATGCTGCACAGTGGAATTCAGTTGGATCCGCTCTATACAAAAACTGATGTATGACAGCAACACAGTTCACTACTGCAAGATGTCTTGTAATCCTGCATCAATCATTTTTTAAAAAGCTGCCAAGAAATGGTACAGCAGTTAGGATTGTGCAGAATTATACACCTCATCTTCATGCTCATTAAATCTAAGAAGGTTCCATTTGATAGGTGTGCTAAATTGTAAAATTAATTGTATTACTAAATAAATAGATGAACTAAAGCCACAACCACAACTTAAAGTAGATTTTTATTCAGTTTCTCACTGACTGGAGATCAGCTGGTCTTGCAGCTGGAATGTACGACTGATATTTTTGGAGACGCTTTGAGCTTAATGTACTAAGTAGAAATTGACCAATATGCATTAAGGTTTGATAAGGGCTCAGGATGGAGATGTTGTGTCAGATCAGTGTTGAAGACACATCACCGGTATTCACTAACATGTCTTCACTATCATATCCCCATCAATCCACCACAAATCCCCTTGAATCCACCATGCCTTCGACAGGTTTACAGTTTTGCACTGGACACATTAACAATGGCTTATTTCCATATGGAAATGCAGGCTAATGAGCCTGTTTTATTCATGTGGGTATGTACATATGGTAATGTGGCATTATGCCACTTTAACTAAGCTCCGATAGCAGCCTCTGCTGTCAATGTTCACAGTCCCAACATTTATTAATGTAGCAGTTCACCACACACACTAAACTCCAATAGCTGCCTTTGCTGAGGTTGGAGATTTTGGGATCTCCCCTTAGGTCTCTATGGAGCCAGACAACAGTTTTTTCTGTCTCCGCTAAAGAGCAGAGATAGCAGCTGCCCTCCCTGAACCATTTATCTGTCAATCCCCATGGCACTGAAATAATTAAAATCTGCACTATTAACAATAAACAATTTATTTTGTAGTTAATATTTCTTTAATTTAAAATGTAACTTGTAATTAAGAAAATAAATAAAATTCTAATTTGTGACAGCAGGCTTTAAACCCTGTTCTCAGGGTATGTGGAACCAAAACCTTACCCACTAGGCTACAGACTGTTTTCTTCAGGTATTGCTAAACAGACGTCTTATCTTTTTTATTCCTCATCTCCTGTAACTGCTTAGTCCCAGGAAGGTGCACAAAGAGGTCTCAGGTCTGAATTCGGAGCGCCCCGCTCTGGATCAGCCACGGCGCGGGCAGTTTCTACTGTGCATGACTGCAACACGCACAGCCGTCTCTACTGGGCATGACGGCTTCTGACAAACATACATTAGCAAATTATTATATAGGATATATCCTAACTGTACGTGGATTCCCAGTGCTTCTTAAAGAAATAGTAATGTCACTTTAAAAGTTGCTCGCCGAGTCTTCTGTATGTTAAGAGTAAGCAATTGTGCTATGTATAATACCTTAAAAGTTTGTAGTTCAAAAAGTATGAAGTGATAAAGATCCCCTGCCCATCCCTTTCTGGCACGTCACACTGAAGCCTGAAAGATCTTCTCTTGCTCCTCCAGTGGACAAGTGGGAGAGTAGAAATGTTCTCAGACCTAAGGGTTGTCGAATTGTTGGAGATGTGTAAGGGAGGACATCCCTCACAAATAGCCAGCAATTCAAGAACCCAGTATACTAATGGGGATATTCTACCCCCTCCACTTGCATCCTTAATTCCTAGTGCATATGGTGATGTGTGTCTACATTGCCAAGGTGATATGCTCCCCACAGCATTGAACTGCATCTTCCCCTTGGAGAAATTCTGGATCATACCAACTGCACCATATGGGACAACTAAAAATGTCAGTTGTTTTAAACGGAGGTCTTTAACCCCCTGAATGTTAGCAAGACTTCCAGCATATTTCTTTGTGCATTGCTCCAAAATTGCTTCAGTTCTTTATGTTTTAGTGCAGTCTATGTTTCTGGTTCTTTCTGGGATATGTAAAATGGTTGCTGTTCAAGGTAATATTTTTAGAGATCAATAAGAACAAAAGTCTACTAATGAGTATAACAGTATTGTAGCTTCCTCTGAACATAATGTAATAATAACTTTGGGTCTTAAGAAATATCACTATACTATGAATGTGCTACTGAGATGCACCACAAACTCCGTCTATGCTGTTGAGTCTTTTTTTTTCTGCTCTATGCTTTGAAGTCAGGTTATGTCAGCCTTCCATTCCATGTAATGGAAGCCTGACATAAGCACTGCCTGCTACCCATTTGTAATAAAGGAGTCTGAGCTTGCTGCAGCTAGGTAAGCACTGGCAGGTGAGATCACTGGAACATGGGTTCATTCACAAGCAGCATTCCATAGCTGAGTTGACTGGTGCTGTAATTATAGACACTCAGAAGGAAACCAGCTGACATTTTTCACAATCACAGCAAGCTTTCCTTTTACACAGTTATATTTCACAAAGATCTCAAATACAAATATGTAGCCCACATAGAATGCTCTTAAATTTGAAAGTATACTTTCTAAAATATGTTGTGTTATTTATTGTTTGGGTTCATACAATATTTTCCTATAATCTAGTCCACTTGTTTAATACACTCTATCGTTCTTGTTGTGGTTATTCTTGTAGTTTATCTTTATGAATGGCAGTTTACTTGATTTGATTATGTAGCTTGCACTTTTTTATAGGATTTAGAAAATACATATGTTCAAAATTACTCTAACAGTTGTAGGTACATATATTGACTACCTCTGTTGAAGACTGTACCAATACTCCTTGAACTAGTTCTTTAATTAGAGCAAGATTCGTGTTTTTTTAAATTATATATAAACATTTTACCTTAAATATACCTTTTGTATTTCTCTGAGAGCAATCTCACCACATTGACCTGCCACAGAATCCACTGTAAGACACATGCATTTCAGAAAGATTTTCATGGCCTACAACAAAATGCATATTGCTAAGTGGAATAGGTAAACCCTTCCTGAAGCCATACCAAGGAACCACGTTTTAGGTCAATCTCTACTACCTTTCTTCAAGGATTTTGAGTAAACTTTAGACACCACTGAGTAAAATGTCTACTTATCTACTTCAGAATAAAATTATAAACAGTTAAGCTCTCACTCCTGGCTATGACAGAATAATAGGTTCAAAACAACATCTCTTTTAATGGCAACATAAACTAGAGCCAGCTAGGAAGAGAAAGAGAACCTGATATATCGAATTGTGATTTTTATGAGATCTTATAATACCAAATTAATTCTTGGGATATGGTATCCAGGCAATAGAAACGTTGTATTCTGGTAGCACTTGAGGACATATTCTTATTAAGAAAGTTTCTCTTGACCAGTCATCACATCCCTGTACTTAAAAACTGATGCGATGGAGACATTCATTAGGACAGTGGTCCCCAAACTCAGGGACCTCTACATTCCATGTACTTGTGCACAGATGAGTTAATTAAAAGGACAGTAATGCCCCATAAAAATATTCTTTTGTTTTGCAGATTAAAGAAAAATAAATTATGTGCAGCAAATTCTACCTCTCAAACCTTTACAGTTTGAGAGATATTCGCTCTTTTTCCTGATGTCAGCTGTAAAGCTGACAGCAGGAGATCCGTGTCAGCCGACTCAAGGCAGCTCTGCAGCAGAGCCGCAATAGCGCGATTTAAAAATAATTACTTCTTTGGAACGGTCTAAAAAGTGTGCTTGCAAACCAAGCACACTTTGTAGACCGTTCCAATAACGTATTTCTTTTACAATCGCGCTATTGCGGCTCTGCTGCATAGCTGCCTGTCGGTCCCCAGACCGGGAACTCCTGCTGTCAGTTACAGCTGACGTCATGAGAAGGGGAAGGAGGGGGGACATTTAGAACTGAATATCTCTCAAACCATAAAGGTTTGAGAGATGGGATTTGCAGCGCAGAATTATTATTTTTTTTAATCTATAGGACAAAAAAACATTTTTATGGGACATTAGTGTCCCTTTAAGTGACTCAGACACTGATTATTTTGTACTAAAGCATGGAAATTCTGTAAACCTGGTCTAGAAGAAGGGGTTGGGAACTAATTCTTTAAGATTTTCAGCTGGGCAGGTGAACTGCAGGATTCCCCGATTTCTCCCAGAATAGGTTAGGAAGAAACAGATATCTATATGACAAGTTTACAAGTCGGGATATACGCTAAGTTTAGAAAAACTGTATTATAAAATTAAATTCAAATTATAAATATGTTTGATATGTGTAATATATTAACTCTCCACTGCTGATTTAAATGGTAACCTAATGAATCATTTCCCAGAGTACTGAAAGCTCCATTGGGGTGGATAAGTCCAAGTGTAGTGATTTGATTATGGAAGCCGGTGGGGCTTCATATGGGAGGGCAGTAAGTGTAAGAGATTTGTGAGAGATGTGAAATGTGTTTAGTTGTAGTGTGTCGGTCATTTATATGTTTTAGGAAATGGACTGAGAAAATATGTATGACCTGCATGCATATATATATATTTTTTTTTATTAAGTCGTAAATTATAGGGGCATGTAACCAGGTTTACGAATTACATAATTTAAATGTTTCTCTCCAAAAAAATTGAACTTGCAATTTTCCTTCCTTTCCTTAGTAATGTCTAAAAAATTTTTTATTGCATTTAGAAGAGCTTAAAAAGCTGAGCTAAATGCAAAAACCATATCTCTCAAACCACTATGGTTTAAGAGATACAAGCGTTTAAAGTTCGCTGTTTCCTACTGACAGCTGTAAAGCTGTCAGCAGGAGATTCATGTCTCCTGATAGTAATGTTCCTGAAGGGGCAGCTTTGCCTTCATATAGGGTGGGTTGACATACAGTATGACAAATAGTGCAAATCCCACACACTGATGTACTAAGTGATGCAGTTTTGGAGCGTAGCGACTGCACCATTCTTCAAGGATTTTGATTATACTTTAGACACCACTGATCACCAGAGATATGAAATAAGTATTTCTCTCTTTTTAAAGGGTATTTAAACCCCCTGGAGAGTTCCTCAAAGCATTGCTTTGCATTCAATGGGAAATTTTATTTCTTGTCTATAGTTCAGCTGATTTCCAAACTATCTTGCTTATCTTTTCTATTTTGCATAAGCCCACTTTGCATTCTAGTTTACTATTTGGTTGAATGGTGCACAGGTCCTCAACACAATGCATTGCACAGGAGATGTCCCCTAGAAGAGGTAATATAGAACTTTACACACATACATACACTCACACAAACACATTCAGCATCCAACATTTATTGACTGTCTTAGATGAACAATCTGAACGTCCATAGATATATGCATTTATCTTTCAAAAAACTGCGACATGTATAGATTTATTTAAAATGTATAAAATAAGCATTGATTCAGTGCATTATGTAAATATACTAAAAAATAAAATTTTCTTTGCAAAGAAGGCATCGTTGGTAAATGTATCTTCAGTACACATTCACATAGTGATTTTTATAACCTTTGATACTAAAAGCTGAACCAGTACAAAAGATAACAAATTACATTGGTTCTAAAAAAATTTGCACTGCATTTATGCTTTTAACAATATTAAAAATATTTACAGGATTATATAAATGTAGGTGAATTTAGATGTCAGCAAGCCCTGAGAATATAGACCTCAGTGTGGTATGTATGAAGAGGTTTAATGAGCAAAATGGGTCATATTTTACTCTATTACTGCCTGTGCTTAAACACTTGTAATAGCAGGATATCAGCTGGAAACTGGGAATATTAATCTAAGAGTAGAACTGTTTTGGATGGAGACGCACAATGCACCCTCCTTCACCAGTACAGGAGCTACTGTTACTTTAAAGGTTGACAAAATGCTGGTCTGCAGAAGGGGTGGGCCACTAAAGCCATGGCCCCAACTGCTTTAGGACCTATTAAGAGGAAATATTCCTTCTAAGATAGGGAAAGACAATCTGCATAGCCCAGCTCGATAGCTGAAGGTGTGCAGGTTGCCAACCCCTGCTCTAAGCAGTTTTGAGATTGTTTATAATATAATTATTTTTATTATACTCCCTTTGTATTATATATAAGAATTTAAGAAAGAAGAAACTTAAGTGTGAAGGTGAAGTAAAAAAATGGCAGTGAAAGCTGGGAAGAGCTGTTTTTTTTTTTTGGCCACAGTAACCAAAAAGACACTCCCTGGCCTCTGGTATGAAACCAGCTGTTGTTTTCCAGACTCAGCCTTAACCCTTTGAGTGCCAATAGGAAATAGTTTCATAGCAATCTAGCTACTAACTCTTTGAGTGCCAGAGGGGCACACAACTCATTGCTTCGCAATGCATTGCGAACACCCCTATCACTCAAAGGGTTAATATCCAACCTCCCTTTCCTTCTCTGACATCAGCTGGTTCTCCAAATTACCTGCTCTATGATTAGTCAGTCATTTGCAATGTGAGCCCACCCAGATGTTCACTCACAAGGAGACATTTGTCTTTGTATGAATAGTTTTAATGTATCTTGAGAATGGATTAAAGCTCAGTCACTGCACTGGATGCATTAAAACTACTCATACAGAGTCATATATTTCTTTGTGAGTGAACTGCTAGGCAAGTGAGCATGGAAACTAATTTATCTGCAAGGTCCTCCGATTTTCTACTGAATAGGCTGACATAAGAAGACAAAAGGATAGGAATTCGGATCTTAGAAGCTAATTAATAATAACACTTTAGTATAACTTTACATATTTTTCAAGTGTACAATATGTACTACCAAATTGCCTATGCTTTATATTTTTACTTCTTCATTTTGAACTTTTCTCTACACTTTTATGTCACGGACAGTGATGTACCCGAATCTCAGCTTACAGAGAGCTTTCTGGTCCATATACCATGTAAGGAGGAGGTTATACAATGTTTCACTCTTCCTGCAGAACTGAATGCTCTGTGTGCATTCTGTTTTACAGTATTTCACTAGTATATTGTATCAATAGAACAGCTTTTTTGTTCCCCAACAGAAAGCTGTCTGCAAACAGATCCAGGTAGCACACTGTCAGTGACATAAAAGCATACCTGGGAACTTCTCTTGAGCACCCGGAGAGGGCTCATGTTCTGCCAGACAGGGGAGGTCAATGAAGTGATTCATGTTATAAAAGGGGCTGGGCTTAACTGGGTGGGGCTTTCTCATCCGTGTGACATAAAATGGGTGGGAGGAGGGCAGAACAGGGTGGGAAGAAGTGGAAATGGGAGGGAAGGATAAGAAACTCGCAACTGCCAGAGAAATAGCCTCTGTCCCCGGAGACCTGGTAATGCAGTCTGAATGCAGATCCAGTGAGTTCCCAGGTATGCATAAAAGTGTAAAAAAAGGCTGAAGATTAAAAAATCTATATAAAGAATTGGAAATTTGACTTTATATATGGTACACTTGTAGAATACGTAATGTCAAAATAATGGGTTGCTATTGCTGTAGTACTATACAATGCAAAGAATGAAAAATAAATCTAATAAATCTACCATTCTTTACTTCAGTGGGAATGTTTATCTTCCCCCAGTTGGTTTGCTCCAGTGTTGCTCATCTTTGCATTCTGCATAAGGCCATAAGGGTTATGCATTGTTTATCTGAACTGAGTTGCTTCTTGGTCTGCAAAGTGTATCTATTCTTATATGTAAACTCACTCTATATGATTGTGATGCTTTAGTCAAGTTGTGTGTGGTAGGAATGTATTTCTTGTATCACATTAGCTACATAAATAACTTACCTTCTCAGAAATGTTCTTTGTTCTACACAGGACTGAAATATTTTGTAATATATGTTTCCCCAAAAAGTACAGCCTCTTGCCAGTGATGGATTACTTGCATTGCCACTAACAAAGGTGGCGATTAACCCTTTGAGTGCCAGAGGGGTACGTAACACATTGCTTTGCAATGCATTAAGTACCCCTCTGGCACTCAAAGGATTAAGGGTTATTTTTAAAAAAGTGATGTTATTCTGGACAAAACCAACTGCAAAATAGGGGAGACCAAAACAATTCCCAACATGGGACTTTTAACACCTTGAATGCTAGAGAGGTCTCCAATACATTGTTTCATATTGTGTTGGAGACCTCTCAAGCATTCAAGGTATAAATCAATGAACATATTAATAATTTGAATTCACCCCTCATTGTTCAGTTGTTTTGCCACATAATTCACTTTTTCTTTTGAATATAGGGCTGTTATTTTAAAATCTACATTTATAAGTTTTTCTTCAGAATATGCATTAAGATCAAAGTTTCATTCAGAACACACCCAGAAGACATTAAGGACATATTCCATGAACAGTTCATCTTTGCCTGAATGTCTATAGAGTACTAAGCAGTAGCAGTTTTCAGCACCAGGAAGGAAATACATATCGCTGACAGTATTGTGTACAGGTGTTTAATTCTGATCCATCCGCAAGCTAACTGAAGAAAAACACCGTCCCATACTTGCAAATAAAGGGTCAATAAAACTGTCTGTCATTCCCTTCCATATAGCTTGCACAGATGGCAATACCATCAGACAGGTCTTCACAAACGGCATAACAACCCTGTAATGAAATAAAAATAACATTACTATTATATATATAAAATAACTGTTCTGTTGCATGTAGGGCTATAATGTATCATACTAATCAGATGTTAAATCCATCATGGTAAACAAGTTTATAAAGAATACCCCGCAAGTTGCACATAAGCCATTACAACTACATTGCACTAGACATACATTTAAAAAGGCTAGTGCAATTATTGTGTACATGACTAACCAGCAATAGACATCACCAAAAAAAGAAATGATGTAAAACATCTAAATCAGGTGTGTACAAACCATCTTCATGGGCCATGTAAAGGCCAGCATCGATGGATATCCCTGATTAAACACATGTGAATTAATCAGTAGCTTATTAATTTTGACTGATCTACCTGTGCTCAATAATAATATAAATACTCATATATCGTGCTGCCAATTCATACACATAATCTTTCAGACTCAGTGAGCCCCAGATCTGTAGAGATTGCAACATAAGTTTTTGATGCCTGAGGCACAAGGAGGTAAAATGACTTGCCTAAGGCAAGAAGTAGCTGTTGACAGTGGGAACTGTACCAGGTTTGGAAAGCTTCACAGCCAGTGTGAGCTACTTCTTCTCCTTAAATCCTCACTTGTATATGGTCCTTGAGGACAGGTGTGGTCATCACTGGATTAAAGAATGCTCCTACAGGGGCCTCTATCAGCACATTGTTATACTAACAAAACAATTCAGCATCTTCTTTTGAGTTCCTTGGGATAGCCACTGCAAAACTGCAGGTAAATCCAAGTTACCAGTGGCGGGTGAGTGCTTGCACAAGACAGGTGGAGACTAGTCTCCCCATGTTTCCAGTAAGTCTGTACCTATGTATAGTAAGTCTGTACCTATGAAAAAAATATGAACATATAGGGATACATTTTATTAAAGCAAAAATCAACCCTTTCTAAAACATATTGTATTTCAATGGGGCTCTTCTTTGATAAAAAAATATCCACTATGAATCTACAATGATAAGAAGAACTTGACAATGCTAAGACAAAATAATATGCATGTGCAATTCAGTTACCTGAATGTGAATGCACAATGCATGAAGTATAGTAAGGAATGGGGGAACCTTCCACAGATTCCCAAATTAAAGCAAACAGGAGACAAACCTGTGTGTAGCATATATTTCTACCCTTAATACCACATATTAACACACCTTTTCAAGCTGAGGCTTTGGATGTAAGTTCACATTTAAGTAAACGATAGGAAGTAGTTTAGGTTTGTCTTGCTATTAAAGGGATAGTAATACTTAAAATGTAGAAAAAAAGATGTTGTAGGGTTTATCCCCCTGAGTAAAACAAGGGTACTCCCACTGCTGAAAGGTGTTTCATTCAAAAGTAATTATTTTCAAAGTTGAATTTTTTAGGTGCAATATCACAGTGGCCTGAAATTGTACAATGGCGCTGTTGCTACACGATCCTATGGACAGCTCTGGTCCCAGGACCATAAATCTCCATAGGATGGTGTAGCAACAGCGCCACTGTACAATTTCAGGCCACTGTGATATTGCACCTAAAAAATTCAACTTTGAAAATTAATAACTTTTGAATGAAACACCTTTCAGCAGTGGGAGTACTCTTGTTTTACTCAGGGGGATAAACCCTATAGCATATTTTTTTTTACATTTTAAGTATTACTATCCCTTTAATCAGAAATGCATGTGCAAAATTGCTATTATAGTGTTGTATGAATAATGGCATCCATTACGTACCAAATGTGGAGACAGGAGAGGATAGCAAACAGCAGCCCTATAACAAAGGCCAGTGGGATGGCAAGAAATAGGGTCAGGACTTTGTAAATCAGGTATTTGCTGATCTCAAACAGGGCTGTGCTGCATATCCAAACTTTATCAAAGCTGTGAGTTGTTGCAGGCTCTCCTATTACATCCTCAAAACCGAACTGCAATATAAAGAAACACATTACACATTCACTTTGTTACAAAGACACAGGAAATCTTAACTATATTGGGCCTGCTGTATTAAAGTTAAGTGGAACAATTCTGAATTAAACCAACTGTACCATAGGGTACAAATAAACATTCTCTTTGACTTAAATTGGTTTTTTTTACACCTCAAATGCTAAAGAGGTCTCCAATGCATTGCTTTACTATTCATTTGAGACATGTCTATCATTCAAGCCTCATTTAGATGAATGGGAATTTGGGGAAATTTTATTTGTTCTCTAAGTGGTTTACCCTACTTAGATTTTATACATAAGGCTACATGTAACATTATCATGCAGCCTTTACATTATTGTACTGTAGGTTTTTATTCATAAGGCTACATGTAACATTATCGTGCAGCCTTTACATTATTGTACTGTAGGTTTTTATTTATAAGGTTACATGTAACATTATCATGCAGCCTTTACATTATTGTACTGTAGGTTTTTATTTATAAGGCTACATGTAACATTATCGTGCAGCCTTTACATTATTGTACTGTAGGTTTTTATTTATAAGGCTACATGTAACATTATCGTGCAGCCTTTACATTATTGTACTGTAGGTTTTTATTTATAAGGCTACATGTAACATTATCGTGCAGCCTTTACATTATTGTACTGTAAAAAAAATCAGGTAATAAAATCAAAATCATTACTAACTTGTGTTAAAATGGGACTTGTACAGAGTTTGGGCTAGGCCTGGGATGGCCAACTTGAGGCCCTTCACCTGTTAAGGTACAATTCCCATCATTCTTAGCCAAGGATGGCAGCAAATGATGGGAATTATAGTCTGAAAGAGCTGGAGGGACTCAGGTTGTAAAACCATGGTCTAGAGGAATTGTAGTGCTAAGTCCACATATAAATGGTCTGCACACCTTTATACACCTATGACCCTGGTAACAATATAGATACTTATGTACTAGAAAGAACTGGAGCACTTGTGTGACACAACAGCTAGGGGGAAAATACAAATTCCAACTGAATTAAAGAGGGCTTTTAAAATATTGGATACTAGAGAGGTCTTCAGGGCTTTGCATCACAATATGCTGTAGGCCTCTTTAGCTTTCAAGTTAAAAACCCCATTTAAATATTTGTCCTCTGTGGTGTAGTTGGTTTGATTCCAAATTACTTCCATTCTCCATAGTACATCAGCCTCATTGTCATGTTAATGTATAAAGATGTTCACATTGTGTGCTTCATTTATCCATCACATTATCCTTATCATTTTTACAAAAGGGTGTATTTCTCTCTTTCTGTCTCTCTAAATATATATATATATATATATATATATATTTATGAGCCGCTGCAGTATTGAGCCTCTCTGCAGCAATTTTCACAGGACCAGGTGAGGGCTACACTTGTCTCTGATCTCCACACCGCTGCCAGCCCAGGATGGACAGAGAACCATAAATAATTAGAATTATATGTGTAAATGTTTGACTTTGGGCCTTATGTATGAAGATACAATTCTGGAACACAGCAACTGCATTATAGGGGCCAGAGGCAAATTTCAATTGATTTAAAGTGATAGTAATGTCTACTGAAAATGAGTTGTCTGACTCTTCTGTATATTAAAAGGAACAGATTGTGCTATGTCTAAGCGCTTACTTCTTTGTAGGGCAAAAGTTATGAAGAACTGAAGATCCAACTCCCGCCCCTTTCTGGCCGCCTCCCACTGAATCTGAGATCTAGTTGTGCGACTTGACGGCTGCAGCGTGGGACAAACTTCAGTAAGTAAGTATAAAGGAATTCCTGGCCCCCTTGATGAAGGAAGGCAAGATTTCCCTTTGCTTACAGAAGTTTATCCCTCACTGCAGCCATCCTGTCCAGACTAAAGCTTCAGTGTGACTTGGGGAGAAGGGGCAGGCGGGGAATCTTTAGTGCTTCATAATATTTAAAGTACAAAGAAGTAGCACAATCTGTTCCTTTTAATATACAGAAGACTAAGGCAACTAATTTTCAATAGACGTTACCATCACTTTAAATGGGTCCTTTACCCATTTGAATGCTAGTGTAGTGCCCAACATATTGCTTGGAGATCTCTCTTGGGTTCAAGGGGTTAAAAGTTCCATTTAATTAAGGAGGATTATGAGAATGTCTATTTCTCCTCTCTGGTGCAGCTGATTTGCTACACAATCTGGCAAATAAGGGTAAAATGACAATGTCTTATTGTAATCAGTACACAATCCATGCAATAATCTACAGGTTACGTAGCACAATAAAAACAAAACACAAGAACCCATTACTGTATTTGACCATTTAAAATTAAAGAAGGATGGCCACCTCCTAATAAGAACCACCCACTTACCTTACTATGGACAGGCAATGCTATTGGTCATAAGAAAGCCGCTGACAGGTTTTTGTGTCTACCTAACACTTTAAGGGCCAGTGGTGTGTGAAACACAGTGCATGTTACACACTCCTCTTGTCCTTATGGGTTAATATTACGCTGTGCAGTGAGCAGAGTTTAAGATCCTGTAGTCCTGCTAGCAAGTGTCATGTCTGCCTCCATGGACACAATATCCAGGATTTAGTAAAGATGTGTATCTGTCTGCAGCAATGCATGAACATTAACTCCTTATAAGTACAGTGGAGTTCCTAGTGCACATAAAGCAGGAATTCCACTTTCTTCAAGCAGGCACTAGGAATGCAATCATAAAGAGGTTGGAGTTTGCTATATTTCTGGGATAAATGTCCCAGCTAGGATGGACCCCCACCTGCCTCTTACCTTCAGGTGACTGTTCAGTCTATTGGGATCTCGATCTGGGCTATTCTCATAGGTTTTCTCAGTCAGCATTGGGACAGAGGATTGATTAAACTCATCTTCATCCATGAAGATACGAGCGTCCGACTTCTCTTTCTCTAGCCCCATGTCTCCAGAGGGGGACCCCTGCTACCTGTCTGCACTGGTCTGATTTCAACCCACTTCCTGGATGTTGGGGGTGCTCTCTCTCCCGAAATTCCCTCCTGGTTCCCAGTGTCTGGCTGTACAGTGCAGAGAAACATTCAGTACCCTGTCATTCTGTATCCAGCAGCCTTATGGGCGTGGATCTGTGCTTTGCAGGAGCAGGCTGAGCTGCAGGGTCCTAATTCAGAAACAGGGAGTTGCTGATCAAAGTACTCTGGTTCTCAGGAGCTAACAATAATGCATATTTTCAGGATATGCCAGCTTGAGTACTGGAGAATGAATATCTCAGCCACTTTAACCCTTACTAGACCAGGGGGAATAAACAAAAAAGAGGATCAATTCTGTCTCAAAGCAATTATAATAAAGGGGAGAAAGCAAATAAGTGTCCATCCCAGGGCCAGATTTGTAATTAGGCAGAGTAGGCATTTGCCTACAGGCACACGCCACAGAGGAGCACCTGTCATTCCGGATTCCCAGCTTGGCGCCCGCGGCCCGCAACAACATGGTGAGGTCTCAGTCTCTGTGCCTTCTTCGGCACAGACCTGTAGCTGCTGTGAGCTCCCTCGTCAGCTCTTTAGTCATGCAGAGCGCTGGGAAATGACATCATCTACCAGCGCTCTGGATTACTGAAGAGAAGACCGCGTGGGATCTCCAGCAGCTGCAGCTCTGTGCAGAAGGAGGAGACACAGACAGACCTCCCCTCTCCAGGGTAGATAACGGACACAGGGGGCAATATGGAGATGATGGGGGCACTGTGAGGGGCAATATGGAAATGATCATGGGGGCAATGTGAGGGGCAATATGGAAATGATCATGGGGGCAATGTGAAGATGATGGGGGCAATATGAGGGGATATAGACATGATGATGACACTGTGAAGGGCAATATGGAGATGATCATGGGGGCAATATGGAGATGATGGGGAGCTAGTTAGAGCTGATGGGGGCAATGTGGAGATGATGGGGGCAATGTGAGGGCAATATGGAGCTGATGGGGGAAATATGGAGCTGATGGGGGGCAATTTGTAGATTAGGAGCATTGTGGAGATGGCAAATCGGGGGGGGGGGGCGCTTCAGATTTCTGTGCCTACAGGCTCCTGAGATGTAAATCCAGCCATGGTCCACCCTCCAATGTAACATATTAAATATACATAATTCAGGGCTGCGCTGAACTCAAAACAGTCCTATAAAATGACTAGAGGTGAGGAATATTCAGACTCAAATAACATTTCCAAAACTCCCATAGATATTAATGGGGCTTTTTAAGCCCTTGAATGCTATTGGTCTCAAACACATAGAAAAGCAAAGCACAGGAGACCTTTCTAGCAATAACGAGGTTAAAAATCCCCTATTAGTAGGTTGTTATTACTTCCACATGGTGCTGGTTTTTTTCTCCAGAATTGCACCTATTTACCATTAAGTATATGGCCCGGATTGGCCATGCGTAGATCCTATTGTTCTGTTGAGATGTTTAGTTTTCTGATTTTATTCTCTAGTATCCAAGGGTTTAAAAGCTCCATTTAAATTAATGAGAATGTTTATTTTTCTCTTAGTGTGACTAGTTTGCTTTAGAACTGCTCCACTTTCCTTTAGTGCATAAGACACTATAACATACCAATGTAAGCTGATAGACATGGCAAGAGGGATCTCCTGAAAAACACACATAGTCAGTAGCTGATGAGGACCTTGGTGGCTTTCCTGTTGTAGACTGTGCTAAAGAGTTTAACCCTCACAGTCCCAATCAACAATAGCATTTTACTAAAGCCCCTCACTGTCCTACCTCTTTTCATTACTAATCTTTTAACCCAGGGTTGGGGAATCTGAGGCCTTTCAGCTGTAGAAGACTACAATTCCTATCACCCCAGTCCAGTCAACTGCTGGCTGGGGAGTATGAGACATATTTCTCCACTACACATTTAAGCTGGCCTGTGTGAGGAAATTTGCCATTCTTTAATGTGTGAATAATTTTAACCCTGTCTGGCATTAAATGGATTTTTGCAATACACTTGCCTGAAGCACACAAGTAGGTAAGAGCTAAAGAGCGGAGCAGGATGGTCCTCTCCTTCCCAGGGCATGACCTGCATTCTGTAATGGTTAGGCAGCTATGTGGAGCCTGGTACCAGGCACCATTAGAGAACTGTGCAAGTTATGCTCTGCACTAACTTATAGGTATGAAGCACCATTACACACATGTCCATTTGTTTGTTGTCTCTGAGAAATCTAGTACAGCTTTCTTGGAATGTGTTTTTCAAATTTGAGGCTGTGTGATTTGATACAACTTTGCTAAGGCAGCATAATAAAAAAATAATTATTAAACAAAAGCTGTGTGTAATAATATTAAAAGTAACTGTTTTCACCACATGCACAAAACTGCACCTGTGATGCAAAGGGGTAAAGCTACTGAATATTTCCTTGTAGAACAATACACCCAATTGGTGGCCACCTATATATAGGTTTATTTGTTCCTGTGATTTCCCATCATGTTCGTTTTTTTCATTAAGGGCTGGGATTCCATTTAAACCAGAAATATTTGTTGAATTAGTATTTCCCGATTTGGCAGACATTTCCAGCTGGTCAATTTTGCCATTACATTCTGAGTCAGAATTAGATTGGCAAGTTGTGTTTTTAAGAAATGCTCCAAAATGGTATCCTACTGAAAAGGCACCACCTACATGGCAAGCATAATTACAGAGCATTCATAATATCAAAATAACAATGTTTCTGTTCAGCATGTTGCCAGGTGAGTATCTGTTAGGTTAGGGTCAGTCTCCATTAGGTTTGGGGATTTACTGTCATTACATTAGGGTCAATATCTGTCTGGGGGCTGTATCTGTCAGGTTAGTGTCAGTCTCTAGAATGTCACCAGTTTAGTATCGATTAGGTTAGTGTCTGTTAGGTTACATCAGTCTCTGTTAGTTTTGAGGGGTCTTATTATCTGTTAGGTTTTGGGGCTGTCTCTAGAACATCACCAGGTTAGTATCCGTTAGGTTAAGGTCATTCTCTGTTAAGTCTCGGGGTTGATACTATCTGTTAACTTAGGTTCTGTCTCTAAAATGTTTGTGTCTGTTAGGTTAGTATATGTTAGGTTAGGTTGCATTCAGTGTCTGTTAGGTTTGAGGGTGGTTTATAGGGATGGGAAAACATTTTCACCTCAAACCAAAATCGGCAAATAATGGCACTTCTCGCTTGGCGAATAATTTCCCACGAAAAGTGCAGTTTTTCCACTTTTTTCACCTAGTTCATTCCGCACAACACTATCACGGTACCCGTGATTCTGACTATGCTACATTCCTACTTCCAGGTTTGTCTTGGCTGCCTCTTATTGGTTCTGGCTTGCTAGCTCCTCCCAGGGCTTGCCTTTATATACGCCCTCCTGTCACTAGGCCGGTGCCCTTTCGTGGTGTTCCTGACCTGACGTTTGTATATGTGTTCCAGTTCCGTGTATGATCCGGTTTTGTCTGACCTTGCTCCTGTCACCAAGCTCAGTGTACTGATCCAGGCTTTTGCTGACTACCGCTCTCTATGTACCGATCCAGGCTTTGACTGACTACCGCTCTCTGTGTGCCGATCCAGGCTTTGGCCATTCAGCCTAGCGTCCGATTGTCACTAGTGCTTCCGTTGTCCCTGTTGTGCCCTCCGGTCACTAGCGGTGTTACGACTTGTCAGTCTGCTCCTAACTGTTGCCTCCGGTTGCGATACTCTCAGCTTGTGCCTTATTGCAGCCTCCGTTACGTGCTATACGGTCTGTGCCCTCCGGTCACTAGCGGTGTTACCACTTGTCAGTCTGCTCCTTACTGTTGCCTCCGGTAGCGCGACTCACAGCCTGTGCCATCTGATCACTAGTGGTGTTACCACTTGTCAGTCTGCTCCCACTGTTGCCTCCGGTTGTGCTACTCCAAGCCTGTTCCTCATTGCAGCCTCAGTTACGTGCTATACAGCCTGTGCCCTCTGGTCACTAGCGGTGCTACCTCCTGTCAGTCCGTATATTTCGCTACCTCCATTTGTGCTACTCCTGGGCTGCCTTACCCGGTTATAGGTAAGGCCGGTAGAGCCTCTTCTATTCCTTGTTGGCACCACTTACTAGGCTGCCTTACCCGGTATTAGTTAAGGCTGGTAGAGCCTCCTCTATTCCTTGTTGGCATCACTTACTAGGCTGCCTTACCCGGTTATAGGTAAGGCTGGTAGAGCCTCCTTTATTCCTCATTGATACCAGTTACTAGTCTGCCTTACCTGGTTATAGGTAAGGCCGGTAGAGCCTATTCAACTCCCTACACTGAGGTGCCTGCCCTGCAGTACAGTTCCCTCCTCGGGCCTTTCCGGTTCTGTACTGCTGAGGTTTTGTTCCTGTCTACGTTCTAGTCACATTTGCTTATTGTGTAAACTGTATTGCCCTGACCTGTGTCAGACCTTATATCTGTCCTCTGTGTAAGTCTGGACCCGTGTAGGGTCTTGTTGTGTTTTATATTGTTTAATAAAGCTTCATTGTTTTATCCTACCAAATTGTCTGAGTGTTCAGTAAAACCGTGAAAAACACATAGCAAATGTTATTTTATTTCCCAAAGGCATAGTATAAAAGGATTATGAGGGTGCCTGTGTTGGCGGAGTTTGGGGAAAGAATCAGTTGAACAGGGAATGTTTTTTTTTGTGGGGTGTGTTTACAGGGATTGGGGGGACATTTAATAAAAAATAAATGCAATTAAAAAAAACATAAGACATGGTATAAAAGGGGTCTGAGGAGGGTGTCTGTGTTGGTAGGTGGAGTCTGTGGAAATAATCAGTTGAACAGGGAATTTGTTTTGTCAGGGGATTCTTGTATGCTATTGGGGGGACAGTTAATAAAAAATAAATACAATAAAATAAGTAATTTGTACGTAACGTGACAGGGACCCCCTGACATAAGCTGCGAATTGGGTAGACTGATCCATGACATGCAAAAGTAAAGAGATAGCGCACCAGAGATCTAAGTGTAGTGATACCACAGTACAAGGATAATACGTGAAAATAATGGCTAGAGTAAGATATAAAAAGAATGTATAAATTTATTTAATACCATAGACAAAGCTATAAAAACTGGGTAAATGAAATCCTGACCTGGTATATATATACAATATAACAGATCAATCAATATACAAAAATAATGGATGAATGTATACTCCCCAAATGACATAAACAAGGGAGTCAATAAAAGGCAAAAGAACAATATAAAATATAATAGATAACAAGGGGACTACATCCAAAGAGGGGTATACTGTTAGCCAAGTACAGCGTCTTTGTGGATCTGGGTAGGAGTCTCGAATGACCCAACGGCTAGGACTTGTGATTAGATCAGCACCAAACCCACTGTATATACCAGGAATGTGCATCTACAGAGTCTGTACAAAAGGAGATAGAGGCGATAGTCAAGTCAATTAGTGAGCAACAAATTATCAGACAATCAAATCTGCTCACCAGATAGTTTCTTGGTGTTCTGCATATCAAGGTATCTTTGTATCTTCTCCTTGATGTATCCTTAGTCTCCCTGGGCGATAAGTCAAATGTCCGTAACTGTGTCCACTGGTGCTGTCCGATGCACCAGAGTGTGCGTAAGTATTGAACTAATTCACAGCTTTCCAAGTGTGAGATTCCAGAGATACAATTTGACTTTTTAGCAGTACCACATGCAGAATGACTGATTCATTACAGCCCAGCACACTAGCAAGCCAAAGCGACACTGGACAGAGCTGATTTGAATGTCTGATACTTTGTTGCTCACTAATTGACTTGACTATCGCCTCTGTCTCCTTTTGTACGGGCTCTGTAGATGCTCATTCCCTGTATAAACAGTGGGTTTGGTGCTGATCTAATCACAAGTCCTAGCCACTGGGTCATTTGGGACTCCTACCCAGATCCAAAAAGAGAGGTAGACCAGCTGGGTGAAGGGGTACCTGAGAAAGGATAGGTACACAGCGAAAGGGAACTGTTAGCAGGATGAGGGGTGGATGTCAGGGAGCACCCTCACAGCCAGGGATAGCACAGGCAGGAACAGAAACTCAGAGTTCCGATATGTCCCAGGCTGGTGGTGATGACAAGAGGTTGCAGGACCCTATATACTGCTATGAGGAGAATAGGGTCCTCGTCCAGAGTATCTTGCAAAGGGAGAACATCCTGTTCCCGACCGAGAGGGTCAGTGGTCTGGGTGCCAAGAAGGCGGCCATCTGGCATTAGGTCCTCACCACTCTCCAGCTGTAAGCGGACCATGGAGTCAATCAAGAAGTGGTGGTGTGACTGCAAAAGACGTGTCAAGAATAAGATGGGAGACAGAATTGGTGATGGGTTATTGTTGGTTGTCTGGGACTTGTTTGTAGGGCATGTCAACTTTCCAGGTGGTTCATTGGCTTTACAGAGGTTAATTTTGCCATTGCTGTGCTTGTACTATGTGCTAAGTGTTGTGTGAGCTGTTGTTTCCCTCCTTTCTTTTGTTTGACTGCGTTTTTTTCCTCCTCTGTGTGCTGGTAAATGTATCAGTTTATCGTGCGTCGACACTGACCACAAAGAATTGAATCACATCTGGGTAGAGATGTTCCATTTTTCTCATTGGGTTAATTATTAATGGCCGTTATCATTTTAAAACTGCAGTTAGTTGTTCATAGCATGGATAATTGAATGACTTACCATGCTTTAAAAACTGCAGTCTTTTTTTTGTTTTGTTTTTTGGAGACAATTGAATCGAGCCATTTAAATTCAAATCGTAAAATGTAATGTTTTCTAAAAACCATATCCCCTTTTATCATGTTACAGACAGTTCAATAACTGGGTCACTAAATATTTTCATGCTTTTCTACTTGTTTTTGTGATTGCTCATTCTTATTGAATCCTGCCCATAAAACATAGACTGCAAAGCCATTGGATGTTTACTTGTTCTGGTAATAAATGATTCAGAAGTAATAAGAATCCAAAGAAGAAGAAATATTGTAATGAATATTTGCTTCCACTCAATGGTGTAAACTTGAAGAAATAAAATTAGTCTTTTGAGTAGAAAAGAGGCATGTTATTTTATCAGGTTATTACTTTAAATCATTAAGCTATTTTCCTTTGACAGGCCTAAAACCTGCCAGCCAAGCCTGGGCTACATTGTGATCCCTCACTGATTAGCCAGAGTTGATGACTGATCAGAATAGTGACCCCTGCAGCTATTTGACTGATCCCATGATGACACTGAACAGCAACATTTTGAAGACTCACAATTCATTCTCAAGGGACTGCATATGCTGTTCCCATGGACTAAATGTTTAATTTGTTTTCTCATAGGCATTTTTGCATATGAGAATCTCAGTGCTACAAATGACAGCATTAGTCTTTTTGTGAGGCAATTAAAAAAATTACCAAAAAAATACCGCAAAATCTGGTGAGCTTTACCTTTCTTCTCAATAGTGTTTAAATAGTGTTACATATACAAAAAGTAAACAAAAAAAGTTGAACAACAAATCTTAGCCTTTACCAATAGATAACTAGTTACATGTGTATGGCAACAAAGCATTTGTAGGTAGCCAGCCATCACTAAGGCACCTCAGATGGGGGATTTCCTAAAGGTAAGACAGTATGTATCACTGCATTTTGATTACATTATACTAAATACATGTTCACTTCAGGTTTGAGGAAGAATGGAACTTTCCATATCTGAGTTACCTTGACATTAGAGGGTAAATTATGAATGCATTCTAGTGACTGTATAATGTCCCTATTAAATACCTTCTCTTAATTTCCCCTTAGAACTAATAAGTTAATGTTACAGTTTTTGCTACATATTTAGTGTAATTTGTGATATTTACAGATCAATGCATCATGTCAGTATAATTTATATATTTATGTAAGCCAAAACATTGTGCTTTCTGAACAAAAGAACAAACCAACAGCACCGTAGAAGGCAAATAGAAAATCCCCAAATTCACATTGATACAAATGGGGCTTCTAACACCTTGAATACTAGAGAGGTCTCCAATGCATTGATTTGTAATCCATTGGAGACCTCGCTAGCAATCAAGGCGGTAAAAACTTGCACTTACTTTAATGAGAAGTGTTTATATGTTCCCTACGATGCAAATGGTTTGCCTGAGAATTGCTCTACTTCTCTTTTATATAAAAGCCCCTTTATAATTAATATTAGTTGCAATGTGTTGGATACCTCCCTGGCACTCAGAGGGTTAAAGGAGCACTAATGCCTCCTGCTAAATAACCCCCTTACTCTTCTATAGTTAGAAAACCCTAATGGTCCCTATGAATTGTGCTCTTGTGCCTTTGGTAAAGAGCTCCAGTAACAACTTCGGCCAGTCCTGGGTGTCATGTCCATGCAGGCAGACATGACAGTTGCTGGCAGAACTTCATTACCTCAAACTCTGGTCACTTCACTTAGTATTTCTAAAGCTGTGAGGACCAGAGGGGTGTGTAATGCATTGCTTTACAATGAATTCCACACCTTTCTGGTCCTTAAAGGGTTAAGTAGGCTCATGCGCTGTTCCTGCTTCAGTTTGGAAAAACTGCCAGCAACTGTCATGTCTACCTCCATGGACATGACACCCAGGACTAAATGAAGATGTTTCCTCTTGAACAAAGACACAAGGACAAAATTCATAGGGGCTATTAGGATTTTATGGCCAAATTATGTTATAAAGCTTTAATAAAGGTACTGGTATGGCTTATCATGTGGTCTGAATAACAATTTTTTATTTAGGGGTCAGAACGCATGATTTTTCAAGCTACCAGTCCAACATCAGGTGTGTACATGTTACATACTGACCCATAAGTGTAAAACAAAAGATTTAATATAACTATGACATGACTTGTGCAATGAAGAGTGCATTACACTGCTAATGCTAATTCCCTATCTTGCCTAATTAATGTCATAATGAGCTACTGCTTCTATATACAGATGCACCCAACCATTGTTTACATATAATACGCTTAACTGCATTGCACAATATGAGAAGACATAAACAATTATTTAGTGCTTTTTTAATTCTCCATAGTGTCAAACTAAGGAAAGTGGTGCATTCTGGGGAAAACAGTTGCATCACTGAGGGCAAATACAAATTTCTGTATTGACATGAATGAGGCATATAACCTAGTGTTGAGCGAGCATGCTCGGCCGATGCTCGGATCGGCTCGAGCATCGCTCTGCTCGGCACATGGCGGTACTCGTACGAGTACCGCATGTGCTCGCCCGCCATGTTCGGGTCTCCTCCCCGCACGTTTTGCGGCTGCTGCGCAGCCAATAAACGTGCAGGGAGGCTCTGACATCGGTGTAATGCCAGCAGCCATGTTGGCTGCTGGCATTACACTGATTGGCTGGCCAGAACCCGTGGTCGGGTGCTGTATAGCACCTGACCATCGAGTTCGGCTCAGTCTGAGCCAGGGAGAGCTGAGGATAGGAAGGGAAAGGCAGTGTAGGGAGGAAAAAAAAAAATTGTGAAAAAAAAGAACCAAAAGTCCTTTTTAGGACTACTGTGTGTGGGGGCAGCAGGTTATTTTGTGTGGGGGGAAAAAAACAAAAAAAAAAAAAAAAAAATATTCTGTTTAGTGTGAAAAGTTGCAGATTAGAGCACATTCTGTTTAGTGTGCACAGTTGCAGATTAGAGCACATTCTGTTTAGTGTGCAAAGTTGCAGATTAGAGCACATTCTGTTTAGTGTGCAAAGTTGCAGATTAGAGCACATTCTGTTTAGTGTGCAAAGTTGCAGATTAGAGCACATTCTGTTAAGTCTTCAAACTAAAATATCAAAGTCACATATTCCATTCAGTGTGCGTCGCCGCAGTTTAGCAGCACATTCTGTGTACTGTGCAGAGTTGCAGAATAGGAAGAAATACTGTTAAGTCTTCAAACTAAAATATCAAAGTCACATATTCCATTCAGTGTGTTTCACCGCCGTTTAGCAGCCTATTCTGTTTACTCTGTACAGTTGCAGAATAATAAGAAATACTGTTAAGTTTTCAAACTCAAATATTAAAGTCACATATTCCATTCAGTGTGTTTCACCGCCGTTTAGCAGCCTATTCTGTGTACTCTGTACAGTTGCAGAATAATAAGAAATACTGTTAAGTTTTCAAACTCAAATATTAAAGTCACATATTCCATTCAGTGTGTTTCACCGCCGTTTAGCAGCCTATTCTGTGTACTCTGCACAGTTGCAGAATAATAAGAAATACTGTTAAGTTTTCAAACTCAAATATTAAAGTCACATATTCCATTCAGTGTGTTTCACCGCCGTTTAGCAGCCTATTCTGTGTACTCTGTACAGTTGCAGAATAATAAGAAATACTGTTAAGTTTTCAAACTCAAATATTAAAGTCACATATTCTGTGTAAGATGAAGAAGGCGGGTAAAAAGGGACGGGGAAGTGGACGTGATCCTGAAAGTTCAGGGCGCGGGTCAGGACGCGGAGAAACTGTGCCTGGTGCCAGAGCACAAGAAAGAAAGACATCCACCATACCTAGCTTCATGTGTAATTTTACAGGGCGTCGCAGGACATCACTCTCGAGGTCCGACCACTGCGAACAGGTGGTCGGTTGGATGACAGCTGATACTGCTTCCAGTCGGTTAAGCACCACCCTGTCTTCCACCAAGTCCACTCTCAGTAGCCAAGAGTCTGGTCAACATAATCCTCACTCTGATCATCCTTCCTCCCACCATACACGGTCTGGTCAAAGAAGTGATCCCACACTGGGATATAGTGAGGAGCTCGTCTCATCACCAATCCTTCATTTGACCCTCTCTCCAAGCACGCTTGCAGAGGAACATGACATCTTGTGCCCTGATTCACAACCTCTAGAGGCTACCCAATCACAAGAAGATGACAGATGTGAACGGCATTTAAGGTCAAAGGAAGTAGTGGATGATGATGATGATGATGAGACACAGTTGCCATTAAATCAACCACTATTTCCGTCTCAAGACCTTGTTGAGGAGAATGTTATACAGTTGTCAATGACTGAGTATGTGGTGGGATCAAGACTTGAGGAGGATGATCAGAGTGAGGAAGTGGAGGAGGACTTGGTGGACGATGAGGTGACTGACCCCACCTCGGAAGGTGTAGAGCCGAGCGATGTCAGCAGTCCTGAGGGTGAGCCATCTGCAGCACCGCAACAGGCTGGAAGAGGCAGTGGTGTGGCTACAGAAAGAAGGCGGACCGCACCAAACCGGCCCGCAAATGTTCCACGGAGCACCCCCTTGCGTAAATCTACCTTGCCAAGGGGTAGGTGTTCCGCGGTATGGCGTTTTTTTAAGGAAAGTGCGGACGACAAAAGAATTGTAGTTTGCAACCTGTGCCACACCAGAATGAGCCGAGGCATGAACACTAGAAACCTCACCACCACCAGCATGATCCGACACATGGCATCCAAGCACCGTAGTAAGTGGGAGGAACGCCTGGATCGCCCATCTGTGTCTGCAGGCCACACCACTGCCTCCTCTTCCCCTGTTTTCGGTGCCGGCCAATCGCCTGTCGAAGGCGCAGGCCCGCATACCTCCCGCCCTGCACCTGTAGCATCTGAAGCACCATCAGCGACCACATCCACTTCCCTGTCCCAGCACAGCGTCCAAATGTCGTTACCCCAGGCATTTGAGCGCAAGAGAAAGTACCCAGCCACCCACCCACAGGCCATAGCACTAACCTCACACCTTTCCAAATTACTGGCCATCGAAATGCTGCCATTTAGGCTTGTGGACACTGAGTCCTTCCGCAGCCTGATGGCAGCAGCTGTCCCTCGGTACGCGGTCCCCAGCCGCCACTACTTTTCCCGGTGTGCCATCCCCGCATTACACCACCATGTGTCCCGTAACATCACCCGTGCCCTGACCAACGCAGTTACTGGGAAGGTCCACTTAACGACTGACACATGGACAAGTGCTTGTGGCCAGGGACGCTACATTTCCCTGACGGCACACTGGGTGAATGTCGTGGAGGCTGGGAGCGACTCGGACCCTGGGATGGCACGGGTGCTACCCACGCCGAGGATTGCGGGCCCTACCTCCATCAGGGTTTCCACCAGCACCTACGTTATTGGCTCCTCCTCCTCCGTTTCCACCTCCGAATTCTCTACACACAGCGCCACTCCCCCATCAGCCAGTAGCTGGAAGCAGTGTAGCACTGCAGTGGGGAAGCGTCAACAGGCCGTGCTGAAGCTGATCTGCCTTGGGGACAAACAGCACACGGCCTCAGAGCTGTTGCAGGGGATTAGTCACCAGACCGAGCAGTGGCTCTCGCCACTCAACCTGCAACCAGGCATGGTTGTGTGTGATAATGGGCGTAACTTGGTGGCGGCTTTGGAGCTCGGCAAGCTCACACACGTACCATGCCTAGCGCATGTATTTAATTTAGTGGTGCAGCGATTTCTAAAAACCTACCCCAATGTGCATGATCTCTTGACCAAGGTGCGCCGCGTGTGTGCACATTTCCGTAAGTCATCAACAGCTTCAGCCGGCCTGTTGAAGCTGCAGCAGCGCTTACAATTGCCAGCTCACCGGCTGCTGTGTGACGTGAGCACGCGCTGGAACTCCACCTTCCACATGTTGGCCCGGCTTTGTGAGCAGCAGAGGGCAGTAGTGGAGTACCAGCTGTTACACGGTCGTCGCCTCTCCGTTCAACTTCCTGTAATCAGAAGTGAGGAGTGGGAATGGATGTCAGACCTCTGCGAGGTTTTACGCAATTTTGAGGAATCGACACAGATGGTGAGCGGCGATAACGCTATTATCAGTGTAACCATCCCACTTCTGTGTCTACTGAAACGCTCGCTGCTCACAATTAAAACCGACGCTTTGCATGTGGAAGAGGTGGAAATGGGGGAGGAAGAGCTTACACAAGGTGATAGCCAGAGCACCCTCACTTCGTCTTCTCAGCGACAATTGGAGGAGGCGGAGGAGGAGGAGGAGGAGGAGGAGGAGGAAGACACGGTTGCCTCCGCTACAGAGGGTAGCCATGGAACTTTAGTTCCATCTCTTCAGCGTGGGTGGGCAGAAGAGGAGGAAGAGGATGAGGATATTGAGAGTCATCCTCCTGGTGAGGACAGCGAAATCTTGACTGTTGGTACTCTGGCACACATGGCTGACTTTATGTTAGGCTGCCTTTCCCGTGACCCACGCGTTGTACGCATTTTAGACAACACGGATTACTGGGTGTTCACCCTTCTGGACCCCCGCTACAAAGAGAATTTCTCATCTCTCATTCCTCCGGTGGAGAGGACAAGCAAAATGTTGCAATACCAGAAGGTTCTTGTCGAAAAATTGCTCCAAAATTTTCCATCTGACAACGCTGGCGGCAGAGTACGTGCTACCTTGGCCAACCGAGAAGGGGAGAAAAGGGGAGCACACAGCAGTTCCGAGAAAGGCAGGGCAACACTCTCCAAGGCGTGGGACACCTTCATGACACCCCGCCAGCACCCTCACCCTGATGCGCAGCCTAGTGTCACAAGGAGGGAAAAGTTTTGGAAGATGGTGAAGGAGTACGTAGCAGACCGTGTCAGCGTCCTCAATGATCCCTCTGTGCCTTACAACTACTGGGTGTCCAAGCTGGACACGTGGTATGAACTGGCACTCTACGCCTTGGAGGTGCTGGCCTGCCCTGCCGCCAGCGTTCTGTCTGAGCGGGTATTTAGTGCTGCTGGTGGCATCATAACAGATAAGCGTATCCACCTTTCCACCGACAATGCTGATAGGTTGACACTTATAAAAATGAACAAGGCCTGGATTTCCCCTGACTTCTCCACTCCACTGGAGGAAAGCCCCGGGGGAACATAAACTCACTTTATATATGTTATTTACAATGATGTGAATACTCTGTATTCCCATTCACCCCTTCCACCCAAAAAACGGGTATATGGTTGACTCTTAATCTTCTCATCCTCCTCCTCCTCTTCCATATGCCCTGGGATATAATTTTTATATAGGGCCAGCTCACCAGCGGGCCCTGTGATATAATTTTTATATAGGGCCAGCTCACCAGCGGGCCCTGTTTGACAATTTTTATATAGGTCAGCTCACCAGCGGGCCTTCTCATATAATGTTTTATTGGGTCAGCTCTCTAGCGGGCCCTCTCATATAATGTTTTATAGCGTCAGCTCACTAGCGGGCCTTCGCATATAATGTTTAGGATGGTCAGCTCTGCAGCAGACCCTCACCCATAATGTTTTAGATGGTCAGCTCAGCGCACGTTTCCCTCTTAATCATGGCCTCAGTTCAATAAAATCAAGGAAATTTTTGGGAGAATTTGCCTCTGTGCACGTTTCCCTCTTAATCATGGCCTCAGTTCTGAAAATCAAGGAAATTTTTGGGAGAATTTGCCTCTGCGCACGTTTCCCTCTTAATCATGGCCTCACTTCCGAAAATCAAGGAAATTTTTGGGATAATTTGCAGATGATATACAAGTAAATATACAGCAAATATTGTTTGGTAACAATTTTTCGCCTAAAGTCGTTTTTATTTTCCTTTTTGTGTGTTTTATGGTCAGTCTGTAAAAATGGCGTACTACGGGCGAAAGATCGTTCCCAGCAGCGATGTTGGAGGCCAAAGATGCATCCAGACATCCTCCCTATGCTGTCCCTGAACCATTTCTGTAGTGTTTCCATCTTTTTCTGCCCTTTTCCTATGGACCAGGCACCCTCCCCTCATCAGAGCAGGGGGTGCCTGGTGTAATGCTCGAGTCCTCCCATTGACTTCAATGGGGCTCGGGTGCTCGGCCGAGCACTCGAGCCTCAGGGGGTGCTCGGTCAGAGCACCCGAACACCCGAGCATTGGGGTGCTCGCTCATCACTAATATAACCCCTTGCATGCTAGATTTGAATAACAAAGTCTTATGTGTGTATTAATGTTAATTAATAGTAACATAGTAACATAGTAAATTAGGTTGAAAAAAGACACAAGTCCATCAAGTTCAACCTTCGCCTCATACCTCAGTAACTGAATTTTATAGCTTTCCTGCTACCAATTAAATTAGTCTTTATCAGACCTTCCTGATCAGCCTACTGATAAACAGTATAACTCTGTATGTTCCCTTGTGAAAGAAATGTATCTAATCTTCTCTTAAATGTATCCATTGTATCTGCCATAACTACCTCCCTGGGCAATGAATTCCACAATTTGACAGACCTTACCGTAAAAAAACCCTTCCTCTGCTGAAGTTTAAACCTCCTTTCCTCTAATCTCAAGGGGTGTCCCCTGGTCACCTGATCAGGCCTTGGAATAAATAGCTCACCACAGAGATCCTTGTATTGACCTCTCATATACTTGTACAATGTGATAAGGTCTCCTCTTAGTCGTCTTTTCTCTAGAGTAAATAAACCAAGTTTGTTTAGTCTTCCTCATATGTCAAGTCCTCCATTCCCTTAATTAATTTTGTTGCTCTCCTCTGTACCCTCTCTAGTTCTAGTATATCCTTTTTCAGAACCGGTGCCCAAAATTGCACTGCATACTCAAGGTGAGGTCTTACCAATGATTTGTATAATGGCAAAATAATGTTATCCACTCTTGCCTCAATACCTCTTTTTATGCAAGACATAAAAAATGTTTGTTTTAACTTCAGTAAATGTGTTTATAAATTAGTCTGTGTAATTAAAATACTTGGTTCTGGTTCTACATAATTTAATCAGTTACATAAAGCTGTCAACATAATGGGAAATAACCAAATCCAGTCTGGCTAGTCTATCTTTATAACTCAGATACTCCAATCCCTTTATCATTTTTGTTGTATGTCTCTGTGCTTTTTCTAGTTCAATAATGTGTTTTATATGAACAGGTACTTCAAACTGTACTCTATATTTTAGATGATGGCTTGCCAAGGATTTATATAGAGGAATAATTATATTCCCATTCTGCATACCTATACCCCTTTTTATATTGGCTCCTCTAGTAGCTGAGTGACACTGCACACTGCTGTGAAGCCCATTTGTCTATCGGTCCTCCTAAATCTTTCTCTAATGAGGATTCCACAACTAGTTTCACATTTACTGTATATGTAGCATGATTGTTTCTGCAACCCAAATGCATAACCTTAAAGAGATAGTAATACTTGAAATGTAAAAAAAATGTTGTAGAGATTATCCCCCTGAGTAAAATAAGGGTACTCCCACTGCTGAAAGGTGTTTTATTCAAAAGTTATTACAGCTCAAAGTTGAATTTATTAGGTGCAATATCACATTGGCCTGAAATTGTACCTTGGCACTGTTGCTACACCATCCTATGGACAGCTCTGTTCCCGGGACCATAAATCTCCATAGGATGGTGTAGCAACAGCACCATTGTACAATTTCAGGCCATTGTGATATTGCACCTAAAAAATAAATTTTGAGCTGTAATAACTTTTGAATAAAACACCTTTGGGGCTATGGCAGACTCCTAGCTACTGACTGCAGGCTGTCGGTATCTCTTGGGTTACCATACAACGTGAGTCCAGTGGGCTGAGGCCTAGTCTCGGACAGTGTGGTGCAGAGATTGGGGAACTGCTATTCCTGATACAGTGCTCACCGTTTCAATCACCCACTGTGTGTTTATTTATATATTGCATTAATGTCATTATTCTCATAATAAAGGTTCTATTAACTATACTGTCTGACTCCTGGTTTTGCTTGCCAGCCGTAACAGTACATAAGGGTCATGACAACAGACGGTGATAGTGATTCTCCTTTACAGAGAATATTTGACAGAATGCAGGATCAGGATCAATGTATTGATCAGTTGGCAGGTGCCTTGCAGACACTGCTTGGCAGAACTGCTCACTGGGAATGCTATAACCTGCAGCAGGTGGCCACCCCAGGTTCTCTTTCGTCACCATCTTTGATGCAGGACTGGTTAGAGGGTTAACTGGATCCACTCCACTCCCACAACACTATAGTGGGGAACCAGAGTTATGTCACGGATTCCTTAATCAGTTGGGCTGTACCTCGAGATGCTTCCTCATGCTGTATAGGTGTCAGAGAGCAGACGGTGAATTTAGGAGCAAACCAGTACCCGCGTACTGGACTACACAATGAGACTACCGGTGCTGTATGGGAAGCAGCAAGCGACCGGTGATATATGGAGCGAACCAGAACCTGCGTACTGGAGTACAAATATACACTACCGGTTCGGTATGGGACGCAGCAAGCAACCGGTGATATATGGAGCGAACCAGTGGAGTACACAATGACACTACCGGTGCTGAATGGGAAGCAGCAAGCAACCGGTGATATATGGAGCGAACCAGTACCCGCGTACTGGAGTACACATTGACACTACCGATGCTGTATGGGACGCGGCAAGCAACCGGTGATAGATGGAGCGAACCAGTACCCGCATACTGGAGTACACAATGGCACTACCGGTGTAGTATGGGAAGCCACAAGCAACCGGTGATAGGTGGAGCGAACCAGTACCCGCGTACTGGAGTACACGACACTACCGGTGCTGTATGGGAAGCCGCAAGCAACCGGTGATAGATGGAGCGAACCAGTACCCGCGTACTGCAGTACACATAGACACTCAGGGATGAAGATGTCGCCCAGGCGACATGAGGACGGAGAACTCTGCACACGATCCAGAAGCAGGAACAGACAGCCAGGCCAGGACAGGAAGCTGGAACAGTAACGGCAGACAACCGGATCAGGAACGGAAGTAGGAATGTCAGCCCAAACCGGATCAGGAACAGAGGCAGGAACCACTTCAGCAGAGGAGGCTGTCAGGCAGGTAAGCAGACAGAATCTGGAAGGTAGTGTATGCAGCAAAGGCCCAGGGAACTCAGGAAAAGGATGCAGGTGGCTATAGACATAGAGACCCCATGAAAGGGCAACCAAAGGGTGCCAGAACCCAGTCTATATAGGCAATACTGGGCAGATTCATGACAGACAGCCAATGGAGAGCCTTCACAGATAACTGACAGGAGAAGGCAGCAATCACGGGCACCGTGATAGATACTCTCTATATCAGGGTTGTCTGGAGGCACTCTGGGGAGACAAAGGTAGTAAGGAGGTTGACCCCCAAATACCCCCAAATTCGGTGTGATGGACTGGCAAGGTCCCGACAGCTGGTGTCCAATTTGCTTGCTGATCTTGCTTTTATTGTCTATGTGCTGGGGAAGTCTGGGGAAAGTAGTTGTTTATTTTGTTTTTTAGTTATAATTTTTTTTTTTGGACTGACCAGTAAGATGGACAACTTAAAAAAATAAATAAATACATAAATAAAATAAAAAATAAAATGTATACAGAAATAATTAAACAAATGAATATATTAGGTGACAGACAGCTGACTGGGAGCCTGATGTGAGAGATGTGACTGAGGCAGACTTGATAACACCAGATGAAATTGAGAATTCTCCACTCCATCAATTGTGTACTGTAGAGAGTAAAAATACACACACTAGTTGAGTAATATCCAGCAAACGCACAAGGGGCAGGGGGAGATGTGCAGCAGTGCAGGGACTAGGGAGTAAAGTGGTAGTTCAAAAACTGACTGCAGCAATGGTTGCTGCAGTGTGTGCAATAAATGATGATGATCCCTCTCCTCCCAGGATGGATGCAGTTTGTCAAGGTCCCACCAATCAAATCACTCCAGTCCCCAACCACGACTACCATACACATCTGCCACATTGTAGGCTGTACTTTTTTATCACTTGTCAGTGTCACTTAAGCAGGAAGTAAGTGTTGTGGACAAAGGACAAATGCACTCTGCATGCTAGCACATTTTTCAAGGTATATGTTGCTGTAGGACTCACAACTATGACTTTCAGCTACTTATTTCTCTACTACAGCCCTCAAAAGAACTATTATTGTGCAGAGAAATGTTGTACCATATTAAAGATAGGAGAAAATGTGTTGGAATAGGAGAAAAATGTGTTAGAAAAGACAAAAAATATGCTGGACTAGGTGAAATGGAGGAAAATTATGCATTGGAGAAAAGGAGCAAACGTTCACGAAAAAAGAGAGAAAATCGTCCATTTTTCCTGAAAAGTCATGTGGGACATTTTTCTCACTTTTTGCCAACCCCTAATCATTACTACCATTACTACTGGGCCTAGATGGTGAGATAGCTCAGTGGTAAATTCCCTGACTATGGAGCCTGTTCAAAGCTCAAGGTTGCCGGTTCAACTCAGCCAATCATTCTTCCGAGGTTGATAAATGAGTACCATTGATTGGGCAATAATAACATCTATTATTTCAGCTGCTGATTTGGTTAATTCCTTGAGTCCCATTGGGAGAAAGGTGCTATATAAATACTAGTTGTTATTATTATTATAGTTATTATTAGATGTTATAATTGAACTAGCTGTAAGCGTCAGTGGTGCTGTGCTTCCAACAGCAGCAGAAGCACTCATCATAGCTAGGGTCATGGATGTTGGTAACCTGTGTTGCTTATTACTCAACACTAGTGTGTGGCTGGGTGGAGATTCAGCTTGAAAGTGGTGGCAATTATGATGACT
Source organism: Rhinophrynus dorsalis (assembly GCA_037306005.1). Taxonomy (NCBI): domain Eukaryota; kingdom Metazoa; phylum Chordata; class Amphibia; order Anura; family Rhinophrynidae; genus Rhinophrynus; species Rhinophrynus dorsalis. The sequence continues at coordinate 267,676,796 of CM074721.1, read as the reverse complement.
GACAGGATGGTTGTGTATTTTTAGGCATTTTTACTTGTCCAGAGTCAGAATGTCCAACTGATTTGTCATTTAGTTTATAAACAGGCACAGTGCTCTGTTTCAGTGGTGGAAGACAGCCTTTTCCTTTCAGCTTCTTTTCTGCCCATGCCATCATCTCTCTCTCTCTCTCTCTCTCTCTCTCTCTCATACTCAACTTCATGTGTACCAGAAGAAGGGAAGGATGCTGTGGGGGATATATTCTAGATCAACATCATCATCATCAATAATTAGGTCATCAGCAGCATCACCCACCATACTTCGAACCCACTACTTTCTTATTCCTCTTGGCTTTTTGAAATCTCAAACTATTTCTTTTTACGTGTCCCCATTCACTACTGTGTTCAGGATGGGTGTAGTACTTGTTACTCTCACTGTCAGATGCATCAGTTGTTTGAACTGCTACACCCTCCTACTCATTGTAATCAACACTATAATGTAACTCGTCGTCAGTGTTCTTAAATGGTTTATCAATACTACTGGAGATGGTGGTACTTTTTATGTTTGTTTCACAAACAGCCTCCTCAGAAGTGGATACAAAATGTGAGAGGCTTCTGAGGACGAACAACAGTACAATGGTCTGTTCTACAGCTAGTCACCGTTTAGAAACATCACGTTTTATCTCTCTACTGCCATTACAGAAGAGAAATTTTCACATACACATTAGACTAATCCCACCCAAAAGGGCAGTCCAGTTCCAAAATGACGGACAAGTCCCCGACGTACATTTCGGCCTTGTTGGGCCTCGTCAGGAGGGTGCACCTGGATTCCCATGTCTGGATTACCCTTCACTCTTAGGGAGACCCCCTAAGAGTATTCAAATAAGCATACAAACTGTGAGAGCCTTCGGAGGATGAACAACAGCACAATGGCCTGTTGTATGGCTAATCACCGCTCAGAACCATCACGTGCAGAGGGGACTTGCCCGTCATTTTGGAACTGAACCGCCCTTTTGGGTGAGATTAGTCTAATAAGTAGGTGGAAATTTCTCCTTTGTAATAGCACTAGAGAGCTAAAACATGATGCTTCTAAGCAGTGACTAGCCGTAGAACAGGCCATTGTGCTGTTGTTCGTGCTCAGAAGCCTCTCACATTTTGTATGCTTATTTTGAATACTCTTAGGGGGTCTCCCTAAGAGTGAAGGGTAATCCAGAAGTGGACCCCTTGCTCTCAGTGCCTAGGGAATCCAGCTGCACCTCCATGACGAGGCCCAACAAGGCCAAAATGTACGTCGGGGGTTAGCTGGTGTCCCGTGTAGGGGGGACTTGCCTGTCATTTTGGAGCTGGACCACTCTTTTGGGTGGGATTTGTCTAATATGTACATGGAAATTTCTCCCCTGTAATTGCACTAGAGAGCTAAAACGTGATGATTCTGAGCGGTGACTAGCCGTAGGACAGGTCGTTGTGCTGTTGTTCGTCCTCAGAAGCCTCTCACATTTTGTATGCTGATTTTGAATGCTCTTAGGGGGTCTCCCTAAGAGTGAAGGGTAATCCAGATGTGGACCCCTTGCACTTAGTGCCTAGGGCATCCAGCTGCACCCTCCTGACGAGGCCCAACAAGGCAGAAATGTACATCGGGGGTTAGCTGGTGTTTCTATGCAGAGGGGACTTGCCAGTCATTTTGGAACTGGACTGCCCTTTTGGGCAGGATTAGTCTAATATATACGTGGAAATTTCTCCTTTGTAATGGCACTAGAGAGCTAAACGTGATGCTTCTGAGAGGTGACTAGCCATAGAAAAGGCCATTATGCTGTTGTTTGTGCTCAGAAGCCTCTCACATATTGTATATTTAGCCTCCTCAGAGGAGAAGGATCATCATTATCATCAGTTATTACACACACTGCAGCAATTATGGTACTAGTCAGTTTTGGGACTGCTGCATTATTAACACATCCCACTCCCTGCACTACTACTACTCCTTTCCCCCTACTCTTGCCCCACTACCTTTGCTGGATATAATCAAAGTAGTGTGGATTTTAACTAAACAACACAGCTATTTGCTTGTCATGTTTTGTCCTTCACCACTACTGTATCATATACATCTCTACCTACAGTATTGACAAGGTTTGGACTCAGTCACAGTTCACATCAGGGACCCTGCCTGTTTCTGTTACCTATTTGTCAAACTTTTTTTTTTTTTTTTTTTTTTTTTTTTTTAAAGAAATTGTCTCTATATGACCCGGTCTACAAAAAATTAACACTGCAAGTGTAACTTCTCCTCCTCTTTGCCTGTTAGTATTCCTGTAGCTAGTAACAAGAAGTTTTCAGCAGCTGCTTTTTCTCATCTAAAGTCATTACAGTTCTAACCACTTAACAACCGGCCAACATGGAGTGTGGATGACCGTTAAGGACCATGGGTCTTTTTTTTGTCTAGCTTGTCGAGCAGTATTCGGACAATGTTCTCATACGGTATGTAATTTTAAGTAGAAATGAACCGCTTGGCTGTTTTCAGGCATCTCCAGTGTATTTAGAGGCAATGTGTTGGAGATTGCTATACTAACCATGTGGGTTTAATAAGAAATGCGTAGTAGATTAATCATGCATTTAACTCCTAAAGTGCCAAAGGGGTTCTAATGCAATGCTTTGCAATGCCTTGGACACTGATCTGGCACTCTAAATGTTAAAAAAATCTTTATTTTAACTGTAGTAAAGCTAGTGTGGGATGATTGTTTTGGAGTTTTACTGTAGTCATCCGCATGGCTATTTCAATGATTATAATTATGGTCTTCCCTCTTCCAGTACAGAGCATAACGTAACTCTCCCTTTTGGAATGCTTGTGGAAACTGCATGTGGGTGTGTGACCATGATTTGTCATGGAAGAAACCCCTGAACTATTCAGCAGAGTTATAGGAAAGATTAACATTTTGAACACTAAGTACATTGTTCTTTTGTATTTTTGCAGTTTGATAAGCGGTGTCTTATACATTTTTATACATATTTCCAGAAGCTGCTACAGAAAAGAAAAACTGAGCAGAGTAAAACACACATCACTGGGGTCCATATGCACAATTACAAATGTGGAGAAAGTCTGGTGCAAATCATCTGCTGAATAAGGATCAAATACAGATTCTCCAAATTTCTATTCTTTTGGAACCTTACCTCCTTGAATGCTGAATGTGTTGAAGAACTTTGTAGAATCTAAGGGTTTAAAATCCCCATTTAAATCAGTCTGAATTTTTATTGCACCCCTCTGGAGCAATATATTCATGTTTGCCCTATATCTTTGTGCAAATGTCCCTAAGTGACAGAGTAAATATATATATATATATATATATATATATATATGTGTGTGTGTGCAGTGATTTATATCTTTTGTAAATACTAATTGGATCATGTCCTGTAAAAAAAAATGTTCCATTGACAATAGATACTTATTGTTCTGAATGCCGGAGGGGTCTGTAATGCTTGCAGAGCAATACAATACATACCCTTTAAGCCTCTTCTTTGACATTTTACAATCAAGATAAACCTCAAACTTTCACATGGGCCTCACCAATACAGCGATGGCATGTTGGTTACCCATTCTGAATGGTGCATAGCCTGGAAACTTATGGGGCTGTCAGCAGAACTTTCATAAGAGCTATAATGGAGGTTGTGATTCTCACCACAACCTCCTATGAACTGCCGACTTGTATAGGCATGAGCCAATAATATACAGCTGATGGTCATGTGAAGCAGTTGTCAGCTCCCCCCTTCCCACAGCAGGAGAATGCCAGTGACAGGCTAGCTCAGGACATGGGCCACAGGAATATAGTAAGGGGCCAGGGTCTGCTAGATTTTGTCTACATTGTGAAATGAAATATAAAAACTCTCTGTAGATCACTATTGAGATGAGGTATGTGTAGTTTCTGTTGTGTTACAAATATATACTTTTTACATATATTTGATTAGCATTATGGGCCATATGCACAAATGTATAGGATAAATTATGTTCAAACTAACAACACCATGGTGGACAAATAAAACATTCCAGCACGGATAGTGCCAGACTGGCATACCTACCTCTCTGAGAGCAGAGCTATTGATGAAGCCAGGGACTGTACTATGAGCCCTTGAAGACAACAGGAAAGTAGGATGGAGTTTGAAAGTTGCCCCCTGATGATCTCCTGGTGCTACCTCATTGGTCCAGCAAAAATAGACCAACTACAGGACTGAAGACTTAAAGCTCAGACTCAGGCTGTGCAATTCAGGTCCCCATACACCCTCTTTATCTGTCTTGAATGCCCAAGACAGTCTATGAATGTTCAGAATTTGTAGCTAGTAGCCACATACTTCCAGGTTGTCTTCCAGCACACTGTACGCTGAGGACTGACAGAAACCATTTTGGGTCTGCTCAGTGTGGCCCTTGGCTTTTTACTAAGTATGCTTCCATAGGATCAAAATAAGTAAAATATTATAATTGCCCCTTTAGTGCGTATATGATAAAGATGGGAAGCTTGAAGCCTTCTTGCTGTTGTTGACCTAAATTTCCTTTCAGCGATCATCTGAGTATGATGACAGCTATATAAACATCTGCTCTGTTGATGAAGTCTGAGGACTGATTTTGAGAACCTCATTGAACCTGGGTCTGGTAACAAATCTCTATTTTAATGCAGAATGCTTATGAAAATGTAATCTTGTGAGAATGCACAAGAACCAGTGCAAACCTGTAGTGTGTGTTTTTCATAAGAATCCTGCATTAAATTGAAGATCTGACCACGCTAGACATGGGTATTCTACAAATAGGGAGGCTCACGTAAAAAGAAAGGGATGAACAATTCTGGGGCACACCAAAAGTACCAGAGGGAAGACATACAATGTTCTATTCTTTTAAATGGAGTTTTTAACTCCTTGAATCCTAATGAGGTCTCCAACTCATTGCCATGCCTGCTTGACCTCTCAGTTATTGACAATGTTTATAAGGCGCTCCTCCTCCAAATGCCCCACTCCTTAAGGATCCTTAACTGATCCCTGAACTGTCTGTCCTCTTATCTAACTAACTGATCCTTCAGTGTCTTCACTGCCCGCTCTTTGTCCTCTCCTGCTCACTTCTCTGTGGGTTATCCTCAAGGTTCTGTTCTAGGACTGCTTCTGCTCTCTCTATGCACAATAACACTTATGGCGAGATGTTTGGAAAGTGGTGGTAACCGAAATTGTTTGTAATCAGAATAAAAAAGTTCTTACTCCATGATCCATCAATTCTCAAACATGTTTCTGTCATTTTTTTTGCATCCAGTTCCTCCATCTCCGTCAAAGGGAAAAAGTTATCTTAAAAGTGGGTGTGGTTTAATCTCCCCACATATTGTAAGGTATTTCCAGAAAAAAAAATTCGTTTTAACATCACTTTTGTGTCTGATTAACATCATTTTTCCTGACAAAATAAAAATGGTCTAAACTTGGAGAAAACAAATTAAAGTACTGTGAGCAGGAGTGAGAAGCAATTTGTAATTTCAAGGACAAATAATGTCTTTTTCTTTGAAAATTTTCATTTCAAAGACAAAATCAAAGGCATTTTTAACATCCAAATTTTTTAAAGGCAATGTTCATCAAGATCATCTTACCATCATTTTTAATTCTTTAGACACATTTTCAAACTTGACAGATTTACTTCTGAAAATATTGTCCTTCTTTTACCACAAACTCATGATCTGACAACTTTTTCATTATGACGACTTTTTGAACATCTTGACCTTAGTGGTCTTATTAACTCCTTTGGTCTCAAATATCACCTCTATGCAGATTACACCCAGCTTTGTTTATCTGCACCTCACCTGACTCCTGATATTCAATCTATAGTGACAGATTGCCTCTCAGCTATCTCAGACTGGATGTCTCATTTGCATCGCAAACTCAACATGCCAATAACTGAGCTACACCTCATCCCACCTAGACCTGGCCTGGTAGTGCACTTCCAGGTGACAGTTAATTTCACTACCATAAATCCAGTATCAGAAGTATGGCGCCTTGAGGTGCTAATTGATGCAGCTCTCTCATTCTCTCCTTATATCACTGCTGTCACAAGATCCATCACTTCCTCTGATCCACCATAGCTAAAATTCTTACACAAGCACTCATCCTATGCCTCTTGGACTACTGTAACCTTTTTCTCTCTGGTATCCCTGCCTCCCAACTCCACACACTTCAATACATGCATCTCTGGTTTCCCTGAACTAGCCATGCAGTGTAACAGCATTCACTGGATAACCCACACTGCAGGTATCTGTGTCGGTCTCTCCCCGTCCTTGTCCTTCTCCCCTCAGACTTGGCCTTCCAGCTCCACACCTTACCCAGAGCGTATTGGATGGACACTCTGGTAAAATATCTTCACCTTACTTGGGTCTCAAAAAAGCTCTATATCTAGTACGTAATGACTGACACCAAAATGTCTTAAAGGGGACAAAATAAGAACTCCTTAGGGAATGACTCAGATAGATATAAAGGCATGTACCGCCATGCCCAACTTGGTAGTATCTGATAAATGCCAAAAAAATACAATAGTGGAGAAATATTTATAGGATCACAGATACATCTACCGCTACAAAAGAACACTATTTAAAAATCTAGCACATACAGTACTGTAAAAATCAATATGTGAAAAAAATCCTACTCTTTACCCTATGCGTTATATGGTTTAGCACCACTTCATCAGGGATCAACTTAAAACTAAACCTCCTCAACATGACTTGAACAAGTTGGAACGCACTGATTTTGTACTTCCAAGGCTCTTATAATTTACTTACTTTATTTTTGTTCCCTTATCCAACCAGCACTATAGCACTGTATTGCCCACATAACCCTTATGTACTCTGTATGTTTCTTTGTAGCTTTTAGATTTTAAGCTTTGAGCAGAGACCTCACTTCCAGTGTTTCACTTTACAAAGTTCTTTTAACCCTGTACTATATAAACCCTTAAATTGTAAAGCATGGAATACACGTGTGGTTCTATATCAATAAATAAATTCATTCGTTGAGTCATTCATTCAGTGTGGAATTTTATAGGAATTTTGCTGTGTATTGTGTGCTTACACATCGAATATGGAATATTCTGTAGAATTAAAAAAAACATGGTGCTATTAAGTGACCATAATAATGAAAAATTATTCTTATTGACTCCCTATGAAAATATGATTCTAATATATAATAATTAAATATAAATTAAAGAAAACAAAGATCTATTTCTTCATTTAATCCCTTACCTCCTAATGTTTTTAAAGTGTGTATCCAATAGGCTTCCTGCCTACAAAGCCTATGGAATCTATCAATTTGAGGACTAATCCATTCTAGTCCTATTACTTGTAAATTAGATATACCACCTAAACTACATAAAGAAAAGTGTTTAGAAACCCTGTGATCCTTATCCTGGTGAATAATTTTCCTCCTATGTTCTCCAATTCTTGTCCTCAAATCCCACGTCGTGCGACCAACATAAAATGCCCCACATCCACGTTGCAATAAATACGCAACATAACTGGTATAACAACTGATAAATGGTTTAATTGGAAAGGAAACAGCACCATCAATATCCCGGAAGTCCTTGGCTCCATGGACTATAAGGGGACAAGTCTTACATCTATTTTGATTGCATCTATAATTCCCTATAAATCCCTGAGTAACATTAGACCGAGGACCCTCTTTTCTATTCTCAATAGGGCCATTTTTAGGCCTACTAGGAGCCACAAATGTTCTAATAGTTTTATTCCTCCTAAATGTAACAAGAGGTACCTCTCCCAGATTTTCCCTCAATAGGGGTCTTGTAATAATACCCTCCAATGATCCAAAATAATTCTCCGTATCCTATTCCCGAAGGAATTATAAAAGGTAACAAAAGATATTCTCCTACTGAGATCTTTTTTGGAGGATTTTTCTGACCTAGTTTTAATCAATTCACTTCGGTCTAACTTCAAGGCCCTATTGCATGCCTCATTAATAACATTCTCCCGATACCCCCTTTCCAAAAAGGACTTCTTAAGCTCTTCTCCCTCTTTAACAAAATCATTGTTCCTACTATAATTCCGTCTTAAACAGTGTAATTGTCCGTACGGGACATTGTCAATCCATTTTTTATAATGGCCACTATCGGCTCTCAGGTATTGATTAGTAGCTGTCTCCTTTCTAAAGGTGGAACTAACAATATATTCCCCCTTAATACCAGTAAGAGACAAATCAAGGAAGTCTATGGTACTTTCTTGACAATTGACCGTAAACTGGAGACCCCTCTCATTATTGTGGAATCTATCCAAAAATAGAGAAACATCCCCCTTCTCAGTATCCCATATAATAAGGATATCATCAATAAAACGGCCATAGTATACCAGGCCCGCCCCTTCCATGCCAATGCCATTAAACAAAAGATGTTCCCAATGGCCCATAAAAAGATTGGCATAGGAAGGGCGAACCTGGTACCAATGGGCGTTCCCATTATTTGTAAATAAAACAAATCCTGATACACAAAAAAATATGTTCCAGTATAAATTTGGTACACTTCAGAAGGAATTCTTGTTGAATAAAAGGTATATTGTTATCTTGATCAAAAAAGAAAGCCAGAGCCTCCAAACCAAATTTGTGCTGACTAGTGTACAGTGAAATCACATCCAGGGTCAGCCAGATGTAGCGCTCCTGCCAAACAACCCCACCAGGCTTTTCTAAAACATGTTGACTATCTCTAATATAACTAGGTAAATTGATCACAATCTTTAGTAAAAAATAGTCCAAATACATGGACATATTTGAAGTCAACGAGTTTATGCCAGCGATTATTGGCCTTCTAGGTGGGTTATTAACATCCTTGTGTATTTTCGGTAAATGATACAGGAATGCTACAGCTGGGTGATCCGGGACGAGAAATTTCTTTTCCACTGTACTAATAATCCCTTTTAGTTCAGCACCATCAAACAAATCCAACAATCTCCTCTGAAATGTAAAACTAGGGTCCGCTTTGAGCACCTGATAAGAGTCTCTATCACTCAGCAACCTGTTCCCTGCCTTTAAATAATCAAGAGTATTCTGGATAAAAATAGAACACCCCTTATCTGCCTCCCTTATCATAATTGACTGATCCTCCTTAAGAATTTTCATTGCTCTTCTTTCTTCCTTTTTCAAATTGTCCCTTTTCATATATGAGCCTTTCATTTTTTGGTTATAGTCCTCCATCACAAGACTATAAAAGGCCTCAACAAAGGGACCTCTACTATTAGCCGGGTAAAAAGAAGAGCGTTTCCTAAAAGGAGTTCTCACAAATTGATCATACTCCATTATCTCTTTTTGACTCATCTAATTGCAGTTCTGATTTTCCCTAAATAAATCCAAAAATATACCTTCAAAATCTTCTACCTCATTATTTCCTTCAGATAACTCTTTAGATGGCTCAACACCATCATTTCTCTGCTGGACTCTCATTCTATTCAAATCCACTTCAGATTTCATCAAATCCTTTTTATCATAATTGTCATTCTCCTGGATCATATTCTCTTCCAACAAATCACAAAGAAGACTCACAACTTCCTTATTTTCACTTATAAATTTACTTTCATCTTTATTTTTATCTTTTCCCTTATTAATATTTTGTTGTTTAAAAAAGCACTGTAATGTGAGTCTTCTCATGAAAGCATTAAGATCCAAGAAGAATTCAAAATGGTTAGCCTTAGATTCAGGGGAAAATTTTAAACCCTTTTTGAGGATAGAGAGTTCAAAACTGTCAATGACTCTATCTGAAAGATTATAGATACCATCTCGATTTGTCCTTGGTAATAGTACTACTTCTTGCTTTTCTTGTTGACCCTACCTCGTCCTGTACATCCTCTACATTCTCTACCCCTGGATCTAATTCTAACTTGTCACCTTTCTGGGGTCTGACCTCCAAAAAAATTGCAGCCAGAGTAATCTGTTCATGCCTTCGATTAGAATTGGAAGAATAAGATGAACTATTATTGGTCTTAGGTCTCGCTCCCAACTCTTTGAGAATAGAAATCTCCTTGTCCAACTCCGCAATTTCTTCAGACAATACATCATATTTATTTTGTAAAGGTAATCCTTCCATTATTGTAACCGACTCATCACCATTCCTCACTTTTTGTGTCAATTTCCCAGAATCATTAAGTTCACTCATTTTTTCTTCTTCAATTTTATCACTATTGCTAGCCTCAATATTAATTTTCTCTATCCTGGAATTGTTCCTATATCCATTTCCAAAAAACTTATATCTACTATTATTATGCTTAGGTTTATAATTAACCCTACTTTTATTTTTGTTTCCATTTCCAATTATCATATTACTAGTCTGACTTCCCAATCCATAATCGTTAACATCTCTCTCCAACTTTTTACCCTTTCTCTCTCTTAAATTCTTCTCAAAATTATTCACATTTCTCTGTACTCTTGTATCACAATCATAAAATGAAGAATTGTTTTCATATTTAACTAGAGAGGTTTTTATTCCCTCAATTTCAATTTCAATATTCTTCAGACAATTTTCTCTATACTAAATAATAGATCTCATCAACGCCATTGAGCATTGTTCTAATATCATATTCCAATTGGATACAAATTCTGGATCTAGAAAAGGTGAGTTCTTATTATTGATCCTTAAACCTCATGGGACAATATTTTTCTCCAAATATTGTTGAAGTAACAAACAGTCCCACCATTGCTTAAGCTCTGCAATTAATGCTGTCTCTAACCTATTAAACTCCTTCTTCATCAATTCATTTTCATTGAGAGTATCTTTAGGTGTTATTTCAATTTTTTCATTATTTTCTGAAAAGTACACGATCAATTCTTTTTAACTATTTCCTCTGTTCAGAATAGAATCACAGACCATTCAAAACTCTAGGGAGTGCTGCTAAAAAAAGACCCCAAACTATAAAAAATAGAAAATAAATATACACAAAATTCTGCTGCGCTTCTCCCCAAAGTATAGAATTAGCACAAATGAGAGAAACAGAGGATTATTAGGAAAATCACAATAACTGTAAGAATAACACTATCACCAAATCAATATATAATTGAAAAAATGGAAACAAACGATCAAGCACAATTTAAAGTAAATAGTCCACCAATGTAGAATCTTCGCAGCTCACTCCAAATGGGCAGGGCTTCCACCATGAAAGAAACTAGAAAACACAAAAGACAAGCAGCACAGAGGATTCTTTCTAAGGGCAGTATTTAGACAACTTGATCCATCACCAACACCTTTAGAAACAAGCTTCTGGAAATGTGCCTTACCCTTCGTGCACATGCGCATTGCTCGTCTGCTCTTTTGTAACGGAGAACGTTTGGAGAATCATGGGATTGAGGTTGTGGGAGATTTGTTTTTATTCCTGTGTTGGGGGTGGACATGTCATGCGCATGTGTGGTTAGGAGGGGATGGCACCCTTCTTAAGACTTAATTAACGTATATGGTAAGTTACTAATTGTTAATAGAATTTCTCTTTGTCCAAAATGAATATTAGGAGCTTGGGTTATTCTGATTGGTTTAATTCAAATTCTGTATTAATTAATGATTAACCAACGGATATTCCAACCATAAATAAAAAGACTCATTGCCATTCACACGATTATAGGCTTCTGAGGAAGTGGTAGCATACCACGAAATGCATTAAGCCAGTTTGATTGTGGTTTATTATAACTATTGTTGGTTATTTTTGTTTTTATTAATTTACTTTTGTGATTTTTATCATTATTTTTATTAACATTTTTTTTTATATTGAAAAAGATTCAAGACGCTGGTGTTATTGTACACACCCCATATTCTGGTATATAGCCAAAATATCCGTTTATAAATACAAAAGTAGGTTGTGTTATTAGGAAGTGCTGGGTCTGTGGTGACCTGGGACTTGTTGACACTTCCACATTTTTGTTGAATACGGAGTGAGCTTGAAGCTGTAAAAGGGATACCAGACTGGTGTATGAGCCAGTACAGGTGATTGTTCCTGGAGGCTGGATGTAGCCTCAGAAGAATGTGAGTACATTTCCAGAAGCTTGTTTCTAAAGGTGTTGGTGATGGATCAAGTTGTCTAAATACTGCACTTAGAAAGAATCCTCTGCACCGCTTGTCTTTTGTGTTTTCTAGTTTCTTTCGTGATGGGGGCCCTGCCCATTTTGAGTGAGCTGCGAAGATTCTACATTGGTGGACTATTTACTTTAAATTGTGCTTGATCGTTTGTTTCCATTTTTTCAATTATATATTGATTTGGTGATAGTGTTATTCTTATTGTTATTGTGATTTTCCTAATAATCCTCTGTTGCTCTCATTTGTACTAATTCTATACTTTGGGGAGAAGCACAGCAGAATTTTGTGTATATTTATTTTCTATTTTCTTTAGGATGGATGTGATTAGTGCATGTTTGAAAGAGGATGGGAAGGTGCTGGTTAACAAAGAGAGGTTGAATAAGTGAGTAAGGATTGGTGTTAGTAGAGGGGAAAGTTCTTGAGTGAGCTGAGATGAGATTGGGTCAAGAGGGCATGTGGTTAGGCTTGAGCAAATGAGGAGAAGGGAGACTTCATCCTCGGTGACGGGTGAGAAGGTGGGTGGGATGGCAAGCATTATAATTAGTGTGAAATGTCAGAACTGTATCTTCAATGTTAGTCCAAATGATTAGAATTTTATCTATGTCATGGAGGTAGCCCAGAGGTTTTATTAGGCATATGTATAAAATCTCTTCTTCCAAATTCATCATCAATAGGTTGGTATATTATAGCACTGTTTGTGATCCCATGGTAATTGCAGTCTTTCTTAGGCATAGATCTTGTAATTCCATTCTTTCTTAGTAGAAGTTGTGTCTCTTGAGATCCTAACAAATCTCCTGCATGTAATGCACCTATTTTTTTCTTGGTTAAATGTGGTACCATGTTAGCCATAGAAAATGCAGGAGACTTGTAGGTACCTTTTATTAGCTAACTGAATTACTATGGATGCAAGCATTCAAGACAAGATTTAGGCGTACTGATAGACAATAGACTTCACAGCAGTGTGCAGAGTCACTCAGCTGCTGCAAGAGCAAATAGAGTACTAGACTGCATAAAAAGAGGTGTAGAAGCAAGGGATGCTAATATTATCCTACCTTTGTATAAATCCTTGGTTAGGCCTCATCTAGAATACGGAGTACAATTTTGGGCTCCTGTTCTAAAAAAAGACATTACTGAACTGAAAAAAGTGCAGGGACGTGCAACAAAACTGATAAAGGGATTGGAGGACCTGAGTTACAAAGAGAGACTAGCCAAACTGGGTTTGTTTACATTAGAGAAGAGACATCTAAGGGGTGATATGATTACCATTTACAAATACATTCAAGGTCAATACAAAGAACTATCCAATGAATTACTTATGCAAAGAGCTGAGCTAAGAACAAGAGATCATCCAGTAAGACTAGAGGAAAGGCGCTTTCGACTAAAACAAAGGCAGCGATTCTTTACAGTTAGGGCGGTAAGGCTATGGAATTCTTTGCCTCGGGATGTTGTGCTTGTAGATAATGCAACTGCATTCAAAAAAGCAATGGATGTCTATCTAGCACAGAGCAATATTGACAATTATGACAAATGGCTTCAAAGCAAATAGGATGTTGATCTGGGGAACTATTTGGCTGCCAGTTGGAGTCAGGAATGAATAATTCCACCCCACACACACACTTGGGACTAGATTGGAAATGGCTCCAGAGGGCTTTTTTTTGCCTTCCTCTGGATCGGCGGGGGTGTTTTTGGCATGGGCTGGACTTGATGGACGCATGTCTTTTTTCAACCTTATCTACTATGTTACTATGTTTCTATGTTAAAACTAGGTCTCTTCTTCAGATTTATTATTATGCCTGAAGAGAGACCTAGTTGTCTTGAAAGCTTGTATCCAAAGTCACTCAGTAAGCCAAAACAAGTATATTTTTTACTCTACTAGCCTCTTGTATTTTTTTTTCTTGTTACAATAAATATTAAAACAATGTTCTTGTTTATAAAAAATAGAAGTAAACTTTAGGTAGAATAAAAGTATGTGTTTTTCATCCAATAGCTGGAGGATATGGTTAGCTGAAGATTATTGTTTGTGTTGACCTTAAAATAGCAAACATTATGACAATTACAGGAAATGGCCATGGTTATTACCAGTAAAGAAGATATTTGCTGCAGAAAGAAACAGGTGTGGATACCACAATATGAATCACTGATTTTGGAGGCAGATTCTGCAGCCCATATTCCTTTGCAGTTCAGAATAATATAATAATTTAACCACTTGGAAGCAAAAGAGGTCTCCAATGAATTTCATTACAATGGGCTGAAGACATCACTATTATCCAGAGGTTTAAAGAGAGAAAAAAGGGACCTAAATGTATAAGCAACATTTTTAGACTATTGTATAAATGTAATTTCTCTGAAAAAGCCAATAAACCATATGCACAGTGGAGCATCTGAGAGCATAATTGATACTACACATAGGGACCGAAAAAGGAGTAATTCTGTGTCAAACTACACTATTGAGGACAAATAAAAATGGGCAGATTTCATAATGATTTCATTGACTTCTATGTGAATGCTCCAGAGGTCTACATCACATGGAAAAGCAATGCATTGGAGACCTCTGTTGCATTCAAAACTATTAAACAAATGTGAAATGTTATTTGCCACCTATGGTACAGTTGGTTTGAGCCCGAATTGTTCTTGTTAATACATCAGCCTTTGTGTGCACTGCTTCCTGCTTGTTTTTACTCACTAGTAGCTTGGAAGGCATATAGGGTGCTGTAACTGGATAAATAAACTCAAAGCAATATATTGCTGAATTTTCTAGCGTTCAGTAGGTCAGAACTCCATTTAAATCAATGGATGATTTTATTTGTTCAGTAAATGTTCCAGATAACATGAGAGTAATTGAAAACCTGCAGGACTACAAGATGCATATTATAGAGCCCTGAGCAATGCATTCTTCATACACAGGCCTCTTTCATGTTTTCAAAGGTAGGATGCTCAAGTTAGAGGAACACTGATTCCCTATGGTGTTGGGTTGCCCGTGAATTTCTCCATGTTTTCTTTGTGAATATGGGCCTTAACCACTTGATGACCAGAGGGATGTGCAACATAATGTAAAGCAATGGATTACAAATCCCTCTGGTCTTCAAGGAAGTAAGAATGCTACTTTCACAATTAAAGGTATAAGCACCAAGGAATATTAGGAATTTTGAGTTTAAAGTAAATGTACTATAGGTCATAATTACAAAGTAAATGTAAAGACATTCTAGGGAAACCACTATATGGGTGGACATGAACAAACTGGCTATGGTTCTGGTTAGTGCACTGATCCAGCCAAACATGGGTGCACAAAAGGGCATGTTGTTTGGGCACAAATACCTTTTCACATCACAAAGCCAGACCATTGTTGAACATTATTTAAAGTGGATCTATAACATTAGACACGTTCATTTGAAAGAGAATCAAAAATTACCTATATGTTGTTCTAGCCGTTGTTTTGTAATATAAATTGTTTTTGACACATAAACCTTCATTTATTGGTGGCACACACACTATACTATGAATTAATCTAGGCCAAGCCCATGAACTGGGATCGTCTTTGATAGCGCTGGCCTCAAACAGAATTAGTGAGTATTCTGTGCTGACGTTACTGCTCTGCATACTGATCTGGCCTGGCTCTCTGCTCCATCTGGTGATCCGTTTGGAGGACGTGCCTCTGGTGCACTCACTGTCTACTGACAGATCCTCTGGTTGCCTCCTTTACTCTGCTCCGGCAGTCCTGCTTACTGTGACCCAGTCTCCGGTTTATGTGCCTCGTGATCCTTACACCCCGGTGTTTGTTTGTTCCCTGGGCGCCTCGGTTGTCCCCACAGCCGATTTCAGGTCTGAGCGTTCGTTTAACCCCTTGTGGTTGGTGCTGTTGCTCTTTGGGTCACAGTGAATTGCAGCCTGCGGTTGGCGTTACCCGTGCTATAGAGGTTCAGTCACCTTCGGACTGTTCTGGTAGTCTGTCATTTGTTCAGGGCCTTCGTTTGCCTCTGTGTGGCCTCAGTCGCTATGTGTCATTCTCTGCGTAGAGAGTGTCCTGTGGGCCTTAGTACTATTAGGGCCTGTCCGTATCTCTTGGCCTAAAAGCACCCTATTCTCCACTGTCTTGTTAAGGATTCACACGAACTGTAACCTGACCTGTGGCAGTATTGTACCATTGTGTTTCACTGGACCCAAGTGGGTTATAGAGTATTATTGTAACCTGACCTGTGTCAGTATTATATCTGTCAGTATATACTGGACCCGTGTGGGTTACTCTAATTTCTGTGTTTTCAATAAAACTGTGTTTTTACCCAAACCTTCCTTGTCCGAGTGTCCTTAAAACCGTTACAATAAACCCAAACACGTTAACATGTATTCCATTGTTTGTGTAAATGCTTAAAGGGATAGTAATGTCCCTGAACATGTTTTTCAATATAGTAGTGCTTAAAAAGTGTAGTTTAACGCAAAAAAAACATCTCTCTCAAACCGCACTGAGAGATATCTTTGTTCAAAGTTTGATGTCTCCTGCTGTCAGATGTAAAGCTGTCAGCAGGAGATCTGTGTCGGCCGACATGGAGGCTCTGCACCAGAGCCAGAATCGCGTTTTTTAAACAGAATGACTGCATTGCAATGATCTTTACAGCTGACAGCAGGAGACGTCAAACTTTGAACAAAGATATCTCTCAAACCATTGTTGTTTGAGAGATACTGTTTTTGCGTTTCAGCTCCACTTTTTAAGCACTACAAAATTAGAAAAACATGTTCAGGGACATTACTATCCCTTTAAAAGCATGTCATTTTATTAAATGATAGGATGGTGAAAATACTTTGTTGTTGTGACTTTGTTCCAAAAGAATGGCTGAGCCACTGCCCTTCCTTTTCCTTACAAACATGACTGACACATACTATAAACTGAGGAGGCTAAAAAATGACTATATTTTGAAGGTATACATTATGTTTACTTATGATAGCACACAGGAACAGCTTTCTGATTTGCAGGTAAATTAAATACAATGAACAAAATACTGATTTAACCCTTTGGGTGCCAGGGACTTGGGCATTTCTTAGACCCTGTAGGTCAGACACATTTTCAGCATTTTTACTATCCGTTTAAGTGTAATTCTTGTAGGTATCTTTCTAATTACGGAAAAACATATTTTTTTTAAAGAATGAATTGATCTTTGGCATGATGTCTCACATGATGTAAATTTTGCTTTATGCCACAAGCTATGATGTCATAAATATAAAAATTGGGTGCACAGAATGGCACATGCTAGAAGGCACTGACTTTGCACAACTTATGCTCTTTATAAATGATTTATTTTATTTATGTCCCCTATCCTAACCAGAACTCTAGCACCGATTTAGCACTTGACCCTTATGTAATCTGTCTATCTCCCATTATGACTTTCAATTGTAAGCTTTCAGACAGGAACCTCCCTTCTAGGCTTTCACTTTGCAAGGCACTTGTAACCTGTATTGTCTAAACCCTTAAACTGTAAAGCCCTGCATACACTTGTGGCACTATATAAACACATTCATTCATTCAAGTTCAAAAAAGGTAAAAAAAAGTACTTATTTTGCTAAAATCACATACTATATATCAAAAATAATTATGTTGATTAAAACTATTTGAAAAAACCCTTAATCCCTATAGTGCAAAATTGCAAAAATGCATAGCTTTACCAAAATGGATGGCCTAAACAAATCCCTAATTACCAGAAGCACAAAATGGTATTTTCAACTTTATTAAATAAAATGCACATTCCAGTGGTTATATGGTAAAACATAGAATTTGATGGCACATAAGAACCATCCGGCCCATCTAGTCTGCCCATTTTCCTACTGTAAAAAACACAAATGTTTTTTGGTCCTTGGTCTTTTCTTATGTTAAGGACAGCCTTATGCCTATCCCAAGCATGCTTACATTCTGTCACTGTATTAACTTCTACCACTTCTGCTGGTAAGATATTCCACCTATCTACTACCCCCTCAGTGAAGTAAAACTTTCTCACATTACATCTAAACCTGTGTCCCTCTAGTTTTAGACTATGGCCTCTTGTCCTAACATTTTTACTCTTTTGAAATGTACTTCCATCCTGCACTTTGTTGAATCCCTTCATGTATTTGAACATTTCTGTCATATCCCCTCTCTCTCTTCTCTCTTCCAAGATACACATGTTCAGATCCTTTAGTCTATCCTGATATTTCTTTTCCTGTAAACCAGTCACCATTTTAGTAGCCCTTCTCTGATTTTTTTTCTAGAGTATCAATATCCTTCTGGAGATGGGGTCTCCAGTACTGTACACAATACTCAAGGTGAGCTCTAACTAGAGATCTATAGCATTACATAACCCTTTTTCTGCTACTAATGCCCCTAGTTATGCAACCCAGCACCCTGCTTGCATTCCCCGCTGCTTTATTACATTGCCTGTCTACCTTTAAGTCAATAGAAATACCCTAAAACAATTGAATAGCTATATGAAACTATATTTCCAGAAAGTAGATATCTCACTGCCTCAAATGAGGGGGTCATTTACCTTTCTATTCCAGCCTGGTGTACTCAAATGTTTCCAGAAGCTGGGGCTACAAGAAAAAAAAAATATTTTTTTAATTTCCCACCCCTCTAATGCATTGGAATCTGTATTCATTAGCTATTGCTCTTATGGTACCCCAATAGTATGACGTGACATAGTATAGGGAGTGCTAGAAGCACAAAACTACACAGACTACAACCTCTCATTTTTCCTACAGTTTTCCAACAATACATGCCTATTCTAAAATGGTTATTAAGAAAAGGTAGACAACAAATAAAATCTACATGCATTACATGAGGGGTCACTTGCTTTTTTACCACTAGCCTGGTGTGCACAAATATTTCCTGAAGGTGGCACTGAAGGGAAAAAATGCCTTTTTTTACATTTCCTACCATTCAAATGTATTGAAGTATGTGAAAACAATGGCATTTCTATGTGGCTACAGCTGGAACAGAAAAAAACAGAAAGAAGCAAAAGAGCTTGTGGTGTATTTCTTTTATGCCCACTTTCTGGCCCCACCCTCCTTCCTTTGTATTGGCTAAAGGCATTTGACCTCACAACACCTACCCCCATCAGTTTCCTACCATGTGCGTAGTCACCACAGGGAGGAATGCACAAGTCTAGGTTATACTAAGGTAACTTGTGCTGCAGCATTCTGTATAGACTGAAGTGTATTAAGTTGAAAGGCAGGAAGACCAAAGAACTCTCTCACAGTAACAGCTCTCTTTTAACCCTTTAAGGACCAGCAAAGCATTGCTTGCACCTTTGGTCCTTAAAGGTTTAATAACAAACTGTTTGGACAGACTATAGGATAAATACAGCAATATACTGGAAGTTTGGGAATTCTCATATAGGCTTGTTGATGCAAAGAAAGCCTTTTGTTGTTCCACTTCTGCCTATGATTAACCAGTTAGACATCTCTGACTTAGGGGCTCGGTGCTTTTTAATTTCAAACTAATCATTGGAGGAGAATAAGGCCTAGGAAGTCTTAGCCTCCTCAAAATGGATACCTGCATTTGCTGGTTTTAATGATTGCAGCCTTCCTTTTAAGCATATTAGGTATTATGTATAAAAGAAAAGTATAACAATTCTGGAGCAATCCAACAGCAACACAGGAGCCAAATAGGAAATCCTTACATTTCCATTCATTAACCTACCAGAATGCTATAGGGCTCCAATACTTTGAAAAATAAGATGATAGAGACTTCTGCATTCATCAGATTAGAAACCCAATTTAAATTTGTCCCTTATGATGCAGTTGGTTTGCTCCAGAAATGCTCTATTTTGCTTTTATACATAAGGCATGTATATATAACTACATTTATTCTGGAGTAAACCAACTGCAACATAGGGAACACATAACACTTCCAAAATGTACACGCATTTGAATAGAACATTTTAACCCCTTGAATGCCAGAGATGCCTGCAATTAGACAATGCATTGGAGACATCTCTAGCACTGAAGGCATAAAAGCCCAATTTAATTTAACAGGAATTTTAGTTTGTCCCCTATGGTGCAGTGTGTTTACTCCAGAATAACTCCAGTTTGCTTTTATAAATATGGGCCATTGTTATAATTAGCCTCCCCAAATACACAACACAAACTACTCCAATGACAATAATAACATTATAAATTGGTAGTTTAAACTTACTGATTAAAATGTGTGTACGTGGAGGGAATGGAAATAACCCACGGCATAGATTCCATAGCTGATGAATATGAGCTGGTATGGGTTGCCAAAAACCAAAAATTGCTGGGAGTCATCACCGTTTTGTGTGCCAAGGTTTACTTTCCTTAGCGTAAACTTTCACGTATACCTTATTCTAAATACTTAACCCATTTTTTTTCTCTCAGCTAAGGAGGTTCGGTTTTTTTAATTGGTTTCCTGTTATTTTTTTTTATTTATTTTTGTAAAGCTACAATATATCTATTGCTCACTTCTTCATTCATATTGCACATTTATTTCCTCTCCTTTATCAGAGGTAATGCTATTGTAATAGTCAAAATGGACCTGTCACTTCAAGATAAGCTTAGTACATTTTTGTAAAAAAACAAATAAAAAATAGCTAATATTGTATTACACATTTGTTTTTAATAGAATATTTTTTTTAAAGGAACCTTTGTCTGTGGCACAGTCTAGCACTTTATGCAAATTAGCCAATGAGCTGGGTCAATAGTAGCACAAACTGTGTTAATAATAAATTAATACAGACCTTACACATTGTGGGTATTTCTAATTGCTTGGTGATTGGTATGTTTGGCCTCAAACAGAACTAGTTAGCACACTGTCCAGGGAATTAAACTAAATTGCCACACTGTGCCACCAAAACTTAAAGGTTACTTTCTCAAAAATGGTTTATTTTAAAGAAAATGGTTAATAGTACAACATAGAAGCAGATTTAATCTCTCTGTAAAAGAAACTAAACTTGTCTTAGGGTAACAGGACTACTGTAATAGGTTAGCTAACAATGTTGATATCAACCACTATGCTGCAAACAAGACAATAGATCAGCACAAGCTTACTATAAACAAATATAACTGGGCAATTATAACTTAAAGAGATAGTAATGTTTCATAATAAAAGCAGCTCTAATTAATCATCATAGTATTTGGAATTTGGAGAGTGTTATTTCAATTCTGTCAGAGTTGTAGTTCAAGAGTAATTCAATGACAAAGTGTCCCCCTCCTGCCCCTTTTATTGCTGTAACACTGTTCAGCCAGATCAGAAGGGAGGTGCCCAGGTAGATTGCAGAGAGGGACAATCTCAATTAAGGGAAAAACCTGAAAAGCTTGTCAAGGGGGACAGGGCTTTCATTGTTTTCACTGTAAGAAGATTGTCCCCTGCTGTTATCTGTCTGGTCTTACAACTAGATTCCACATCTGAGAAGAGATGGCTTACGCTAGGTAAAATGGTTGGGAGGGGAAACTTTGCTTGTGAATATCTCTTAAACCATAAAGGCTTGAGAGATAAGACTTATATCATTCTTCATGTTTTTTTAATGCCTACAAAACAAAATAAAGTTAAAACGAAGTATTACTATCCCTTTAATAGTTAGGTGCTCTCAGGAAAAAACAATCAGAAACACACTAATCGGGAAAAAAGAAAATCCCAGAACTAAAATCCATTAATGAGGCACACTACCCCGAAAGAATTGTAATCCAAAATAGAAAAATCTTTATCATAATAACATACTAAGGTAAACAGTAATAAAACATACTTAAAAACACACAATGGTAGAGGGGTACCATATAATATCATATAACATAATAATAATAATAATAATAATGGCCAATTGACAAAATGATACAGTCAACCAATATAAAGTGCTAATATAATTTAAAACTGCAAGTGCAATCAAATATACAAACAAATTATGATAATAATCATATACTTATCAAACCAAATCGTTCCACCACCTCATAATGACTGCAAAACAAGTAGGATACCAAAACTGGCCAACAAATAATACGGAAAGGTCACCCCGCTAACAGCCACACTCCCAACGCGTATTGCAAACAGCTTAGTCAGAGGATCAACCACTATGCTGGCTTAATCAATACAAAACTAAGAACTATTGGCAAAACAAATGAGCAATTCTAGAGCAAACCAAATGCACCGAAGGGAAACATAAATATAGCTAAAACTCCCATTGAATTAAATGGCTTTTATAACCCTTTGAAAGCTACAGAGGTATCCAACGTATTGCTTTGTAATCAAGGGGTTAAAAGTCCCATTTAAATCAATTGGACATTTTTTGTCCCCTATGGTGCAGTTGGTTTGCTCCAGAATAGCTCCTCATATTTACACAAAGGAAAAGTGAAACAATACTGGTACAAACCATTTGCACATATATGAAAAATCCCATCGATTTAAATGGGACTTTTACGCCCAAAAGTCCTGGAGAAATCATCAATACAATACTTTGTAATGTGTCGGAGAGTTCAAGAGGTTAAAAGTCCCATTTAAGTCAATGGCAGTTTTGGTAATTTTTATTTGTCCCTCCATGGTACCAAGAGTTCAAATTATAATTGCTCTGCTTTTCTATGTTCACGCAGAGGTTAACTTTGATCTACTAATATATATCCATGAAACCCAAATTAGCTGTTCTTAAGTAGCGGTTGTAGCGGGGGCATTTTAATGCCTGGGCATACCCATTATACCCTGAGGGCCTCATGATTTGAGGGCATCAAACTTCTTTCCTATCACAGGCAGCACTTAGAATTGTCACCATCTTCTCTATAAATTGGTATTTATGTCAATCAGTATATACAATTTGTTTTACTCTGTATGCAATATAACATTTTACATAAAAGTATGTTCGCACACATAACAGTAATAATAATGAGGAAAGATGCTTTCGAATAAAACAAAGGTGGGGAATTTTTAACACAGAGGGAAGTAAAATTATACTATTCTTTACACCAGGATGCTGTACTTACAAATACTGTAGCTGCTTTAAAAATAATAATAAATAATGGATACCTTTCTAGCTCAGAACAATATTGAGAATTATGACAGCTGTTTTCAAAGCAGATGGGATGTTGGTCCAGGGAAATATCCAACTGCCATTTAGAGTCAGCAAGGAATGTTTCTACCCAGATGGGTCTTAATTGGAAATTACTTAAAGGGATATTACTTAAACAACGCAGCTCAGTTTGTTCAACAGAATGAATAATACTGCCAGCTGATGCTTTTTTTCTCCAAAAACTGTATATCTACAATGTAATTTTAAGTTGATCCCTCCCTCCCCTTTTCCCGTTCTGATTCCACCTCCCCTCAGATCTGAAGTTGGTTGGTTGACTGGACAAATCACAATGAGGGACAATCTTCCCTCAGTCAGTATAACAAAACACCTGCCCTCCTTGTCAGAGGGCAGGTTTTTCCTATTACTATCTGAAGATTGTCCCTTATTGCGATTCTCTGTCAGATCTCAGCCTGAAATGCTGATATCAGGAAGAGGGGAGGGATCAACTTCAGCATAAAATTACATTGTAACTATACAGTTTTGGAGAATAAGACTATCAGCTGGCAGTACTATTCATTCTGTTGAACAAACTGAGCTGCGTTGAAAACTAAATATTACTATCCATTTATTTTTTTTTCTTTTTTGCCTTCCACCATATCAACAGGGTCGATATGGCATAGGATGTACTTGATGGACTCACGTTCAGCCTCATCAAATACGTTACTGTGTTCCTGTTATCACAGTAGGGTGCACTCACTGTTGTGGGGATAAATGATGTGGGAGCACATCACGAAAATAATGGATACATACACTTCTTGGTGAAATGGCAACAATCTGAGGATCCGTTGCAGGTGAATCACAAGTGTGTTTACTGAATCAATGTTTCTGTCAACACTGTGGCCTTTATCAAGTTTGAATTCCTATATCGGGAGACCTTGTACAATTACATTGGGTGGCTCAGAAGTTATTAAAACAGCCCTAGGTTGTAACCATATTATTTGTCAGTCAGAAACATGATAGAAGATATTTCAATTTATTTTAATGGAGCAGTTAAGACACAAGACTTACCATCTGAACAACTGACTGATGAAATGGGCACATTTCAAAATACATAATCTAATAATATATCTGATTCAAGTTAACTAAACATGTAGTCATTTTTTGCATACTTGGCACCTCACACAGAACTGTGAAGAAATATTCTCAAGTTCAGTAGGTTTTGTAATAGAAGCCCCATGACTTAATTATTTTTCAACATTCACAATCATATCCTTAGAAATAAGTAGGCTATATGTGCAAAGGAGTGGCCAGTCCTGGGACAAATCAACTGTATGTACCACAGAGACAAATAACAATTCCGCAAATTTCCATTTAGTTATATTGAACACTAGAGCGTTCTCTAATTCAATGCTTTGCAATGAATTTAGGACCTCTCTATCATTTAATAGTTTAAACACCACATTCAAATCAATGGTTGCTTTATTCATCCAACAAGTTCAACCTTTGCCACAATATCACCCAGAAACCCAGACCATATAAGCCTTCCTGACTCCAAAATGGGTATTATTTTGTTTACTAGAACTTCATGTTTCCTTACTAATACACAGTATAACCCTGAATGTTCCTTTCTGCTAGAGATTTATCTAATTTACTCTTAAATATATTCATTGTATCTGCCATTATCATATAATTGGGCAAGGAATTCCACTATTTAACAGACCTTAATGTAAAAAATATCCTTCCTGTTGAAACCTCCTTGTCTTTAATCATAAGTTATTTGAAAAGGCCTTTGAATGAAAAGCTTGTACTGATGTGACAATATTATGTATTATACAATTTAACAAGATCCCCAATTAGGTGTCTTTTCTCTAGAGTAAATAAACCAAGTTTGACTAGATGTTCTTAATTCCCCTAATTAATTGTTCCACTTTGTATTTACACTTGAGGACTTTGTTGCTAATTTATAAAGGAGAAAGCATTTAGCTGAAAAGTTATTCTTATCACTCATTACTCTGCCTTGAGAAGTAAAGCGTACTGCGTGGTTACCAAAAAGCACCTATGGTTAGTGGAGATGTTGGGAAAGTGGAAGGCGCTGTGTGAAGACAGCAAGGAGGACTGATTTAGGGAGTGGGGTGCATAATGTAATGACAGTGGGAAGTGCTGCTTTAGGGAAAATGAGCAGCAAAAGCTTCTATTATGCCCTGCCTACTGGGGCATAGTTAGGACTGAGAGGAAACAGGAACAGGCGGGTTCTGGCAGCAAGCTGTGTACAGGGAGGAGTCACTTTTGGAGGGGCAAAGTTGTTTTGGCACTGTGTGGCTTTAGGCACTGGGATGCTATTTTATGTTATACCTTGCAGAAGTGATGATTCAGCACAGACAGCAATTTTCAGAATCTCAGAGGAGGTAGCAGACAAAAGTTCAACAGGAACCCACTTCAAAAGGAGCAGCAGTTGCTCAGCAGATTACCTCTCTGGCCAGGGCTCGTGGTGAGTCTAAACATGCCAAAGCACACAGATTAGGGACATTTGTGACAATTTTTAAAAGGAATTCTAGCCCAGTGAGAGTTTGCTGATGGCAAGTGGGAAGAGTGTTCTGGGTGTATGGAGGACTTCACATATGATGGTCAGTGTGTCAGGAACAAATGGTTTATCAGGGGAGCAGGTAAGACATTTGTTGTTTCAGGGGTTATGGGGGGGGGTAGTGGCTCAAAGGAAATTGGTAGTTTCTCAAAGGAAAGAGAATAATCAAGTTATTTGCTCTCAGCCATGTTGGTAGTGGATCTTGATTTGTCAAGTGACACTTAGGGTACTGTGCTGGCAGGAACTTAAGTGTGGAACAGCTGCAAAAGTGGGAAAGGGGAAACAACAGAGTGCTTCAGGAACCAGCAAGGAAAGTGTATGCTTGAAGGATGCACCAGATGTGCATAAAGTGTATTTATTTTGGGAAGGGTAATTGGTAAAGGCTTTAATGGCCTCAGATGAAAAAAAGAATGAGACTTAGGAAGAATGAAGAAGGAGATATTGCAAAATCCTAAAGAGTTTTGGGAATTGGATATACATTTTTTTTCAATTATTGTGCTCTGGAGCAATCTATTAGAAGTATATTGTACTTTGGTTGTCAATTATGAATCCTAGTAGGCATCAGCATTCTTCAATTGGGAGTCTGAGCAGATGTTTAGGTGGATACTTTTCCTTTCATGAAGGACTGGAAAAATCAGGGACACTGACCAACTTAGAAAGGCTTGTTTTATTGGGAGTTTAACAATAGTAACTTCAAGTCAGGAGGGAATTGTCAATTCAAGCATGAATTCAGGGTGCAGTGGGAATCCCCTTTCAAAATGCTGTTTAGAAAGGGGATGGAAAAAGGTAAAAAGGGGGATGATGTAAGATGACACTGTCACAATGGCCCTGTGGCTCAGCCTTTATAAGAATAGGGAAGTTGCTTTTGAAATGGAAGATGGTTTCAGATGTGGTTTTTGAATTCCTTTCAAAATGGACAGTTTGTTGGGTTTTGCAGGCAATTTGCAATCAGCACATGAGATTTGATTTGTTATTCCTTAAAGGTAGATCAATGAATAATGACATTGAGAAGGACTTGTGGCACGTCCCATGCCACTTTAAGTTTGTGAGGCATTACTGGCAAAACTGGATACTGATTTTATGATTTCTGCCAGTGCATCCAGATTGCAAGCATTTGTTGGGGTGTTTTCTCTTTATGAAGATGTGTTTACCCTGAGGGGTGTTCTATTTCTTGTTTTCTGTTTGAAAAGTTCAGTTCAATTTTGTAATTGGTTATGAGGTATGGATCATGATGTGATTTGATACATTACTGCTTAGACGATTTCCTTTCTGTATATCCATCAGGTTCAGGAATGTTTGGCAGGTTATTGGAAATTTCTAGGTGAGTTGCCAATAATTTGGTAGAGGAGAAGACAGAGGGACTGATGTCTTGCTTAAGCTTCTTGGAGACTGACATAAATTCCAAAGCAATGGCGTGAGAGTGGACAAGTGCTGCATCAATTTCTTGGGAGAGTTTTTTCCAGGTTATTGGCCAGGGCAATATTTGGAATAAAGCAAAAATGTCACTTCATCAGAATTGAAAGAGGATTTAAAAGTGTGGCATGATATTTTTTCTAAGGGAGGGGTTAATTGTCACTCTTTTGGCAGTCTCTAGAAACTTTCAATGAAGATTTGAATTTGTTTACATATGTAACGGGTTCATTGGGTATTGGAGATTGTGGCAGCAATAGTGTGTGGAATCTCATTTGGAACTTAATAATCCTTGAATTTTTTCTAGTTTTCTTATCCAGTTGCTTTTCCAGATGTTTCATTCCCATAATTGTGATGTCAGTCAGTCTGCTATCAGAAAATTCAGTGAGATGGTAAGGTTGCTAATGGGTTTGGTGCTATCATGTATGCAAGCTAATATTATTTCAGCATATGCCATGTTAAAAAAATGTGGTTTCTGATGCTCTCTCACTTCCATTGGGAATACATAAGGAGGCTAGAACTGAGTGGACTTGAGTGGGATTCATTGTACAAGAGTACATTTGGGAGTTTGATGTTACAGATGTGAGTAGATGGGTATGTGCATTCCTGGTACAGGTAACGAGAAAGAAATAATTTAATGTACCAGTAAATATTGTCTGGTCCAGTAGCTAGGGATCTTCACTGGGGGTCGTAGCTTGTGATCTATGTCAGTTACAGGCCTTCCCGTGCTGCGGCCAAAGCCAGAAAAGATGCTGGCCGCGAAGCCAGATGTCCAAACCCAGATGAGCCAGGGCCCTGACCTGGATGGGAAACCTGTATACCGGAAGAGAACCAGAAATAGACCTCAAATGTGCAGAGATAGGCAAGGAAAGGGTATGTCCAAAAGATGTCAAAAATAGGACAGTAGGTAGCCCAGAACAACCCTGGGCTAAAGGAAAAAGATGTGCCTAGACCCAACGGAGGACCACCATGGATGGTAGAATCCATCCACACCTCAGTAAAAGAAAGAGAACCACAGGAGACTACAGGGAAGAAATATACCTGAGGAACTCACAAGGACAACTAGGGATTAAGAGAGAAGTAACTGGTCTGAGGGAAATCCAAGGAACCTCTGCAAGCAAGCAAACGGTTGAAAGGTAAGTGCAAATAGGAACTCCCAGGGAGTGCAACAACAGCGGAGCACAACTGCCACCGAAGGAACTACTCAAAAAGCAGGAACCAAAGAGACCCCCAACACCTAACTGATGACAGTGATGTAAGACCACAACCATAGGGAGATGGGAGTCCTGAGGAGAACCCAACCCATACAGAGGAGGCAGGGCCACAATCGTGGAGATACCAAAATTGGGTACCCCTACCAGGGTGCCATGAGACTAGCAGCGGAGTGGGACCGCCAAACAGGAAAAAAAAATAAGGTTAGACCAGGTAAGACCAATATGGAAAAAGCAGGCCAGAACTAACAAAAAAAGCAAAAAAACTAAGGATGACCCAGAAAAAATAGAAAGGAGCAAGGCTGAACTGCCAGAGGACAAGGGGCACAGATTAGAGTGGACCAAGACAGGGCGGCCGGGCTGCAAGAAGACAAGTGGGCAAGACCGCTACAATGAGGGAGGGAGGCACGGCCGGACCACAAGGAAAAAACAGGCGGCACCACCAGAAACAGGAAGCGGCAAAGCCGCTGGGAAGGACAGCGGCAAGGTCATGAAAAAAATAAACAGCAAGGCCGTGGGCAATGGGATAAGAAGCTAGGCCCCAAATCCATATGCGGCAGGCCGCAGGAATGAAGAACTGCAGAGAAGCCTCTGGGGATAAAAAATAAAGCGGCAGAGCCGCAGGGAAGAGAATGCGACTAGGCCGCAAGGGCAGAGAATGTAGCTAGGCTGCGAGGCAAAGGTGGCAGAGCTGCAGGGCAGAGAACGCAGCTAGGCCACGAGGCAAATGTGGCAGAGAAATCAGCTAGGCCACGAGGGAAAAAGGCGGCAGAGCCGCAGGGCAAGTACGGACTAGGTCACAAGGGCAAAAGGCGGCAGAGCTGCAGGCAGAGGACGCGGCAGTGCCGCGAAGGAAAGCTGGCAACTGCTACAAAGGAGGCGCTGCAAGGAAAGGCTGGACAGACTGGGACCAGACAGGCACAGCAACGAAACAGGAGAACAAGGCAAAAATTGGAGTCAGGCGAAAGCAGGAAAGGAAACCAGCAAAGAGGAGCTTATGTAAAAATAATCGAGCAAAGAGTGCTGGAAATCCTGGCTAGATAAGGCAGACTCAGCCAATAGAGGAGAAGAGGTGTGACACCTGGCTACTGCTACGTGATGGGCCTCTGCAAAGGTATGGCAGGAATGGGAAGAATAAGAAGGAAAAGGAAGGAATATGTTGAAGTGTCTTGAACTATTTAATGGAATGACAGATTAGGAGATTGTCTGTAGAAGCAATAGCTAGACAGGTTTTTAGTATGACCTTTATGTTCCAAAGTTATGGTTTAGACGAAGTAACAAAGAGTTTCATGGGGCAAGTTTGAAGCTCAGTTTATGAGATGTGTTTATTTAGGCCTGTGCTCTCTCTGACATTTTAGGGGCATTGAAGGTGGGGAGTTAATCATCCACAACAGGGCATGGCCTAAGGATATTCTGTGGGTGAATATGGTATTGAGTAATGATATGCTGGTTTTCCTCATCCAAAGGTTTAAAATGGACCTAGTAGGTAGGGAAATGTGGGTCGAGTTAAGGACGGGGGATGGGTTGGAAGTCTGTCCTGTATGATTAATAAGGGGGGTTTCTTGTAAGATCCAAGGTGAAGAACATTTGTTGGAGTTTAAAGATCAATCTTAATTGTTTATGTTTCTGCTTACTAGGTGTTGTCAAGGACTTTGGACAGATTGGGCTTCAAACTAAGGATTATGGCACACATGCATTTAGGACTGGTGCAGCAACTGAGGTACACAAGAGTGGAATGGATGGGGTGATTATTCGGAGGATATGGAGATGGAATTTGGACAGGTTCTGACTGTATTATACCTGATCAGTCCTATAGGAATAATCCAAAAATGTTTTGTCATTTAAGGTGGACCCCTGCTGGAAATATGGATATGAGGGCATTCTCATCTGTTGGGCAAGAGAAAGAGATTTATGAAGGTTGTGTGGGTTATAGTTGCATTTCAGTGGTTATTTCCAGAAAATTCGTTGGATCGGGAAGAGGGGAATATGGTGGAAGCAGGCCCTTTCTAAGGTAGTTAAACAGCCTTGAAGGTGTGTAGTGCCTAATATTCTTATCCTGCATTTGGAGGGGATGACTTGAACTCAGATTCACTGCTGAATCTTCTTAGATTAAATAGGTTGTGGAAAGTATATATGTAATTGTCTATTGATGGGTCTAAAATCATTCTGAGATTCTTTACAAAATTTTCTTGGTACCAAGCAT
Source organism: Rhinophrynus dorsalis (assembly GCA_037306005.1). Lineage (NCBI taxonomy): Eukaryota > Metazoa > Chordata > Amphibia > Anura > Rhinophrynidae > Rhinophrynus > Rhinophrynus dorsalis. The sequence goes on along the minus strand of CM074721.1, from coordinate 267,646,400 downwards.
CAATAAATAGGTGTAGGATTGATTTAAACAGGATGGTCTGCCAGTGTATGATAAAAGGGGGTGGACTGGCACACAGACATGGATTTTGAAGGTAAGGCAGGAGAGATTGTTTCCACCTAACAGAGACTTGAACTGAAATTTTTAATTTTGGTGTGCCAGGTGTTATTGAAAGGCCTATGGCATTGGTTCAGAGGGTCAGTTGCCACTGAAATTAAGCAGGGGTATTAGTCACTCTTTTCCCAGCAGGAAAATGTGTTAATGAAAATGTAAGAAATGGATGATCTATAGGGAATTGTCCTGGGGAGTTTTGAATTATGAGGTGACACACATCCGTGTCCAGTATTGCAAAAAAAAAATAAAAAAAATCCATTGCTAACAAAACAATTTAATTGATATGCTGATCTTTGTTTATTATGTGACTTACTTAATGTGCTGGAGGGGGGGCAGTGTCAACACATTCCTTAGCAATGTGCTGCACTCCCTACACCAATGGCAATCTTTGTTATGGGGCAAGCTACTTGTGGGAGAAGAAAATAGGTGTGACTTTCACATTTAAAGAAACCCACTGACTAGAATAATTTCTGATATTCTATGTACCGATTATTTATACTGTTTCATATAATGCATTATAAAGCTTTAATGAGTTTGCTTGCACTTACTTAATACTATGATTTACTTTGTGTCTTTTCATTCAAATTCAAGGCTTATGCCATGTAGTTCTGCATAGACTAACATGGTGAAAACAAATGTGTGGATATAGAAGATACTGTATACTGTCATTAAAATAAAGGCTAAAGGTTACATTATTTTACTAAAATTAGGACACAGACTGGCTATAATTTTATTTCATAAACAAGGACATTTAGTTCCCAGTGCTATTTTCATCCAGCTACTTTTGGCAAGTAATCCTCAAGATTATAATGAAATGAACTGTCTTTGCAAATGTAAATGTACTGAGGATTCTATCATGATGATGCATGAAAGTACCTTATTTGATATAACATGCCTCTTGCACATACACTGAAGGGGTAGTAAATCATAGTTAAATGGACAGTAATGTAACATACAAATGTTTAGAGTTTTGTAGAGATTAAAAAAATAAGCTAAATGCCACAAATCCTATCTCTCAAACCACTATGGTTTGAGAGATATCCTCCATTAATGTTCCTCTTTCCCTCCTCTTCTCCTGACGTCAGCTGTACACTGACAGCAGGAGTTCCTGGTCTGCGGACCGACAAGCAGCTCTTCAGCAGAGCCGCAATAGAGCGATTTAAAAAGAAATACTTCTTTGGAATGGTCTACAAAGTGTGCCTGGTTTGCAAGCACACTTTTTAGATTGTTCCAAAGAAGTAATTCTTTTTATATCGCGCTATTGCAGCTCTGCTGAAGAGCCTCTTTGTGTCGGCCGACACAGATCTCCTTCTGTCAGCTTTACAGCTGGCATCAGGAGAAGAAGAACTTTAGCGGGGAACATCTCTCAAACCATAGCGGTCTGAGAGATAGGATTTGTGACATTTAGCTTATTTTTTAATCTCTACAAAACTCTAAACATTTTTTATGGAACATTACTGTCCCTTTAAAGAAGAACATGTGAACCTCATCGCCTACATATCCAAGGTTGTTATTTTCAACCTTCTTTAAATTTCTCCAGGTTTTTCTAATTTAGTTGATCTCTGTCCTATCCTGCCCCTTTTGTGGACTGTCCTATTGATAATCAAAGGTGATCCACTGAATTAAAATTAAATAACCAGCATGAGCTGAGGGAGCTACATGGAATTTCAGCAGCTGGAATTACTAGGATGAGAGAATGAGAACAACTACATTCTCTAATTGCTCTAGCAAGTAACCTGTTATATAAATGTGACTAAGAGGTATGAGGACAAAAACATATGGCTAGTATGTTCATGGATAGTTAATTATTTACCCGTTGGGTGCTAGAGAGGTCTACAATACTACACTGGAGACCTAATTAGCATCCAAAGGATTATATAAGGTTTCCCAAACAGATACTGTTGGAATACATCTATCATTGTTATCCTGCTTATTTTCTGTAAGAATCTGACCCATAAAGTCCTGCTCTGCTGTTATCTGCAGCTCTGCCTGTTTACCTGGACACACCCACTCCATTCACTCCAGTTCTGCTCTTGCCTGTCTACAAGTCTGTTCCCAGTAAACGTCCATTGAGGTCTATATCAAGCAGAATTACAAACCCTTCAGTGCATCAGTATAGTGTCTTGCTGACTAAGTTTATCAGTGCTGAGATTTCTGTTTCTTGTGTATGACCTTGCCTTTGTATTCTGACCACTCTTGGATGTAGTCTGTTCTGACATTTGCTTCACTCCAGACCTGATACTGTTTGTTGACTTGGATCCTGTGACTTTGTTTGTTTGTTGCTCATAGTTCTGTAGTCACCTGTGTGAGCTACTTCAGTATACACTGTTCCCTAGCTTTGCTCTCTAGCAGCTCTCAGCAGCAGCCTTGAGAGTAAGTTCTTTCTGAAAACCCGTTACCACCGATCATCCAGCTTTCATCTACAAGTGAGTTGAAATTATATTCCTTGCTTACAAGTCCTTAGTGACTGTTTCTAATTGTTGTTTCTGCATCAGTTCTGCCTAGTAACCCCCCTCTCCTGCGGGTCTACCTCCTGTCCAGCGTGACATTTTCCTTTCCCGAGTACCCCTTGACAGCTTAAGAAGATTTAGCAAGGTCCATGTACCAAGAAGTAGTGATGTTGTAGTGATGTGAAGTTTAATTTCCTTTCAGCAGGAATTTCTGCAGAATAGGAGAGATGTTTCTCCTTTCAAAGGAAGTTCCCAAATGAAGGATATGTAAATATTCACCTGTATATAATGGTGAAGACATCTTAGTACATGCCATAATGAATGAAGGTTATCTTGGGAGGTGAAATGAAGGAACCTGAAAACGTTGAAGATGCCAAAGTCTCTTCCAGGGTTTAATGATTATCAATTTTTCCTATGAACCGTCCTAAAATATCTGTGAAAGTTTTGAGTTACAGTCCTGTTTTGAATACAAAATACAAAATTTGGAGGACACCAGGGTTGGTCATGACTGCTGACCCAGCATGCACCTATTAAAACACTTTTATCCATAAACCCTTGAGACAAGCTGATCCAACCCTGCCCTACGTGACCATGATTAACATTAAAGGGATCTAGGAACATCATACAATTTACTTGAAGCAAATGAATTATTTAATTGCAAGAGCAATGCAGTGCACACTCTTATATCACACAAAGGCTTAAAAAAAGGTATTTGTTGTTATTTGTTTTTGTTACATTGCAGAGATATAAAAATAGTATATGTTTCCAGTGAGTGACATAGAAACGTAGAATTTGATGATGAATGAAGCAATTGCCAGTAGTAATAAGAAATAATTTTGAGGCTAGTCAGTAACAAAATGGCCACTGGTGTCGGTTTCTTAGACTTTTAGTTATGATTCAGTGTATGAAATTCTTACCTTGGAAGCATGACAGCGACAGCATTCTTTCTTCAGTTAGATATTAGTCTGGACACGTTTTTTTATTAAACTAATATTTAATGCAGTTACACTTTTGATTTACTTCTCACATTTAAAATGTGAATCTTAATATAAAACAATTAACCTATTCTTATTTATGAAACGGTAAAACTGATGCTATGGAAGGCTGATTATTTTTACTTAGTGTCCAAGATATGTGAATAACAGTGTCTGTGCTGGTAGCTAATTCAATTACAGACAAGAGACACCAATATTATAGTAAATATTTGCAAAGTAGGAAACATTATTTAATGTTTCTATGTTTAATAATATGCATGCATTTGAAATAAGGGGGTATGTAAGCTACAATGGTCCACAGATGTATCCAGCTTTTCAGGCTTATCTCTAAAGATGGATAAAAAGTTTTGTTTTAAGCCAACAGTAATTTCTGTGGATCTATAATGAACTGACCCTTTTCTTGAAAATTAGATTTCCATTGATATCCACCTATTGTAAAGCATTGTGGAATATGCTCAAGGTTTATAAAGAAATAATATTAACCACTTGATGTCCAGTGGGGTGAGCATTGTATTGCAATGCAATGAATAGCACACCCCACTGGTCCTGAAGGGGTTAATAATATACTGTTTTCCTGTTTGTACAAAACTTTGGCAAATATTTATTCTGTAGTAAACCAACTGCTTCATAGGGGACACATAAAAAATCCCTGTAAAATTAACCTGGGCTTTAAAATCATTGAATGCTTTTTAATGCATTGAACACTTCTCCGGCATTCAAGGAGTTAAAAAACTATTTTCAAGTGCACATGAATCTATTCTTTTTTTTTTATGATGTTATTGGCTTACACCAGAATAATACCAGTTTTCTTTAATAAATAAGAACCTTTATGCTTTATTAACCCTTTGAGTGCCAGAGGGGTACGCAACGCATTGCAATGCAATGCGTTGCGTACCCCTCTGGCACTCAAAGGGTAAATGTCAAATAATAATGACACTCATACACATGCTTAGATTTAGATAAAACATTCAATGCCACATGCAGAGAGATATTGTGAAGCAACTTTGGAGCAAACCAGATGCATGTAGGAGAAAAATGAAGACTATATCCCCTTGAAGACAATAGAGGTATCCAGCACATTGCATCGCAATGCTTTGGAGCCCACTCTCACACTCAAAGGGTTTAAAACTTCATTTAAAGCAATGGGAGTTTGGAAGATACGTACCATTTCCCTCGAGCAGCTGGTTTGCTCCAGAATTGCTTCTCTTTTGCTTTATGAATAAGGTCCTTAGCAAGGTCCAAACATCCCCATTTTATTATCAGTCTGGTTTAAGGCATTGTAACATACCTCCCAAGTGTCCCTATTTAGGAGGGACAGTCCCTCTTTGAGACCCAAATCCCTATGTCCCTCTTTCCCACATTGGTGTCTCTGTGTTTAGGAGATCGGACTATGTGGTATGTGTACAAGTGTATCCCTTTGCTCTACAGCAATAAAAATCACATTAATGCATGTTTAAACTTCTGTGTACGGTTTATAAATTGGTATGTGTAAATAAAATACTTTTTAATTGCTCTAAATAATTTATTCAGTTAGAAAAAAGGTGTCAGTGAGTCATGAAATAACCTAAAAATTCTGGGTAATGCCCCGCTCATCAGTTACGCTCCCACTAAAAACAAAGTGTCCCTCTTTGGCCATTTGAAATGTTGAGAGGTATGCTATAAAAGTAGTAGGAATCCCAGCCCAGGGGACCTTTGCAGAAGAGGAATTTGGATAAAAGCCAAAGGGTTTGGTTTAAATATTCATCATTTCTTTCTCCCATAAAATAGTTGGATAAAAATCAAGTTTCCAAAACGCTTTTAAAGCTTTTGCTTGCTTGCTTGCTTCTGTTATGTCACTATATTCACATGTTCACATATGAAGCATTTGATAATAATAATAATCCTTTATTTATATAGCGCACACAGATTCCACAACGCTTTACACTCATATTGGTTCCTGTCCCCATTGGGGCTCACAATCCAAATTCACCTATCAGTATGTTTTTGGAGTGTGGGAGGAAACCAGAGTACCCGGAGGAAACCCACGCAAACACAGTGAGAACATACAAACTCATTGCAGATGTTGCCCTTGGTGGGATATGAACCCAGGACCCCAGCGCTGCAAGGCAACAGTGCTAACCACTGAGCCACTGTGCTGCCCATACCAATGGTTTACTCAAAATAAACTAATAACATAGATGTACTGCCACCATTTCTAAATTATTTCATAAAGTACATATACTTGCATCAGATTATACATTTTTGTGCAGATGTTAACATTTTTTAAAGTTAAATATGGATGTATACTCATTAAATATTCTGTTTTCCTTATGTTCAGAATTTCCTATAGAGAACAGGGCATTTACCATCCTGCGGGAGTATCCGTAAGATGGCCTACCCCACTAACTTCTTTTGCACTGCAGGCTGCAGTGAATGAATGCATGAGTGAATGTCTGTGTATATGTGCCGACCTGTGTATGTGTGCATTATATTTGTGTTGTGACCTCAGAACAGCAGTGAGTTAATGTTGGAACTCAGCCTTTCGGAGGTAGATTTCCCTGATTTTCTAAGTATGGGACTTTCCAGAGGAAGGAGGATTATAGCTCCCTATTTGCTGATAATAGAAACAAATCTAACTCAGAACACCACATACTACCATTCTCTACTCTGTAATGTGCTTGATTACAGTTAATAAAGGAGTCATCTTAAAGTGCACCTGTTACCTATGCAGCATTTCATCTTATTAAGTGTATTTATTCAAACTGCTTATACCTTGTGCTATTTGCTTTTCAACTGGTTTATTCATTTTACAGATTTTTCATTTGGTATTTGGAATCTAATGTGAGCAGAGCTTTGTTCTCTGAGCTGTAAAATAAAGCCTGCATAATGAATTACATGTCCAGAAAATCACATTCTTAGGTTGCTAGAACCTATCCTTTCAAAATCAAGGGTGCCACTGCGGGTGGATTGGAAAAGGTGACAGAATCTCTTTAACTATGTACATACATGTACCAGGTACAATTCTTACTATACTATGAAAAATATCAAGTTTGGACTGGAACTATAAACATTGGCCCCATAGCACAGATATGTACTGGAAAAATGTTTCATGAATATGAACAGCTTCATCCAAGAGACTTATAGGGATGGCTGAAAAGTAAAAAAATGTTTCTGTGGGAATTTTTGCAGGAAATTAGTAATTTCTAGATTTTCCCCTGAAAGCTCTTGCCCATCGAAAATATATAACATTTCCTCCTTTTTGCCACAGCCAGTACATTTCCTGTGATAACTTTGCCATTGTTCTATGCTTTCTATGGCTGCAAGAGTTCCTTCCACAATACAACTGCTGCTGAAGGGTGAAGTGAAGAAATCAACAAATGAAAGTAAGTGTTGTGAGTAGGCAGAGTCCTACAGCAACATATGCCTTGAAAAAAAGTTTAGCAAGCGGAGCCCCTTTAATCTTTACCCATGACACTAACAATCTGCTTGTACAACTCTGGCACAGATATCCATGAAAAATAACTACAGTTTGTAATATGCTAGCAGGGTGCAACACCTAACATCTATTTTCACTGAAACATAATAACATCATGACAACTTCCAACATTCTGGCAAGTTTGTTATTTCCCAGGCTTACTCTTTGATTATTTTTCTGTGGGTTTTAACTCTGTTCTAAGAAATCGGCATGTGTTGGATGGAAGTATACATAGTGGATGAACTGTGTAAATGTATTGCTTTTACAACATGACTTCTGGCAGTGGAGGTGGTGGCGGTTCTGGGCACTTATTTCCTTCAACAAAGTCAGAGTCATATTCCTCCACATTTTGCATTTGCAGAACAGTAGCAGGAGCAATGGGTATTAGTGTAAATTAAGAAAATCTTGGCTCACTCTCTGACTAATGTACGGCACTACTAGTATTTGCAGAAAAGCCCCTGCAACGTTTAGGAATGAGCATGGTGGCTCAGTGGTTAGCACTGTTGCCTTGCAGCGCTGGGGTCCTGGGTTCAAATCCCACCAAGGACAACATCTGCAATGAGTTTGTATGTTCTCACCGTGTTTGCATGGGTTTCCTCCCACACTCCAAAAAACATACTGATAGGTGAATTTAGATTGTGAGCCCCAAAGGGGACAGGGACCAATATGAGTGTAAAGTGCTGCAGAATCTGTGTGCGCTATATAAATAAAGAGTTATTATTATATTCTACTGCTGCTAGCTGTGATATATCTGACATGTTGATGGTGTGTCTCCCAATCAGATCTGTGGTTTCACTTCATATGGATTCTCAGTGATCCTGCTTTCCCCCCTGCTAGCATGCTTCTTATTCAGACAACAGATACAACATGTTCAGCTTTTGGATTGTTATTAACATATCTCCATACTGTAGACTTCAAAGACTGAGGTGTTCCTACGGGTCCACAAATACTTCTGGGGCTAGATGTTGCAGTTCTACTTCTAGTAGCTGTCAATGGTGCTGCACTTCCATCTACAGCAGAAACAGCAATCATAGCTAGGGTTGTAGATGCTGATGACCTGTGTTTCTGATTTCTGAACAATAGTGTGTGTGGCTGGGTTGTGATGATGCTGATGACTGAAAGGATGATTTGGTATGCTTAGGCAATTTTACTTGTCCAGAGTCTACAATTGTTCTCTCAAACAGTTTATAAACAGACACAGTGCTCCTTTTCATTATTGGAAGATTAAGCTTTTTTTTCCTTTTAGCTAATTTTCTGGCCATGTCATCATCTCTCTCATTCTCATCTTGATCTGTATCAGAAGATGAGGAAGATGCTGGAGGGATATTGTCTAGATCAACACCATCATCAAATATTAGGTCATATTCAGCATCACCTGTAATTTCCCCACTAATTTTATATTAATTGAGGCTTTTTTTAGTCTGAAACAATTTATTGTTACTCTCACTTTCAGACAGAGTAGTTGATTGAAATGCTACACCTTTCTCCACTGTGTCATCAACACTAGAATGTGACTCATCATCATCTTCAGTGTTTTTAAATGGTTTATTAATACTACTAGTGGTGACGATATATTTTATGTATAAAACGGAACCTGGGAATTATAGACCTTTGAGTTGAACTCTATAGTAGGAAAACTGCTAGAAGGGATAATAAAGGATTATATTCAGGGTTATACTGCAGAAAATAAGATTATTAGTAGGAATCAACATGGCTTTATGAGGAACAGATCATGCCAAACTAAGCTTTTGAGCTTTTATGAAGAGTTAAAGGGATAGTAATACTTAAAATGTAAAAAAAAATGTATATATTGTAGGGTTTATCCCCCTGAGTAAAACAAGAGTACTCCCAATGATGAAAGGTGTTTTATTCAAAAGTTATTACAATTAATTTTATAGTTTTCTTCTCCCCTTTTTCTGCCATAAATGAAGGAAGGAAATAAATTAAATCTCACTGTCAGCTTAGTTTGCCCTAATTGAGAAATGTTCAACTTCCTTAAAGTGAATACAATGAGAAGTATTAATATGTGCCAATATCCCAAAGGAACACAAGGTTGAATAATGGCAGATTGAAATATGAATTGCATTAAAATTCCCACTATTAACACTTAAACCATACCCCAAAGGAGCTGGTAGTGAAGATTAATAGTTATTACACACTGTATAGTGCTGCTTTTGCTGAGTCAGCTAAAGCGGATGGCCAGGTAAGCTTAGAAAAAGCAGCTGAAAGTGACCTGCTCCTACGGAACTGTAAAAATTAGATAAGGATCTATTTTTATTATTTATTGATGGATGCTGAGAGTAGAAGCTCTGAAGCCTCACTAAGGAATGGCCACTGTGTGAGGTAACATCAAGTGAAAAGAAAGAAACTAATAATGTAAATTAGATTTAGTAATAATTAGTGTTGAGCGAGCATGCTCGGCCGATGCTCGGATCGGCTCGAGCATCGCTCTGCTCGGCACATGGCGGTACTCGTACGAGTACCGCATGTGCTCGCCCGCCATGTTCGGGTCTCCTCCCCGCACGTTTTGCGGCTGCTGCGCAGCCAATAAACGTGCAGGGAGGCTCTGACATCGGTGTAATGCCAGCAGCCATGTTGGCTGCTGGCATTACACTGATTGGCTGGCCAGAACCCGTGGTCAGGTGCTGTATAGCACCTGACCATCGAGTTCGGCTCAGTCTGAGCCAGGGAGAGCTGAGGATAGGAAGGGAAAGGCAGTGTAGGGAGGAAAAAAACAAAAATTGTGAAAAAAAAAGAACCAAAAGTCCTTTTTAGGACTACTGTGTGTGGGGGCAGCAGGTTATTTGGTGTGGGGGGAAAAAAACAAAAAAAAAAAAAAAAAAATATATATATTCTGTTTAGTGTGCAAAGTTGCAGATTAGAGCACATTCTGTTTAGTGTGCACAGTTGCAGATTAGAGCACATTCTGTTTAGTGTGCAAAGTTGCAGATTAGAGCACATTCTGTTTAGTGTGCAAAGTTGCAGATTAGAGCACATTCTGTTTAGTGTGCAAAGTTGCAGATTAGAGCACATTCTGTTAAGTCTTCAAACTAAAATATCAAAGTCACGTATTCCATTCAGTGTGCGTCGCCGCAGTTTAGCAGCACATTCTGAGTACTGTGCAGAGTTGCAGAATAGGAAGAAATACTGTTAAGTCTTCAAACTAAAATATCAAAGTCACATATTCCATTCAGTGTGCTTCGCCGCAGTGTAGCAGCACATTCTGTGTACTGTGCAGAGTTGCAGAATAGGAAGAAATACTGTTAAGTCTTCAAACTAAAATATCAAAGTCACATATTCCATTCAGTGTGCTTCGCCGCAGTTTAGCAGCCTATTCTGTGTACTGTGCAGAGTTGCAGAATAGGAAGAAATACTGTTAAGTCTTCAAACTAAAATATCAAAGTCACATATTCCATTCAGTGTGCTTCGCCGCAGTGTAGCAGCACATTCTGTGTACTGTGCAGAGTTGCAGAATAGGAAGAAATACTGTTAAGTCTTCAAACTAAAATATCAAAGTCACATATTCCATTCAGTGTGCTTCGCCGCAGTTTAGCAGCACATTCTGTGTACTGTGCAGAGTTGCAGAATAGGAAGAAATACTGTTAAGTCTTCAAACTAAAATTTCAAAGTCACATATTCCATTCAGTGTGCTTCGCCGCAGTTTAGCAGCACATTCTGTGTACTGTGCAGAGTTGCAGAATAGGAAGAAATACTGTTAAGTCTTCAAACTAAAATATCAAAGTCACATATTCCATTCAGTGTGCTTCGCCGCAGTGTAGCAGCACATTCTGTGTACTGTGCAGAGTTGCAGAATAGGAAGAAATACTGTTAAGTCTTCAAACTAAAATATCAAAGTCACATATTCCATTCAGTGTGTTTCACCGCAGTTTAGCAGCCTTTTCTGTGTACTCTGCAGAGTTGCAGAATAATAAGAAATACTGTTAAGTTTTCAAACTCAAATATTAAAGTCACATATTCCATTCAGTGTGTTTCACCGCCGTTTAACAGCCTATTCTGTGTACTCTGTACATTTGCAGAATAATAAGAAATACTGTTAAGTTTTCAAACTCAAATATTAAAGTCACATATTCCATTCAGTGTGTTTCACCGCCGTTTAACAGCCTATTCTGTGTACTCTGTACAGTTGCAGAATAATAAGAAATACTGTTAAGTTTTCAAACTCAAATATTAAAGTCATATATTCCATTCAGTGTGTTTCACCGCCGTTTAACAGCCTATTCTGTGTACTCTGTACAGTTGCAGAATAATAAGAAATACTGTTAAGTTTTCAAACTCAAATATTAAAGTCACATATTCCATTCAGTGTGTTTCACCGCCGTTTAACAGCCTATTCTGTGTACTCTGTACAGTTGCAGAATAATAAGAAATACTGTTAAGTTTTCAAACTCAAATATTAAAGTCACATATTCCATTCAGTGTGTTTCACCGCCGTTTAACAGCCTATTCTGTGTACTCTGTACAGTTGCAGAATAATAAGAAATACTGTTAAGTTTTCAAACTCAAATATTAAAGTCACATATTCCATTCAGTGTGTTTCAACGCCGTTTAACAGCCTATTCTGTGTACTCTGTACAGTTGCAGAATTATAAGAAATACTGTTAAGTTTTCAAACTCAAATATTAAAGTCACATATTCCATTCAGTGTGTTTCAACGCCGTTTAACAGCCTATTCTGTGTACTCTGTACAGTTGCAGAATTATAAGAAATACTGTTAAGTTTTCAAACTCAAATATTAAAGTCACATATTCCATTCAGTGTGTTTCACCGCAGTTTAGCAGCCTTTTCTGTGTACTCTGCAGAGTTGCAGAATAATAAGAAATACTGTTAAGTTTTCAAACTCAAATATTAAAGTCACATATTCCATTCAGTGTGTTTCACCGCCGTTTAACAGCCTATTCTGTGTACTCTGTACAGTTGCAGAATAATAAGAAATACTGTTAAGTTTTCAAACTCAAATATTAAAGTCACATATTCCATTCAGTGTGTTTCACCGCCGTTTAACAGCCTATTCTGTGTACTCTGTACAGTTGCAGAATAATAAGAAATACTGTTAAGTTTTCAAACTCAAATATTAAAGTCACATATTCCATTCAGTGTGTTTCAACGCCGTTTAACAGCCTATTCTGTGTACTCTGTACAGTTGCAGAATTATAAGAAATACTGTTAAGTTTTCAAACTCAAATATTAAAGTCACATATTCCATTCAGTGTGTTTCAACGCCGTTTAACAGCCTATTCTGTGTACTCTGTACAGTTGCAGAATTATAAGAAATACTGTTAAGTTTTCAAACTCAAATATTAAAGTCACATATTCCATTCAGTGTGTTTCAACGCCGTTTAACAGCCTATTCTGTGTACTGTGCAGAGTTGCAGAATAGGAAGAAATACTGTTAAGTCTTCAAACTAAAATATCAAAGTCACATATTCCATTCAGTGTGTTTCACCGCAGTTTAGCAGCCTTTTCTGTGTACTCTGCAGAGTTGCAGAATAATAAGAAATACTGTTAAGTTTTCAAACTCAAATATTAAAGTCACATATTCTGTGTAAGATGAAGAAGGCGGGTAAAAAGGGACGGGGAAGTGGACGTGATCCTGAAAGTTCAGGGCGCGGGTCAGGACGCGGAGAAACTGTGCCTGGTGCCAGAGCACAAGAAAGAAAGACATCCACCATACCTAGCTTCATGTCTGATTTCACAGGGCGTCGCAGGACATCACTCTCGAGGTCCGACCAGTGCGAACAGGTGGTCGGTTGGATGACAGCTGATACTGCTTCCAGTCGGTTAAGCACCACCCTGTCTTCCACCAAGTCCACTCTCAGTAGCCAAGAGTCTGGTCAACATAATCCTCACTCTGATCATCCTTCCTCCCACCATACACGGTCTGGTCAAAGAAGTGATCCCACACTGGGATATAGTGATGAGCTCGTCTCATCACCAATCCTTCATTTGACCCTCTCTCCAAGCACGCTTGCAGAGGAACATGACATCTTGTGCCCTGATTCACAACCTCTAGAGGCTACCCAATCACAAGAAGATGACAGATGTGAACGGCATTTAAGGTCAAAGGAAGTAGTGGATGATGATGATGATGATGATGAGACACAGTTGCCATTAAATCAACCACTATTTCCGTCTCAAGACCTTGTTGAGGAGAATGTTATACAGTTGTCAATGACTGAGTATGTGGTGGGATCAAGACTTGAGGAGGATGATCAGAGTGAGGAAGTGGAGGAGGACTTGGTGGACGATGAGGTGACTGACCCCACCTGGGAAGGTGTAGAGCCGAGCGATGACAGCAGTCCTGAGGGTGAGCCATCTGCAGCACCGCAACAGGCTGGAAGAGGCAGTGGTGTGGCTACAGAAAGAAGGCGGACCGCACCAAACCGGCCCGCAAATGTTCCACGGAGCACCCCCTTGCGTAAATCTACCTTGCCAAAGGGTAGGTGTTCCGCGGTATGGCGTTTTTTTAAGGAAAGTGCGGACGACAAAAGAATTGTAGTTTGCAACCTGTGCCACACCAGAATGAGCCGAGGCATGAACACTAGAAACCTCACCACCACCAGCATGATCCGACACATGGCATCCAAGCACCGTAGTAAGTGGGAGGAACGCCTGGATCGCCCACCTGTGTCTGCAGGCCACACCACTGCCTCCTCTTCCCCTGTTTTCGGTGCCGGCCAATCGCCTGTCGAAGGCGCAGGCCCGCATACCTCCCGCCCTGCACCTGTAGCATCTGAAGCACCATCAGCGACCACATCCACTTCCCTGTCCCAGCACAGCGTCCAAATGTCGTTACCCCAGGCATTTGAGCGCAAGAGAAAGTACCCAGCCACCCACCCACAGGCCATAGCACTAACCTCACACCTTTCAAAATTACTGGCCATCGAAATGCTGCCATTTAGGCTTGTGGACACTGAGTCCTTCCGCAGCCTGATGGCAGCAGCTGTCCCTCGGTACGCGGTCCCCAGCCGCCACTACTTTTCCCGGTGTGCCATCCCCGCATTACACCACCATGTGTCCCGTAACATCACCCGTGCCCTGACCAACGCAGTTACTGGGAAGGTCCACTTAACGACTGACACATGGACAAGTGCTTGTGGCCAGGGACGCTACATTTCCCTGACGGCACACTGGGTGAATGTCGTGGAGGCTGGGAGCGACTCGGACCCTGGGATGGCACGGGTGCTACCCACGCCGAGGATTGCGGGCCCTACCTCCATCAGGGTTTCCACCAGCACCTACGTTATTGGCTCCTCCTCCTCCGTTTCCACCTCCGAATTCTCTACACACACCGCCACTCCCCCATCAGCCAGTAGCTGGAAGCAGTGTAGCACTGCAGTGGGGAAGCGTCAACAGGCCGTGCTGAAGCTGATCTGCCTTGGGGACAAACAGCACACGGCCTCAGAGCTGTTGCAGGGGATTAGTCACCAGACCGAGCAGTGGCTCTCGCCACTCAACCTGCAAGCAGGCATGGTTGTGTGTGATAATGGGCGTAACTTGGTGGCGGCTTTGGAGCTCGGCAAGCTCACACACGTACCATGCCTAGCGCATGTATTTAATTTAGTGGTGCAGCGATTTCTAAAAACCTACCCCAATGTGCATGATCTCTTGACCAAGGTGCGCCGCGTGTGTGCACATTTCCGTAAGTCATCAACAGCTTCGGCCGGCCTGTTGAAGCTGCAGCAGCGCTTACAATTGCCAGCTCACCGGCTGCTGTGTGACGTGAGCACGCGCTGGAACTCCACCTTCCACATGTTGGCCCGGCTTTGTGAGCAGCAGAGGGCAGTAGTGGAGTACCAGCTGTTACACGGTCGTCGCCTCTCCGTTCAACTTCCTGTAATCAGAAGTGAGGAGTGGGAATGGATGTCAGACCTCTGCGAGGTTTTACGCAATTTTGAGGCATCGACACAGATGGTGAGCGGCGATAACGCTATTATCAGTGTAACCATCCCACTTCTGTGTCTACTGAAACGCTCGCTGCTCACAATTAAAACCGACGCTTTGCATGTGGAAGAGGTGGAAATGGGGGAGGAAGAGCTTACACAAGGTGATAGCCAGAGCACCCTCACTTCGTCTTCTCAGCGACAATTGGAGGAGGCGGAGGAGGAGGAGGAGGAGGAGGAGGAAGACACGGTTGCCTCCGCTACAGAGGGTAGCCATGGAACTTTAGTTCCATCTCTTCAGCGTGGGTGGGCAGAAGAGGAGGAAGAGGATGAGGATATTGAGAGTCAGCCTCCTGGTGAGGACAGCGAAATCTTGACTGTTGGTACTCTGGCACACATGGCTGACTTTATGTTAGGCTGCCTTTCCCGTGACCCACGCGTTGTACGCATTTTAGACAACACGGATTACTGGGTGTTCACCCTTCTGGACCCCCGCTACAAAGAGAATTTCTCATCTCTCATTCCTCCGGTGGAGAGGACAAGCAAAATGGTGCAATACCAGAAGGTTCTTGTTGAAAAATTGCTCCAAAATTTTCCATCTGACAACGCTGGCGGCAGAGTACGTGCTACCTTGGCCAACAGAGAAGGGGAGAAAAGGGGAGCACACAGCAGTTCCGACAAAGGCAGGGCAACACTCTCCAAGGCGTGGGACACCTTCATGACACCCCGCCAGCACCCTCACCCTGATGCGCAGCCTAGTGTCACAAGGAGGGAAAAGTTTTGGAAGATGGTGAAGGAGTACGTAGCAGACCGTGTCAGCGTCCTCAATGATCCCTCTGTGCCTTACAACTACTGGGTGTCCAAGCTGGACACGTGGTATGAACTGGCACTCTACGCCTTGGAGGTGCTGGCCTGCCCTGCCGCCAGCGTTCTGTCTGAGCGGGTATTTAGTGCTGCTGGTGGCATCATAACAGATAAGCGTATCCGCCTTTCCACCGACAATGCTGATAGGTTGACACTTATAAAAATGAACAAGGCCTGGATTTCCCCTGACTTCTCCACTCCACTGGAGGAAAGCCCCGGGGGAACATAAACTCACTTTATATATGTTATTTACAATGATGGGAATACTCTGTATTCCCATTCACCCCTTCCACCCAAAAAACGGGTATATGGTTGACTCTTAATCTTCTCATCCTCCTCCTCCTCTTCCATATGCCCTGGGATATAATTTTTATATAGGGCCAGCTCACCAGCGTGCCCTGGGATATAATTTTTATATAGGGCCAGCTCACCAGCGGGCCCTGTGATATAATTTTTATATAGGGCCAGCTCACCAGCGGGCCCTGTTTGACAATTTTTATATAGGTCAGCTCACCAGCGGGCCTTCTCATATAATGTTTTATTGGGTCAGCTCTCTAGCGGGCCCTCTCATATAATGTTTTATAGCGTCAGCTCACTAGCGGGCCTTCGCATATAATGTTTAGGATGGTCAGCTCTGCAGCAGACCCTCACCCATAATGTTTTAGATGGTCAGCTCAGCGCACGTTTCCATCTTAATCATGGCCTCAGTTCTGAAAATCAAGGAAATTTTTGGGAGAATTTGCCTCTGCGCACGTTTCCCTCTTAATCATGGCCTCAGTTCTGAAAATCAAGGAAATTTTTGGGAGAATTTGCCTCTGCGCACGTTTCCCTCTTAATCATGGCCTCAGTTCTGAAAATCAAGGAAATTTTTGGGAGAATTTGCAGATGATATACAAGTAAATATACAGCAAATATTGTTTGGTAACAATTTTTCGCCTAAAGTCGTTTTTATTTTCCTTTTTGTGTGTTTTATGGTCAGTCTGTAAAAATGGCGTACTACGGGCGAAAGATCGTTCCCAGCAGCCATGTTGGAGTCATAGATGCATCCAGACATCCTCCCTATGCTGTCCCTGAACCATTTCTGTAGTGTTTCCATCTTTTTCTGCCCTTTTCCTATGGACCAGGCACCCTCCCCTCATCAGAGCAGGGGGTGCCTGGTGTAATGCTCGAGTCCTCCCATTGACTTCAATGGGGCTCGGGTGCTCGGCCGAGCACTCGAGCCTCAGGGGGTGCTCGGTCAGAGCACCCGAACATCCGAGCATTGGGGTGCTCGCTCATCACTAGTAATAATTATAGAATAAATAAAGAAAATATGAGTTTTTTTTTAATAATTAAAACTAAATAAAATCATAATACAAATTCAAACCTGTATATGTCCCAGAGATCACCTTCTAACTACAAAACTTCTCCCTCATAACAGCCAAAGGCTGAGTTCGGGCCTGTATGATTCAGAAAGTAAGCTATCCCAAATGAAGGAAGCTAGGAATCAAAGAGTTAAACAGCAGGACTCTCCTCACAAAGTGAGGGTGAAGCTTTGAGGAGAAAGGTAAAATAATAAAAGAACTAATAAAGATCTCTTCAGGAGGGATGTTGCGCTGAACATCCTTCAGGGACACTCTAAAAAAACTATGGCATGTGGGCAGGGGGTAGCAGCTAGGAGGTGGGAGGGGTTTGTTTAGAGTGCCCTGTCTCCTATAGGCAATTCACTTAACCCTATGGTCCCTGCATCCCTCAATGATGCTAGAGAAAAGATATTCTAGAACTGGAGTACAGCAAATACCAACAAGATTAATTAAGGGAATGGAAGACTTGACTTATGAGGAACATCTAGACAAACATGTTTTGTGTACTTTAGAGAAAAGACGACTAAGAGGAGACCTTATCACAATGTACAAGTATATGAGAGGTCAATACAAGGATCTCATGGTAAGCTTTTCATTCCAATGCCTGATCAAATAACCAGGGGCCACCCCTTAAGATTAGAGGGAAGGAGGCTTCAACTTCAGCAGAGGACTGTTTTTTTACAGTAAGGTCTGTTAAACTGTAGAATTCCATTCCCAAGCATGTGGGAATGACAGGTATAATGGATACATTAAAGGGAAGATTAGATACATTTCTTTCAAGAGGGAGCATACAAGGTTATACTGTGTATTAGTAGGCAAAACAGGCAGTTCAGATAAAGACTAATTTATATGGCAGCAGGAAAGCTATAAAATTCTCATTTCTATGGGTTATGAGGCAAAGGTTGCACTTGATAGACTATGTTACTGTGTCACTGTCACAAACAGCCTCCTCAGGAGAAGGATTATGATCTTATATTGGACAAGCTGCATCAAAAATCGCTGTAGTTAGTTTGCATATGATATTTTTCCCTTTACAAAATACAGTTTTCATATAAGTCTCGGTCTCAAATAACTGTCAGGGTCAGCCCCAGTTACACATCATTGTCCCTGTCTGTCATCTATCACTGAAAACATATATATTGTTTTCATTTTGGTTTTTATTGTGTCCCTATTTGTTATTATCTGCAAAACAAATTAACACGGTGCCTACAAGTGCAACTGTTTTTGCCCCTCTTTGACTGTAGCTAATGTAGTATAATTTGCATTTGTATGTCAGTCATAGAGGCTCAACCAAATCAGGAAAAAAACTTAGATCACCTGCCAGCTCTTCTGAAACAAGATTTTGGGGTATTTTGCGTTAATCCCCTTTCTTCCTTCACACTCCCCAGACTCGCCTAACATAGAGAACACATTACCTGCCCACAAGACTCCCTAAACTAAACTCCAACTCTGCTTTCTTTGCCATCTTCTCTATCTCCAGCAATATGCTGTTTCCCTCTCTCTCTCTCTCACTCTCTCACAAACACAGAATGACAAGCTCCAGGATCCTGACACCGCTTTTATACTATCTCCTCAGAAAAAAGATGGAAGTTTTTCACATGTGGGTAGAATCCATTTTTATCATTGATTTCAATTCAATCAACAAGTTGGGAAAAAGCAGAAGATTGGTGCTTTTCACAAAAAATTTCCCACGCAGCTGGAAGTGCCATTCTTCTCTTGTTCCACTTTTCAGGAAAGACAATTTGCCCATCTCTAGGGAATTTGCAGTTTGTTGAAGACACCTTTAGCATTCAGGTTAAATGGAGGTGGTAATTTCAATTGTAGAAAATATGTAACAAAATAAAATAATCCTATATAATAATTAGCTAAAACGTGTGTAATGACGCATTCATGCGCAGTAGAGACTGCAACGTGTGCTGCAGTCATGCGCAGTAGAGACTGCCCGTGACAAGGCTGATACAGAGCGGGGTGCTCCAAAGAAGCCTCCCGATCTGTGTCAACCGCAGCGCGGCCAGTCTTTACTGAGCATGACTGCACCACGACCGGCTGGCACTGTATCAGCTGTGGAGGGGGCAGTCTCTACTGTGTATTACTGCCCCACGACCGGCTGGCAGTGGCACTGTGGCCCGTGTAACGGGTTCTTCAACTAGTATTTCCATATTATTTTTCTGTCTGGTATTCTCTGTAACTATAAAACAAACAATAGCATTATTTTATAATGTATATTATTGGAAGGAAAAAGTAAAATTCATCTTGGGAAGAGTTTAATCTCGAATGCTAGAGATGTCTTGCTAGACAATGATTTAGATACATCTATAGCATCCAAAAGGTTAACTGAAATAAGCAAAATATTGTTATTCATCCCTTTGAGGATCAGAGGGTGTGCAACAATTTGCTTTACAATGCATTATGCACCCCTCTGGTCCTCATTGGGTTAAATACAGGGATAGGATTAAGACTTTGGAGTTCGGCTAGTAAAACAGATAATACCATGTTAAGTAAACACAGTTGAGGATGAAGAATTCCTCAGTATGGAAAGAATTCCTTTCAGATAACCTATGACCAAAACACACCTGTTGCCTCAGGCCAAAATTCAAACACAAGCCAAAGTATGTCTGAAGTATTTGTCATCAGGAAAATCTAAAGATTGGCACTTAAGTCTAGCTGGTAGAGGTATACCTGCTTTTAGCACAATTACTGAAATGAACACATTGTGTGTTTAGATTCTCATTTTTGATCTTACTTGCCCTTTTTGAAACTCATACCGCATGCATATTAACCCTTTGAGTGCCAGAAGAGTGTCTAACAAATTGCAAAACAATACATTGGCCACTCATCTGCCACCTAAAGGGTTAAACGTAGTATACCCCACCCACTGAGCACTGGAACACTGTGCGATTGATGTATTAAAGAGCCAAACCAATTCAACCAACACTGCCATAAGGGACAAATGAAAATCCCATTGATTTCATTAAGGAGATTAACCACTGAATTCTAGTGACTTGTCCAATACGAAAACCTCACTACCACTTCATGGGTTAAAATATGTTGAAAAAGGGATGTTATATACCGAGTGACAGACACAAGCACTCAGAAATGGTATTGGAAAATGATTAATTACTGTCAGTACATGCAAGCAACATCCAAATCAGGGAGAGAAGATAAGGGCTCACCTTTATTACCGTAGTTTATCAGTGTTTTGGTAGAGAAGACTTTCATCAGGATCACACTATTTTCTGTACATATGGAATCTGTCTCTGTCACTCTGTCACCCTGTAACTGTTCACACTCAGAAGCCTACCTTTACTCTACACTCATCCTGAGGAAGGATAGGGAGCAACTACAGATCCCAACTCCATGAACCGGTGAGTGGGAAATCAGAGTGAAGGGTAAAGGTAGGCTTTTGTGCAAGGATAGAATAAGAAATGTATATTGATGAACATGAGTATGCACAGAGCATGTAATGCAGAAAGATTTGAGTTACAGGCTCGGGGAAGTCCTGATTAGCCATTTAATGGTCAAAATTTTCTTTACCATTCTGACTGCTGGATGAAAAATAAAATCAAAACAAAATTACACTCCCATCATTCATTACTATCCTTCCTTCTCTTTATAAAAAATTGTAGCTTTAGAATTCTAAATTGGTGTAATTCTGGAGCACTGAATGATAAGAATAGGCTGCCACATACTCTTCCTGTTTCTGACTCCCCTAAAGCATTTTTTGTTTGCAGTAGAAGTACAAAATTGCCCTACAACAAGGTGGTGGGTGTGAGTCAATGTTAGAGAAGTGGACTTGTATGGTAAGGAATCCCTATCAGCAGCAGACGTGTCAGTAGGCATTGAAGAGAAATGTGTTTCTGACTTATGTGGCACTGAAAGGGTTAAGTGTTATGTTACAGATGGGTTTGTGGATGGGAGAAGGTTATTGTAAGGGGACGTGCCATTAGTGCCGTAAGTGCTGTGTTTACTTGAGCCAGCTGATCAGCAGGTTGCCATCTCATCTGGCTCAGTGATTAGAGAAAGGCAGAGAAGCTGTGATATCTAGCATCTCTGCCATTCTGCTCTTTAGCAGAGACAGCAAATTGTCCTGTGGCTCCATAGTGAGCTATAGGAAGATATCAACATCACCAAACTCAGGCTGGTGATGTTGGGATTGTGAACTCCAAAATGCTGCTTAGTGCATGTGGCGAATAGCCACATTAAAATACTAACACACCCACATGAATACTGCAATGTCTCATTAAACTGCATTTCCATATGCATATGAATCCTGTCAAAGGCATATGGATTCATGGTGATGATAGAGGATTATGGCCAATAGGTGGCAGTCCAGCAAAATGAAAAGGATATGGTGGTGAACACATCTTCATGCATCTGTCAATATGCATTCTCCACTAGTTTACCACCATATAGCCATCCTTGTCCTTATCTCTCTTTAGTGCTTCTCCTCCTAGGCCATGGGAGGGTACAGCACCCCATAAATATGGGCTGCAGTAGCACTGGAATTAAACATCTTTCAGCAGTAGTAGAACCTTGCAGGTTGAAACTTGCTATATATATTTTTCAGCAGTACCCCTTTAATTCTTTATCTTAATTATCTCTGTTGTTGATTTTGAGTTGGAAGAATAAGATTAAGATATTTATATATAGTGTAACAGGGCTTTCATATTCCCTGTAATTCAGATATTGCCTTCAGGTGATAACATTCATGTTGACTGGAAAGAAAACGTTGTTTTATGAGGTATTTGTAACACATTAAGAGCTTCCTATCCTGAAGGAATATGTCAGAAACCAAAAGTAGGTAAGTAGATAAGATCTCACAGTGCACTCAGTAAATGGTCAGATAGCCAGAAGGCCCATATTTATAATAGGAAACTGGGATTATTCTGGAGTAAACCAAGTGCACCACAGGGGACAAATAAAAATTCCTGTTAAATTAAATTGGGCTTTTAAGCCCTTGAATGCTAGAAAGGTATCCAGTGCATTTGCAATGCATTTGAGACCTCTCTGGCATTCAAGGGGTTAAAATGCTCTCTTCAAGTGCTTGGGCATTTTGTTTTTTTGTTCTCTATGGTACAGTTGGTTTACTACAGAATAACTCCAGTTTGATTTTATAAATATGGGTCTAACGGCCATATTCAGGAAACTAGAGATGCACATTTCAGGAGCAAACCATATGAACCACAATGGAAAGGTAAACATTAAGTTACTTCAGTTACTATTGATTTCAGTGGGTTTAACCATCTATTAGAAATGCACACACACTTCATGAGGCCACGCTGATCAGCAACTGCATGTACATACACACATACACTGTATACTCTGCATGTACATCCACACATACACTGTATACTCTGCATGTACATCCACACATACACTGTATACACTGCATGTACATACACACACACACACTCAAACAAGTGTGAATGTACACACATTCACTCACTTCATATCATAGAAGGAAGATATAGGTAGAAAGGGCCTTCTCATGGTAATTCCAGTGGGAGACAAAACAAACCATTTTCCACCTATTTTTTCCTGCCACAAACATTTTCTTACATCCCCTACTTGTATGCTTGTCAACATGATTCAGTATATGTGATTCTACGGCCACCATGAATCAGGGCAGTGGGACAGTATGTGTGATTCAACCACTACTGAGGGCAAGGCTAGGAGCTCAGTTTGTGTGATTACTAGGGTTGCCACATTTTCTTCAAAAAAATACCGGCCAAGGCATTCCCTCCATAGACTTAACATTGGGCAGAAGCCAATTTTTTACCGGCCTGCCGGTAAAATAGCGGCTGGGTGGCAACACTAGTGATTATGTGGCCACCGTGGGTCAAGGCTAGGTGATCACTATATGTGATTCTATAGTTACAGTAGTACAAGGATGAGAGGTCAGTTTATGTGATTCTATGGCTACCATGGGACAGGGCTGGGGCTCAGTATGTGTGATTCTACGGCTACCTGGAGGAACGCTGGGTGTCCGGTTTGTGTTATTATTTAACCACTGTTGGACAAGGCTGGGTGATCAGTGTGTGTGTGGTTCTACAGATACCATGAGATAGTTTGTGTGAGTATATGGCTACTATGGGACAAGGCTGGGTGGTTAGTATGTGATGGAGAAAAGTGCACATTTCACAGAAATTACTGTAGAATGTGAAAAGTGCTATTTGGTTCCATAATTTCTCCACTTCCTCTTACAACATGAGCCTCAATGTTTTACATTTATAAACAAAACAATTCAAGTTCAGTGTCTTTATTTTAAGCAAGTCAAATGTCATGCTTATCATTTTTTTTTCTACAAGTTTTAATGTCTCATTAAACCACTGGATTACAAACTGTTTATATTACTATTCTTATTGTAAACATGTAAACACACTGGCAGAAATTACAAGAAAGATCGTTTAATGTGTAAAGTAACCAACATAAGCTTGTGAAATGCTTGCTCCCATTATCAGTGCAGCCAGCTGGTATCAGTTGGCCATGAAATTCCAAGGAGAGTTGTGAAGCTTGGTCTATGCTTGTGGCTTTACAGATATACTGGAATGTCCGCTAACAGCTTACTGTTGTGTCAATAGAGATGTTCCAGCAAGTTGAATCTGAGGGCGTTAAGTGGAAAGCAAAAGAAGAGTAATTCTAGAACATACCAGCTGTAAAAGAAAGTGCAATCATTGATCCCTTGCTTGCTAGAAACATATCCAGTGCAGAGATACAGGATAAATGGCAACTATCCCCTGGATAGCTCTATCAGCAGGTCTGCTACTATGAATTGCCTATAAAGTCGGTCTATATTCTGTGATCCAATGGAACAGTGGGGGAGCAGGACAGGAGTCTCATTTGTTAACCACAGGTCCTCATCTTTGTTCCCATGGGAAGAGAATGTAGTTCATCATTTACTGGATTTTCTCTATGTGACTATGTGAGTGATTGTTGCTGTTCACACACAGTCACTTGAATGAACATTATACCCTTAAGGACTAATGACGAGCCAGCACTGTCATGGCAGTTTGGCAATTAAGGACCAGTAACGGTCCTGGCACGTCATGGAATTCAGGGGTCCTTGCGCAGCTGCATGCCATTTGGGGACCCCCTGAATCCATTGCGCAAATAAAAAAAATGCCCTGTGGTCCTTAACTGCCAGGTTAATGATAAAATATTTATTATTTTTTGGGTAGTACCATAGAAAAATATCCTAAACATTATGGTCATAGTATGGACCAAAGTAACTTAGTTTAATGGCCTGCATCCACTGGCATAAATGGAATGAAATGAAACATTATATACAGAAAATCAGGAAAAATGCTTTGAATGAATGTTACACATGACCTAATAAAATAGTGGATGCCTGGGTCAATCTCAAAGTGTGTCTGGAAATAATGGATTAGTTTGTAGTAGTCTATCTGTATTAGTCCAGTTTCAGTAACACAAAGGTATGAATTTGATATCTTTTTTTTATTTGGAATAACATTTTATATTTTAAGACAGTCTGGAAAGAATAGGAATGCATGTAAATCCTCTCAAGTTAATGCACATCATAGAACACGTGTCCAACTCAAATAATTTTGGACACCTAACAGTCTATGGTTTAAGGCTTTGCCTGATTGAACGGAGGTGGCTCAGATAATATTACTGGTCCACTGATTAAATAATCTGTTTTTGAACAAGAATATACAATATCTTAGCTTATTAGGTGTCCCCAAGAAATTGAGTTGGACCCTGTACCCTAGAACAGGATAAAGACCAAAATGTATCCATTGTCAGGAATTTCTGGTACTTGAACTAAGGTATCAGCATGCTTGTCCCAGTGCCCAGATTGCAGAGTAACAGCGAGAACTGTGCTGGAGAATAAGACCAGCACTTGATTTTCTACAGACCACTGACACCTGTGGTAAATTTGGGTAATTGAAGTATGACTCTTGATCTTGCCTGCTCCAAATATTTGTTTTAACCTGCCTTATCCTGTTCTGACCTGGCTTACTGTTGACTCCTGCCTTTTCAATGCATAAACACCTAACCTGAGCCATTCTTCTGTATTTCCTAATGCAGTTCTCTATTTCTGCAGGATTATGATGGCCCATTTCTTTGTACTACTCTCCAGCCCTTTGGCAAACAAACTGCCTTCTGCTACAACCAGATACTTAAAATTTTGACTCAACAGTCTAGAGCAACTGCTGACATTTTTCTGCACCCCAGTGCTTCTGTTTTCATTCATAGTTGAGTCGCGTGGCCTTGTTTCTACATCAGCAGTATAGATTTTTGGTCACATCTTCCATGAAGACCACTTCTGACCAGATTTCTCCAGACGGGAAATGGGTGTACCAGGATCCCATTGTTTTCTGCCAATTCTGAGCTGATGGTAAAGCTGGAATCTTCTGATTGTGAAGAGAAGTAAGCATGATGTGTCTTTCATCTGCTGCTCTAAGTTTCATTGGCCAATCACTGTGTCTGTTGTCCTCAATGTTGCCTGTTTGTGCTTCTTCAAAAGAGCTTGGATAGCACATCTGGAAACCCCTGTCTGCCTTGAAATTTCTATCTGAGAGAGGACTTGCTGATACAGTATAACTACCTTGTGTTTTGTTGCTGTGCTTACTAAACTGTCTTCAGCAACCTCACCTTGTTGTGGCTGTTCCTCACTCAGTTTTAGTCCTCCTACACAGCTTTGATTCTATTTCTATTGGGGTGCACTACGAAGTTCAGCGGGTATATATTGCTTTTTTTGCTAGATGTATGATGGTGATATTCCAGAGCAAGAAAGGGATTTTTTGTGGATGCTCTGTCGGGTGGACTAGAGGCCACATTTGCTATCCCGGCACTATTTTTATAGATGACATGTGTTGATATTATGTTTTTATTTTTTAAAACATTGATGTTAGTAAACTGTGTACATGGCCCGCATGGTGAAATAATAACATTTTTATTCTACGGCACATTTTGCGAATAGTTTTATTTTGATAAATTTGGTTCCTATTTACATCCCAAACCACCAATGTAGTGCCGGTCTTTTTGTGTTTTTTTTATATTTTGATAGTCTATGAACAGTGGTTCGTGTCTGGCTGTTTGTGGCAGTATATAGTTCCCTGATCCCTTTGTGATGAGAGCCATCCATTTTTGTAGATTGAATATATTTTTTCACACCTGACTATGACTTTTGCGCAGTACTGTATAGGCACACAAGAACATCTGTAAATTTCACTAAAGGAAAAAGGATTACAAGTCGATTTACAAATGCAAGTGAATGGAATGTTGAGAACATTTGAATTTGAATTACAGAGCATTATTTTTTGTGACATATTGTATAAAGTACTATTGTAATGCAGAATATCAAAAAACCTTGTTGAAAGATTCATAGCAGCAAGCCAGATTCCATGTACAGTATGTGGTTAGAGTTCAACATTTTCAACAGCTGCAATGTGAGATTAAAAGTGTATTACTGCATAACTGAAAGTGTGACTGCAGACCCCAGCTGTTAATCTTTTTCCTTCTTCACTTTACATGATTTGGTGTTACTGAATGTAATGGAAGTAATAATGCTCTTAATCTGAACAAGACCTTAGTTCTCTACTCTGTCTCCTTTCTTGACAATCCTCTTTCCTTTATCATTACAATGAAGTGGCAGCCCAGAACCTTTTCATTGTCCTTGAAATGTGATTGTGACAATTCATTATGTAACCAATGGGTAATACAACTGGACAAAATGTTCAACTTGTAAAGATCACATATGTGAATTGCATTTTTTCCAAAATTACAGCTAAAATGATAGCTTACAATGTAGATGTTTCTCCCTGATTTAGCACACTTTATCATTGGTTTAAAGACTGCACATGTATGAAAGGAGAAGACCCATCACCCTTGCCATATATTTATTCAGTTTATTGATTTATCAGTTTTTTCCTTTTATTTCTTTGTTACCAATGAGAACATGAAGAGGAACATACATAACCCTTTGGATCCTATATATCTCTACAACGCATTGCAAAACAATTATTTTCTGTTTTATAATTGGTACTTTCATAAAATACATTGCTTTTGAGTGAGCAATTTTTATTTCAAGTAGATGGAGATTACAACTCAAATTGTTCACCATTAAGAATGAGCAAAAGTTCTGTACGTTTGAAATCCCATAAAGTTGTGAAACAGGTATTTCATTTTTTGTTTTGTTAGTTGCTATAACAAATCAAACTGAAGCAAAAGCAATCATGTGATGTCTAAAATATGTATTCCCCTAGGTTTACCTACTCTCAGATGTCAGTCAAAGAGGATCCCTTCTCTATCTCTCCTCTTATCTGTTTCTGCCATTTTTTGCATGGTCCCCTCCCTTTCTCTCTCCTGCTCCTTGTTCCACTCAATCCAAATCTCTCTCCCTCTTGTCTTTCTGCTCTCCTGTTACTCCCTTTGGCTCCAGGGGAAGATGTGATAAATATCCAGGATGGTAATATTGTTGCATATTTATTCTGCTTTGATCTCATCATATGCATTAAGATATCATATCCCTCTGAATACTCCAATAATATGCCAACATCACTATGTTTTCACCATCCCTTCACCAGGTTACAATATTACACAATAGCATCAAGCGCTACACTTCTCTGTATAGAAAACATTTCCTCCGATAGAAAATCATGATTATTTAATAAAAAAAATGCATTTAATCTTAAATCACACAATGAAATTCAATAAGATCAAGATCAAATTGAGTTCAAAAAGATCAAAATCAAAGGAAAACATACACAAACAATATCAAATATTCCTCATACAATGCTCCCAGAGGCAAACTAACAAGGTGTCCTTGATGAGGGACCTCAGATACATCTGTACAATTACTGGTATTCTATGTCTAAGCACTTGTCAGGGTTTATCTGAGCTGCTGTAACACTCTGCTCTTGATTACTGCTGCCTTTCCTTCCGTGGGTCAGGCTGACTCAGCTGATGATTAACGAACTACCTCAACCTCTCTGTTTCTATGGTTATTCACCTGACTGTTATCAGCCAACCCCTTCCAGGCTATTTAAAGCAGCTAGGCTCACTTCCTTCTTGCCCTTGTGTTTGTTTATGGCTGCAAGTGCATTCTCCTGTGCTCCTGATTATCCGTATATGACCTGGCTTCCTCTGACGTCCCTTCTGGCTTCTGACTCCTGGCTTGTACCTGACATCGCTGACCTCTATATTCCTGACTCTGACTTGTCTGAGTACCCGCCTTGGTTCCTGACCCTGGATTGTCTTTTGATTTACACTCCTGGATCACCATTCTGCTTTGTTTGTTTTGGTTACTTTAATAAAGGTGTTTTGCATTTTACATTTTTGTGTCTCTGGTTCCTGGTCCCTGACAGAACTATGAACGATCATTCCTTCTGAAGACTCTGACGTGAAGACCAAGCATGGGCTCTAAAATGCTATATACTAAAGGTAATAATGGGAAATATCCTAATACCCACAACACTGACTCCTGCAGTATAACATCTAAGAGAGGATAACAACCTACAATATCTAAATACCCCCCAAAAATCATAAAAATCATAAAAATTAGATCTTTATGAAAACATATAAGAGCCCCATATGGTGTGTGTGTGGCCCCCTAAATCAATATAACCAGAGCTGTGCACATCACAGAACACAGAAGGTAATCAATTGGAGACCAAAAATAGGAACCAATCTCCTGCTTGACCTCCAATACAGCCCAATCTACCATATGACCAAAAAAACCCTATATGAAAACACTAGTTTCAGTCTGGGAATTTAAGGTCACGGACCACTAAATAAAAACATGTACATCATATATAAAGAGAAAGTGCTAAAAAACCCAGTATACACTAAAGCCATATGCAAATAATAACTATAACCTAACACTTGTGGATATCAATAAAAAAAAACTGCAATAATTATATGTAGAATGGAAAAATAGTCCATACAGATGCATTATCCAAAAATTACGTATGAATAAAAATATGTAAACACCCAGAAAACGACCAATTCATACTATTACTTCTGTAATGATAGACTAGATTCTTATGAATTCATCCTCTTGTGAGGTATTATTTTATTGTCTGTACATAGAAGATTATGAAAACAGTATTGAACTCACAATTCTTTAGATATATCTATGTTGAAACACCCTTATTCTTGCAGGACAAATCTTTTCCTGTTACTTATTCACTTTATTGGTGTTTAAATATAGGATTGTTATTTGATTACATTGGTATGTGGGGGTTAATCTTTGTAAAAATCTTATTGGAGGGACCAATAGTCACCCTTTTTCAAAAGAACGCTGGAGTAACCAACTGTCATCTCTGAGGAAGTATTGGTTCTAATACGAAACGCATTGGATGATCGCACCTTAGACTATACAGCTCACTTATTTTATACAGTCCACATTAGAGACAGAAAGCCTCGGCAGTGATACTGAATCTATACCGCTGCATTGATACTGATATTGAATTCACATCGCTACAGTCTGCCCACACTTGCAAGCACAAAGAGACAGGAGACAACATAAAGCACACAGCTCCCTAAAATTGGAACAACTGATTGAAAAGAAAAGGAGATCGCCTGAAATAGGTTTAATAAAATATATATATTTATATGGAAATATGAACATGGCTGCTGATAAACATATAAACCAGTTTATCAAACATTTAAAAATACAATTATGGTACCATAATATATAATAGAATGTGATCTTTTCAATCAATTGTTCCAATTTTAGGGCCCTTATTGCACAATAGGGGAACAGGATTGCAGCAGCCTGATATAGATGACATAGATTTTTGAGATATTTTAAATATCAGACTCTGATTCTTTGTTTTTGTAATATATATATATATATATATATAGATATATATATATCTATCTATATATATATATAGATATATATATATATATATATATATAGAGAGAGAGAGAGAGAGAGAGAGAGAGAGAGAAAGTACATGTTTAAAGGGGAACTATCACCCCACATAAAGTTTACCCATCAACTAGCTGAACAATAACCTGCCAAGACTGTAAGGCAGGCAACCGAGAAGAAATCTGTGCTTAGAGACGTCTGCTCACCTGCGCTGTCAGTCCTGGTCTCCTCTAGTAGGCTTTGCTTAGTACCTTAAGATACTGGAAGGGACTGAACACCCATAAAAATGTGAATGTCTGATAGCGACACAATAAATAGTATAGATGCCTAGTGATGATGCCAACGTCAATTTTCAGGTATGATTCCCCCTCCCAATGGGTGGCCACTAGGCACTTTCATAAGATGGTTTAAGGGTATGAGTCTGATGAAAGGCATGGAAAAGATGTGGGGTATGAAATCCAGAAGCAGGTTCACAGTAAAACTCCTGAGATCTCTATCCCTTACACAGAGGTATGCACACCAATTTTCCAGTTCTAAGATGAGAGCAGTGGCGTAACAATAGTGGTTGCAGGGGTCGCAACTGCAACCGGTCCTGTCACTCCAGGGGCCCAGCCGCCCCCTGCTAGACCACTGCCAGCAACAAGCTTGGCCAGAGGGAAGATTAGACTGATATCCCCACCAGCAAGTTGAGGTCCATCTGTGTGAGGTCTGTTCCTTCTTCGGCACAGACCTCTATTAGCAGCTCTGTCGCAGTCTCCAGCAGTCTAGTAATGCAGAGCTCTGGGAGATGACCTCTCCCAGTGCTCTGCATTACTGGAGAGAGGACCGTGCGGTAGCTGCTGATAGAGGTCTGTACAGACCTCTTCTGCAATGCAGCATGCTGCTGGACCCCCAGGGAGGTAGGAGGTGGAAAATGGGGGCCAATGTGGAAATGGACAACGGGGGCATTGTGGAGGTGGACAATGGGGGCAATGTGGAGATGTACACTGGGAGCATTGTGGAGGTTGACAATGGGGACATTGTGGAGGTGGACATTGGGGACAATGTGAAGGTGGACATTGGGGGCAATGTGGAGATGGGCAATGTGGAGGTGGACAATGGGGCAATGTGGTCGGAGGGGCCCATGGCAATTTTCACATCAGGACACTGTGGCTTCTAGTTACGCCTCTGGATGCGAGTTCAAAATCTCTCTTACCCCATATTCCAAGGAACCATTATTCACAACTGGGTCTGGTGAAGGTAGAGAAGGACCAGAGAATGGAGCAGAAAAGAAGATGGAGTACATTCAATTAGTTGTAGGTGGCTGAAGTCAGTATGTCATTAGATTTATCTGAGCAGAGATAGCAAAATAATCTATGAACCTGGCACCTAGATTCATAATGGGACTTGAGAACTTCAGGTTCTTTGAAAAGAACCATACTTTATTAGCTACACTTTAAATGGGACTAGACCTGCAAGAAGCTTTTCAGAAGCAGGAACTAAACTGAGAAAGCCGGTTTTAGTTATCCGTGAAGGTGGACTATTTTTTTTTTAAGCAGTAGCTGTTTTAGCTGCAGAATGTAGACAGGTCAAAGAAATAAAATGTGTCATCTTGGTTAACTTATCAAACTCAACCAAGATAGTGGTATATGCAAGAGAAGGAGGAATTGCCACTATAAAGTCAATGGATCCAGAACTCCAGGGTGACTCTGGAATGGGCAAAAGTTTTAGCCTCAAATGAGAAACAACAGAAAAATGGCACATTTCTCCAAGCGTGGAATTTTTCACAAAATATGCTGTTTTCCTGCTTTTTTTTCACCTAACGCTTTGCATTGAAATCAGCGGAAAGACAGAATTTCTTCCCGAAATATGACAATTTTCGTTTAACTTCTCACAGGCATTTAAAGGTTATCAGGCTCCCACAGCATTTCATTCTGTGTTTGTGAGAGGAGAAAACAGCACATTTTTGGGCTAGAGAAGGCAAGCTAATAAGTAGAGTTGAAGCTTAGTGTAGGGAGTCTTTTAGGCAGGAAACTTTTCTCTGTATTAGGGGAGTCTGGGGGACAGAGAGGGAGAAAGGAGTTTGATGCTAAATATCCCAAAATTCAGTGTGACAGACAGGGAAGACATTGGCAGGCTTTTTCCAAGGTTCTTCCTGATCTGGCTTTTATCTCTGTCCTAAAGGAAGTTTACCCCAAATACCACCAACATTTGTGTGACTGAGTAGACATAGGCACTTGTGATCTAAGTTCCTTACTGATCTGGTTGTTATTAGTGATGAGCGAGCACCCCAATGCTCGGGTGTTCGGGTGCTCTGACCGAGCACCCCCTGAGGCTCGAGTGCTCGGCCGAGCACCCGAGCCCCATTGAAGTCAATGGGAGGACTCAAGCATTACACCAGGCACCCCCTGCTCTGATGAGGGGAGGGTGCCTGGTCCATAGGTAAAGGGCAGAAAAGGATGGAAACACCACAGAAATGGTTCAGGGACAGCATAGGGAGGATGTCTGGATGCATCTTGGACTCCAACATCGCTGCTGGGAACGATCTTTCGCCCGTAGTACGCCATTTTTACAGACTGACCATAAAAAACACAAAAAGGAAAATAAAAACGACTTTAGGCGAAAAATTGTTACCAAACAATATTTGCTGTATATTTACTTGTATATCATCTGCAAATTATCCCAAAAATTTCCTTGATTTTCGGAAGTGAGGCCATGATTAAGAGGGAAACGTGCGCAGAGGCAAATTCTCCCAAAAATTTCCTTGATTTTCAGAACTGAGGCCATGATTAAGAGGGAAACGTGCGCTGAGCTGACCATCTAAAACATTATGGGTGAGGGTCTGCTGCAGAGCTGACCATCCTAAACATTATATGCGAAGGCCCGCTAGTGAGCTGACGCTATAAAACATTATATGAGAGGGCCCGCTAGAGAGCTGACCCAATAAAACATTATATGAGAAGGCCCGCTGGTGAGCTGACCTATATAAAAATTGTCAAACAGGGCCCGCTGGTGAGCTGGCCCTATATAAAAATTATATCACAGGGCCCGCTGGTGAGCTGGCCCTATATAAAAATTATAGCACAGGGCATATGGAAGAGGAGGAGGAGGATGAGAAGATTAAGAGTCAACCATATACCCGTTTTTTGGGTGGAAGGGGTGAATGGGAATACAGAGTATTCACATCATTGTAAATAACATATATAAAGTGAGTTTATGTTCCCCCGCGGCTTTCCTCCAGTGGAGTGGAGAAGTCAGGGGAAATCCAGGCCTTGTTCATTTTTATAAGTGTCAACCTATCAGCATTGTCGGTGGAAAGGCGGATACGCTTATCTGTTATGATGCCACCAGCAGCACTAAATACCCGCTCAGACAGAACGCTGGCGGCAGGGCAGGCCAGCACCTCCAAGGCGTAGAGTGCCAGTTCATACCACGTGTCCAGCTTGGACACCCAGTAGTTGTAAGGCACAGAGGGATCATTGAGGACGCTGACACGGTCTGCTACGTACTCCTTCACCATCTTCCAAAACTTTTCCCTCCTTGTGACACTAGGCTGCGCATCAGGGTGAGGGTGCTGGCGGGGTGTCATGAAGGTGTCCCACGCCTTGGAGAGTGTTGCCCTGCCTTTCTCGGAACTGCTGTGTGCTCCCCTTTTCTCCCCTTCTCGGTTGGCCAAGGTAGCACGTACTCTGCCGCCAGCGTTGTCAGATGGAAAATTTTGGAGCAATTTTTCAACAAGAACCTTCTGGTATTGCACCATTTTGCTTGTCCTCTCCACCGGAGGAATGAGAGATGAGAAATTCTCTTTGTAGCGGGGGTCCAGAAGGGTGAACACCCAGTAATCCGTGTTGTTTAAAATGCGTATAACGCGTGGGTCACGGGAAAGGCAGCCTAACATAAAGTCAGCCATGTGTGCCAGAGTACCAACAGTCAAGATTTCGCTGTCCTCACCAGGAGGATGACTCTCAATATCCTCATCCTCTTCCTCCTCTTCTGCCCACCCACGCTGAAGAGATGGAACTAAAGTTCCATGGCTACCCTCTGTAGCGGAGGCAACCGTGTCTTCCTCCTCCTCCTCCTCCTCCTCCTCCGCCTCCTCCAATTGTCGCTGAGAAGACGAAGTGAGGGTGCTCTGGCTATCACCTTGTGTAAGCTCTTCCTCCCCCATTTCCACCTCTTCCACATGCAAAGCGTCGGTTTTAATTGTGAGCAGCGAGCGTTTCAGTAGACACAGAAGTGGGATGGTTACACTGATAATAGCGTTATCGCCGCTCACCATCTGTGTCGATTCCTCAAAATTGCGTAAAACCTCGCAGAGGTCTGACATCCATTCCCACTCCTCACTTCTGATTACAGGAAGTTGAACGGAGAGGCGACGACCGTGTAACAGCTGGTACTCCACTACTGCCCTCTGCTGCTCACAAAGCCGGGCCAACATGTGGAAGGTGGAGTTCCAGCGCGTGCTCACGTCACACAGCAGCCGGTGAGCTGGCAATTGTAAGCGCTGCTGCAGCTTCAACAGGCCGGCCGAAGCTGTAGATGACTTACGGAAATGTGCACACACGCGGCGCACCTTGGTCAAGAGATCATGCACATTGGGGTAGGTTTTTAGAAATCGCTGCACCACTAAATTAAATACATGCGCTAGGCATGGTACGTGTGTGAGCTTGCCGAGCTCCAAAGCCGCCACCAAGTTACGCCCATTATCACACACAACCATGCCTGGTTGCAGGTTGAGTGGCGAGAGCCACTGCTCGGTCTGGTGACTAATCCCCTGCAACAGCTCTGAGGCCGTGTGCTGTTTGTCCCCAAGGCAGATCAGCTTCAGCACGGCCTGTTGACGCTTCCCCACTGCAGTGCTACACTGCTTCCAGCTACTGGCTGATGGGGGAGTGGCGCTGCGTGTAGAGAATTCGGAGGTGGAAACGGAGGAGGAGGAGCCAATAACGTAGGTGCTGGCGGAAACCCTGATGGAGGTAGGGCCCGCAATCCTCGGCGTGGGTAGCACCCGTGCTATCCCAGGGTCCGAGTCGCTCCCAGCCTCCACGACATTCACCCAGTGTGCCGTCAGGGAAATGTAGCGTCCCTGGCCACAAGCACTTGTCCATGTGTCAGTCGTTAAGTGGACCTTCCCAGTAACTGCGTTGGTCAGGGCACGGGTGATGTTACGGGACACATGGTGGTGTAATGCGGGGATGGCACACCGGGAAAAGTAGTGGCGGCTGGGGACCGCGTACCGAGGGACAGCTGCTGCTATCAGGCTGCGGAAGGACTCAGTGTCCACAAGCCTAAATGGCAGCATTTCGATGGCCAGTAATTTTGAAAGGTGTGAGGTTAGTGCTATGGCCTGTGGGTGGGTGGCTGGGTACTTTCTCTTGCGCTCAAATGCCTGGGGTAACGACATTTGGACGCTGTGCTGGGACAGGGAAGTGGATGTGGTCGCTGATGGTGCTTCAGATGGTACAGGTGCAGGGCGGGAGGTATGCGGGCCTGCGCCTTCGACAGGCGATTGGCCGGCACCGAAAACAGGGGAAGAGGAGGCAGTGGTGTGGCCTGCAGACACAGATGGGCGATCCAGGCGTTCCTCCCACTTACTACGGTGCTTGGATGCCATGTGTCGGATCATGCTGGTGGTGGTGAGGTTTCTAGTGTTCATACCTCGGCTCATTCTGGTGTGGCACAGGTTGCAAACTACAATTCTTTTGTCGTCCGCACTTTCCTTAAAAAAACGCCATACCGCGGAACACCTACCCTTTGGCAAGGTAGATTTACGCAAGGGGGTGCTCCGTGGAACATTTGCGGGCCGGTTTGGTGCGGTCCGCCTTCTTTCTGTAGCCACACCACTGCCTCTTCCAGCCTGTTGCGGTGCTGCAGATGGCTCACCCTCAGGACTGCTGTCATCGCTCGGCTCTACACCTTCCCAGGTGGGGTCAGTCACCTCATCGTCCACCAAGTCCTCCTCCACTTCCTCACTCTGATCATCCTCCTCAAGTCTTGATCCCACCACATACTCAGTCATTGACAACTGTATAACATTCTCCTCAACAAGGTCTTGAGACGGAAATAGTGGTTGATTTAATGGCAACTGTGTCTCATCATCATCATCATCATCCACTACTTCCTTTGACCTTAAATGCCGTTCACATCTGTCATCTTCTTGTGATTGGGTAGCCTCTAGAGGTTGTGAATCAGGGCACAAGATGTCATGTTCCTCTGCAAGCGTGCTTGGATAGAGGGTCAAATGAAGGATTGGTGATGAGACGAGCTCCTCACTATATCCCAGTGTGGGATCACTTCTTTGACCAGACCGTGTATGGTGGGAGGAAGGATGATCAGAGTGAGGATTATGTTGACCAGACTCTTGGCTACTGAGAGTGGACTTGGTGGAAGACAGGGTGGTGCTTAACCGACTGGAAGCAGTATCAGCTGTCATCCAACCGACCACCTGTTCGCAGTGGTCGGACCTCGAGAGTGATGTCCTGCGACGCCCTGTAAAATTACACATGAAGCTAGGTATGGTGGATGTCTTTCTTTCTTGTGCTCTGGCACCAGGCACAGTTTCTCCGCGTCCTGACCCGCGCCCTGAACTATCAGGATCACGTCCACTTCCCCGTCCCTTTTTACCCGCCTTCTTCATCTTACACGATATATATGACTTTAATATATATGAGTTTGAAAACTTAACAGTATTTCTTACTATTCTGCAACTCTGCAGAGTACACAGAATAGGCTGCTAAATGGCGGTGACACACACTGAATGGAATAAGTGACTTTAATATTTGAGTTTGAAAACTTAACAGTATTTCTTACTATTCTGCAACTGTGCAGAGTACACAGAATAGGCTGCTAAACGGCGGTGACACACACTGAATGGAATAAGTGACTTTAATATTTGAGTTTGAAAAATTAACAGTATTTCTTACTATTCTGCAACTCTGCAGAGTACACAGAATAGGCTGCTAAACGGCGGTGACACACACTGAATGGAATATGTGACTTTAATATTTGAGTTTGAAAACTTAACAGTATTTCTTATAATTCTGGAACTGTACAGAGTACACAGAATAGGCTGTTAAACGGCGGTGAAAGACACTGAATGGAATATGTGACTTTAATATTTGAGTTTGAAAACTTAACAGTATTTCTTATAATTCTGCAACTCTGCAGAGTACACAGAATAGGCTGTTAAACGGCGTTGAAACACACTGAATGGAATATGTGACTTTAATATTTGAGTTTGAAAACTTAACAGTATTTCTTATAATTCTGGAACTGTACAGAGTACACAGAATAGGCTGTTAAACGGCGGTGAAAGACACTGAATGGAATATGTGACTTTAATATTTGAGTTTGAAAAATTAACAGTATTTCTTATAATTCTGGAACTGTACAGAGTACACAGAATAGGCTGTTAAACGGCGGTGAAAGACACTGAATGGAATATGTGACTTTAATATTTGAGTTTGAAAACTTAACAGTATTTCTTATAATTCTGGAACTGTACAGAGTACACAGAATAGGCTGTTAAACGGCGGTGAAAGACACTGAATGGAATATGTGACTTTAATATTTGAGTTTGAAAACTTAACAGTATTTCTTATAATTCTGCAACTGTACAGAGTACACAGAATAGGCTGTTAAACGGCGGTGAAAGACACTGAATGGAATATGTGACTTTAATATTTGAGTTTGAAAACTTAACAGTATTTCTTACTATTCTGCAACTGTGCAGAGTACACAGAATAGGCTGCTAAACTGCGGTGACACACACTGAATGGAATAAGTGACTTTAATATTTGAGTTTGAAAAATTAACAGTATTTCTTACTATTCTGCAACTGTGCAGAGTACACAGAATAGGCTGCTAAACGGCGGTGACACACACTGAATGGAATATGTGACTTTAATATTTGAGTTTGAAAACTTAACAGTATTTCTTACTATTCTGCAACTGTGCAGAGTACACAGAATAGGCTGCTAAACGGCGGTGACACACACTGAATGGAATATGTGACTTTAATATTTGAGTTTGAAAACTTAACAGTATTTCTTACTATTCTGCAACTGTGCAGAGTACACAGAATAGGCTGCTAAACGGCGGTGACACACACTGAATGGAATATGTGACTTTAATATTTGAGTTTGAAAACTTAACAGTATTTCTTACTATTCTGCAACTGTGCAGAGTACACAGAATAGGCTGCTAAACGGCGGTGACACACACTGAATGGAATAAGTGACTTTAATATTTGAGTTTGAAAAATTAACAGTATTTCTTACTATTCTGCAACTGTGCAGAGTACACAGAATAGGCTGCTAAACGGCGGTGACACACACTGAATGGAATATGTGACTTTAATATTTGAGTTTGAAAACTTAACAGTATTTCTTACTATTCTGCAACTGTGCAGAGTACACAGAATAGGCTGCTAAACTGCGGTGACGAACACAGAATGGAATATGTGACTTTAATATTTGAGTTTGAAAACTTAACAGTATTTCTTCCTATTCTGCAACTGTGCAGAGTACACAGAATAGGCTGCTAAACGGCGGTGACACACACTGAATGGAATATGTGACTTTAATATTTGAGTTTGAAAACTTAACAGTATTTCTTCCTATTCTGCAACTCTGCACACTACACAGAATGTGCTGCTAAACTGCGGCGAAGCACACTGAATGGAATATGTGACTTTGATATTTTAGTTTGAAGACTTAACAGTATTTCTTCCTATTCTGCAACTCTGCACAGTACACAGAATGTGCTGCTAAACTGCGGCGAAGCACACTGAATGGAATATGTGACTTTGATATTTTAGTTTGAAGACTTAACAGTATTTCTTCCTATTCTGCAACTCTGCACAGTACACAGAATGTGCTGCTAAACTGCGGCGACGCACACTGAATGGAATATGTGACTTTGATATTTTAGTTTGAAGACTTAACAGAATGTGCTCTAATCTGCAACTTTGCACACTAAACAGAATGTGCTCTAATCTGCAACTTTGCACACTAAACAGAATGTGCTCTAATCTGCAACTTTGCACACTAAACAGAATGTGCTCTAATCTGCAACTGTGCACACTAAACAGAATGAGCTCTAATCTGCAACTTTTCACACTAAACAGAATATTTTTTTTTTTTTTTTTTTTTTTTTTCCCCCCCACACAAAATAACCTGCTGCCCCCACACACAGTAGTCCTAAAAAGGACTTTTGGTTCTTTTTTTTCACAATTTTGGTTTTTTTCCTCCCTACACTGCCTTTCCCTGACCACGGGTTCTGGCCAGCCAATCAGTGTAATGCCAGCAGCCAACATGGCTGCTGGCATTACACCGATGTCAGAGCCTCCCTGCACGTTTATTGGCTGCGCAGCAGCGGGGAGGAGACCCGAACATGGCGGGCGAGCACATGCGGTACTCGTACGAGTACCGCCATGTGCCGAGCAGAGCGGTGCTCGAGCCGATCCGAGCATCGGCCGAGCATGCTCGCTCAACACTAGTTGTTATCTCTATGTTAGGGGAGTCTGGGTCTGTGAGAGCAGGGAGCAAATGACCCCAAATACCTCAACATTTTGTTTGACTAACTGTGGAGACACAGGAAATTTTTGATTCAAGTTTCTTCCTGAACTGGCTGCTATATCTGTCCTAGGGGAGTCTGGGGAATGAAACAGTTGAAGAGGGAGTGTTTTTTTTTGTTTTTGTTTTTTGTTAACAGTGATAGTGATAGGGTGACAGTTAATTAAAAAAAAAGTAGGTGACAGAGACAGGAACCCTGATATGATCTGTGACTGAGTCAGACTGATAATACAGGCAAGACATTACACACAATCAGTTGTATTGTGTATTTTACAGTAAAAGTAC
This sequence comes from Rhinophrynus dorsalis, assembly GCA_037306005.1. Lineage (NCBI taxonomy): Eukaryota > Metazoa > Chordata > Amphibia > Anura > Rhinophrynidae > Rhinophrynus > Rhinophrynus dorsalis. The sequence continues at coordinate 267,606,602 of CM074721.1, read as the reverse complement.
ACACAGTAGTTGATTAACGTTCAGCAAACACACAAGGGGTAGGGTGAAAAGATTAGGAGCAGTGCAGGGACGTGTGAGTTAAATGGTAGTCCAAAAACTGACTTCAGCCATGGTTGCTGCAGTGTGTGCAATAGATAATTGTGATTCCTCTCCTCCCGAGGAATATGCAGTTTGTCAAAGACCCACAAACATTCCACCACCACCATCACCAGTACTAAAAGCACTGAAGATGACAACGAGTCACATTCCAGTGCTGATGGCATATTGAATGAAAGCGTAGCAGCTCAACCAACTGCTGCACCTGACAATGAAACAAACATGTATAAAAACACCTGGCCTGAAATTAGTAGCGAATGTTGTGAAAATACCTCCAAGGGGAAGAGTAAAAATAGTGGGGAAGAAGAGGCGGGTGATGCTGAAGATGACTTAATAACTGATGATGATGATGTATATCCCTCCAGCATCCTCCTCTTCTTCAGATATAGAAGACGTTGAGAGTAAGATAGATGATGACATGGCTAGAAAGTTAGCAAAAAGTAAAGGCTCAATCTTTCTCCACTGAAAAGGAGCACTGTGTCTGACTGTAAACTGTTTGAGAAAACAATTGGAAAGTCTGACCCTGGACAAGCAAATATTGCAAAAAGTAAGCAGTCATCCTGTCAGTAACCATCAGCACCATCACTGTTTCCAAGTCCCACTCAGTCATACACACTAATAGTGTTGAGTAACCAGCAACAACACAGGGTTATCAGCATCTGCAGTCTTACCTTTGAGTGCCTCTGCTGCTGTTGGAAGTGTATCACTTGTGACACCTAATAGTAGTAGTACAAATTCAGCAACATCTAGTGCTAGTAGTAGTAGTAGTAGATTCTCAGAAACCTGACAGCCCTGCTTTCCTCCTGTGAGCAGGATTAAAACAGGCTCTCATGTAGGCACCTCCTTAGTGGGTTCCCACATGTAGCACAACCACAGGTCTGACTGGGAGATACACCATCAACATGTAAGAGGTGACACAACTAGCAGCAGCAGAATTACTCTAAATGTTCCCAGGGCTTTGTGGTACATAATAGACATGCCGATGATGTGTGCCAAGATTTTTTGCCACTGCAAAAATATAAAAAAGAAAATGATGCCATTTTCTTCAATTGAAAACAGAGGCTTTAAAGAACTGATGTCATGTGTAGCACCCAGCTGGAATATCCCATGTCGCAGTTGTTTTTCAAGAATGGTTGTGCCAATGTTACATAAGGAGGAAGTTTGTGTGGTGGGCAAAAGACAAAGATACCCAGCCTGCTTACAATGTTTTCAAGGCATATGTTGCTGTAGGACTCACAATTTTTACTTTGAGCTTTTTTTTTCTCCACTTCTGCCCTCAGAAGATGTAATATTGTGGTGGAAAATCTTGCAGTAATAGAAAACATAGGCGAAATATGTTAAAGTTCTGGTTGGAAAGTTATTGGCAGTGGTGAAAATGAGAAAACCTTATATATTCTCTATGGGCATAATCTTTCGCAGGAAATTGTTTTTTCACAAACATCCCTGTGGAAATTTCTCTGACTTTTTTGTCCATCCCTACTAGTAATATCTTTTCTACAAAAGGTTTGAAATTCACTGGTGCACTGCACAATCTAAAAGGCCTTACATGGTCTTCCTAGTGCAGATAGCATGTTTGGAAGGCAGCTTTTGGCTAGTGCGTCTAGATATCATACTAGCATCTTGGTTACGACACCCTGACTTTTGTTATTGAACCCGGCCACCCTCTGATCAACTCATTTGAACCTTCAGATTGGTACCTCAGTCTGTGCTCCCCCTCCTACCTTCATCCTGCTTTTTCGGCCTTCCTAACTGTGGGATGATCTCATCTGACCCTGTATTCCACCCTACCCTCTTCTCTCCACTCTGGTGACTGTTCCAGTGTTGTACTGGATCCTACATATCATGCCACTTACTCTCTCTCTCTCTCTCTTTCCACAACCTGTTCCTAGGACTTCCTCTGTGCTGCAAATTTGTATTCCCAGATACACCTAATTTATGGTTCCTTGTTCTCTCCAATTCTCTATTCTGCTCAAACAGCTACCTGGTATGCTTAACCTGATATCTGGCTTTGTGGTCAGCAACTTTAATATGGTTTTGACCACAGCAAAGGTACACCAGGTAGTGTCATCATTCAGAAAGATTACTGAACTCAAGCTCCTTACTGTGGAGAGGCAACTTTGTTTTTACATACAATACAGGCAATGTTTCAGAATATGACACTGGACATTTTATATAACACCAGTCTCCATAGGTTCAGACGGAGAAGTGGTCTCTACCCTAGAATTGGGTTTACTGGAGGATACAGGAACTGAACTTGAGATTGACCAAGCAGAGACAGAAGAACCTTGTTACTTGAGACATTTCTCCCTTGCGTATTGGTGATTGAGAGTTGCAGAAATTGTTCAAAGGTGTCAGGGACTTCAACATGAGCCAGTTCATCCTTTAAGATCTCAAATAACCGTAGTTGATACTGGTTTTGTTGTCCTGGGTCATTCTGGCAACATGGAATCTGACTGAATTTGCATTGTCTGTTATAGCCATTAAACTGCACCATATTATTTTCTCAATATTATGATTCATTTGATTTGAAGGTTGTGTGAACCATTCCTTTGTATATTGTATGACTTAATTAACAAATCACAGGGGGGAGTAATATAACCTTAATATTGAATTAGCATGCATTTTATCTCATACTTAAGAACCTTAATGTTGTCTTTACCAACTTTTCCTAAATTTGTAACCTAAAAGTGAATTATATAGCTCTTCTACCTCCTTATGGACATATCATCATTGCTTCTGTTAAATAGTTTTAATTTATAATCAATGATTCACCATGGAGATTGCACAATAGCTCGATGATATACAGTACTTGTACTGATTCCCATAGAGGAATATTTCTCCTTTCAAGTATGGAAGGAGCTGTGTGTGGTACACACCATCACACAACAAATGATAGAGATATACACACCAAACTATATGCTGAAAATTAACTCATTTTGGTGATTGAAGCATAAAAACAATCCATCCATACTTTCTTCTAACCCCTCATTTATATTTACCAGCTACTCTTCCTTAAAGTCCTAGCACTCATTTTTAAATGTTTTCTACATCCTATATAATAATTTGCTAAAACATGTGTAACAACGCAGTCATGCACAGTAGAGACTACCAGTGACAAGGCTGATACAGAGTGGGGAGCTCCGAAGGAACTTCCCACTCTGTATCAGCCACGGCGTGGGCAGTCTCTACTGAGCATGACTGCACCGCGACCGGCTGGCCCTGTTTCAGCTGCGGAATGGGCAGTCTCTACTGTGCATGACTGACCTGCGACTGGCTGCCAGTGGCACTGTGGCCCGTGTAACGGGCTCTTCAACTAGTATCAGATAATTAACTGAAGGTTTGTTAAACTGGGAGGATTTCACCTCATTTCTTTTGTGTAGCCTTGAAAATGAAAGTAGCAATATCTCAGTGAACTTTGCAGTAGTGTGGAATTGCTCAGAGTGACCTTATGAGTCCTTATTAAACCCATAAATAAAGGCTAACATACTTCAGCAGAGCAATCCATTATAGTTACAATAAACCTTGTGCAGGTTTTCTACTTGAGTCAAGTAGTTTTACTGTGAAGTAACATTCCAGCACAAAAGGGAATGTCATCAAGAATTCCTAGCATGTTGTGAAATAGTTTAAGATGTGCTGAGGATATAATCAAGCATCCAGGCACCACCACATACACCAGTTTTCAGGTTTAACATTCTGAGTGCCAGAGAGTGGCTAAGCTGTAGCCATTTTTCTCACATACTGAGTCTTAATCATCAGTTTTGAGCAAACCAACTGCACCATATGAGGGAAAGGAAAATACCACAGATTCCCACAAGGCAACGTGTTGCAGACCTCTCTAGAATTCAAGGAGTTAATAGTTCCATTTAAATCAATAGAATTTTTCATTTCTCCCCCAATATGATGCAGTTGGTTTGTTCCAGAAATGCTCTTTAGCTTGATGGATATGGGCCAGATTGGATTTCAGAACAAGAATGTGGAATGTCTCCCACTGCCTAAAATATTATCTTCTAGCTTCACTGTGTCAAAACCTTTCTAGCAGTTTAAGGGTTATTCTGACTATATAAAGACACACGTAATAATACTGTATTTTTTATGCTTGGAAAAAGTCTGTTTGTTAGTGTTAATTGTTTGAATTGTTTGAAAAGGAAACTTTGACAGGGGGTCATTTGGAGAGTCATGGGTGTGCTTAATTAAGCTTAGGGTAATATTTTTAAAGACATAGGCCCATATTTATAAAAGCCAACTGTAGTTAATCTGGCATAAACCAATTGCACCATAGGGGTCAAATGCATGTATGCATCTTTATTTATATAGTGCCATACATGTTCATAGCACTTTACAGACGTAATAGTACAATACAAAAATACAGAACTGGGTTAAGAGCACTAGGATAAAGTGCAATCATTGCATTATTTGTGGGGTTTATTAAAGGAAATGCTGAATGATTCTGATGTGACTATCAGTCCACAAGGAGGATATTTTTACTGAGATGCCTCCTTGAGCAGGTGGGTTTTCAGGAGATACTTGAAAGTGATGAGTGTGGATGTTTGGCTAATGGTGATAGGGAGGGCGTTCCAAAGTTGAGGGGTAGCCAGTGAAAAAGATAGTAGCCGAGAGATGACTCGATTTGTTTAGGGAGAAGACAGGATGAACCCTTGAAAAGAAAGCAAGTATTGGAAAGGGATGTAGCGGGAGATAAGAGCAGAAATGTAAGAAGGTGCTGAAGACAAAGAAACTTAAAGGGATAGTACTGTTTCACAATAAAAGCAGTTCCAATTAATCTTCATAGTATTTGGCCCATGGAGAATGTTATTTTAATTCTGTCAGAGTTATAGTTCAAGTGTAATTGAATGATAAAGTATCCCGCTCCCGCCCCTTTTACTGATGTAACACTGCTCACCTCAGAGCAACAATAATGTCTGGATGGATCGCAGAGAGGGACAATCTTCAGTGAGCATAAGGAAAAACCTGAAAAACCTGTCAAGGGGTGAAGGGTTTTCCTTATGCTCACAGTAAGAAGATTGCCCCTTGCTGTGAGCTATCTGGTCAAGGGACCAGATTCCACATCTGAGAGGAGATGGCTTACACTAGGTAAAAGGGGCGGGTGGGGATACTTTATCATTCAATTACTCTTTAACTACAACCCTAACAGTACTGAAATAGATACATAGTAGTTTAGGTTGAAAAAAGACTTGTGTCCATCAAGTTCAACCCTTTTCCTATTCCTGTTTACCATTGTTGATCCAAAAATACATGTGGCAATCAGATTTCTCCTTTGATCAACAAGCACTAAATAAATATTAATCCCAATACTAGCATACATAGCCCTCTATGTTTTGCTCTTTTAAAAAAGTATCGAGGCCCTTTTTAAAGGCATCTACTGTATTCAATAGCACCACCTCCTCAGGCAGTGAATTCCATACCTTTATTGTCCTTACCATAAAGAATCCCTTTCGCTGTTGTAGATAAAATCTCCTTTCCTCGAGTCTAAGCGGGTGACCCCTCATCCTTTGTACTGTTCTGTTAATGAGAGCCCCTTGTATGAGCCCCAAACTTATTTATATAGTGTTATCATATCCCCTCTAAGATGCCGTTTCTCTAGTGTGGACATGTTTAAATTTTCTAACCATTTTCCATTCCCCTTATTAGTTTTGTAGCCCTGCTCTGCACTTTCTTTAATTCCATAATGTCCTTTTTTAGAAAAGGCACTCAGAATTGAACAGCATATTCAAGATGGGGTCTTACCATGGACCTGTAAAGAGTGAATATCCATTTTAATACATGCCAATATCTTATTGGCCTTTTCAGCTGCCAGCTGGCACTGTGCTCTACTGCTAAGTCTATTGTCTACCATTACTCCCAAATCCTTTTCATTAGTAGATTTCCCCAAAGAAACCCCATTTAAACTATATGTTGCATTTTTATTATTATACCCAAAATGCATAACTTTACACTTGTCTATATATATTTTTACTCTCCATGGCCCAAATACTATAAAGATGAATTGGAGCTGTGAAACATTACCATTCCTTTAAAGGAGAGGAGGAGAATCTTGTAAGCAATACAATATTTTATAGGTAGCCAATAGAGGGGTTTCAGAAGCAAATGAGAAGGAAGGTATCTGGGAGCAAATTTAGTAATTCTTGCAGCTGAATTGAGAACAAACTGAAGAAAGTGGAGAGGCAGGAAGACCTGAGAGTAGAATGTTGCAGTAGTTAGGTCTAGAGAGAATGAGGGTCTAAGTGAGAGTTTTCGTGATTGACATTCAGACAAATGAAAATTTTCAAAGCAGAACTACCACCCTATATAAAGTTGCCCCCCCAATTATTAGGCATATGGTGACTAGCCTCTTAATAGTGCTATTATCTCACAAAAGTAGCTGGTTCTGCAGTAATCCCTATTCTTCAGAGACCACCTGTCGGATGCCAAGCGACTGTCTCCATGTCAAGCCAGATGGGCACTATTTCTGTCCCGGTTCAACTATATTGTCTCGTACATTCCTGGCACTAAGAATATCAGAGTGGACGCTCTGTTCTGACAATTCTATACTGAGGCCAAAGAAGACCCCGCCCCCACCCTGATCATCCCCTCAGATCAGATCCTGGTGGCCATTCGCACTAATCGGACTTCTCCTCTGGGGGAGGCTATCTTGTCCACTCAAGTCTCCACTCCACCCGCAAAGCCTGTTGGGTGATTCTTTGTACCTGAGGACCTTCGGTCTCAATTACTATCATGGTGCCCGCCCAGTATGGCCTTCTTTTACCGGGCCTCTGGCACCTGTCAGGTGTCCTTTCGTGGTGTTCCTGTACCAGTGCTACTGTGTTGCTGTATTCCTATGTTCCTGTGTACCGACTTGGCCCGTCTGACTACTCCTTCTGGTTTCTGCTCCGTGATCCGAACCGGCTTGTCTGACGTTCCTGCTCCGTGATTCGACCCGGCTAGTCTGACGTTCCTGCATTGAGATCCAGCGCTGATCCTGACCTCCGTGTCGCTTGGGCGACATTCTTACTTCCGCTGGTGCTAGTGTTTGCAGACTGAGTACTGTTGCTTCCGTTATACTGAGCCTTCCGTTAACTCTTGCAGAGCACTGTTACCTCCGTTATACTGAGCCTTCCATTACTCTTGCAGAGCACTGTTGCCTCCGATATACTGAGCCTTCCGTTACTCTTGCAGAGCACTGTTGCCTCTGATTTACTGAGCCTTCCGTGAAACACTTGCAGAGCACTGTTGCCTCTGTTACTCTGAGCCTTCCGTTTACACTTGCAGAGCACTGTAGCCTCCGTTACACTGAGCCTTCCGTTTACACTTGCAGAGCACTGTGGCCTCCGTTAACACTGTGCCTTTGTTAACCCTTGAAGTGCACAGTGTCTCCGTTACCGCACCGGTCGGGTGCTATTGGTTCTAATTTCATCAGCTCTTGCAGTGTACAGTGTCTCCGTTACCGCACCGGTCGGGTGCCATTGGCTCCAGTCCCTCAGCTCTTGCAGTGCACAGCATCTCCGTTACCGCACCGGTCGGGTGCTCATGGCTCAAGGTAGTGCTAGCTCTAGCAGAGTATTGTGGCCTCCGTTCTGCTCAGCACAGGGTAGAGTCTCAGTCCTGCTTTACAGACTAGGTGCTTCCACATCTCGCACCACAGTCTCTTGCTACATTTACCATCTTACTGGGCGTTGTCTAACACACCACATTAGAGGCTGATTACCTTCCATGAACTTTAACCCATGTTGTTCTGGAATTGCCTGATTATGCCTGTCCTGTGACAGTATCTATTTTCTACCTTTGTATACTGGGTGTCATGCTGCTCCTGACTGCTCCTCCTACCTATAATCCTATTGGCGGCTGTAGGCTTTATGTACCTGGATCTTCCATCAACCCTTGCTCGATTTTAGCGCCAAAAGTCTGAGAGAAACCTTTGTCGTTGAGTTCCTGTGTTTGCTGATTCCGTGTACCGAACCCTGCCTGAATACCGACCTAGTCTTGTCTTCTGCCCGTGGATCTTGACCCCAGCTTTGCCTGACTACGTCTCTGTCTGCTCCTTTGGTTACTGATTCGATTCCGGCCTGACCCAGTATTCTCGGACTACGCTTTCCTTTCGGAACTTTCTGCCTCGCAACGAGAGTCCCTCCAGCTGCTCTCAAGGTTGGTTCCCGGCCAGTCGAGGGTGTAGGAACTTGTATTCCCCTTACCTGCTTCCAGTTTCCTGGGCCTCGAGTCCAAACTCGATTCAGCAGAGAATAGAGGATTCGTAGTCCATAAACCTCGAACCTGCCTCGAACCTTATCGATACCCCAAGACCTCGAACCTGCCTCGAACCTTATCGATACCCCAAGACCTCGAACCTGTCTCGAACATTATCGATACCCCAAGACCTCGAACCTGCCTCGAACCTTATCTTAACCTCGAGACCCTCGATTAAAGGGAACTCTGTCCTGCAGTCTGACTACGGTCTTGAACCTTCCCGAGCCTCCTAGTACCCGCTGATCCAGTCTCGAACTCAGTGGAACTGTGAACTGGTTAACCTGAGTCCTTTTCCTTGCTTGACCCTACTCAGAGACTGACAGTAAAATCGAGCCAGTAAAATGGATGCTGCTGAGGCTTCCCTCTTAGCCTCCAGACAGGAACAACAGGAGCAAGTTCTGTCTACCCATGCAGCACAACTACAAACCCTCAATCATAAGCTGGATGCTATGATAGAAATGTTGCAAACATTCTCTCCATCTACCCCTGCTCAAGCTCCACCACAGCCCCCTGGGGCCACAGGGTCTACAGGAGCCACCTCAGGGTACAATCCACCCAAGATACCCTTACCAGAGAGATACTCTGGCCGACCTGAACATTGTCGTGGATTCTTGAACCAGTGCCAGTTACATTTTCAGACCTTGCCTCATTCGTTTAACTCTCATTCTACTAGGGTGACATTCATAATCTCTCTATTGACTGATAAGGCCCTCGCTTGGGCTTCCCCTCTGGTGGAGAACAGATCTTCTCTTCTTGATGACTCCAATGCATTTATCGCTGCCTTTAAAACCGTATTTGATCTACCTGGAAGACAGGCATCTGCTGAAGCCAGTATACTGGGCCTAAAACAGGGCACTCGCACGGTGGCTGAATATGCAGTAGAGTTCAGAACACTTTCCTACGCAACCGACTGGAACAATGGAGCCTTGCGAGCCGCCTTTCGCAGGGGTCTGAGCGAACGCATCAAAGACGCTCTAGTTAATCAAGACATACCAGAGGATCTGGAGGGTCTGATATCTACCTGTTTAGAATTAGATCGTCGGCAAATCGAGCGACAGCTTGAGAGAGATCGCTTCCGCCGCCATAAATCTGATTTTGTTCCTCGATTATCCTCTCCCACCGAGACCTTACAGACCTCTGTTGAACCTATGGATATTGGGTCTGTGACTAAACTCCCTGAGGAGGAGAAACGCCGGCGAAGAAATCAGGGACTTTGCTTTTATTGTGGCCTCAAGGGCCATCTCCTACGCCAGTGTCCAACCCGTCCGGGAAACTTCCAAAGTGTAGGGAACCATGGAGACAACTCCCTAGGCGTAATACACAAAATCTCTCCGTCTGACACCAACCGTTTGATGGTTCCTGTTCGGTTAAGTTGGGCGGAGGGCTCAGTCTCCACTAAAGCCTTCTTGGACTCAGGTGCGGCAGGGGTCTTCCTTGATGCTGGATTCGCTTCCAGGCACTCTATACCGCTTGTCCAGAAAACCAAACCCCTGCGGGTCTCTACCGTGGGTGGGGGTCCTCTGGGAAAGGGCCTCGTTACCCATGAAACTCAATTACTACTTCTTTGGACTGGCACCCTTCATTCAGAGACAATTCACCTCGACGTTATAGAATACCCTTCCGTTCCAGTGATTTTGGGACTTCCTTGGTTTCGCCGCCACAATCCAGTAATTGACTGGAGCTCTGACCAGTTGACTAATTGGGGTTCTTCTTGCTACTCTAACTGTCTTTCTGAGATACCTGTACCAGGCCTTGTGGGTTGCATAACCACTCCTGAGGAATCTGTTCCTAAACCCTACAGAGACTGTCCTATTGACTTCTTACCCGGAACCATGCCTCCTAGAGGAAAACCAATTCTTCTATCTGAACTGGGACCTAAGAATCTGAAGGTGGATGCCTTGCCTCCTCTCTTCACTACTGAACCAGAACCTCCTTCGGAACCCATAATTCCTCCCGATCATATTGTGGCCTCTCTAACATTGTCTATAGTACAAAGGATCAAGTCCCTTCAACATCATTTTAGTGGACGTTTTCTAGGAAAACCCGCTCATCTGCTATTTGTCCCCAAGCGATTTCGTTCCTCTCTCCTAAAATGGTCGCACCACTCTACTATGGCTGGTCACCCAGACATTACTAAAAATACTGAGTTTCTTCTTAGACGCTTCTGGTGGCCTTCCTTGAAACAAGATGTGGTAGCCTACGTCAAAGCTTGCACGCTTTGTACACAAGTTAAACCATCCAATCAGAGGCCTGTTGGGCTTCTTCAACCTTCGCCAATTCCTCAGACGTTGCCCAACCTTCCAGTTTCTGATGTTCCCGAAGTTGATAATAGAGTACGAAATCTTTGTCTTCATTGGACTTCTGTTCCTCGCTCTTTGACAGCCGCTTCTTCTAGTTACAAGTCCATGGCGGATAAGAAACGGCAACCTGCTCCTTCATACCAGACTGGTGACCAGGTCTGGCTCTCCACCCAACACCTTCGCTTGAAGCAGCCCTCTGGTAAATTGGGTCCCAGGTTCATTGGACCTTTTCCTATCAGGACTCAACTCACTCCTGTCACCTATTCTCTTGATTTACCATCCACCATGAAGGTGGCCAATTCCTTTCATGTCTCGCTTCTACGTCCCTTGGTCAAGAACCGTTTCTACCAACCGGCCACTCCTCCTGCTCCTGCTCTGGTGGATGGTCATCCAGAATATGAGGTCAGCAAGATTCTGGATTCTCGGCTATCTCGGGGCCGATTACACTATTTTGTCGACTGGAAGGGCTATGGTCCTGCTGATCGTTCCTGGGTGCCAGCTACTGAGGTCCATGCTCCGGTCCTTGTACGGACCTTTCCTCACTTGCATCCTGATGCTCCCGGCCGTCCGGAGGTCGGCCGTTGAAGGGGGGGCACTGTCATGCTGCTCCTGTCTGCTCCTCCTACCTATAATCCTATTGGCGGCTGTAGGCTTTATGTACCTGGATCTTCCATCAACCCTTGCTCGATTTTAGCGCCAAAAGTCTGAGAGAAACCTTTGTCGTTGAGTTCCTGTGTTTGCTGATTCCGTGTACCGAACCCTGCCTGAATACCGACCAAGTCTTGTCTTCTGCCCGTGGATCTTGACCCCAGCTTTGCCTGACTACGTCTCTGTCTGCTCCTTTGGTTACTGATTCGATTCCGGCCTGACCCAGTATTCTCGGACTACGCTTTCCTTTCGGAACTTTCTGCCTCGCAACGAGAGTCCCTCCAGCTGCTCTCAAGGTTGGTTCCAGTCTACCGTTCCTTCACCTCTGGGGCTCCGACTGGTTTGGGTTGCCATCACCGGCCGCTCCGGTGACTGCCCCGGCCAGTCGAGGGTGTAGGAACTTGTATTCCCCTTACCTGCTTCCAGTTTCCTGGGCCTCGAGTCCAAACTCGATTCAGCAGAGAATAGAGGATTCGTAGTCCATAAACCTCGAACCTGCCTCGAACCTTATCGATACCCCAAGACCTCGAACCTGCCTCGAACCTTATCTATACCCCAAGACCTCGCACCTGTCTCGAACATTATCGATACCCCAAGACCTCGAACCCGCCTCGAACCTTATCTTAACCTCGAGACCCTCGATTAAAGGGAACTCTGTCCTGCAGTCTGACTACGGTCTTGAACCTTCCCGAGCCTCCTAGTACCCGCTGATCCAGTCTCGAACTCAGTGGAACTGTGAACTGGTTAACCTGAGTCCTTTTCCTTGCTTGACCCTACTCAGAGACTGACACTGGGCCTGAGAGGGCATATGTACATGATTGTTATTTTCCTGTGATACACTATAGCCCGTAGTGGGCATTCTATTGTGTCTTTTAATAAAACTGTGTTTTATTCTAACCTACTGGGTCTGAGTGTCGTACAAAACCGTTACAGTACGAAAGGGCCATGACCTCAGACAGTAAAGGTGAAGGTAATTCACAGAACATCCATTGGAGGATGGATGTGCACGAGCAGTGCCTGGACCAGTTGGCACTGGCCTTGCAGACATTACTTGAGTGTACGGTACACCTTGACAAACCCAATCAGAATCCGGTGGTCCCCCCAGTTTTGACATCGGACAATCATTCCGTGGCGAACCTACCCAATGCAGGGGGTTTATTAATCAATTAGAGATATTCCTGGAACTAACGCCTCATGCCTTTCCAAACAACCGGAGCAAGGTCTGGTTCATGATATCCTTGCTAACGGGCAGAGCCCTGGCTTGGGCTAATCCTCTATGGGAAAATGTCAAACCCTGCACTCAGAACTTCAGTGAGTTCATACGAAAGTTCCGGAAAGTGTTTGAGGTCCCTGGTAGAGCCGCCTCTGCTGCCAAAAGATTGATGGAGATACAACAGGGTGATCGTACCTTGGACAATTATGCCATAGAATTTCGGACATTGGCAGCAGAGGTAGGATGGAATAATGAGGCGTTGGTGGCAGCTTTTGCCCAAGGTTTGGCTGACCTTATCAAAGATGAAATAACTGCCAGAGATGTATCCAGTGACTTAGACGAATACATTGATTATGTCATGCTAATTGACTCCCGTATTCGTGAAAGACGCATGGCTAAAGATCGAAGGGCGAGATCCAGAAACTATGGGCATGGCAGTCTTTTGAACCCACCCTCGCCTCCCATACCTCCTGACCGTTCACCCAAGCCTAGCGAACCAATGCAACTCGGGTTCACCAAACTCACGAGGGAGGAACGGGCACACCGCAGAAGGCAGGGTTTATGCTTATACTGTGGCAAAGCCGGGCATTTATTACGCACTTGTCCTGTACGGCCGGGAAACGGACGCACCTAGGGTACTTTGGGGGACAGGCCCTAGGTGGTGTACAGCAGTCCCTAGATCCAAGTACACAGAAACCCACCATCCAGGTGGTATTTTCCTGGGCTGAGCAGCTTGTGGAAGTGTTGGCCCTGGTAGATTCTGGCACAGCCGGTTACTTCATGGATTGCTCATTTGCTGAATTACACAAAATTCCTTTGGTTAAAAGGGACACTCCCTTAGCCATTGAAGCCATTGACGGCAGACCTTTTGAACCTGCATTGATTACTATGGAAACTACTCCTATTACTATGTCCAGTGGGGCCCTCCACAAGGAGGAATTACGTTTCCAGATAATTAATTCCCCTCATCATGCGGTCATTCTGGGGCTCCCATGGCTGCATCTACATAATCCCCACTTTCATTGGCAGAGATGTGAGGTTAGATCATGGTCTGAGTATTGTTTGGAGCACTGTTTGTTGCACTCTGTTAAGATTTTATGTACCTCTCCCTCCGTGCCAGCTGAATACCGTGAATTCAATGACGTATTCAGTAAGGGAGAGGCTAGCGCATTGCCTCAGCACAGACCGTATGATTGCGCTATTGATTTGCCTCCGGGCGTGGTGCCTCCCAGGGGTCGCACATACCCATTGTACTGCGATGAGAATAAGGCTATGGAGGACTACATTGAGGACGCCCTCAAAAGAGGGATTATACGCAAGTCCACTTCTCCGGTTGTTGCCGGTTTCCTTTTAGTAAAAAAGAAAAATGGCAAACTAAGACCTTGAATTGATTACCGTGGACTGAATAAACTCATGTCTAAGAATGCCTACCCCATACCACTTATTACTGAACTATTTGACAGGTTAAAAGGTTCCTCCAGCTTTATGAAACTCGATCTACGGGCCGCTTATAACCTGATCAGAATTAAGGCTGGGGATGAGTGGAAGACGGCATTTAATACTAGGTCTGGGCATTATGAATACCTAGTGATGCCATTTGGTCTCTGTAACGCACCTGCGGTATTTCAAGAGTTAATCAATGACATCCTCCGTGACATGCTTCAGTCTTGTGCGGTCGTAAACCTTGATGATATACTTATACATTCTGCTAACCTAACCCAACACATCAAGGATGTGTCCGAGGTCTTGCTTCGCTTAGCAAAAATAAACTATTTTGTAAATTAGAAAAATGTGAGTTTCACAGATCCAAAGTGCCTTTCCTGGGGTTCGTGATCTCTAAAGATGGCATTGCCATGGATCAAGAGAAACTCGGAGCAGTCTTACAGTGGCCATGTCCCAAGGGGTTAAAAGCTATCCAACGCTTTCTGGGCTCTGCCAGTTATTATAGGAAATTTATCCAGAACTTTTCTACGGTTGTTAAACCTCTGTCTGACCTCACGCACAAGAGTACTAATCCTTCTCAATGGTCCAAGGCAGCTGAAAACGCTTTTGAGACATTTAAGTATGCTTTTGAATCTGCTCCTGTACTGTCCCACCCCAATCCTTCTTTGCCATTTACCTTGGAAGTCGATGCCTCCGAAATAGGGGTAGGGTCAGTACTTTCCCAGCGCCCAGTTGTGGGTGGCACCCTGAGACCTTGTGGGTTCTTTTCTAAAAAAAATTCAAGTGCCCAAAGCCATTATGAAATTGGTGACAGAGAACTCCTGGCTATTATTCTCGCATTGAAGGAATGGCATCACCTACTGGAGGGCACCAGAACCCCGGTGTTAATTCTAACTGACCATAAGAATTTGACTTATCTCTCAGAAGCGAAAAGGTTGTCCTCCCGCCAGGCTAGAAGGGCATTGTTTCTTTCCCGATTTAATTTTGTAGTATCCTATCCTATCCTATCCAGCTGCTCTCAAGGTTGGTTCCAGTCTACCGTTCCTTCACCTCTGGGGCTCCGACTGGTTTGGGTTGCCATCACCGGCCGCTCCGGTGACTGCCCCGGCCAGTCGAGGGTGTAGGAACTTGTATTCCCCTTACCTGCTTCCAGTTTCCTGGGCCTCGAGTCCAAACTCGATTCAGCAGAGAATAGAGGATTCGTAGTCCATAAACCTCGAACCTGCCTCGAACCTTATCGATACCCCAAGACCTCGAACCTGCCTCGAACCTTATCTATACCCCAAGACCTCGCACCTGTCTCGAACATTATCGATACCCCAAGACCTCGAACCCGCCTCGAACCTTATCTTAACCTCGAGACCCTCGATTAAAGGGAACTCTGTCCTGCAGTCTGACTACGGTCTTGAACCTTCCCGAGCCTCCTAGTACCCGCTGATCCAGTCTCGAACTCAGTGGAACTGTGAACTGGTTAACCTGAGTCCTTTTCCTTGCTTGACCCTACTCAGAGACTGACACTGGGCCTGAGAGGGCATATGTACATGATTGTTATTTTCCTGTGATACACTATAGCCCGTAGTGGGCATTCTATTGTGTCTTTTAATAAAACTGTGTTTTATTCTAACCTACTGGGTCTGAGTGTCGTACAAAACCGTTACAGTACGAAAGGGCCATGACCTCAGACAGTAAAGGTGAAGGTAATTCACAGAACATCCATTGGAGGATGGATGTGCACGAGCAGTGCCTGGACCAGTTGGCACTGGCCTTGCAGACATTACTTGAGTGTACGGTACACCTTGACAAACCCAATCAGAATCCGGTGGTCCCCCCAGTTTTGACATCGGACAATCATTCCGTGGCGAACCTACCCAATGCAGGGGGTTTATTAATCAATTAGAGATATTCCTGGAACTAACGCCTCATGCCTTTCCAAACAACCGGAGCAAGGTCTGGTTCATGATATCCTTGCTAACGGGCAGAGCCCTGGCTTGGGCTAATCCTCTATGGGAAAATGTCAAACCCTGCACTCAGAACTTCAGTGAGTTCATACGAAAGTTCCGGAAAGTGTTTGAGGTCCCTGGTAGAGCCGCCTCTGCTGCCAAAAGATTGATGGAGATACAACAGGGTGATCGTACCTTGGACAATTATGCCATAGAATTTCGGACATTGGCAGCAGAGGTAGGATGGAATAATGAGGCGTTGGTGGCAGCTTTTGCCCAAGGTTTGGCTGACCTTATCAAAGATGAAATAACTGCCAGAGATGTATCCAGTGACTTAGACGAATACATTGATTATGTCATGCTAATTGACTCCCGTATTCGTGAAAGACGCATGGCTAAAGATCGAAGGGCGAGATCCAGAAACTATGGGCATGGCAGTCTTTTGAACCCACCCTCGCCTCCCATACCTCCTGACCGTTCACCCAAGCCTAGCGAACCAATGCAACTCGGGTTCACCAAACTCACGAGGGAGGAACGGGCACACCGCAGAAGGCAGGGTTTATGCTTATACTGTGGCAAAGCCGGGCATTTATTACGCACTTGTCCTGTACGGCCGGGAAACGGACGCACCTAGGGTACTTTGGGGGACAGGCCCTAGGTGGCGTACAGCAGTCCCTAGATCCAAGTACACAGAAACCCACCATCCAGGTGGTATTTTCCTGGGCTGAGCAGCTTGTGGAAGTGTTGGCCCTGGTAGATTCTGGCACAGCCGGTTACTTCATGGATTGCTCATTTGCTGAATTACACAAAATTCCTTTGGTTAAAAGGGACACTCCCTTAGCCATTGAAGCCATTGACGGCAGACCTTTTGAACCTGCATTGATTACTATGGAAACTACTCCTATTACTATGTCCAGTGGGGCCCTCCACAAGGAGGAATTACGTTTCCAGATAATTAATTCCCCTCATCATGCGGTCATTCTGGGGCTCCCATGGCTGCATCTACATAATCCCCACTTTCATTGGCAGAGATGTGAGGTTAGATCATGGTCTGAGTATTGTTTGGAGCACTGTTTGTTGCACTCTGTTAAGATTTTATGTACCTCTCCCTCCGTGCCAGCTGAATACCGTGAATTCAATGACGTATTCAGTAAGGGAGAGGCTAGCGCATTGCCTCAGCACAGACCGTATGATTGCGCTATTGATTTGCCTCCGGGCGTGGTGCCTCCCAGGGGTCGCACATACCCATTGTACTGCGATGAGAATAAGGCTATGGAGGACTACATTGAGGACGCCCTCAAAAGAGGGATTATACGCAAGTCCACTTCTCCGGTTGTTGCCGGTTTCCTTTTAGTAAAAAAGAAAAATGGCAAACTAAGACCTTGAATTGATTACCGTGGACTGAATAAACTCATGTCTAAGAATGCCTACCCCATACCACTTATTACTGAACTATTTGACAGGTTAAAAGGTTCCTCCAGCTTTATGAAACTCGATCTACGGGCCGCTTATAACCTGATCAGAATTAAGGCTGGGGATGAGTGGAAGACGGCATTTAATACTAGGTCTGGGCATTATGAATACCTAGTGATGCCATTTGGTCTCTGTAACGCACCTGCGGTATTTCAAGAGTTAATCAATGACATCCTCCGTGACATGCTTCAGTCTTGTGCGGTCGTAAACCTTGATGATATACTTATACATTCTGCTAACCTAACCCAACACATCAAGGATGTGTCCGAGGTCTTGCTTCGCTTAGCAAAAATAAACTATTTTGTAAATTAGAAAAATGTGAGTTTCACAGATCCAAAGTGCCTTTCCTGGGGTTCGTGATCTCTAAAGATGGCATTGCCATGGATCAAGAGAAACTCGGAGCAGTCTTACAGTGGCCATGTCCCAAGGGGTTAAAAGCTATCCAACGCTTTCTGGGCTCTGCCAGTTATTATAGGAAATTTATCCAGAACTTTTCTACGGTTGTTAAACCTCTGTCTGACCTCACGCACAAGAGTACTAATCCTTCTCAATGGTCCGAGGCAGCTGAAAACGCTTTTGAGACATTTAAGTATGCTTTTGAATCTGCTCCTGTACTGTCCCACCCCAATCCTTCTTTGCCATTTACCTTGGAAGTCGATGCCTCCGAAATAGGGGTAGGGTCAGTACTTTCCCAGCGCCCAGTTGTGGGTGGCACCCTGAGACCTTGTGGGTTCTTTTCTAAAAAAAATTCAAGTGCCCAAAGCCATTATGAAATTGGTGACAGAGAACTCCTGGCTATTATTCTCGCATTGAAGGAATGGCATCACCTACTGGAGGGCACCAGAACCCCGGTGTTAATTCTAACTGACCATAAGAATTTGACTTATCTCTCAGAAGCGAAAAGGTTGTCCTCCCGCCAGGCTAGAAGGGCATTGTTTCTTTCCCGATTTAATTTTGTAGTATCCTATCTACCGGGCTCAAAAAATGTTAGGGCCAGAAGTTGAGAAGGATGAAAACCCTGTGCCTATTATTCAGCCAGATCGTATTTTACTATCACGGTGCCCGTAATTGCTGCCTTTTCCTGTCAGTTACCTGTATGGGCTCTCCATTGGCTGCCTGCCTTCAGCCCGTCCAGTATTGCCTATTTAGACTGGGCTTGGGCACCCTTTGGTTGCCCTTTCGTGGTGTCTCTATGTCGCCTGTACCTGCACTGTGTTCCTGAGCTTCCTGGGCTTTCCAGTGATCACCTGAGTTCCTGCCTGACAGCTTCCTCGGTTCCTGCTTCCATTCCTGATCTGGTTTGGGCTGTTGTTCCTGCTGCCGTTCCTGGTCTGGTTGGCTGCCGTTGCTGTTCCTGTTTCCTGTCCTGTACTGGCTGTGTTCCTGCTCCTGGATCACGTGCAGAGTGTCTCCTCCTTCTATCGCCTTGGGCGACATTTTCATTTCTCTTTGATCTGTCACCCAGTACGCGGGTACTGGTTCGCTCCATGAATAACCGGTTGCTTGCTGCGTTCCATACAGCACCGGTAGAGATTGTGTAACCCAGTACGCTGGTACTGGTTCGCTCCATGTATAACCGGTTGCTTGCTGCGTTCCATACAGCACCGGTAGAGATTGTGTAATCCAGTACGCAGGTACTGGTTCACTCCATGTATAACCGGTCGCTTGCTGCGCTCCCTACAGCACCGGTAGAGATTGTGTAACCCAGTACGCGGGTACTGGTTCGCTCCATGTATAACCGGTCGCTTGCTGCGCTCCCTACAGCACCGGTAGAGATTGTGTAACCCAGTATGCTGGTACTGGTTCGCTCCGTGTATACCGGCTGCTTGCTGTGCTCCATACAGCACTGGTAAAGATTGTGTAACCCAGTACGTGGGTACTGGTTCGCTCCATGTATAACCGGTTGCTTGCTGCGTTCCATACAGCACCAGTAGAGATTGTGTAACCCAGTATGCGGGTACTGGTTCGCTCCACGTATAACCGGTTGCTTGCTGCGTTCTATACAGCACCGGTAGAGATTGTGCAACCCAGTACGCGGGTACTGGTTTGCTCCATGTACAACCGGCTGCTTGATGCGTTCCTTACAGCACCGGTAGAGATTGTGTCACCCAGTACGCGGGTACTGGTTCGCTCCACGTATAACTGGTTGCTTGCTGCGTTCCATACAGCACCGGTAGAGATTGTGTAACCCAGTACGCGGGTACTGGTTCGCTCCATGTATAACCGGTCGTTTGCTGCGCTCCCTACAGCACCGGTAGAGATTGTGTAACCCAGTACGCGGGTACTGGTTTGCTCCATGTATAACCGGTTGCTTGCTACGCTCCCTACAGCACCGGTAGAGATTGTGTAACCCAGTACGCTAGTACTGATTCGCTCCGTGTATACCGGCTGCTTGCTGTGCTCCATCTTTTCTGTCACTCTCTGTGTGGTGCGCTCTCAGTGGCTGAGCTTAGTTTGGCCCGCCCAGTATGGCCTTCTTATACCGGGCCTCTGGCACCTGTCAGGTGCCCTTTCGTGGTGTTCCTGTACCAGTGCTACTGTGTTGCTGTGTTCCTGCGTTCCTGTGTACCGACTTGGCCCGTCTGACTACTCATTCTGGTTCCTGCTCCGCGATTCGACCCGGCCTGGCTGATGTTCCTGCTCCGTGATCTGAACCAGCATGTCTGACGTTCCTGCACCATGATTTGACCCGGCCTGTCTGACGTTCCTGCTCTGTGACCTGACCCGGCTAGTCTGACGTTCCTGCATTGAGATCCAGTTGTGATCCTGAGCCTGACCTTCGTGTCGCTTGGGTGACATTCTTACTTCCGCTGGTGCTAGTGTTTGCAGACTGAGTACTGTTGCCTCCGTTATACTGAGCCTTCCGTTAACTCTTGCAGAGCACTGTTGCCTCCGTTATACTGAGCCTTCCATTACTCTTGCAGAGCACTGTTGCCGCCGATATACTGAGCCTTCTGTTAACACTTGCAGAGCCATGTTGCCTCCATTAACCCTGAGCCTTCTGTGAAACACTTGCAGAGCACTGTTGCCTCCGTTACTCTGAGCCTTCCGTTTACACTTGCAGAGCACTGTAGCCTCCATTACACTGAGCCTTCCGTTTACACTTGCAGAGCACTGTTGCCTCAGTTAACACTGTGCCTTCGTTAACCCTTGCAGTGCACAGTGTCTCCGTTACCGCACCGGTCGGGTGCTATTGGCTCTAATTCCATCGGCTCTTGCAGTGTACAGTGTCTCCGTTACAGCACCGGTTGGGTGCTATTGGCTCTAATTCCATCAGCTCTTGCAGTGTACAGTATTTCCGTTACCGCACCGGTCGGGTGCTATTGGCTCTAATTTCATCAGCTCTTGCAGTGTACAGTGTCTCCGTTACCGCACCGGTCGGGTGCTATTGGCTCTAGTCCCTCAGCTCTTGCAGTGCACAGCGTCTCAGCTACCGCACCGGTCGGGTGCTCACGGCTCAAGGTAGTGCTAGCTCTAGCAGAGTATTGTGGCCTCCGTTCTGCTCAGCACAGGGTAGAGTCTCAGTCCTGCTTTACAGACTAGGTGCTTCCACATCTCACACCACAGTCTCTTGCTACATTTACCATCTTACTGGGCGTTGTCTAACACACCACATTAGAGACTGATTACCTTCCATGAACTTTAACCCATGTTGTGCTGGAATTGCCTGATTATGCCTGTCCTGTGACAGTATCTATTTTCTACCTTTGTATACTGGGCTTGAGAGGGCATATGTACATGATTGTTATTTTCCTGTGATACACTATAGCCCGTAGTGTGCATTCTATTGTGTCTTTTAATAAAACTATGTTTTATTCTAACCTACTGGGTCTGAGTGTCGTACAAAACCATTACAATTACTTAAGACTTATCATTCGCTAAAGCTGCCAGCTATCCTGGTAAAAATCACTTGATAAGGTTTGTCTCGCAACTCTTCTGGTGGCCTACCCTCAGGAGACATATCACCGATTTCATTGCCGCATGTCACGTCTGTGTCCAGAACAAGTCTCCTAGACTCCTCCCGGTGGGCCTCCTGCTGCCCATTCCCTGTGGTGACCGCCCCTGCACGCACCTGTCTATAGACTTCATGGTTGATCTTCCAGTTTCCCAAGGGAACATGGTCATTCTCATGATTGTTGACCGTTTCTCCAAAATGGCTAATTTTGTTCCTCTCCATAAACTCCCATGCGCACAGGAGTTGGCTGTCATATTTGCATGGGAGGTCTTCAGACTCCATTGTCTACCCAAAGTAATTGTCTCCGATTGGGGAGCCAGTTTGTTACTCATTTCTGGCGTTCCTTTTGCAACCAGTTAGGCATCCAGCTCTCCTTTTCCTTGGCCTAACATCCTCAGTCTAATGGTGCTGTGGAACAGGCTAACCAAGCTATATAACAGATCACCATGACAATTGGTCGACCTTGTTACCCTGGGTGGAATTTGCTCGCAATTGTGCTGTTAACTCCTCTTCACGTATGTCTCCATTTATGGCAAACTATGGGTTTCAGCCCTCTCTTCTGCCTACTTCGTTCTCACCACAGAACATACCGGCGCTAGGAAACATCTTCAGGAGCTCTGTTCCTTGTGGGTACAGGTTCAGAGAAACCTACTGGGGTCCAGGAGACAGCAGAAGTTCCATGCAGACCGCAAATGTCTTCCAGCACCATCCTATCAGGTTGGGATGATGGTCTGGCTATCCTCACGTAACCTGAATCTCTGGTTACCAACGAAAAAACTGGCTCCTCGATACATAGGGCCTTACCGTATTCTCCAAAGGGTTAACCCCGTAGCATATACATTAGATCTCTCGACTTTTATGTGTCTCTCCAATGTTTTTAATTTATCTCTTCTCAACCCCCTGGTCTGCAATCGTTTTACTGCCAGGACTGTCCGACCACACCCTGTTAGGATCAGGGATCACTTGGAATATGTGGTCCAGAACATTCTTGATTATCATGTGTCCAGGGGTCAGTTGCAATACCTTACTCACTGGAAGGTTCGGTTACGGGTCTGCTCATGCCTGACAGCCTGCCTCTGATTGGACGTGCACGCAGGACCTATTATGTGTACTTCTGATGGCCTCTCCTGGGTCTCCACCCCTTGGCTACACTAGTTTAGGGCTAGCCTGGCTTCTTTGCAGTCGCCCTTATGTGGTGTCTGCAGTAGTTGCCTTAGTCCTGCTTTGATCTTGGTTTCTGATCCTGGTTTGATGTTCTACCCTTCTGGCTCTTGGTTCCTGGCTTGGCTGACTACCCTTCTGGCTCCTAGACCCTGGCTTGGCTGACTACTCTTCTGGCTCCTGGACCCTGGCTTGGCTGGCTACTCTCCTGGTTCCTTGACTCTGACTTGGCTGACTACCTTTCTGGCTTTTGGACTCTGGCTTGGTTTATACCCTGAGCTGGCATCTGTACCCTGTTATTATTGCCTGTGTGTCCTGCTATTTCTGTGTATATCAATAAAATAATTTATATTTCTTATCTAGTGCCTCCGAGACACTAGTGTTGGAGAGTTTACGGTTAATGGAGCATGGGGTGAGGTAGGTGTGAAATAATTTTTTTTAGTTTTCATCTATATGCAAGTTTTTTTAATATAAATGTAACATAGTAGTTTTAATTCTGTACATTGAAATGCTCATGGAGACTCCACATCGGTATCTCTTAATGTGTATATTGTCAAACAGCATGCAAGGTTATGTTTGTTTTGCATTCATGTAAGGAGCATATAAACATTCTTGGTATTTGTAACAACAGATATCCAATTGGTATTTGGGAACTAAAATGAAATCAAGGCTTGGATCAGCTATGGAACGAACACCCAGCAATTATGTCACTAAGGATCATCAGCTGATGGTTAAAGGGCAGTTTGAGTGAATGAGATTGGTCTTTTTTCTACCCTCACTATGATAGTGGTGGAAAAAGGTCTCAAAGCGAGTAGTCTAATTGGTGCACAAATGTGTAAGGCGCCATATTTAAAATTAAAATCACAACTTTGTTGAATTATTGACATGACCTGGAAGATATAAAATAATTTCATGAAAAAAGTAAGGTTTATGTCTCTTTATTTTTATTAAATATTGACATGATAATTATTAACATCCATCATTTAACTTTTATATTCTATTGGGTCTCTGGAGGTCCGGATCATAAAGTGAAGCCAGCTGGAGGCTTACTTTGGCAACAATTGACTACTAAAGATTAAAGAGTAATTTAGTGAGACTGGTAATAACAGCATCCCCTGTAATGTAATCCAGATCAATCAAGAATGTTTATTTCCCACGGACATGAATGTATGATAATTATCTGCTGTACAATATATTTAATAAAGGGATCACATTCACTCTAATAGTCTAGTGATTTAGCATGGCTAACACAGTACCACCCTTTACTTATACTAGAGTGGGAGTTGTTATACATACGCACCAGTGTTAACATGTGCGGGAACCATGCTTGAAGATAACTTCTGGGTTCTTTGTATAATCTTAAAAAATACAGATACAGATGTTTACAAGGTTAAAAAACAGCAAGTGCAGTTTCAAAAATAAAACACGTAATGGTTATTACCTGACAAAGAACAATGCTTCTAGAAAGAAAGCCATTTCCCATGGTAAACAGGCAGAGCATGTTGTAAATTACTCAATCTTTCTTGCTTGGCAGCTGAATTCTATGCCTGTGATGGAAAAGGAAATGCCTCAGCTTTGATGTAACCAGTGCTTAGTACCTTACATTACTTCAGTGATGATGGCTGAAGTCTTAAGGGGAAACTTACAACATTTTTAGTTTTAAAGCACACATTAAAGGGGACATACTAATATTACTTTGTAGTAAAATAATACTACAAATACCTAAAATGCAATGCGTTGGATACCTATCTGGCACTGAAAGGTTTAAGCTGCTAAGTCAATTCTCCCCTTCACACCACTTGCACCAAGGGGAGGGGAGTGGGGGAACTGTGTAAATGTAATGGGGCTTTCCATTGCCTTGTTTATCACTATGTGCTAACAAGACACAAAGGAAAGTGGTGTAAGTTACTGCATTTCCCTGAGCATACTATAGAAGAGGTATTGAGGGCATGCCAAAGTAGGTGTTATTCACAATAGACATTATTATATCTAAATCTTTTGTATTTGCATTTGATTTCAGTTGTAATCTACAGCTTTTTTAGTTTACAATATGATAAATGCCATTGACCTTTATGATCCATTCAGATCTGTTCAACCCTCTTATTTGTTATGTGAGTGTGTGACCTAGAGGCAGACTTTAACAGACATTTCTATACACAGCACAATAAGCATCTCAAACACAGCCTTGGTGGAGAGCTACATTCTCAATATACCAATCTAAAGAGGGCATTCAGTGTTTTTAAGCAATAAAATAGGCACAAACATTATGTTATAGAATTAAATAATTCTAACTCTTGATTTTTTACTGTAAAGCATGCAACAGAGTCGTGCATGCAGTTAGGTCCTCACACTTCACAGCAGCACCAGTATATTCTTGTTTTTTTTCTCATCTATTGTTGTCTGTCTGTAAGTATTGTATCCTTTATATCTGTCTGCTATCTGTTACTATAACTCATTCCGTCTAAGATTAGATAGGAATGATTGATTGGCTGTTTCTTAATTTTTTTAAACGGTCCCTTTCACTGTTTACAAAACATATCCACGCTACCTGTCCCCACCTGTCAATAGGGCTATCACCAATACTCATTGAATCAAGCAACTCCAGGTCCCCCTCTTTCCTTGTCTGTCTCTACAAGAGCTACCATGAAAATGTCAGTCATTTTCTCTGTCTCTCCCAAGTACAGAAGACAATATGTTGTAGACTGACAATCCCTTTTTATATTGGTGACTTAGCACAGCAGGAATATGCAAGGACAAATATTCACATGAAGTGAAATAACATTATTATTTTATTTCAATGTAAAGAAAAATGCAAAAAAAAAAAAGAAAGTACTTTTTGCAGGAATTCCCACGGTAGGTGGGAGGTGTCCTTTTTATTCCTATTTTTTCTTGGCTGCTTGTTTTCTTTGTTTAACAATTTCATGCTAATAACAGTTTTGAATGAATGTATATTAATATGTATTCAATTATTATTTCCATCTCTACACCCAAAATATATGTCTGACATATTTTCTGTCTTATGGATAGATTCTCCCATTCCTGTTCATCACACCAGCACTGAGCACTCATGCATTATCAAGCTCCCATCACATCAGTTCAGAACCCTATTCCACCAGCACACCAGCACTGAGTCTCCACCCCAATGCATTGTTCCTCATCCCAGTAGCACTATGCCATTTCCTACCAGCATTGATTCCTACCACCACATAACAACCCACATCTCTGACATTCACCAGGAACTGAAAAACAACTACTCTCTCACTGCTGTACCCTCCTATGTAACACCGTGATTTTATCTATTAGCCAACTGGTGTTCTTGCTTTAGCTTTCCTCATCCATTCTGTAATAAACTGTACTGTTTGCTCCTGCTTCCCCTTCCCGATTCAATGTTTGTGCATGTGATTTTTCTATACCTTGTCATTAAATGAACATAATCCTGGATGAATTACAAAATCTCAGGGCAAGTATCTCCAGCCTGTTCTCTAAAGTACCACTAGTAGTACTTTTTCAAGTTTCGAAAACTCTTTAGTAGTGGATAGCAGTAATATGAAAAAATATATTCCTTTATTTTGGCCCTCCTTTTCAGTATTAAACCAGGGACTTCCAAAAGTTCATAAAACAACCCAGAGGATGATGATTTCTCTGATCTCACCTGATGGCAGAGTTGATTATTATAGAAAGAGATATACCTACTTATCTATTTATGTAAAACACTACTTTTCTTAAAATCAAACAATAGATTGTAAGCTATTCTGGGCAGGAGCCTCACTGCTTCTAATGTTGTCTGTCACAATCACTGATACCAGTGTTACTGTCTTTTTGTGTACCTCCCCATCGTACATTGCTTATGAATATTTTGTCTCTTAAAGGGATAGTAATGTTTCACAATAAAAGCATAGGATTTGGGCCATACTGTCCGAGTTGTAGTTCAAGAGTAATTGAATGATAAAGTATCCCCCTCCCACCCCTTTTACTGATGTAACACTGCTCACCTCAGAGCAGCAAAACACTGTCCTGATGGATTGCAGAGAGGGACAATCTTCAGTGAGCATAAGGAAAAACCTGTCAAGGGGGGCAGGGTTTTACTTATTGTCACGGTTTTCAGGTAAAAAGGATAGACACACACATAAAATATAACAGCAATAATAGTCTCAGCCCACATAACCCCAGACCACAGGATGATAGGACCCAGGCTCCTACCCAGAGCTGAACACTGTGCTGCACACTGCACTACTGCGAGATACTGGAGACTATGACAGATGCGCGGGTGGAACACCAGAGGGAACAGTAACTGATGCACCAGTCTCCACCCCGGGTCAAGCGAGTGTAGGCAACAGGGAGCGAGAACAGGCCTGAACCACGGAACACCGAGACTGATGGTCAGATGCGCTAGGAGTGACAGATCAAGTAGTCAGCCAGTGCCACAGGTCAGACAAACCGGGAACTACACGGAGCGAATTAGTCAGCCAGAGCCACAGGTCAGAACCGATGTGGGTAGTCAGATAAGCCGGGGTCATACACGTAGTGAGTTAGTCAGCCAGAGCCACAGCTCAGAACTGATGTGGGTAGTCAGACAAGCTGGATCATACATGGAGCAGATTCTCAGATAAAGCACGGGTCACAACGGAGCACAAGAGACACTAGCAGAAACACCACGTAAGGGCAATCACTTCTTGGCACTAGGAGGTTTATAAAGGTGCCGATAAGGGCAGGAACCAATTAGGCAAAACAGAATAGGCCCATAAAGAGGACACAACACAGCACCTGTTCCATGATGTCAGAAATGTGGAAGTAGCTGCAACATGCCGACCAATAGAAGAAGGAAGCACAGGAACACTAAGGCCTCCTTAGGGGGACTGTGATATTTATGCTCACAGTAAGAAGATTGTCCCTTGCTGTGATCTGTCTGGTCAAGGGACCAGATACCTCATCTGAGGGACGTGGCTTACACTAGGTAAAAGTGGCGGGAGAGGGATAATTTATCATTCAATTACTCTTGAACTACAACTCTGACAGTACTGAAATAGCACTCTCCATGTCCCAAATACTATGAAGATTAATTGGAGCTGTTTTTTTATGAAACATTACCATCCCTTTAATACATAAATAAAAGCAAACTACATAATGTCACCAAATATTTCTTGTGATAAATCAATTTTTATTTATTTATTGAACTGGGGTTCTTTAGAGTGCAAATATCTTAGGGATTTAAATTATGAGATATGGAGGCTGATGTCCAAAGAGGAACTTGACAAATGCATGTACCCCCAGTTCCTATTGATTTATATGGGGTCTTTAACCCCTTGAATTCTACAGGTCTCTCCAGCTCTCTCTAATGCAACTATACAAGTATATATTGGGTGCGCTCACTGTATTTGGATCCCAAAAGAAAGCTAATTCTGTAGGTGGAACCTAATATATGTTGGAGGCTAATACACATATAAATACACCATATATAGATAGACATGATATATAAGAGGTACAAAGCAATACAATATGGACAGAAAAAGTAGTAAACCAGCAGCATGCAGTAATAGGTAACTATAATCACCAATATTGATCAAAGAGAAAAACCTGGTTTAAGTGTCCAGTTTATGTGGATATGACAGTTCAAGTGATGAATGGTAAATGAGGATGAAGATGAAATGATGATGATGTAAATGACGGTGAAGTTAAGGTTTATTAGTAGATGATGGATGATGAAATTAGTTCATGAGGGACACTGTTCACACTCTTAGCTCTGTGCTGCCGTCAATTGCTCGGAGTCTACTCCAGCCAGTACATGTAGTAAAAAAAGAGAAGGAAGGAGGAGACAGCGCACCAGAGATCTAACTGTAGTGTACCATAAAGATAAAGGTAAAATACAAGATAAAACATAAATGACTCAAAATTTATTATTGAAATAGATTCAAAGGGCATAAAAAATGTGGCCACACAGTAATGAAAAGAATATATTAAGCTAGGTAGGATAAATCTAGAATTGGTAAGGAATAAAAATATAAAAATAAAATAGACAAAGTGGATATATGTAGATAAAAAATAAAAAAATAAATAAATAAAATAAGTTAAAAAAATGAAATAAGATACAGCCCAGAGGGTACTAGGATACACACAATTTTTGTAGAAACGGAGCTAAATGTACAGCTGTAGTATCTGGCATCAGAAGTGCAGACAATATTGGTAAAAGATATATGTGGGGCCTTAATTGTCACAGGGGTATCACTATCTCCCCTATAGTATAACGCTCACCAGAGATATTCTTGGTACAAAGAATATACAGTTATAGTTGTCAGCTCACCAGATTGCTTCTTGTCATTGAGCACATCAAACAATTTGTGATCTGTCCGTGGTTCCACTGACGTGGTCCACCTTGGTTTAGCTGGAGATCTTGTTCCGTTGTTCAATGGACAATATATTGTATTGAGGTGTGTAATATCTCTCCATTTGGACTTGTATCAATTCCTTAGCGGTCTCGTTCTTTGGTGATAGGTGTTTATTTTTTGATGCGTTTCGGAGGTCACCGCTCCTTCCTCAGAAAAAAAGATGGAAACTTGTGTACAATAAGTTTGTTAGTGTCCTTCAAGTTGTCAGTCTGTGTTTGTGAGTGAAAGATCAAGGAGAATATGACTTGAATTAAAAAAGAAACAACCTATTTGCTTCTGGAGATGTTGGGGCTACACTGCCAGTTGTTTTCTGAGTAAGGGTGAGAAGAAGGGAGACTTCCCCCAACAAAAAAAGTGTTAGAGTGATTGATGAGCAGCCAGCCAGCCAGGTTAAGTGATGGGAAAAAGTAAGATAGCGCAAAAATAAGATGTGCCTCTAAATGTAGTATTCCAGCTAGTCTTTTGAAATACCCTTCCCCTTTAAGTATTATACTCACATATACAAGAGGCTATCCTGCCTC
This sequence comes from Rhinophrynus dorsalis, assembly GCA_037306005.1. Classification (NCBI taxonomy): domain Eukaryota; kingdom Metazoa; phylum Chordata; class Amphibia; order Anura; family Rhinophrynidae; genus Rhinophrynus; species Rhinophrynus dorsalis. The sequence goes on along the minus strand of CM074721.1, from coordinate 267,577,231 downwards.
TTGGTTTAAGAACTTGCACTGGCTTATTGCGCTTCACTCCAGGCTAGTGACTGCTTGCGCTCTCCGTTATTTTCTGTTGTTAGTATATATATAAAAATGTTGTTCCTAGTCCTCACCACATATTGATATCACAATTTGCGGACTGTACTTGGAACTTTTTATTTATTTATATTGCAAAAGCTAACAATCAATATAAAGAATAAAAAACCCTGAAGGTGTTGTAGGGTATAAGGGTAAAAGGGTTAAAAAAGAAATCTCAATAAAACTATCAGCTAGTGAGTATAGTGGGAATAATTATACCACCACCTGCAAAAAACATAAGGACTCGATATATCTCATACCAGCACTAGATATCCAATGCCACATGGACAATTCAGTATCACTCTATGTGATCAGCGTGTTGGCTTATGCCATAAAACTCCGTCGCTGCACTCCAATTAAAATCTAATACCTTGATACAATACTAAATTGGCTCAATGCATTTTGTGACTACCTTACTGCCACTTCATCAGGAGCAATCCTCCTGACGAAGTGGCAATAAGGTAGTCACGAAACGCGTTGAGCCAATTTAGTATTGTATCAAGGCATTAGACTTTAATTGGAGTGCAGCGATGGAGTTTTATGGAATAAGCCAACACGCTGATCACATAGAGTGATGCTGAATTGTCCATGTGGCATTGGATATCTAGTGCTGGTATGAGATATATTGCGTCCTTATGTTTTTTGCAGGTGGTGGTATAATTATTTCCACTATACTCACTAGCTGATAGTTTTATTGAGATTTCTTTTTTAACCCTTTTACCTAACCTGGTAGTTGGTGATTGCACAAACCTTTGAATTTGACAATACATAAAACCAAACTTAATACACTTATACATTAATGTAATCCAGGACAGCTCTATGTATCAAGCTGCCCATTCACCCAGTGTCTATTTTAGTGTATGATTCTGGTTTGAAGAGTCATACAATCAGTCTCAGAACAGGGTCCCAATAGGGCAAAATGTCCCTAGTTTGTAGGATGGTTTGGGTACCCAGTCTCTAGTCTGTCCAGCCAGAAAAATGTCTATTCCTTGTCCATAACCCCTGAGCCCAGGGGTGAATATGTTCCATGCCCTGACAAGAGCTCCCAGTAACGGGTAGGATCCGTTACAACAAGGGGTTCAGCTTAACCTTAGGGATGGGCAAAAAAATTTTCTGCTTTTTTTTCACCTTTCTTATTTCATTGAAAGCAATGGTAAGAATTAATTTTACCCAACATGGAAAGTTTCCCTGTACTGTAAAAAATTAAGACTAATGGTTGCAGCAGCTTTTGGGGCAAGTGATGAAAAAGAACATCTTCCTTGTGAGGAGGAATCCATTAGTAAAACTGGTGTGAAAATGTCCACTACCAGTACTGGTATTAGTAGTACTACAATGCTTAAATATGATGATAATAATGAAGATGATGATGATGAGCAGTGTCATTTTAGTGTTGTTACCACAGCAGAGAAGGAAGATTTAGCAATGGAGCCAATGTTGCATCAGACAGTAAAAACAACACCTCACAGACATTGCATAGTAGTGTTCAAGCTTCTGTAAATCCCTCTCAGGGGAAAGTAGAGAGTGTTTGAGGAAAAATCTAGAAGAATGTTAATATGGTGGGAATGAAGAAATGAGAAAGCAGATGATGCTGATGATCTAATTACTAAAGATGCTCATAACGGTGATTTAGAATATGCCCTCTACTGTGTACAGGTGGGAGAAAAGTGATAAAAATTTCCTGCATGACTTTTTCATGAAAAACAGCAGATTTTTTGCTTTTTTTGTGAAATTTTCTCTTTTTCTCCAATGCAAAATGTTCCTCCTTTTCACCTATTCCAGCAAATTTTTCACCTATTCCAGCACATTATTCTCCTATTCTAACACATTTTTTGCGTAGACTAACACATTGTTCGCCTATTCCAACTTATTTTTCTGCTATTGTAACACATTTTCCCCTATGTTTAATATGGTACAACATTTCCCAGCACAATATTACTTCTTCTGAGGGCTGTAGTGGAAAAATAAGTAGCTGGAAGTTAAAGTTGTGAATCCTACAGCAACATCTACCTTGAAAAATGTGTTAGCATGTAGAGTGCATTTGTCCTTTGCCCACAACACTTACTTCCTGCTTAAGTGACACTGGCACATATTCATGATGTCAAGTGATAAAAAAAAGTACAACCTACAATGTGGCAGATGTACATGGTAGTGGTGGTGGGAAACTGGCGTAGTTTGATTGGTGAGACCTTGGCCAAACTGCATCCACCCTGGGAGGAGAGGGATCATCATTTTTTATTGTACATGCTTCAGCAACGATTGTGGCAGTCAGTTTTTGCACTAACACTTTACCCCCATGCCCATGTACTTCCCTCCCCCTTCCCCCTCTCAATTGTGCATTTGCTAGACATTACTCAACTACTGTGTGTGTTTTTACTCTCTACTGTACACAACTGATGGAGAACGATGCCTTGTTTGGCCCTCAACAAAATTCTCAGTGTTGTCTGCTATCTATCAAGTCTGCCTCAGTCACAGAGCTCCCAGTCAGCTGTCTAATATATTTATTTGTTTTTTAAGTTATCTACCACATCTTATCACAGTTAGTGCCAAAAAAGATATATATAACTGAAAAACAAAATCAAAGACTTATTTTCCCACACTTCTCCAGGACAGAGACAATAAAAGTAAAATCAGCAAGCAATTTGGACCCCAGCTGCCTGTGTCTTGCTAGTCAGTCACACCAAGTTTGGGGTATTTTGGGTCAACCTCCTTCCTCCCTTCTTCTCCCCATTGTGCCCCCAGACTCCCCTACTACAGAGAACAAATGTACTACCTAAATGACTCCCTAAAACTAAGCTTCAATTGCCCTTAATTTGTCTATCTTCTCTAGCTCAAAAACATGCTGCTCTCTCCTCTCACAAACACAGAATGGCATGCTGTGAGAGCCTGACAGCTTTTTATATTGCTATAGAAAACTTTCGTGAGGTGGAGAAAAAATTTTCTACCCATTGATTTCAATGCAATTAGCTAGGCAAAAAAAGTGAGAAAAAGAAGAAAAAATTGCAGTTTTTGGGGAAAATTTTTCACCAAGTGGAAAGTGCCATTTTTCGCCAATTTCAGTTTGAGGCGAAAATTTTCACCCATCCCTACTACTGTGCACCCATCATTGTCCAGAACCAGAGAGTGAGAGAGATGATGAAGTAGATATGATTATGTGAGCTGGCATGCTATTGGTGGAGTATTGGCTCTGAGGGTTATTTTAATAGCCTAATTAGGAGCTACTAGTTGAAGAGCCCATTACACAGGCCGCAGTGCCGGATGGTCACGGTGCAGTCATGCACAGTAGAGAGTGCCCTGCTCCATATCAGCCGCGCCGCGGGCAGTCTCTACTGCGCATGACTGCACCGCACGCAACTGTCTCTACTGCGCCTGACGGCTTCTGACAAACTTTAGTGAATTGTTATATAGATGTTAAAATAGTTTATAATGTTCATTCACTTTAGACTTTTTATTTTTTATATTTATATTTTTATATTTATTCCCACCAGTGTAATATCTCACACAACACCATGTTTTGTGCTTGTTTTGCCACCACTCTGTGTGATTGAATTAAAAGGTTATATTTTAGGAAGGTGCTCAGATCCTCTTTTGCTCTTCCTTTACACCATTTACTGTCATCTTATAGAAAACCTTAACAGATTATTTAGGTTGTTACTACTCTGTCTTTTTCCAGATATATGTGGCCTTTCCCTCAAACTGGTTATGTCAGTGAGGATCTAAAGAAATTGAGAAGTACAGTTCCTATCATCCCAATGGCTGGTCAGTGATGATGGGAACTGTAGTCCACAACAGCTGGAGGGCCTGTGGCTGCTCAATCATGGGGTATGTCATAAAGAGAATTCATAAGAATATATAGCATTCACACTAATTTTGCATTATATGTGCAGTGTTAACCCTTTAAGGCCAGAGGGGTGTGATGTGCATTGAAAAAGCTCCTTTTGGTCCTTAAGGAGTTAATATTTAGTATAATGTTGGTAGTGCAAATACTTAGATTTGCATAACTCTTAACTCAAAAGAACCTGCACCCCACACCTGTACACACACACACACACACACACACACACACACACACACACACACACACACACACATACACACACACACACACACACACACACATACAAAGCATATGAAGAATATGAATCCACTTACAACAATTCCTCAGGACATTATCATATACATAACTGAAGAAGAGGTTTCTGAAACAGGAATATGATTCAGATGGTTTCACTGTTTATGCATTAACACAAAATCACTTATGGAAACCTCATTTTTTTTCCTGTGACTTCAGACTATGAAACACTAATAATACTGAAATTAGGATGAATCCAAGAGGGTGATGAGTTTTACTGGGGAAGCATAAATAATCTAGCTTTGCAAAGATGATGTTTCATGTATGTTCTTTCTTAACAAGCACAATGAAATTCAGAGCATTAATACAACATACATTGGAGAAATACAAATATTGATGTCCATCAATTGTAAAAAAGATTGAGTTTCTGATACAGTGGTTCCCAACCCTTGCCCTCAGGGCCCACTAACAAGCCAGGATTTAAGGTTTTCCTTTTGAAGAGCACATGAAAATTAATAAAACCCACTTAGCCTCTTAGCACCTGTGTTCTAGCAAGAAAATCTTTAAATCCTGGCCTGTTAGTTGGCCCTGAGGGCAAGGGTTGGGAATCACTGTTCTAATGGTATTACCCACTAAGGATTCAGGGCCATATTTATAAAAGAAAACTGGCATTATAACTATACCTTTGGGGACAAATAAAAATTCCTGTTAAACTAAATTGGGCTAGTTTGAAGCTCTTGAATGCTAGAGAGATCTCCAATGTCTTGTTGCATGAAAACAGCATTATGCAGTAGCTCCACCACTATGTGATATTTCACCTCCCTGATAGCTCCCAAGAAATCTGCAGTGACTGCACTTTAGGAGACCAGGATCCTGTGAGTAGTGTAGCACTAATCTGGAACCATGTAAGAAATAGGAGTGGAGCGCATGGCATCTGTGGGACCTTTTCATGGGGAGCCCTAGTTACATGCTACCTAGAAGATAAACATTGATACTACCTTGAGGTAGCCACCAACTGATCAGAAGCACAACAAAGGCTAGTAGCAATATGTTTATTGTTTATATTATAGTAATTGCCCTCCTAAGAATATAAATCTACAGCAAATTTGTGAAAACCTATGATGATTAACAAACCTATCCTTGTTTATAGTACATATTCTATTTTATATATTTTTACTTACAATTCTCATATTTATTTTTATTTACAATAGTATCATAACTTACATAATATATTAAAACAGCAGTAAACCGTAATTACGTAAAAACAAGGGTAGTACCAATCCTAGAAGATTTTAAAGAGATAACTTTGCATTTTGTTATTAATTGTAGTTCAAGATCTCTTACTGCCAGGTGATGTGGTTACTATATATCCCTATGGAAACCTTGTGTCTGTGAAACTCAGCTTATCATGGGATGGAATAACAATAGTATCACCTGTCTCTAAAATTGTTGAACTCATATTATCCAAAAAGGCATGTTTGCGCTGTAATAAACTCCTTTAACTATCTTTTTATTAAAGAATTTTATTGTCATGACAATAGAATCCAAGGACAGTTTTTTTCTGCATCTAAACCTAGAAAAAGACCTTGGTTTTTGAATTGTTGGCAAGATGAATTAAATTCATAATTTTCCTATTATTGTCACTTGCTTGTCAGTTTGGGATAAAACCTTCTCGGATACCATGTATCAATTTAGGTAATACGGGTGATAGTCTCTTAGCCAGTATTTTACTGAAGAGCTTCAAATCAGTATTCAAAAGATCTCAGTCCTCAGATATGAAGGTACTGAACAGCAAGTCTTGCATTAAAGACATGATTGTCTAGGAATTCACATAATTAACAAATGAATCAACAATGTCTGTAAGGGGTGGTATCAGAAATAAGAAGGGAAACAAAGGGTGGAGGTAGAGGGAAAGAGGGTGAGGTAAAATATGAGGAAGTCAAGTGAAGACGTTCATGTACCATGAAAGTAGAACTTCACTCCTTGCAAAGTGGAGTGCAAGAAAAGGAAAATACTAAGGATAAGGAGGACCTCAAGGCACATATGGGCTTGATGTATTATTGCAGCAAAAGTGCATATCAGGGCAATATGGCTATCAGAAAAATAATGCTAGCAAAACAGTATGAAAAGTTATCTGTCATAATGGAAGGTGTTCAGGGCTTCAAGGATTCTTTTCATTTATAAGCCATTTTAGGAGCTCAAGGAGGTAGAGCAACAGAAGGTGTCAGCATAAATAAACTTGGAGGAGTATCAGAAGGGATTAGGGAATCGAGCCATCTCTCGGCTACAAGCTTTTTCACTGGCTGCCCCTCGACTTTGGAATGCCCTCCCTATCACCATCCACACTCATCACTTTCAAGCATCTCCTCAAAGCCCACCTGCTCAAGGAGGCATCTCAATAGCAATATCCTCCTCTTGCACACTGTCACATCAGAATCATCTTGCAATTCTCTCACCACACCTTGTACTTGCACGTATAATCCTCCTCCTACTGTCTCTGTATGTCGTCATAAATTCTAATTAGATTGTAAGCTTCTTGGGGCAGGGTCCCTTTCCCATTGTATGATTCCCTTGCTGAACTTTCCCCCACAAATAATGAAATGATTGCACTTAAGCTTAATGCTCTTAACCCTGTTGTGTTTTTTGTATTGTATTATTTCAACTTCTCTTAAGTGCTGTGTACATGTATGGTACTATATAAATAAAAATACATATATATATACAATCCACATTGTGTACGGTCAGTACTCCAGGAAGAGGAATGGCAAGCAACTGTAAAAAAAGAGTCCTTGGTTAACATCTTTAACAGAATGGAGGGTACCAGATCTCCAGCTGTTGGGTACTAGTGATCTACAACTAACATTTTCCCCAGACTTCTCTTGGTTGGTTAGAGATCAAGGGTGTTGTAGCTGGAGAGTCAAATCCTACCAATCCCTGTTCTAATAGAACATTTTTGTAGAAATTAAAAACTCATAGAAAGTGTATGAGTATTTTTTCAGTCAATATATACTATAACATGCTCTTCAACACGCACAAGCCTTTTATTGTACTTCTGGGGCTTGCATTGAGAACAAGAGAAACAAGAGATAAGGAAACAACATCAGAGGAGGAAACAGGTGAGGTGGGAGTTTCCATTCAATCCTCATCTGCACCAAAGAATCAGTTGGACCAATGCCCAGTTCTTATTTTTTAAGCTTAACCCTTTGAGTGCCAGAGGATTATGGAGCGCATTGCAAAGCAATGCTTTGTGTACCCCTGTGGCACTCAAAGGGTTACATTTAATGAACCCTTTGAGTTCAACCCCAAATGAACCCTAAGCACGCTAGAGATGTCTCAAACACATTGCTTTGCAGTGCATTGGAGACATCTCCAGCATCCAGAGGGTTAAATTACACATAATAATTCTCTTTTCCAAAAAAGAAAATACACCATACATCATGGGAATGTAAAATGGCAGTGATTTGCCATACTTTAAACAAATAACTCAAAGGAAATGTTTAACCAGGAAATGGAGAGATTAATAGACAAGTAATTACATGGTTAAATATAGAGATGATGTCAAGAAGTGCCTCCATTAGGACATTTGCCAGAGTCATTTAAGGTGGGATAGAAATGGAATGTTTATTTTAATGTGTTTTAAAAACAACCAAGCAGGCAAGCACAGACTGATTTGGGACTAAGAGAGGAATCAAGACTGGCAGTGGGAATACATGAGCTAATCAGGCTCAGATATGCCCAAGTCAAACTACTTTAACCCTTTAATAACCAGAGAATTATGCAGCACATTTGATGGCAATGAATTATGTACCACTGTGAACTTTAAAGGGTTAAAACAATGGGAGAACCTGTGTTATCCAAATACAGAAAAATACTAGCAGGATTCACTCATCACTAGACAGTGGATAGTGGTGCATAAAAAGAGTGGATATGAACTTTAACCATTTCCTATTCGGCAATAATCGCTCATTTACAAATAAATAAAATGCAAAAAAAAAAGATAATGCCCTACACTGTACCATTATTAAATGTGCAAATGGATTATTCCTCTAAATGTACTGAGAGGAATGTACAAAAGAAAAGTAGAGTAGTTATGGGGTAAATCATTTTCACTATAGGGGAGATCTAAAAATTCCCATTGCGTCGGAGACCTCTCTAACATTCAAAGGGTTATAATTCACATTTTTTAATCAATGAGAATTTCCTGAATTTGTAGGCCTCTCCATAGTATGATTGGTTTGCCTTAGAACTCCTCCATTTTTCTTTTGAACATACGGCCCTTAGTCTTTGGCAGCAATCCTGTACCAGTATTTTAGGGCATGCACAAGCATGTATGTTTCCTCCTCTGTCATTAAAACTTAATGTGAGCAAGCCCCAAATACAACCCCCTTTGGTTGTTCAGAAGAATGGAAGAATATGATGCCAATGTTGCTAGTATATGACATTAAACAAAAGGAAGAAGAATGGAATGCCCGAAATGCCCATATACTCCCCCACTGCTCTCATCTTGGCATAAGTGGTGTAAAGAGGAGAATTTTGTGAGAACATAGCTTTGTATGTAGGCATTAGGCACATGCAGTACAAATAAATGGTTCCCGGGTCTATGTTACAGCACCTACTGAGGCTGATGTACAAATAAACATTTGCAAAATTCCCATTCATTTAGATGGTGCCTTTAACTACTTGAGTATTAGGCAGGCTTTCAAATCATAGATTTTTCTAGCATTCAAGGGTTTAAAACCATTTAAATTAGAGGGGAATTTTATTTGTTCTGAATGTGGCGGTTGGCTAGACTCACAATTGTACCCAGTCATCAGCCTCATTATGCTGTTTATTAGACTAACCCATCAAACTTCAGTCATAGTTAAAGAAACCGTCATCTCACTTTCTGACTGCGTAAAATGTCAAATTACTTATACTTATAATGTACAACAATACCTGCTAAGGAAAAGATTGGAGGGAGAAAACTAGTGGTTCTCTCCACCAATCCAATGGTACTCGTAAGGTTAAAATACACATATTCACACAATCTTATATATACACACACACATACATAAAAATATACACATAAATACACACTCAATATAAATATGTTATTTACAATGAAAAGTGTTGATAAGCCCACAAATCTGTATGTAAACACAGTGCGTCAGGTGACTATACATCAAAAGTGAAATCCAGCGTTATGTGAATATATGCACAATGGAGTGCCATATCCACCTCATATATTAAAACCAGCATTGTCCTGCTCACTATAAACTAACCAAGCACAATAACCAATGAAAAGAAAAGATGCAGTCATTACAGATTATATAGCAAGCTGCCTCCAGCACAACACTAACAAGTATTGCTGAATGATGGCTGTATGGGTATCACGGTGCCCGTGCTCTGTGTTGCGGGTAGCGACATTCTGACTGCTATTTGCATTACCTCTTGCTGATTGGCTGGGTACCTTTGTCACCGCCCAGTGATGGCCTTTATATACCCTGTCATGTCTAAGCTATGGTGCCCTTTCGTGGTGTATGAGTTCCTGATGTTTGATCTGTATTTGTTGCTTATCGTGTATGACCTGGCCTGCCTGATGACGTTCCTGAGTTCCTGTGTGCTTGTAACAGTTTTGTAGGACACTCAGACCAGAAGGTTAGACTAAAACACAGTTTTATTGAAAGACAAGAAAGACTGCCCTCTATAGGCAATAGAGAATAACTGAAATGAACAGTAAAGTACAGATGCCCTCTCAGGCCCAGTATACAGAGAAATAAATATATACTGTCACAGGACAGGCATAAGTAACATACAGGGTACTCAATGGTTAAAGTACATAGAAATCAATCAGTCTCTGTTGTGGTGTGTTTGTCACGCCCATAAGATGGTAAAGGAGCGATAACTGGTGCTAGATGAGAAAACACCAGTACTAGAGCAGGACAGAGATTACTGCTTATGCTGAGCAGGGAACTGAAGCCAATATACTCTGCTAGAGCTGAATGAGCTAGAGCCACTAGCACCCCAACCGGTGCGTGAACAGAGAACAAGTGCACTGCAAGAGCTGAGGATAATAGTGCCAATAGCCCCCATGGGCGTTGTAACGGAGACCAATTACACTGCAAGAGCTAGCTGTATAGAGCCAATGGCACCCACCCGGTGCCTTTAACGGAGGCCAAGGACACTGCAAGAGCTGAGGATAATAGAGCCAATAGCCCCCACGGGTGTTGTAACGGAAACGAATTACACTGCAAGAGCTTAGCTGTATGAAGCCAATGGTACCCCCACGGGCGCTGTAACGGAGACCAACTACACTGCAAGAGCTTAGCTGTATGGAGCCAATGGTACCCCCACAGGCACTGTAACGGAGACCAACTACACTGCAAGTGCTTAGCTGGATAGAGCCAATGGCACCCCCACGGGCACTGTACGGAGACCCAAGGCTCAGCAAATGTAGCAGAAGTCTCAGGGTAGCGGAAGCAATGGCTCGGCAAGTGTTAACGGAGGCTCAGTGAACGGAGACAACTGCTCCGCAAGTGTTAAAGGAGGCTCAGTGAATGGAGACAACTGCTCTGCAAGTGTTAACGGAGGCTCAGTGAACGGAGGCACGGCTCTGCAAGTGTTAACGGAAGGCACAGTGCTCTGTAAGAGTAAACGGAGGCCCAGAGTAACGGAGGCAGCAGGCTCAGCAAGAGTAAACGGAAAGGCCCAGTACACAGGAGGCAACGACACAGTCAGCCTTGCCACAAGCACAGCGGAAGTCAGAATGTCGCCCAGGCGACACTGGAACAGCACACAGCAGGAAAACAGGCAGGGTCAGCAACGTAGCTGGGTCAGGTCACGGAGCAGGAACGTCAGCCAAGCCGGGTCAAATCACGGAGCAGGAACATCAGCCAGGCCAGGTCAAATAACGGAGCAGGAACTAAGGAGCGTAGTCAGATGGGCCAAGTCGGTACACAGGAAGCAGGAACACTGGAACACAGTTACACAGCAACACTGGCTCAGGAACACCACGAAAGGGCACCTGACAGGTGCCAAAGGTCGGGTATAAAAAGGCCATACTGGGCGGGCCAAACAAGCTCAACCAATGGGAGTGCACCACAGCAAAGAGTGACAGAGGAAGATCACAGGCACCGTGATAGTAACCCCCTCTCAAAGACCCCCTCTCCTAGCAGGAGATCTAGGTTTCTGGGGATATTTAGAGTGGAAATTGCTCAATAATCTAGGCGCACGGAGGTCCTTCTGATCTACCCAAGAACTTTCTTCAGGGCCATAGCCCTTCCAATGGACCAAATATTGCAATTTCCCTCTAAATCTCCTAGAATCAATAATACTCTGGACTTCGTACTCCTCTTGGCCTTGAACGTCCACCGGCCCAGGGACCACCGGAGTGGTAGTGTAGCTGTTGCAAACCAAGGGTTTTAACAGAGACACATGAAACACATTATGTATGCACATAGAAGCTGGGAGTTCCAATGCGTACGAGACAGGGTTCACTTTGCGGATAACTTTGAACGGACCAATGAACCAGGGAGCCACCTTATTGGAAGGTACTTGCAAATTGAGATTTCTGGAGGAGAGCCATACCCTGTCCCCATCCTGGAAGGAGACCGCTGGCAGCCATCTACGACTGGCATGTCGCTGATGTCGCTGGAATGACTGACTGAGGGTCCAACCTATGCCCAAGTGGAGCGGAGCTGCTCAATATGCTCGTCCAGAGCTGGAATTTGCTGCGACTGAAATGAGTCCGGGAGCAGGCACGGCTGGAACCTGTAATTGATGAGAAACGGGGAGCTCCCGATTGATGAATTAACTGCACAATTCCTGGCGAACTCTGCCCACGGCAACAGGTCGGCCCAATTGTCATGATGATCAGTAACAAAGCATCGCAGGAACTGCTCCAGTCCCTGATTGGCACGCTCAGCAGCCCCATTGGTCTGGGGATGGTAGGTGGAGGAAAAGGACAATTGAATGCCCATCTGGCTACAGAATGCCCTCCAGAATCTGGACACGAACTGGCTCCCACGGTCAGACACCACCACTCTGGGTACCCCATGCAAGCGGAACACTTCTCTGGAAAAATCTATCGCCAATTCCTGGGCCGAAGGAAGGCCAGAGAGGGGCACGAAATGAGCCATCTTGGAGAACCTTTCGACCACCATTAGGATAAACGTGTACCCCCTTGACACTGGCAGTTCTCCCAGGAAGCCAATAGATATATGGGACCATGGACATTCGCCATTAGGCACAGGTTGGAGTAGGCCCACTGGGAGGTGTCTGGGGGTCTTGGCACGAGCACAAGTGGCACAGGCTGCAGTAAAAGCAGAGCAATCGGCTCTAAGGGAGGGCTACCAAAATACTTGTGATAGAGACCATATTAACTGATCCCTCCCGATGTGCCCAGCAGCCTTACAAGAGTGGTATGTCTCCAGCAGATGGGTACGGAATGGCTCATCCACAAAACACTTGCCAACTGGGGTTTCTGGGGGAGCCCTTGCCTGAGATGCCAAAATCTCCTCCCCCAGTGGCGAAGTGATGCTAGTACGTACCTTGGCCAGGATACGATCTGGCTGAATAATAGGTACGGGTTCTTCATCCCTCTCAATGTCCGATGCCAACTGTCTGGACAGGGCATCCGCCCTAACGTTCTTTGAACCTGGTAGATAGGACACTACAAAATTGAACCGAGACAGAAAAAGTGCCCACCTAGCTTGTTGGGAGGACAGCTTTTTTGCTTCAGAGAGATAAGTCAAATTTTTATGGTCAGTTAGGATTAACACCGGGGTTCTGGTACCTTCCAGCAGGTGACGCCATTCTTTTAATGCAAGAATAATAGCCAGAAGTTCTCTGTCACCAATTTCATAATGGATTTGGGCAATAGAGAGTTTTTTAGAAAAGAACCCACAAGGTCTCAAGGTGCCACCTCCCACAGGACGCTGGGAAAGTACTGCCCCAACCCCGACTTCGGAGGCATCAACCTCCAAGGTGAATGGCAGGGCGGGATTGGGGTGGGACAGTATAGGAGCAGAAGCAAAGGCGGATTTCAGAGTCTCAGAAGCATTTTCAGCTGCCTCGGACCATTGAGAGGGATTAGCGCCCTTATGCGTAAGGTCAGACAGAGGTTTAACAATAGTAGAAAAGTTCTGGATAAATTTCCGATAATAATTGGCAAAGCCCAAAAAGCACTGGATAGCTTTTAACCCCTTGGGTCGGGGCCATTGTAGGACTGCTGCAAGTTTCTCCTGGTCCATGGCAATGACATCTCTAGAAATTACGAACCCCAGGAAGGGTACTTGGGGCCTGTGAAACTCGCATTTTTCTAATTTGCAGAACAGTTTATTCTTGCGTAATCGAAGCAAGACCTCAGAGACATCCTTGATATACTCCGGAAGCATGTCACGGAGGATGTCATTAATGAACTCTTGAAATACCGCAGGTGCATTACATAGACCAAATGTCATCACTAGATATTCATAATGCCCTGACCTGGTATTAAATGCCGTCTTCCACTCATCCCCAGCCTTAATTCTGATCGGGTTATAAGTGGCCTGCAGATCAAGTTTCTTAAAAATGGAAGAGCCCTTCAACCTGTCAAATAATTCCATAATAAGTGGTATGTGGTAGGAATTCTTAGACATAAGCTTATTCAGCCCACGGTAATCAATACATGGTCTTTGTTCGCCACTTTTCTTTTTTACAAAGAAGAAACCAGCACCAGCCGGGGAAGTAGACTTGAGTATGATTCCCCTTTTGAGGGCGTCCTCAATATAGTCCTCCATAGCCTTGTTTTCATCGCAGGACAATGGGGGGCAGATCAATGGCGCAATCATACGGTCTGTGCTGAGGCAATGCGCTAGCCTCCCCCTTACTGAATACGTCTCTGAATTCACGATATTCAGCTGGCATGGAGGGAGAGGTACATAAAATCTTGACAGGATGTGACAAACAGTTTTTCGTACAGTAGTCAGACCATGATCTGACCTCACATCTCTGCCAGTCAAACTGGGGATTATGTGAAAGCAGCCATGGGAACCCCAGAATGACTGCATGATGAGGGGAACGAATTATTTGAAAACCTAATTCCTCCTTGTGGAGAGCCCCAATAGACATAATAATAGGAATCGTTTCCATAGTGATAAATGCAGGTTCCAAAGGTCTACCGTCAATAGCTTCAATGGCTAAGGGAGTGTCCCTTTTGACCAACGGAATTTTGTGCAGTTCGGCAAAAGCCTGATCCATGAAGTACCCTGCCGCACCAGAGTCTACCAGAGCAGACACTTCCACAGCCCGAACAGCCCAGGCAAATTCCACCTGGATGGTGGGTTTCAGTGTACAAGAGTCTGGGGACTGCTGTACGCCACCTAGAGCCTGTCCCCCAAGGTACCCTAGGTGCATCCGTTTCCTGGCCGTACCGGACAAGTGAGTAAAAGGTGCCCAGCCTTTCCACAATATAAACATAACCCTTGCCTCTTACGGTGTACCCGTTCCTCCTTAGTGAGTCTTGTGAATCCCAGCTGCATGGGTTCACTAGTTTCAGGTGTTCGGTCAGGAGGAATGGGAGGTGAGGGTGTGTTAAAAGGACTGCCTCTGGCTTTCGCCCTTCTTGCCTGGCGCCTCTCATGGATGCGAGCATCAATAAGCATAACATTATCGATATATTCATCTAAGTCACTAGGTACATCTCTGGCAGCTATTTCATCTTTGATTGTGTCAGACAACCCCTGAGCAAATGCTGCCACAAGCGCTTCATTATTCCATCCTACCTCTGCTGCCAATGTCCGGAATTCTATGGCATAGTTGCCTACACTACTCTCGCCCATCTGTTTCTCCATCAATTTTTTGGCAGCAGAGGTGGCTCTACCAGGTACCTCAAGCACTCTACGGAACTTCCTTATGAACTCGCTGAAGTTCTGAGTGCAGGGTTTATCGTTCTCCCACAAGGGATTAGCCCATTCCAGAGTTTTGCCCGTTAGTAATGAAATCGTGAACCCAACCTTGCTGCAGTCATTAGGAAAAGCATGAGGTGTGAGTTCCAGAAATATCTCCAACTGATTAATAAATCCCCTGCATAGGGTAGGTTCACCATCGTATCTTAATGGTAACGGCGCCGCAGCCGTTAGACCTCTAGGGGAAGCTGCAGATAAGCCAGAAGGATTATCCGGTGTCAGAACTGGGGGGACCACCGGGTTCAAGTTAGGTTTATCAAGGTGTACCGTTCGTTCAAGTAATGTCTGCATAGCCAGTGCCAATTGGTCCAAGCGTTGCTCGTGCAAATCCATCCTCCAATGGAGGTTTTGTGTATTACCTTCACCTTTGCTGTCTGAGGTCATGGCCCTTTCATACTGTAACGGTTATTCAGACTCTCAGACCAGAGGTAAAAATAATACACTGTTTTATTAAGAAAAAAAAAAAATAAAGAACACTGCCCCCTAAGGGCTGAAATAGGTAATGACATGTAATACAGGTGATAAGGTAATAAGGTAGACACAGTACAGGTAAAGAGCAATGCTGTACAACAAGGAATAGGTGTGGCAAGGGTTAAGTCCAAGGTAACAATCAGTCTGAGGTGGTGTGTAGCCAATGCCCAGTGGTGGATAAGAACAACCAAAGGTTGTGGTGCCAGATGGAAGCACCTTGAAGTGAGTCCACACAGCAGTACTAGATAAGCGATTAGCAAGACCAACCACTATGCTAGAGCCACTTGAGACAAGAGCCAGGTACACTGTGGTTGTGCGTAATTGGACTCACACTGCATGAGCTGAATATAATCAGAGCCAAAGACACTCGCGGAGTAGAATGGGTTAATGACACTGTGTGAGCTGAATGACCTGAGCCAGCGGCACCCCTCGGTGCATCAATAGATACCCACACTGCCAGAGCTGAATAGGACCAGAGCCGGTAGCACCCTTCCGGTGCTTAACTGAATCGAGAGAATGGCAAGAGCACTAGGTGGACAGTAACGGAAACACCACGGCTCTGCAAGTGAACAGACAGGCTCGGTAACGGATAGTAATGAGCTCAGCAAATGTATGAGGAGAGGAGAGGTATCGGAGGCGACAAGCTCTGCAGGGGTTAAAGGACAGGCTCGGTAATGGAGGCAACAAGCTCAGGATTGGAGGCCACAAGTATTGAAGGCCATACTGGGCGGGCATAACAGATACTGCCAATAGGAACACACCATAGCAGAGCGTGACAGTAATCACGGGAACCGTGATACTCGCTCCTGTTGGTTCTGTTGGTTCTGTGCCCTGGCGTCTGGGTTGTGCCAGTCCTCTATTATGGGACCACTTGTCACCGAAGTCCTGCTGTCAGCTCCTGGACTGTGTGCCTGCTGTCTCTCTGGTTCTAGGCAGAACCCTAATTGCCAGTATTGTTTCCGGTTCCTCCAGTTTACCAATACTGATTACTATTGATGTATTCATTTGTATATATCAATATATGTATATTCTGTACTGTGGGTCTAAGGGCCTAGTAAAGTCATTTTTACCTTACCGATCTGGTCTGAGTGTTCATCTAAAAACCGTGACAATGGGATAGCAAGTATGTAAGGATGTGTATCAATGGATGGGGTCCATTTTGACATATCCCTCAGGTTGCCCCCTTCTTAAGCAATTATCTGCTTATTCATACAAATAGGTGGCAGGGTTTCCTCTGCTTCCAGAAAATGCCAAATGTTTATACATCAGTCTTTAATAGTAGTTTTATCTTGGGTATATGTGGTAAACACCAATCTGTCCATTCTGTCTGTGTACTTGCTTAGATAGTAGTTTATCATGTGTGAGCAATTACTTTATCATTCTGCTGCCTCAGTTCCCCACCAGAGTACCCAAGTTATTTGAATCTCTATATTAGTGTTATTTAAACTTGTTCAAGTTCCTTTATATAGTCACTGCCGTTTTTAAGGTTTCTCACCATCTATGAGTAAGGAACAATAATGTGGGTGTATTAAGGATGGTAATTGCTTCTATGCAATCATGGGTTCCTATCAGTTATCTTTCTGTAGTCAGTCTTACTTAATGCTATCCCTTCCCTTTTCAATGTCAAGTCTAGAACGTTGACAGTCATGGGTTCAGCATGTACTGTGAAATATGTAAGTGAATTGATTTAATTGAAGAAGCATCCCCCTTCCAGATCAGAAATTGGTTGGGTATGAAATGGTAATAAGTGAGTATCCTAACCCAGAATTTTCCAGGTACAGTATATGTTCAATTTAATCCCTTGAAGTAAAAAGGTTAGCATATTATGGTGTGATGTTAGAAACTACTGTAGTCTGTGACAGCTGAAGATAGAATTGATTTTCAGATCTGAAATATGTATACCCCATGTTAAAGTCTAAGAGCAAGAGAATAAATACTATAGG